>QXDM01000010.1:600000-1200000 GCA_003730235.1 Pythium guiyangense
CTCGGTGCACGCGACTGAGAGCTCGACGCCAGAGCCTCCGAGCGCAGTCAAGCGGTCTGTGATCTCGGGCATCTGAATGCGCACGAGGTCGGCAAAGACGTGCTGGTCGACTGCGAGACCGAGCTGTCGGTCGCACAAGAGAGACAGACACGGTCAGTCTCTGTCGTGTCCTGTAGCAAAGCGACCGACACGCGCACGTACCATGGACGTGTAGTAGTCCTCTGGCACGAGCCGAATCATCTTGATGAGCAAGTAGAACGTCTCCTCTTCGTCCAGGAACAGCAGCATGCGCGCGACGATGTAGTTCAGGCCCTGGCAGTACCCGAGCGTGGGGTTGTAGTGCGCGTACGCGACGAGCACGCGGCGCATCTGCTGCGTCTTGGCGTCGCTCCAGAATGGCTTGTCGGCTTCTGGGACCGTCCGGTAGAGGTCGACGTCGATCTGCTGCGTCGCTTCCGTCACGTCTTCGTCCATTGCGACGAGAGCCGCGTACTGCCCCGCGTGCCGCCGCATCTCGACCATCGCGCCGGACGCGAGCATCCAGAGCTTGCCGTGGAGCTCGTCTGGGACGTCGCCAACGTCGCGGTCGTCATGCATCAAGAGCGCGCGGATGCGCTCCTCGGTGCCCCAGATGTCGTGCGCGAGCTTCCCGAGTCCGTCCGTCGTCGACGGATCGACGACACTCGCGTTCGCGATCTCGTTCTGCGTCTGCTGCTGCTCGTACTCGGCCAGGAGCTGCGCCCAGCTCATGTGCTGCACGAGGTCGATCAGCGGCGGCGACTCAAAGCCGTCGTCGTGGAGGAACGCGATGCCCTGGTCGCTGATCGGCGAGAAGACCTGGTCCACAAGAGAGAGAGAGGTGTGAGAGGTAGTCTAGGTCAGAGAGACGTCGGGTGGACGTACAGGCTTGGTGCCGAGCGAGCTGCGCTCGTCGATCGACCGCCGCGTCGAGAGCGAGACGGCGGCAGCTTGGAGCGCGAGGATGTTGCGATAGACTAGCAAGAGCGCGACAGAGTAGCAGGTCGACAGGTGTGAGGCAGTGGCTGGAGCTGAGAGACTGACGTAGGCGCACGCACCTCTGTCCATGTTTTTGTAGAGCAGCAGGTCGTCGGGCTCAAACATGTCGTCGACGTCGACACCGAGCAAGTCGCACGCACTGGCGCGTTCAGACACACAAGAGAGAGAGAGAGAAGCAGTCGGTCCGTCAGTCGCGTCGTACAGACTCACAGACCGCAGGTCTTCACGAAAGGATCCATCGCGTGACGATACAAGCGAGCAGAGGGGGAAGGACGGACCTCAGATACGCCTGGATGTTCTGTAAGGCACCGCGCGGCGGCTGGTTCGAGGCGTAGCGCGGGTTCACGCCCATGACGAGCAAGCTGCCCCCGCCACCGACGCCGCCGTATGAGTGCACCGCTGGGAGGAGCACGCGAGGCGCGCACACTTGGTCCTTCATCCCGAGCGCTTTGAACACTTTGTCGACGAGGTCGCACAGCGCCGTGCCCGCGCGCAGCACGACCGCAAAGTCGCTCTGGAACTTCTCGCCGAGCACCATCTCCATCCAGCGCCGCGCGATCTCGCCATTGCTTGACGAAGCTCCCGGCACGCGCATCGTGTGTCGTCCTCCTGCTCTTTGGCGTCGGCGTCGGCGTCGTCGTCGTCGTCGAGCACGTCGAGCACCACCTCCTGCGCCGTCGTCGTACTGCGCACAACACCAGCTGACAAGCGATTGCCCGAAATATTTCTGGATTATTTCATTATAGTTAATACAATAATTCTATGAATTTGAAATGCACAACCTGGTTTATTGCACTATCACCTATTCCCTGGCTTGCAAGGCTCACATGGAGATGATGGCGGATGCTGCGCATGCGTCGCTCCATGGCAACGGCAATGGCAGTACGACTGCTGCTGGAGGCATGCAGCAGCACCAGCAGCAACAGCGTTCTGAAGACGCGCAGTCGCTGCTGTTGCCGTCGCCGTCGCCATCGCCATCGCCATCGCCGCTGCCTCCGCCGTCACTCCTCGCGTCAGCAATGCCAATCGATCGCGCTGCAAGTGCAAGCACACAACGATCATCATCGTCAGCATCGCTCCAGAGTGTCAAGAAGCGCCGGACAAAGAACTTCAAGCTGCGCGAGGACATGGAGCGAGCGCGCGGGTCGATCGACGTGCGCATCCCAGCGCTCGACCCGCCGACGTTTGCGAATTGGGACGACTTCATTCGCGCCTGGACCGCGTACATGCAGGCTACGAAGACGCTCTATCGGCGCCGGAGCTCGTGCACCACGGCTGCGTGGAACACGCGGTACCGCATCAAGAAGTTTGCAGTCCCCAACTCGTTTCAGTACGCGACGATGGCGTACTGGTGCACGCACGGGTGCATCCAGCCGTCGCGCGGCACGGGCGTGCGCGCGCACTTGCACAACCGCTTCACTGGCTGCATGGCGCGCATCACCGCAGACGTCGTGTACGAGACGCGAGGCAGCGACGACGACGTCCGCTGGTTCATCCGCGTGCGTAACCAGGTAGACAGCCAGCCAGTGTGTCACTATAGACATCACAGATCCACAGACTGACGAACGTACGTGTGCTACGACTAGATCCTGCACCACAACCACAAGATCAGCGACGAGATCTTCCAGTGCTACGCGAACAACAGCTCTGTGCCTGACGAGCTCCTGCTCGGGCCGAGTGCGACTGAGCTCGACCCGCGCGTGAGTCCTCGGCGCAGTCTCGGCACGAGCGACGCTGCCAGCGACGAGACCGAGTTGGAGACGTCGAGTCGCGTGCTCATCGAGATCGACGATGACGACGACGATGACGACGCTGAGAGCAGTGACGGTGCGTCGCGCTGCCGTGTGAATGGATAGCGAGGGTGGGCAGCGAGCTGACGGAGCGCCATGATCATCGCTGCTCTTGCTTGCAGTGTACACGCCAACGCAGCGAGTGCATGTCAATGGATCTGCTTCGACACCAACAGCAGCAGGTGCGTTTGGACCGATAGATCTCCAGTGCTCCACCATGGCTCTCTCACACACATACACTTGCGACTGCAGTCGCTGGCGCCGTGGAAGAACGTCGTATCCAAATGGCGCGCGCAGAGCTCGAGCCGCTGCTGCACGAACTCAAGCGCACGTCGCCGCAAGTGATCCATAGGCGTCTCCAGGACGTGTCCGAGATGGTCGCGCACTTGGTCAAGAAGTGGCATCAAGGTGCGCTCGGTCGCCTCTGTCTTCTCGCTTGCACATTGCCACGTCGTTCATGCATGCGCGTCACTCACGCACAACCACTCTCTCTGTGGCCATTCGCTCTCACTGCGAATGTGCAGATCGGATCGCAGAGGAGCAGGTGCTCGTGACGCCATGCGCGCCAATGGGCTTTGTCACCAACACCACTGCGCCTAGCACTGGTGAGCTGCAACAGCACCGTCCCGTGGCGATTCGTAGCAATGCTCCAAGCGGCTATGGCGATGGCCCCGGCGCGCTCGTGTCCCACCGGCCCGACGCCTTCCCACTGCCTGGCGCACCGAGTGCTGTCGCAGCAAGCGGTGCGCTGAACGGCAGCACAAACCGCGGGAGCAGTGGCGTCACCGCCTCTGCAGCAGACGCACCAACGAGTCGGCATCGCAATAGCGCGATCGGATAGCGGACAAGTGGTGCGATGCAACGACACGGTACTCGTCTAACACATGCGCATGAGGTACTAGTAGAAGTGGTTGGAAAGCGTAGCTCTTATAGGTTAGGTTGGAGTTGTATCGAGCTAGCGGCTAGATGGATCGATGCTGGGATGCAAGTGGGCTCTTCAGTGCGTGCTTCGGCGCCACACAGATGGCGTAGCGATGCGCAAGCACGTCTGCAGTCGCTCTAGGCGTCGTCGCTTGACGAGACGAACTTGGCCGGGTGGTGGCGCGCAATGAGGTGCGTGTACGCCTCCGAGCCGAGGAAGGCGCCGAAGAACGGCGCGACGCACGGGACCCAGAAGTACCCATTGCCGTACGTGAAGACCTTGAAGCCCCAGCCAGCGATCGCCGTGAACACGCGCGGGGCAAAGTCACGCGCTGGGTTGAGCGCAAAGCCCGTGTTGTAGCCGAACGAGAGCGCGATGCCCGTGAGGATGAAGCCGATCACGACGGGCTTCATGCCGTTCTCAGCCTCGTTGTTGAACCGGTCCGTGACGGCAAAGATGCCGACGAGGAGCAAGAAGCTCCCGATCACTTCGTCAATGAAGCCGGCAAAGAGCCCTTCGTGGTCCTTTGGGTACGTCGCAAAGATACCGGCTGTACCGATCTCCCACGAGTTGAGCTCTGCGAGACCGCTGTAGTACCCGATGTAGACGATCATCGCACCGACAAACGCACCAGCGAACTGCGCGGCGATGTAGTACGGCGCTTTGTTCCACGGCAAACGGCCATGGCGGCACATCGCGAATGTCACGGCTGGGTTCAAGTGCCCGCCGCTCACACCTGCAGAGGCGTAGAGCCCCATCATGAGCGCAATGCCGTAGCCCATGGAGATCGTCGACCAGTCACCCGCGTAGCTCGACAAGTCTGGGTTCACCTCTTTCTTGAGCGCATTGTTCGTCTCAATGCCTTGCGACACGACTGTCTGACACACAACGCCGTCGCCCACAAGCACGAGGATCATCGTGCCGAGGAACTCGGCGTAGGCTTCGCGCATCACGACTTTGCGGTCCACTGGCTCGGACGTCGTGAGCGACAGCTCCTCCGAGTTGTTGTCGGTCGAGTTGTAGTTGTCCTCGACGCGGAAGAGCGATCGGTCAGCCATGGTTGTTGCTGCTGAAGGTGCCGAGTGGTAGTGGTGATGCTGCTTCACAAGTGGAGGAGCTGGTGAAAGCGAGAGTGAGTGAGCGCGAGTAGTCCACGACGTCGCGCCATGAAGACGCGAGGAGGTATCCTGATGGCCGATTCTCGGATCCGGGCACTAAGAATACGACCTCCGACTCGAATTAGCCGCTCGACCTCCGCTCGAATCATACAAGAGCGAGTCGTTCGCGTCCGATCTGCTGCTGGTCTGGCGGGCGTCTTGCGTATGCTCTCTCAGACGGCTAATTCTCACTCGCCGCGAAGCTCGAAGCTCGATGTGAAGTTCGTCTCGACTCGCTCAGAACCCGATCTTGTCGCATCGAGATGTCCCGAGTCCAGCTCGCTGGATCGAGTCTTCGTGTCGGCGATACTGGCGTCCGAGTCTATGCGTCTAACCTCTGACACACACGAGGTTGAAATGGACGAGAAGCAAGTTGGCGTCGTTGTGCTGCAAGCGCAGCAACGAGAAGTGACGCTGGAATTCTCAAGTACGTTGACAGAACACGCGGAGCGGCCGTATTCGAGCTGCTACCACCCTTGCGAGCAGCACACAATTGCTCTCTAGTCAATGCTTCCCAACGTTTGGTGCCGTGTGATCGGCGTGATAGCGTGGTTGACCAGCTCTAGCAAAGCCAAGTCGGATGCGATGTTTCGCGCTTTCGACTCATCGAGTGCATCTTGAGTGTGAGTTTGTTGGCACTCGAGTCGACTCCACTCGCACTCGTGATCGAGGCGGCACTCTCATCCGAGATCGACTCGAGATGTCAAGGCAACGATATGCGCACGCAGCAAGCGCGTTCTAGAGCACTTGCATCACTACCTCGTGAGTTCATGGCACTGGTTCATGTGACGTGTGCGTCAAAAGGGCGTTGGTTTCGACAGTACAGTCGTTTGTTGCCTAAGAAGCACCAGCAGAGCGACACTCGCATACGTGGACGACGTCGGACGCGAGCAGCACGGAGGCAAGCAAAGAAGTAAGGACGGCACCACGTTGCAGCGCTGCTCTGCGTGCGAGCCGGACGGCAGCATGAAGCGAGGCGCGCCAGACACGAGTCTGTACAAGCCGAGACCGATCTCGGCGCCAAAGACGCGACCAACGACAACGACGACGACTGCTGCGTCTGCGTCTGCGCCGACGAGTTCTGCTACGAGCACACAGAGTGCTGCGTCTGCGTCTAGTTCAAATGCTCGGACTGCGAGTGCGACTGCTTCGGCTGCGACCATGAGTCGACTATCCAAGTCAACTGCGCCTCGAGTCGCAACAGCGCCGTCCACAACAACATCGACAGCAAGTGCATCGCGCCTTGCGCGCACGACACCATCGACTACGGCAGCAAATACGGCTGGCGCACCGTCTGCGCGATCCTCGACACGCTCGACAGTGTCAAGTGTGCCAGTACGAACAACGGCACGCACAGGAGCTGCGCCGACTGCGACTGGAGGCGCCTCGCGACCGACAGCGAGTTCGATGCGAAGCGCAAAGACGCCGCCGAGTAGCACTGCGCCGATTGCGAGTGGCGTCAAGCGCACAACTGGAAGACTGCAGCCGCAGCGTCAAGGGTCTAGCGCTGGCGCATCATCGAGCACGAACAACAACAACAACGCTAGCAGCAGTGGTAGCCGTCAGCACATCGCCTACAGCAACCAAGACGACGACGTGGACAGCGATGCGAGCGGGTATCCTGCGTACATGGAGCTCGCGAGCTTTGAAGACGCTGCGACTGCGACCGAGAGCGCCTACTCGATGCTCGCGCCGACGACCGGCGAGCTCAACATCATCACCGCCGTGCGTCTCCGGCCCATGTCGAGCGCTGAGAAGCAGAAAGGGTACCGCCGCATCGTCGACATGCCGCACGACGACGACCGTCTCGTACGCATTGTCAACCCTGTCGCGCTCGCACCGTCGGCTCAGTACACGCCGCTGCCACCGCCAGCAAGCAGTCGTCTCGCAGCAACGCACCAGCGCGGTATGACGACGACTGCAGCGGCATCCATGGCACCGACGTTCCCGCCGCAGTTCACGCACGAGTTCCGCTTTGATCACACGTTCTGGTCGTTCGATCGAGCAGACGACCGACGCGTCGCGACGCAGAGCTCGATCTACGACGACCTCGGCGTCTTTACGATCGAGAACGCGATGCTCGGGTACAACTGCTCGGTCTTTGCGTACGGCCAGACGAGCGCCGGTAAGACGTACACGATGATGGGCACCGAGGCGATTGCGAGTGCTGCCGTGTCGCCAACTGACGACGCGAGTGCGCCATCGCGCCGTGGCTTGATTCCGCGCATCTGCCGCGGCGTGTTTGATCGCCTCGAGCTCGACGACAGCTGCGATAGCAAGGACTACGCCGTGTACGTGAGCTACGTTGAGATCTACCACGAGCGCGCGTATGACTTGCTCCAAGCCGCTGCTACGTCGGCAGCACATGGCAGCACTGGCATGAGCGCAAAAGAGTCGCTCAAGGTGCGCGAGAGTCCCGAGACTGGCGTCTTTGTCGAGCACGCAAACCAAGTGCGCGTGACGAGCTTCGACGACATCAAGCTCCTCATTGACGAAGGGAACCGCGTGCGCTCGGTCGCTGCGACGAGCGCAAACGCCCGCTCGTCGCGGTCCCACGCAATCCTGACGCTCACGCTCAAGCAGACGCTCGCACCGAGCAGCGATCGCGTGCGTCTGTCACCATCGCTACGCGAAGCTGAGAGCCGTCGACAGAGCAAGATCTGTCTCGTCGACTTGGCTGGGAGCGAGCGCGCAGATGCCTCGGGTGCGAACGGCGCACGGCTTCGCGAAGCAGGGAGCATCAACAAGTCGCTCGCGACGCTCGCCGACGTCATCGGCGCACTCTCAAAGCGCTCCGCGACGCACGCGCACGCGCAGTCGCACGAGCCGCACTTTGTGCCGTACCGCAACTCGATCCTCACGCGCTTGTTGAAAGAGAGTCTCGGCGGCAACGCCAAGACGATCATGCTCGCAGCCATCAGTCCGTGCTGCGCGCACTACGACGAGTCCCTCAGTACGCTCAAGTACATTGAGCGCGCCAAGAGCGTCGTGAACATCGTGCGCATCAACACCGAGAGTCACAGCAGCAGCAACAGTAGTCGAATCGACCTTGTCGATGCGCTCCAGCGCGAGATCGTCGATCTCAAAGCGCGGCTCGAAGTCGCTGCGGCGTCGACACTGTCGCTGCCGCCGTCACCGTCGTCTGTCGGCTCAGTTGCTGGCACTCTCGACTACGAGGACGATGACTATGGCCACGATGGCGATGAGAGCGACATGAACAGGTCGACAGCGCCGTACAAACCACGGACGCTCGCACTCGAGCTCGAAGATGAACTGACCGAGACGTCGGCGTTTCAACTTGATAGCAGCAGCAACAGTGCGGACTCGCGGCAGCGCACAGAGGCGCCCGAGACTCCAGTGTACACGGCGTCGCTGTGCTTTGACGAGCAAGCGAAAGCCAAGCTCGAGCGCGAAGTCGCCAAGCTCAAAGTGCAGCTCCGCAAGCGCGAGCGCGAGTTTGAGCTCTTGGAGCACGCAAACGTTGCAGCGCGCGAGACTGTTGGTGCTCAGACACTGCGTCAGCACGTGCACGTGCTCAACTTGGTCGTGCTCCACGACAAGTTTACGAGCCTCGCAAAGCTCCGCGCACTTGCTCGCTGGCGCTGGAGCGTGGGCGACTGCGCACGCAAGAGCCCAGTCGACGCAACAAACAAGACTGAAGGCGTCGTGCGTTTCGACAAGACAGTCATGACCGACTCGGACGCGAACAACGACGTCGTTGCGTCCGAGGACGCGCAAGCAGAGCGTCACGCGTCGTGTCCGCACTGTGACCGAGCGATCGGTGCGAAAGCAAGTACTGAGGAAGACCCAGCAGCTGACAACGACGAAGAGCCTATCAAGCGCAAGAGCGTGGCGCGCCGATCTAGCGGCAGTGACTTGCTGTTGCCGTCCAAGACGCCGAGCGTTGTCGCTGCTGCTGCTGGTCGACAGCACGTCGACGTGATTTGCTCGTCGATCGTGACCGACTTCTTTGGCGACATCAGCAGCGCGTCGCTGCGCAAGGCGCTAATGGGCAAGGCATCTGCTTCACCGGAGGTCACGTGCAGCAGTGGCAGTGGCGCTCGCATCAAGGCGCCAGTGGCAGCGAAGCGAGCGCCTTCATACACACAGAGCAGCGACGACAACCAACTCGAGCAACTCGTGCTCTTGCCGCCAAAGACGAATGTGGACGAAGGCGATGACCCAAGCAGCGCGGATGTGACTGACCACAGTGCTGCGTCGCTCATTGACGCGATCATCGAGCACGAAGCGAGCGAGTCGAACCAGATCCACGAGCGCCAGCTCGCGCTCGACGTGATCGAAGAGGAGGAGGAGGACGGCCCGAGTCAGTCGGACGACGGCGACGAAGTGGACGACGATGTCGACAGTGAAGCACTGCTGGCAAGCGACGACGACGACGATGAACCAGCGACTGCAGACTCGCCGAGCGACCGGCTGCAGTCGCAACAACGGCGCGCACAGTCCAAGCTTGCGCGCTGCGTCGATGCGATCGACATTGCGCGCAAAGCCATGGGACCGACCGTGCGCAAGCTCAAGCTCGCGACAGACCACAACGTTGTGGAGCGTAGCGACAACGGCGTCACTCCAGTCGGCACTGGCTTGGAGCGCCAGCTGCTTGCGCACGTCGATCGCTCGCTCGTCGTTGTCAACCAGCACGTGTCCGAGCTGAGCGACCTCGTCGCCCGAGCGCTCGAGATCGACGAGTCTGACAGCTCTTGCGCTGCTCGCAGCGTCGCGGCCATCGTCGACTGCGAGCTGTACGATCCGTTCGAGGCGCTCGTGAGCGCGTTCTGCCTCCAGATGATGGGGCACGTGTGCGATCAGCTCACCGTCGGCGCCGCTGGCACGAGCGCGCTTGCGCGCGACCTCATCGACAAGCAGCTCGACGCGTTCGCGAGCGAGCTGCACGCGCTCCTCGCGGCTGCCGTGTGCTCCGACGTCACCACCGCCGCGACGCGCAACGTCTTGCTCGTCGCGTCGCTCATGGAGCTCTTTGCCTTGAGCGAGCGCATCCGGTTCGCGTGGTACGCGATCGACCAGAAGAACCGGCAGCGCCAGGCGCACTGGACGCTCGCGCAGCACCATCACCAGCAGACGCTCGCAGACGCAGCGCTTTCGTCGACGCCACTCACGCTTGCGCACGTCCGCGCGCAGCTCGTGGAGCTCCGGACAGCGAACAGCAACCTCGTCGCCCAGCTCGACGCACAGACGCTCGACTTTGCGCGGCGCGAAGAAGAGGACCGCATCGCGCTGCTCCTGAGCACGCACAAGCTTGAGACCGAGCACGCTGAGCACGTCCACGCGCTCGAGCAGGCGCTCAAGACTGCAGACGCACGCATCCGCGCTCTCGATGAGCAGCTCCTTGCGCAGACGAGCAAAGTCGAGCTCTTGGAGCAAGAGCTCGAGCTCACAGCAGTCGTGCGCACCACGAACGAACTCCTCCAGAGCCAGCGCGACGCGAGCGCCAGCGATCTTCATGAGCACAGTGGAGAAGGTGACGATGAGGGGAGCGAGAGCGCGGACACGTGCGTCAGTAGCGCGCCGTCGCCGTCGTCGCAGTGCATCATTGTGAAGCTCGAAGAAGAGCTCGCGTCTGCGCTCCATCAGATCAGCGAGCTGGAGACTGCGAACGCAGCAGCGAGCGACAGCAGCAGCCCAAGTGCGTCGACTGCGGCCGAGTCGGCGCCGCGGAGCGTCGATCGTGAGATGCTTGCGTACATGGAGCGCACGAGCGAGATCGAGAAGCAGAACTCGGAGGCGATCTCGAAGCTCCACGCTGCGATGGACAGCGACAGCAGCAGCGCCAAGATGGCGCGCCGTCGGTCGTTCGAGGCGCCAGCACTCGCACTCGCACCAGAGCGCGAGGCTCTGAGCTTCATGGCTGCTAGTGCGGATGGTTCGAGCGACAACGCACTGGACAACGACGCGGTCACAGCGCTCAAGAGCGAGCTCACAGTGGCTATCGCGCGCGCAGAGGCGCTCGATGAGCAGCACGAGAAGCTCATGATGTCGTTCGACCACCAGTCTGACACCGTCCAGCAGCTCGAGCACGCGCTGTCGGACGCACAAGAGCAAGTTCGCGCAGCCGACGACGCGATCACCGCGTCGGAAGCGCGCTTGCACATGCTCGAGCGCGAACTCGAAGCGGCAAACGAGCAAGTGACGTCACTCAAGAACGACCTCCAGGATGCCATGAGCGAACTCTGTGTGGTCGAGTGCAAGTGCAGCGAGCTCGAAGCGAAACGTGAGGAGCTCACGGCGTCCGAGCAGGCGAGCGCCGACACCATTGCCACGCTCGAGCGCGAACTGGCAGAGGCACGAAAGTCGGCGGCGGCGGGACAAGCAAGCGCCGATACCATCGCGTCCCTCGAGCGCGAACTGGCGGAAGCGCGAGAGTCGGCGGCGGCACTCGGAGCCCAGTGCGGCAAGCTCACGGCGTCCGAGCAGGCGAGCGCCGACACCATTGCCGCGCTCGAGCGCGAACTGGCAGAGGCACGAAAGTCGGCGGCGGCGGGACAAGCAAGCGCCGATACCATCGCGTCCCTCGAGCGCGAACTGGCGGAAGCGCGAGAGTCGGCGGCGGCACTCGGAGCCCAGTGCGGCAAGCTCACGGCGTCCGAGCAGGCGAGCGCCGACACCATTGCCGCGCTCGAGCGCGAACTGGCAGAGGCACGAAAGTCGGCGGCGGCGGGACAAGCAAGCGCCGATACCATCGCGTCCCTCGAGCGCGAACTGGCGGAAGCGCGAGAGTCGGCGGCGGCACTCGGAGCCCAGTGCGGCAAGCTCACGGCGTCCGAGCAGGCGAGCGCCGACACCATTGCCGCGCTCGAGCGCGAACTGGCAGAGGCACGAAAGTCGGCGGCGGCGGGACAAGCAAGCGCCGATACCATCGCGTCCCTCGAGCGCGAACTGGCGGAAGCGCGAGAGTCGGCGGCGGCACTCGGAGCCCAGTGCGGCAAGCTCACGGCGTCCGAGCAGGCGAGCGCCGACACCATTGCCGCGCTCGAGCGCGAACTGGCAGAGGCACGAAAGTCGGCGGCGGCGGGACAAGCAAGCGCCGATACCATCGCGTCCCTCGAGCGCGAACTGGCGGAAGCGCGAGAGTCGGCGGCGGCACTCGGAGCCCAGTGCGGCAAGCTCACGGCGTCCGAGCAGGCGAGCGCCGACACCATTGCCGCGCTCGAGCGCGAACTGGCAGAGGCACGAAAGTCGGCGGCGGCGGGACAAGCAAGCGCCGATACCATCGCGTCCCTCGAGCGCGAACTGGCGGAAGCGCGAGAGTCGGCGGCGGCACTCGGAGCCCAGTGCGGCAAGCTCACGGCGTCCGAGCAGGCGAGCGCCGACACCATTGCCGCGCTCGAGCGCGAACTGGCAGAGGCACGAAAGTCGGCGGCGGCGGGACAAGCAAGCGCCGATACCATCGCGTCCCTCGAGCGCGAACTGGCGGAAGCGCGAGAGTCGGCGGCGGCACTCGGAGCCCAGTGCGGCAAGCTCACGGCGTCCGAGCAGGCGAGCGCCGACACCATTGCCGCGCTCGAGCGCGAACTGGCAGAGGCACGAAAGTCGGCGGCGGCGGGACAAGCAAGCGCCGATACCATCGCGTCCCTCGAGCGCGAACTGGCGGAAGCGCGAGAGTCGGCGGCGGCACTCGGAGCCCAGTGCGGCAAGCTCACGGCGTCCGAGCAGGCGAGCGCCGACACCATTGCCGCGCTCGAGCGCGAACTGGCAGAGGCACGAAAGTCGGCGGCGGCGGGACAAGCAAGCGCCGATACCATCGCGTCCCTCGAGCGCGAACTGGCGGAAGCGCGAGAGTCGGCGGCGGCACTCGGAGCCCAGTGCGGCAAGCTCACGGCGTCCGAGCAGGCGAGCGCCGACACCATTGCCGCGCTCGAGCGCGAACTGGCAGAGGCACGAAAGTCGGCGGCGGCGGGACAAGCAAGCGCCGATACCATCGCGTCCCTCGAGCGCGAACTGGCGGAAGCGCGAGAGTCGGCGGCGGCACTCGGAGCCCAGTGCGGCAAGCTCACGGCGTCCGAGCAGGCGAGCGCCGACACCATTGCCGCGCTCGAGCGTGAGGTGACGGCACTTGATCTCGAACGTGTGCTTCACACTGAAGCGTCTTCATCTGAGGCGGCTAGCACCGCATTGGTGCATTGTTCTGAGCTTGAGACGGCGCTCGAGACATTGGAACAGCGTTTGTGGCGAGTTGGAGCGTGCGAATGCAGCAATGACAGTAGCGCATGGCGACGAGCTGGCGCAACAGGCAGTCGCGACTGCAAACTTGGAGCAGCGACTCGCAGAAGCCAAGACTCGTCAAGCAGAACTCGAAGGTCAGTGCGGCGACCTCGCGGCGCAGCACGAAGCAGAAGCTGCGCGAGTGCAAGGACTGCACGCACAGCTGCTCCACTCTGCGACGCGCTTTGGAGAGTTGGAGGTGCACGTCCAGCGCCAGGACGACACGCTTCGCTCAGTACAGAGCGACTTGAGCGCTGCGCGCCAAGCGCACACCAGTGCGAGCGACGAAGCCGCCGCGCTGTGTCGCGAGCTCTGTGCTGCACAGTCGCTTATTGACGAGCTCAAGGCGACGTGCACCGAGCGCTCAGTCGCCGCAGAGTCGCAGGCGCTGCTCATCCATCGCCTCGAGGCCGAAGCGGCCATGGCCGCGCAGCAAGCAACTGATCTCGTTGCCACGCAGCACGAGCAGCGCGCGCAGCATGAGCAAGAGACTGAGAAGCTCGCAACGTCGCTCGACGTCTCGCGCCAGCGCGTCGCGCAGCTCGAGGCGCAGTACGCCGAGTTGCTGCAAGTGTGCGAAGAGCTCCGGCAGTGCCACCAAGCGGCGGAAGCGCGCTGCGTCGAGCTCGAAGCCGAGCGCAGTGCGCAGCAGCAGCGCTGCGAGTCGCTCGAAGCGGACGTTAAGACGATGCAACAGCAGCAGGAGCAGCTCCGTGGCGCCTTGGAGACACAGATCACCGCTCTGACTGCGCAGAACGAAGCGCTCCAGCGCCAAGTCGCCGACCAGAGCGCCGAACACACTGCGCTCCAAGCTGAGATGGCCGAGCTGCGCGCTGTGGAGCAGCAGGTGGCAGAGCTCGCAGTCGAGCACCGCAGTCTCACGGACGCTGCTGCGACGCAGACCCAAGAGATCGCTGAGCTGACAGTAGCGCTCGAGAGCGCTCGCGAGCAGCAAGAGGCGCTTCAAGCCACAACGATGCAGCAAGCGTCGCAACAGAGTGAGCACATCGCGGACCTTGCAGCGCAACTCGATGCGAAAACACGCGAAGCCGGAGCGCTCGCTGTCGCCCAGAACACACAGTCTACGGTTGTCGCAGAGCGCGCGCGTCGCATCCACGAGCTCGAGCGAGCGCTTACACTCAAGACCGAGGCGCTTGCAGCGCTCGAAGCCGAGCACGCAGACGCGATTGCGTCGTGCATCACGCTCAACACTAACATCTCGGACCTCAACGCGGAGCTCGCGAGTGCGCGCGAGCGCAGTGCGTCGCTGGAGCAGACGCTCATTGACTCACGACAGAAGCACGAGCAGGACGCTGAGCTACCCGCAGCGCTTCGGGGCGAGCTCGATGCGGCGCAGCGTCAGCTGTTGGATCTCCAGACACTGTTGGACGCGTCGACGCTCGCAAGCGAGCGCTCGGAGTCGCAAGCTCAGACGGCGCTCACCGCACTGCAGGACGAGCGCGCAGCGCTGCTTGCCCGTCACGCAGCAGAGGTCGACGCTCTTCGCACCGAGCTGCAGGATGCACAGACGCAACACGCGACAGTCGACGCCGCGCTCGCGTCGCTGGAGGCACAGCGCGATGCAGAGCGCGCAGCGGGATGCACAAAGCTCGCTGAGCTCAAAGCCCAGCTCGAGTGCGCACTGGAGGCTGCTCGACGATCTGAAGACGCCCATGACGCACAGACGCTCGTACTTGCAGTGGCAGACGAAGCACGCGCAGCAGCGACGACGCGCGCCGAGCAGCTCGCACAGGAGCTTGAGACGCAATCACGTCTCCACTCGGATGAGCTCAACCACGTCCGCAAAGAGCTTGCGACACAAGTGCTCGAGCTCGAGCAGCGCATCGAGGCGGCTGACGCGTCCAGCACTGCACGGATCCGCGCACTCGAGCACCAGATCCACGAGATGAGCTGGGAGCTTGGCGACACTGAGCTACAGCTCTCGCAAGCGTCGCAGCGCCACGAACAAGCGCTGAGCGAGGCTGTAGCACGCACGACACACTGGGAGACGCAGTGCACGCAGCGCACGAGCGAGTTCGAGGCGCTCCAGCGCGACTTGGAGACAAAGGTCGTGGTCCTGAGCGCCGAGATCGCAGAGCGCACAGTCTCGATGCAGAATCTGCAGCAGCACCTCGAGCGCACAGAGAGCAGCCACGCGGCAGCGCTCGCGCACTGCGAGACCAAGTTCAGCGCTGCGATCGCCGTTCTGCAAGACGAGCGCGCAGCGTCTGAATCGGCCGCGCACGAGTGGGAGCACAAGTGCCGCGAGCTCGAAGCGTGCGTCGCGCCAGACGCGATCAAGCGCGTCCAGGCGCAGGTCGCGGCGGCGATGGCGCGCGCAGAGGAGTGCGACGCAGCGTACCACGTCGAGCTCGAGCACAAGCTCCAGCTCGAGTTCGACCTCGCGAGCGCGCAGAAAGAGCTCCACGCGACGCGACAGGAGCTCATAGAGCTCCAGTGCCTAGCACTCGCGCAGGATGCGAGTGACCCAGTCGCCGCAGCGCGGCGCGCGCGCGCTCGGCAGCAGGAGCTCGCAGCACTCGAGACAGAGCGTCAGGACGTACAGACACAAGCTGCGCACGTGGCGAAGCGCGAAGCCGCTGTGAAGCGTCTCGAGACGTCTGCGAACGCGCGCCTTGCCGACGTGCAGCAGCAGCTCGAAGCGCGCAGTCGCGAGCTCGAAGTCGCGTCGATCTCGAACGCAGCGCTCAAGGCCGAGCGCTCGCAGACTGCTGAGCGCGTGCGTGCACTCGAGGCGCAAGTGCACACGCTGAGCGCAAAGCTCGCAGATGTGACGCGGTGCAGTGAGATGCAGCGCGAGGAGCTCGTGTCGCTCCGAGCGCAAGGTGCGCGCAAGCAGCTCGTGAGTGGCGCGAGTGCGTTTGCAGCAGGCGTCGCTACCGATAGAAGCATCAGTGGTAGCAATCAAAGCGCACTGGACGAAGCAGGCAGTGCGACGCTCTCACCAGAAGCACGGTGTCTCGTGCTCAAGCACCTCGACAGCCTGGATCAGTGGTTCGAGCGTGCGATCATAGGCAAGGCGTCTGGTGCTACTGACGCAGCTCATAGCAGCAGCAGTGGCGAGCGCCGTGCATCGCTGCGTGCAGTCGTCAAAGACGGCGGCAGTGCAACACAGTTTGCTCGCTCGTGGGACCTCCAGAGCCTCGAAGGCTTGAGGACTCGAGACGATCGCGACGACGACGATCTGGATGCGAGTGACTCCGATGCAGTGGCGATCGAGCTGACGCACATTCACGACGAACTCTTGACTGCAAGCAGCGCGGCCGCAGTATCTCACCCGCCGCCTGCGCCAGCGCACGTGTACAGCAACAACAAGAGCAAGACAAGCGCTCGATCGACACCAGCAGCAAGAGCGGTGACTACTACAAAGCCGCCCGTGACATCATCGCCAGTGCCTCCGAGTGTCGATGACTTGGAGGCGATGTTTGATCAAGATATGCAAGAGAGCGAAGCGCGCGCTCGAGCGTCTCACGCGCCTGCTTCGGTCGCCAGCTCGACGAGTGGCGACAGAGAGCGTGCGCAGGCTAGTAGCCGTGGCAGTGACAGCGCATCAGGTCAGAGCGACGTCGCGCAGCTCAAGTAAGTGATCTCTTCAATACACGTTCGCTTCGACAGTGACAGCAGCTGAGAGACTGCGCGACGCAGATGCGCTAACGACGCTCGTGTGTCTCGTGCGCTAGACGCACGGTGCTGCGGCTCCAAGAAGCGCTCGATGCGAAAGAAGACGTGCTGCAGTTCCTAGACGACAAGCTACAGTACTACGAAGCGCTGCTTGGACGTCAGTCGTCACGGTCATGAGACTTGAGTGCTGCAACAGCAGGCACACTGCGCAGTGGCGCACGTCTCGACCCAAGACTCAAGCAAGCAAGTGCAGTTCCTAGGACTCGTTCCGTTTGTTCGTTCAGTGCAGAAAGCACTTGTCTGGTGTGCTAGACGACCCACTTGTGGTCGCTGATGATCCACGTTGACGACGTCACGGCGCGCTTATCGTTGCGCACAAACCCCCACTGCGCGTGGCTCGCGTTGTGCACGTGCACGCGGCCGTAGCCGTAGTTGAGCTCCGCAGTGGCGCGCCACGGGACGTCAAAGTACCCGACGTTGTCGATGTCTGCTCCGGCGGAGCCGACCATGATGTGCACTGGCGCTTTGGCTTTCGCAAGCTCTCGTGGCGCAGACGCGAGTGCTTCCGTGCGGCACGTGGCGTTGTAGACTGGACACGTGAGCTCGTAGGCGTGGTAGTGGCCCGAGAAGACAATGTCGACGTTGTACTTGCCAAGGAGCGGCTCCGAGTGCTTGCGAATGAAGAGCGAGACCTTGTGGTCCGCGTCGTACTTCTCGGACGTGTACATCGGGCGGTGGAGGTACAGAAAGAGCCACGGCGTCTTGGTGCGATCGACGCGCTGCAAGTCGCTTTCGAGCCACTCGTACATGGGCGAGCCGGACGTGTAGTCGTGCTCGCTGCTGATCTGCGTGTGGTGCACGAGACCGTACTCGACGCTCCACCAGAGCATGCGGTTGCCGTTCGCAGGCATGAGGAAGCGCTTGTCAGTCGGCACGCCGCACTCGCCGCCCGACTCGCTGCCGTAGTTGCCTTCTGGCGGGTGGAACCCGTTACCCGGTGCGCCGGGCGGGTCCTTCTCACCGCCGCTCGTGTGGCAGTACTCGTGGTTCCCGATCCCGACCATGTACGGCAGCTCGGACGCAACAGGCTCGACTATGGCGCCGAACTGGTCCCAGAGGTACGTCCGCCCCATGGCGTACAAGATGTCGCCGTTGTGCATCGTCGCGACGTAGTTGCTCGCGCGGTCGTCCATGTCGCGCCGCATGAGCGCGATCGTCGTCGCCGTGCGCTTCTCACTGACCGAGCCCGTCGCTTTGATGTTCCAGTCCCCGAGGTCGCCGTAGACAAAGTAGCTCGCGACTTTCGACTGCTTCCCAGGCGCTGGCGGCGTCCGGAACTTGAACACTTTGACTGGCGACGGCTCGACGTCGTTGCCCACTGCGTTGCCGACTTTGTAGTAGTACGTCTGCTCCGGTGCGAGGTCTGTCAGCACAACCGAGTACAGCATCCCAGGGTCTCGAAAGTACTGAGCAGCGACCGTCGTCGCCGGTGCGTGGCACATGTCATTCGCTTTGTACGTATCGCCAGTCGCGCGCGCGCTTCGTGAGAGCGTTCGGATCGCTGCCAAACATCACGGTCGGCGCTGCGACGCTGGAGCTCACCCACGAGACGCGCATCTCGCTCGGATGCTCCGTGCTGCCAACGCGCACTTGGGTCGGCTCGGTGTTGCCGCGCGCAAACTTGACGAGCGGCGAGGATCCCAAGTTCGTGTAGACGTCGCCGGACGTCCCGTTACTCGTGGCGAAGTAGCGCATCTCGTACACACAGCGCATGTTGACGAATGGTCCGAGTATGATCGTCCCTGCGGTGACGTTGCCAGTCCAGCGCCAGTCGATGTACTCGTTGTCGCCGACCAAGTGCTTCTCGTCGTCGTTGCAGTACACGCCGATCCAGTCCTTTGCAGTCGGTTTGCCGTTGCGAAGTGTGAACGAGAGCGAGAGCGAGTCCATCTGCTCGAGCTGCGTTGTCGAGACCTTGAGCTCAGCGACTGGTCCGGACGCTGGCGCTTTCAGCAGTACGTTTGACTGGCCATGGTGGTGCTTGTGCGTGCTCAAGACTCGCGTCTCTCCTGACGCTGCTGGTGCTGCCGCTGATGCGAATGTGCAGCTAGTGCGTGCGACGTCACACGGGTCGTCGTCCGTGTGAAAACGCCACGATCCGCCGCGAATGACGTTTGCGTGCTTGCGCACTGCCGCACCGACATGGTTGTTGGCGAGTGCGAGCGTCGCGAACACGACTGCTGCTCGGACAATCGAGCACTTCATCGCGATCGGGACTGGAGTATGTGCGTGTGTGCACTTGTTGCTGGGAACGAAGCGAACCGAGAAGTGAGTGAGGTCTGTGGCGGTCGATCGCTGGATCTCCAGAGCAACTCAACTGGCTTGTGTCGCGAAGTGTGCGTGTGTGTGGATGCCAGCGAGCAGCTCAAGGTGGTCGTGATACAGGCAACCAGGGGCTGAGTTATGAGTTCCGATATCAACCAGTGAGTTGATATCGCTATGTGCTTGTCTTGCCCTGTCATCCTCGTCGACGCAGTGAGTACAGCAGTCAGCAAGATGCATGACCAGCAATACACTCGATGGATGAGCGTGCACAGTAGCAAGAGCTCGCAGCTCTCGAGACGGAGCGTCAGACCTGTAGACGCAGACTGCGCACTCGTGCGTCCAGATCAAGTGCGTGCAGCTCGAGTACAGGCTGTAGTCCAGCGTGACGTGACGTGAAACGCGACGTGAAACACGTAGCAGAGTACTTGCCCTCTCCTCACAAGCTTGGATCAAGTCATTGCACGACGCTACTTGACTCGGCCGAGTACTGATTGATTGCTATTGTATTCACACATACCCACAGACACATGTACTTCTCTTAGACAAAGACCGACGAGCGACCTGGACGCATCTCGATCGAGCTCGAGAGCGACGCACTCGCTGCTGTAACAGCACTTGCTGCTGTCTTGTCGCGCACAGACGATGCGCTCGCGACGTCGTCGAGCGTCGAGAGGATCTCGACCATCGACGGCCGCTGCGCTGGTGAGTCGTGGAAACAAGTCTCCATGAGCGACTGGAGCGTCTCGGGCAAGTCCGTTGGCACTGCGAGGCGCTCGCCGTTCATGACTTTGAGCACGGCTTCGAGCGGCGAGAGCGACGCAAACGGCGAGCTCATCGTGTACGTCTCCCACATGAGCACGCCAAACATGTACGAGTCTGACTCGTACGAGAACAAATGCGGCGGCAGGAGCGACTCGGGTGCCATGTACTTGACCGGTCCGACGCCGTTCTTGAGGAGCGTCGTGCCGGTCGCGCTCACGCGGCGACACAGTCCAAAGTCGCAGATCTTGATCCGGAGGTTGTCGTCCACGAGGCAGTTGCGCGCTGCGATGTCGCGGTGGATGAAGCCGCCTTCGTGGATGTTGAGCAAGCCCGCCGCGGCGTCTTTGAGCATCGCAGTCTTTTGATTGAGCGTGAACGCGTCTGTGCCAGCCGACTGGCGCCGCAAGTTGTCTTCCAAGCTCCCATACGGCAAGTACTTGGTCACGACGCTCAGTGGGAACCGAATGTCCGTGGACGCACCGACGAACGGCACGACGCACGGGTGGTGCCCAAACATGCTGAGCACTGCGGCTTCGTGCTGGAACTCTTGCACGATCTGGTCGCTCGTGTCGCCAAACTCACTCGCGCGAATCGTCTTGACGACCACGTCCTGCCCTCGGTACGTCGCGCGGTAGGCGTCGCCAAAGTGGCCCGTGCCCACGAGCTCCTTGATCTCGAGCGCCTGGTACGGGATCTCCTCGAACGTCTTCTCGAGCACTTCGAGCTTCGACTCGAGCATCTGTGCATCGAGGTCCGCTGGGTCGAGCGCTTTCTCCGAGACGGACACGTACGACCGCAAGACTGCGACTTCCGTGCCGACAATGATCGTCGCTTTGAAGAGCACGGACCCAAAGCCAGCACTGCGCGTGCACTCGACGTCGAACGTCGCGTTGCAGACCTTTCCTTCCCACGAGAAGCCCTGCGTCGCGCCATTCCGGATGCGAAAGCCTTCGGGCGCCTCGAGCGTCACGTGCACGAGCGCACCGCGGCGAATGTCGAGCTTCGTGTCGACCGAGAGCTTCCGGCCGCTCGGGTCGAACGTCTCGGCGCGCTCGCGCATCTCACTTCGCTGGTTCAGCAAGAACGCCCAGACCGTGTAGTGGAACGGCGTCGGCGACGGCGTGACGCTCGGCGGCGCAAACGCGTTGAAGTGGACTTTGTCGCGCCGCCCTGGCACGTCGTCATTGAACGCGGCAAAGCGCGCACTTGCTGGTGGACCTGTATACCGGATCGAACGGTACACTTGCGGGAGCTGGTCCGATGGAAAGCCGTCGTCGTTGTCGTCGCCCGCGTCGTCGAGGTCGTGCGCAGCGTACGCAGGCGAGAACGAGTCGTACGTGTCAACGCCACTGCCGCCAACGGTGTCGAGGAACGAGCCGTTCCCGGCACTTGATGGCGAGAAGACGTTGTACTGCGGATCCGAATCCACGCCGCGGAAGAGCGGCGCGTCATTCAGCGTCGTGATCGTCTCGGACGAGCTCTGGCCCGGCGCACCGAACGACGCGAGGTAGCCGCCGTCTTCAAACGTCCGCGGCAAGCTCCCAAACTGGCCGCGGATCTGCAAGTCAATCGCGTCGCTCGTGACGCCGGCTTGGTACGGACCAGTGAAGCTAATCCGGCGCGCGTCGCTGCCGCGTGGCACGTGCGTCGTGTCTGTGACTGGCACTGTCATGATACGCCTGGCGTTCTCGCCGCTTGTAATAGGCCGACGACTGATAGTGCGAGGCGCAGACGGCGGCGTCACTGTTGAAGGCGGCGGTGTCGTCGTCGTCATCGTCATCGGGTGCCGGTCGCCGAGCGCTGCGAGCTGCTTCTCCAACATCGCTGCCTGCTCGATGCCGTCCTGCGCTGCTTGCTCGATGCCCTCGCGGTGAAAGTCCCGGTCCTTTTCATACACGGCGCGCTCGCGCATGTACGACGTCGGACTCATCGACATTGGCACGTCGGCTTCAGTTGACAGCAGCGAGAGGCTGTGCGCCGGTGGGTCAACGCGCAGCTGCTGCTGTTGCTGTAGTTGCTGCTCCTGTTGTTGTTGTTGTTGTTGTTGATGCTGATACTGCTGCTCACGTCGACGCTCCGCTTGCTCTCGCTGCCGCTCAACTTGTTCTCGCTGCCGCTCAGCCTGCTCCTGTTGTCGCTCGGCCTGTTCTCGTTGCCGCTCGGCTTGATCGTGTTGCCGACGTGCTTGAGCGCTCATATGATCAGCGAACAACTCGGTCCGCTCCGTGTACCGCCCTTCGTCCGAGTTGCTCTTGCGCATACGCAGCGTCGCTGCTGTGACTGCTACTGGCGGCAAAGAACGGTTGAACGGATCGGCTGACAAGCCGCTGTCGTCGTCTGCGAGGCGAGCGAACGGCACGTGCGCACTCGCGCGGCTGAGTCGGTCGGTCCGGGATCCAAACGACGCCTGTCCTGGGTGCAGTGGCGGCGCCGAGGGACTGAGGTCGAGCACTTCGTACATGCGCATGTGCGGCGGAAGCGCTGCGTAGTCGTCGCTCGAATCGACGCAGAGCGAGTCGAAGCTCTTGGTGCGCTTGAGCGCGTGACACATACCGCGGTCGCGCGTGAGTGCGAGCCACTTTGCCCAATTGCGCTTGACATCAGCGCTGGCACCATCGCCACGATGGTGGTGGTGGTGGTGAGCGTGGTGAGGATGGTGTGGATGATGGAGACCGTGCTGCTGCTGGAACATCGGGTACTTCATGTGCTGGCGCGCTGCGAGGCGCGGATCGAGCGCAAACGGATCGAACGAGTCGCGCATCCTCGGGTCGAACATCGGTGGGAAGAGACCGTCGCGGTCGTGGAACTGCTGCAAGTCTCGAAAGTCCAAGTTGCGTAGTCCTCCGCGGCCGCCACCACCGCCACGACCACCGCCACTTCCTCCTCGACCGCCACCTCGGCCGCCGCGACTGCTGAAGCTGCTACTCTCACTGCTGCCGCGGCCACCACCGCCACCACCACGATTGCTGTCGTCATTGCCACTACTGTCCTTTGTGCTCGAGATGTGCACTTTGAACAAACAGCAGTCGATCTCGCGCTCGCTGACGTGTCCGCGGTAAGACGCCTCTGCGCGGTTTGGACCTGCGCTGAACGATGGCGGCGGTGGCGGGTACGGCAGGAACGGCGCCGGTGGCATTGGAGGCATTGGTGGCATCGGCGGTACAAAGCTGTTGGGCGGCTGGCTGGACGCTGCTGCGCTCGCGTCACGCTCTGGCGGCGCAGATCCTCGACTCGAGCTGCTCGACTCGTCGCGCCGCATCGTCGGCTGGCGCTGTTGCTCGTCGCTGCGGCTGTCGTAGCGCGCTTCGTACGCGCCTGGGTGGCGCTGCGCGGACACCATCGGCGGTCGATGGTCCTCAAGCGACCGCGAATCGAACGCACTCTGGGCGTTCAGCATCGAGTTGTACTGGAACGTGTGCGTCGGGAGCTCGTGCTGCGTCGCGGCGTTCCAGTGCAGCAGCGGCGCGTACGCCGGGTCCTCCGCGCGCCGCGCTTCTTCAAACAGGAAACTCGCCATTTTCTCGGACACAAACACCATCGCCGCGGCCGATGTGACTGCGATCTGGTGCGCGAGGAACGCGACAGCGATGCCGACGAGCGACTTGGCGGTCGCGCTGCCTGCGATCGGCAAGTTGGCACCCAAGTCGGAGCTCTCAGGTACGAACTGCGCGATCGCGATGTTCCAGAACACGAGCGGGATCGCAGCAAAGATGATGTTGAAGAGCCACTTGAAGAGCAGGAAGTACAGGAGCGAGAGCACCATGACCGAGCCCGTCACTTCGCGGCCGCGGTGCGTACTTGAGCGGAACGAGCCGCTCGATCGCGCGCTGCTGCCTCTTGATGTGCTCGTAGTGCTCGGACCTGGACGCGTCATGCTGTCAGGCGACTGCGCTTGGTCTGCAGCGGCGTTCGCGCGCTTGACAGGGTCGACGCCGAGGCTGTTGATCCAGAGCTCGGCGCGCCAGAGACTCGCGACGAGCACGCGCACGGTCCGCGACGACCCAGAGCAGAGACACAGGAGCACGAGCCCGACGCCACAGAGCGTGAGTGCGAGCAAGAGCAGGAGCGCGACGCCAAAGAGGATCGACATGACGTGGAAGCAGAACGTCAAGCAGACGTTCTTGAGCACACTGCGCTCTTTCTGGCGCTGTCGAGGCTGGCGCAGGAACGGCGCTGGCGGTGGCAAGGGCGGCGCTCGAGGCGGCGGTCGGCCTGGTGGCGCCTGACGCGCAGTCTGCCGTGATGGAACTTGCGGCGACATGCTGTGCGCTTTTGACTCGTCGTCTTCAACGACTGTGTCTGTGTCTGTGTCTGTGTGTGAAGGCGTCGTATCTGTTGCGACGGCTGCTGCTGGTTGAGACGCCGACTCGGAGTCGCTCGCGCGCGCGTCGTGCGTGCCAGTGACAGCAGCGGCGGCGGCGGTGATGTGACGGCGTCGAAGGAGCCCCGTCGTAGGCGACGACGAGCGTGAGTACTGGCGGCGGCGGGGCGAGAGGACGGGGTAGAGCGAGGCGGCGATTGTGACGAAAGCGGGAGGGGAGGGGGAGGCGTCGCCGTCGCTGCTGCTGCGGCTCGTGCTGCTACAGTCGCTTCGCTGCCGTTCTCCGCAGCGACGACGGACCGAGCGAGCGAGTGCAGAGTCGACAGCGGCAAGGTCGAGTGTCTTGAGCGTCGAGCAGGTGCACGCGTGCGCTCTTCGTTTGGTTTTGCGCCGCTGTTCGATTTTGTGCTCGCTCGCATCGGTGGCAATTGGTGACAAATGACTGAGATACCTTCATTCTTGGCGTGACCCGTCACTCTCGCAATTCGTGTGGTGTACGTAATATGTAGTGGCATTGTTTCAGACGCATTAGTTTGGATGTTGATTTGACTGTACTCGACAGCACCTCGAAACGACACGATCAATGCTGATGCTGCCAATCACACCACCACGACCTGGTCCTCTCGATGTACATGCGCGCATGAGCGTGTACGTGTGCGCGTACACATGCAGCGCAGCGGCAGCGCACAAATGCCATCGGCACCAGAAGTGAGTAGTGGAAGGAAGTATTCACACGCATGGCAATGACGGTACGCGCGTACTCCATCAAGGCGCTATTGATAGGTGCCAGGTACAACAGAGTCGAGGCACAAGGGGCTCGTTGTATGGCTTGCCTCGACTCGACTTGTGTTTGAGTCACGCCTGCGCGCTTGAAGCAACTAGAACAGCGAGCAGCGAGAGCGACGACAGCACCGCGACACAGCAGCCATGGGCGAGCGCGTCGAGAACATGAACGCCAAGCCGGCCATGTTCCAAGCAGGTGCACACCCACGAAATCAATGCTCTCTCTTTCACACGCGCCCATACTCACACTGGTGTTTGCAATGACAACTAGGCATCTCGAACAAGTTCACGAAGCGCCATGTCGACAACTTCCACGACACGACGCTCACAGCGGCGTCTGCAGCGAAGCAGCGCGCGGAGAAGCGCGCCGAGAAGCAAGCGGAAGCGATCGACAAGCAGCAAAAGAAGATCGAGAGCGAAGTGAGTCTTGCAACTCATACTGTCTTGGCCCTTTCAGCTGACGGCTATCACTCGATGTTCATCTATGTGCGCTCTATCGTGCGTCCTGCCTACCAGATGAAGAAGATCGAAGAGATCACGCAGCGCCTGCATCGACAGCAAGTGCGCGAGGCCAAGCGTCTGCGCAATCGTCTCCACTACGCTGCGACGCGCATCCAGCGCGCATTCCGCGAGAGTCAGTGTCGGTGGCAAGCAGAGCAGCGCGCAGCAGCGATCTGCATCCAGTGCTGTTGGCGATGCGCCAGTGCGCGCACTCGAGCGAACGCAAACCGCTTGGAGCGACACGAGCGCATCCTGAACTGTGCTGCGACTGTGATCACACGCCACGTCCAAGGCTATGCGTGTCGCCTCGCGTTTGAACGCTTGCTACTCGAGCGGACGTACGCTGCGACGCTGATCCAGAGTATCGCGCGCACGGCACACGCTCGTCGCGCCTATGTGCGACTGCAGCAAGAGCAGCGCATGATCCGAGCCCAGCACGTTGCTGCTGTGCGGATCCAGAGCCGCGTGCGGAGCTTCATGACGCGGCTCATCTACTTGGACGTGATGTACGTGATCGCGCGCATCCAAGCCGTCGTGCGCGGCTTCTTGATCCGTCGGCGGCTCCAGTGGCTCGCAGCGATTGACATCGAGAGCATCGTCAAGTTCCAAGCGCTCACTCGCGGATACTTGACGCGGCTGCAGCTCCAGCGCGACGCATGGACGTCCGCGAGTAGCAATAGCAGCAGTGTGGATGCACTGCGTCAAGGCGCAGAACCACACGATGACGACGACAACGATACCTGTCCTAGTACTCGCGAGAGCGATGCTGATGACGCACTGGCGCGTCGCCACAGACGCCTCAGTGGCAGCAGCGCCGGTGTGACGAACGCAAAGCGCCGCACAAGCAAAGTAGTCAAGACGCAGTGCCCGCAGCAGCAAGAGGTCGTGTTCAAGCGCTCGTACTGGCTTCCCGCTGGTGCGAGTTTCAACAAGCGACTGCCGGTGCTGCCCGTCAAGCGCACTGCAGTCATAGACGACTCGGAGAGCGACCTCGACGACGACTTGATACCTGATCCGAGTCTCTTGCTCCAGACGCGCACGCCCAAGAAGCGCAACCAACGGAACCGACCCGTGCGTCTCGCACCTGTTGTGCTACCTCATAATGCGCACAATGGCTTAGGTACTCGGTCAGAGCGTCTCAGTACCGAGACTGAGAGCGAGCAGCAGCCGAGTGACGCGATGGCACCAAGCGTTGACGACCGTGCAAAGCGCGAAGAGGAGCTGAAGCAGAAGCTCCAGAGCCGCAAGCTCGTCGAGAAGCGTCGACTTGAGCACGAGCAGCAGCTCAAGCGCGCACAAGAGGTGCGTCTTTGAGCAGCTCTGAGGCTATGCAAGCCTGCATGTCTGACGCCTATGTCCCTCTGTGTGTGTGATGCCTTCGCCCTCAGATGGAAGAGAGCGAGCGCAAGCTCATGGAGCGCGAAGAGAAGCTCGCGCGACTGCTCTTGAAAGTGCTGCATCGGCGCCACAAGGAGGGACGGATCAAGAAACAGAGCGCCGAGCAGCAGCGCGAGGAGCGCGAGCGCATTGCGATGGCGCGCGCGGAGAGGCAGACGCGACTCGTGCTCAAGCTTACGCTGCGTCACGCACAGGCAAAGAAGCCAGCGCCAACACCGTCGTCCTCTGGTGCTACGACTAGCAGCAGTGGTGCATCCGTGCAGACGCGTGTGCGCGGCAGCAAGAGCAGGACAGAGCTCCATGCGACTCGAGGCACCGACCGCGTCGATCCAAAGCAGCCGACGTGCAACGACCCCCATGACGACGACGACGACGACATGTCGTTCCTCGACATTGACTTCAAGATCCCAGTGGCCATGCAGCCGAACAAGCGCTCGCGTAGTACCAAGACAAAGAAGACGGTCAGTCGCAAGCCCACGAGCAAGCGCAATGACACACAGTCGACACTGTCAGACCACATAGCGACGGCCGAGAGCAGCAGCAGCAGTAGCAACCAAGACGAAGCGAGCGACATGCACGACAGCGTCACGAAGACGCGCGACTTCCAAAGCGCCATCGCTGACGACGACGCATTTGATTACGGGAGCGAGTTCGAAGAGATCGTCGACGAAGCGAAGCTCGCGCGACTCATCTGCTGACGCGCTTGAACGACTGCGTCGAGTGAATCGAGAGGATGCAGGATGGAGACATGGGACGCGTGTCGATCTACGCAGTCGCGACGTCTTTGCGGCGGAAGAGGTACAAGTACCCCGAGCCGAGCGGCGGGTCGGCCGAGAGCGCGACCTTGTCGTCGTTGAAGATGATCCAGCGCCCGTTCTTCTTCATGTGGCACACGTAGTGCCCCGAGTTCGTGTTCTTGCCAATGTGGCTCACAAAGCCCACGAGCGCGTAGTCGCCGACCGAGTTGTCGAGACGCGTCGCTGCAGCTGACGACGCGCTCGTCGTTGCGCTACTCGACGACGCACTCTGCGCCTGCGCGACGGCGGCATCGAGGTCGTCCATGTGGCTAAAGAGCCACTCGGCCGCACGGTCCGGGTTGTGGTCGGTCTGGCTCAGTGCGCACTTGGCTTGGTCTTCGCTAAAGCCCATGGCGCCGAGCATCGACACGTGCTCGACATTGAACGACGATGCAGCGCTCGACGCCGACTGCTGCGACTGCTGGCTCTGCTCGGGCGGGTCGTTGAAGTCTGGGTCCTCCATGTGGCTAAAGATCCATTCCATCGCGGTCTCGGCGTCTGCGTTCCCAGTCGCAATCGCTGCGCGCTTGCAGCCATTTTCTGAGAAGCCCATGGACACGAGCTGCGCGACGAGTGCGTCGTCTGGCGTCACGACTGCGCTCACTGACGTGCTACTTGATGCTGCCGAGCCGTCATCTGGGAGCAGCTCTTCGCCGTCGACGAGACCCGACGAGAGGAACGGCGTGAGCGAGAGCTCTTCCGGGACGTTCACGACAACGTCGAGCTTCTTCGGCGTCCAGTCCTCCGCGACATAGAATCGCCGCATCTGCACAAGCAAGTAGCGCGGGAACGACTTGAACCGCACAGTCTTCTGCGCGAGTCCTTTCTTGCCGGTCGCAGACGAGAGGAAGTCTTCGATCGTCTCCGGCGCGAGTGTCTTGTCGAGACACGCGTGGAACGGCACGACTGGCACGACCTTGTCGCTCGGCGACTCGCTCGTCTTGCTCTCACTGCTGCTGTCGTCAATGCGCTGGCGCTTTTGCTCGAGCGCGTGGTACTCTTGCACTTGCGTCGCGTTCGTCGCAGCTTCGAGCGGGATCTGGAGCTGCACGACTGCGTCGTCGCGGGTGACGTACTTGACTTTCTTCGACGCCATACACTCGACGCGGTCTTCAAATGCAAACTTGAACAAGTTGGCGGTCGGCGCATCAGGAGCATCCGGCACGAGCGCACCGATGCGGTTCGCAGCGACGCGCTCGGTGCGCGTGAGGATCTCGAGCAAGTGCTGAAAGTACTCGACTGCGTCTTGTTGCTGACCGGTGGAGAAGTCGGCGTGGCCCTTGCCAATGAGCGTCCGGAACGTCAGTGGACGGAGGTCGACACTGTTGCCATCGTCGTCCTCATCAGCATCGCCCTCGGTGATCGTCTTGGTGTACGTGTCGCGGAGCACGCCCGTCGCGAGCTTGGCCATCTGCACGGCAACGTCGTCTGCTGGGTGGTCGCTCGCAGTGCGGAAGATCGTGTCCGCGGCGTCCAAGTACCGCTTCTGGACCTCTGGGAGCGCGAGCACGAGCTGCAGGACCGAGTTCATGTAGCAGCTGTTCCCGAGGTTCTTAAAACCAATGAGCCCTGGACCCGAGACTGCTTGGAGCTTCTTGCCCGACTCCGTGATCGCGTCAAACTCGTAGCTCAAGTTGAGTCCGACCTGGAGCTCGTTCATCGACTTGTCAGTCTTTTGGAGGTTCGCGATGTTGATGCCAAAGTGCGCGAGCTGGTGCTTCAAGTGCTTGTTCGTGACCATGTCGTCTTCATCCGGAGCGTAGCTGTACACGTCGCCACCGTCTGCAGTGATCGTCCCGAGCTTGACAGCGAGCGGGTACAGACTCCCAGTGGCTTTGTAGTGCTCGAGCGCAGCGCCGCAGCCGCCAGTGCCGTCCCAGTTCATGCGACCGCAGCCGATGAAGCCGTCCGAGAGGTTGAGCCAGAGGTTCTCTTGCTTGTCACACTGCGGCGCTTGGCACTTCCACGCCGACGGGTTCGACGAGATTTTCGGTGCGTCGGGGACCTGAATCAGCGCGTCCGCGTACTTGGTCTCCTTGAGCTCCTCTTGCCACGCCGAGACTTCCTCGACGACAGTGTTGCCTGCATGGTTGAGCAGCGCCTGCACAGCGCTCTGGATCGACTGCGGCACGTCCGGCGCGTCCAGTGCGACGCGCAAGACTTCAGCGTGCGTCGTCGGTGAGAACGACACGAGCTCGAGCGTCTTGAGCACGTCGTACTTGTCGTCCGAGTTCACAGCAAAGCCGCCGTCACCGCCGATTGCGAGCTTTGTGGGCTCAGTAGCAGCACCAGCAGTGGTGTCGACTGCTTTCTTCACGCGGCGGTGCTTCTGGTGCAGATACAGCTGCGGCGTGGCACTGCGCGCAACGTCGAGCGCAACGAACGCTGCACCAAACGACTGGAACGTGCGCAAGTTCGTAAAGATCCCGCCTGGCGAGAGCGCCGAGTCGAACGAGAACGCGCACTCGTCGCGGTACACGCGGTCCGCTGCGCGCGCCGTGCGCACGTGCGGTGCGAGGTTGTTCAAGAGCTGCGCGGGTGTCGCCATGTTGCGGCTTCTACCGCTGTGTTGCGAAGCGCGTTGAGCGAGTTGCAGATGTTCGAGATCAAGATCGAGATCGTCGAGTTCAACCCAGGGAATTATCGCTCGTGATCCCTCTATTACATCACTATACTGTACTGAGACTGAAAATACTCAAATATATCACTAATTTTTTTTGCTACTAACTAGATTTGTACAAGAAAACGTGTTGAGCGAGCACTCCTCTCGGTGCGAGGAACGTGGGTGAGAACTGCAGTACAGCTTCGAGCAAATGAAGATGATGTTTTAGCTCAACCACGGCTAAGACACTTGTGCGCCACGTCATGCAGATCGTTGGTGGTGTGGTCTCTCTGGTGGACACACCCGAGTCCTGCGCACTCGTGCACACCACGCTTGGAGCTCAGATCAACCCAAGCGAGTTCATGTTGATGCTATCATAATTTATTCTTATTCGGTAGCATCACAAAATTTTTGCAACTAATTAAGCTTGTATTATTAAGAAACTACCTACATTTTTTTAGCAAAAGACTATTTATTTTGACTTAACAAAAATGTGGATAAATAGGAAAATGTCATCAACAAACACCTAAATACTTTTTGATATTTAGCATTTGCGTTGCATTGTATCGAGTTGCATGAAGCGTCTCCAAAGACCGCAACACTGGAAAACGTTCAACAATACCAGCTTGAACGAGAGTGCACCAACCATCTAGCCCACTGTTGGAGCCACCTGATGATATCAGTCCGCAGGTCGACCTTTTAGATGCTGAACTAGCAGATATACTCGATCGTCGGTGTGGTGTTTAACCCAAAGAAGTTCGTGTTGCATAGTGATGAAATCAAGAAATCCTTGATTTCAACAATACAAAGTTTTGCGTTGTTTTTATCAACATACAATTATGGCCGTGCTCGATAGAATTACTAATGAAGTTAAATATTTGGTGAAGCAAATCTGTTATAGTAAATCCATAGTTAGAAGGCACGTTTTAATGTTATATACGAAGACTTGTCTTGCGATAATCATTGTGGCGACTTGGTGAAGGGACGAAAAGTGCATTCTTCCGCTTGGCATCATATACCTAATGGCATTTCATGAGAGTTTTATGAGAGCCCTTACATATGTTAAGCCTGCGTTAAGCTAAATGTTCTAAACGCTTTCGTTTGCATAACTTAACGAGCAATTAAAATCGAAAACTTAGTCAAAAGTAATAAGTACAAACAAAACCCAGGATGACACTATCATGCTCACCAACACCGCATGTTCCCTAGATCCGGCGATCCCGACTCGCTCGATGACGGCTCCATGCGAACATTGGATTTCGAAAGATTTGTCATCTTCATCTTTTCTTGGCGGCGGCGATTTGCGCGTTGAAAGAAGGTAGGTCGACTGCGGTGATCACGGAATTCGTCTGGGACGACTTGGACATGTTCGACTTCACTTGCGCTTGACTCGACACATTGAAAAATGGCTACCGACTGTACTTTCAACATTAGATACGAACTAAACTCGATCTTACCTATAGACGTGTGTAGATGGTTTACAGAGCCACCAAGACTAGTCGTAAGTTCTTGAATCAATAAGACCACATACCAGACTACAACTATACTACTCAGTCAAGCATGTATAGTATAAGATTCCATACTGGTTTCTGATTGGTTAATTTTTCGCATGGTACTTTAGCAATGTCCTTTTAAACGCCGACCTCATTGTTGCCACGCCATCCAAAGTGCACTCATATGCTTCTGTTGAGTCACCACCGTTACCATCCGTTTTCTCCGAGTACTACTCTGTCTCACAACATGCTGCCAATTGAACTAGTCATGGCCACATCTCAGTGACTACTATGCCAACAGACCAGCAGGTTGTTTCACCATGCGTGTTGTGAACTGGTCAATCTCGAGCTAGCGTTTGAAGCTCCAAGTTCAGAAAGAGCAAAAGAGCGCAACGATGATTTGGTCTTGGTTCCAAATCACCCGCTGCAAGTTGAATTCCAACTTATACAAATATCAATCAAACGTTCACGGTTGCAGCGCATTGAATTTTTGAAAATACAGTCCAATTTTCGCTATCTGAGGAAAAGGTCGTCATCCCATTCTATTTTTGACCAATCACAAAATGACTAAAAGTAAGGCGTATTTTTATGCTAGGCAAACGTCATTTTTTGTGCTCGTTAGACAACAGCTTCAAAGTGGAGAGCATACGTCGCGACATCAAAAGCGTGCTCAGTGCACTGCAGCTTTTGCTGCAAGTCTCCTTTACGAAGCTGCTGGTCTTTCTAGAGGTAGGGAATGGAGTAGTCGTTCCCACCACGCTTGAGTATCGACTCATGTAGAACGCTTTGCAACGTCATAAAGCACTTGTCCAGTGTTTCACGCTTTAGCTCGCTGAACGCTTCCTTGACCGCCTTGATGAGCGTGTCGATCTCGTAGGTCTTCTTTTGATGTTGGAGTGCTTGTATCGCATTGAAGAAGCCTAGGTCGAGGATATTGAAGTCCGAACTGCGTGACGGCTGGTTCTCGAAGTCGAGGTTGATGCCGAGCCGATCGATCGCAGCACGTACAGCCTTGTTGTAAGCAATGCTGTGCGCAGACGCGTTGTCTTGCTGGATAATGAGTTTTGAGTTTTTTCCTAAAAAAAATAACAAGTGAGTTTTGTAAATTTCAACAATCACCGGTTCAACTTGGCAAAATTCAAGAATCACCTGGCCATCTTTGCTTGACTGCTGAAGGGACGTGATCGATGAGGAACCACTCGTACACAGCGCCTGTCACGTTGGTTGAAGTCGTGACCATGGAGCCCGCCGCTCGGTTCTTGGACGTACGCTTCGCTTGCGATTACTCGACAAACGGCCAGCAACCGATCTTCCCATCGAACCACGACTTGCGATGATTGTCGAATCGCGGCCGCGCCACCGCAACGAGAAACATCACTTTCGTGATGAAATTCTTGTTCTGGATGGACTGTTATGGCGCGTCCTCCCCCTCGACAACGTACACGCTGTTGCGCTCCTTTCGCAAGAAGAACCACTTCTCGTCCAAATGAATTCGGTCGTGCATTGAGTCGAACTCGAGGATTCCGCTTCCTGTATACAAATTCAAGTCATTTGTGGGATTGTTCAGAACAGATCACACAAAAAGACAACAAATGATTCGACAAATTGGTCAAACGTACGCTCATTCTTTTGGACAAATTTGAGTGCAAACTCTAGGCGCTTGTTCTGTTGTGCTGGGGTGACGTACGGACGGATGGTGTAGTGCGCGCGTCGAATGTCGTCGCCGGCAGTTGCACGTCGCGAGAAAGTGCTGTGCGAGATGCCGGTGCTCGCTTCAAGCGACCGCAGTGTCGTGCGCTTGAGCAGAGGCACAGCGGCAACCTTTGCGCGCAGTGCATCGCTGCTCCACTGATGTGGGCGGCCGCCAGATGAGATGCGCGACAAGTCGTCGCGCTCGCGCCATACACGACGAACCATTTCATGTGAGCAGGAGAACTGCTTCGACGCGGCACTGAAGCTGCCGCGGCTCAAGTCGCCGTCGCTGACTCGCGCGATCAAGAAGCCGAGGATGGACGCGCATTTGAGCTTGATCGTTTGTTTTGGTTCGCTGGGCATTTCGACGAGCTGTTGTTTTATGTGCTCTCGGTCACGATTTACCAGTCAGCATGCGAGACCTTTTCAGTCCAATCATCACCAAGCAAAATCAATGGTGTATGTCACATAAATTCAAATTGGCAATATGTTCTGAGACAGAGTAGTATGCAGTTGTCCAGGTTATGATCTACCAAAATGTGTGTGCTCGACCATCATCCTTGCGTATTGAAGCAAAAAGAAGTTTAGGACCGATGGATCGCCTACTTACACATCACTTTGCGTCTGTGCTACCGTTTAGATCACCACCGCAATCAGCTCAACCATGTCGCTACAACTTTCGCCAACGCTGCTAAGACTACTAAATTTCAAATTTCAACAGCAACTATATAATAGCGTCCCCATTTGTCATGTCGAGAATATCACGAGCAAGGATGCTAGTAGCAACCCTCATCTTACCACAACAAGAACATTCTGTTGATGTCACTTGCACACGACAACAAACTGCTATCCTCGACCACTTTGCGGCGCAGGCGCAGCGCGACTGTGCGGACGCGGCGTGGACTTCGAGTGCGTAATAAACCTCGTCTTGTACGTGCGAACGTGCGTCGATGATGCACTGCTGCGGTAGCTCTCTAGCGGATGTGTCTCACATCCCACGACAATTGTCTTTTTTGTGGCCGTTATTGTCAGTGCGCTTACCGTCAGCTGATCTCCGCTTGACGGAGTTCCCTCCAATGCCATTGTTCTCGCTCTCACTCACGCTTGCCCCGCCACTCGCATTGTAACTCGACCTGTGGCTTGCAGCGCAGCTCGCGAACGTGTCATCTGTGCAGAGCATACAAACATGTAGTCAATACATAGAGTGAGAGCAAAACTGACAGTTCACACGAGCGACTCGCACCGTCAATAGCTCGCATGCGCCGCTTGGCGCACTGACACGCTTGCATGCTTGCGCTCGCTGATACCGCTCGTGTCTGCGTTCATGTGCTTCTCATTCTCGTCGGTTGATTTCATTGAGTATCAGAACTTGCTTTTGTTCAACCGTCGTACCTAGTGAAATGTGACAGCCCAGCAGCGAGCTGCATGAACTTGTTCGAGAACATGCGCGCAAACACGGGCTCTGTGAAGCTCCGGATCGTGTACGCGCGCAGGACTTCCGTGAACGCGAGGCCGACAAGCGTCATCGTCTGCGCGCGCGAGGTCTTCCGAGACGCACTCGTAGAGCGGGTCGACGCGGCACTGGAGCGCGTTCGTGTCGACGCCCGTCAAGCGAAAGTCGCCAAAGACGTACGACCCATCGCTGCGCTGCGCGTTCGCTATTGATCTTCAATGTGCTCTGAATACAGCGCGAGCTAGTATTTCAGGCACCGTTTCAGTTGTCAATTATCAAACCATAATCGCACTTGATCGAATATTGATTTTGAGTAGGAAGTGATCGTAGCATTTTACAGTATTTTTCAATACAAAAAAAGACGTGAAAAAGCACAGTGAATTGCTACGATCACTTCCTACTCAAAATCAAGTCAACATTACTTGAAATTTCAAGATACCACTAAGTACGAATTCGCAGCTCGCAGTTGTATGATTCTTAAACATGATATTATCCAACATTTAACACAAATAAATATATATTGACTCCTATATTTAATCACCAATCCTCGTTTATGTCACTACCAGAGTTTGCTGTTGATAATGACACATGCCACGCCTGCACACGACAACATCAAGGCAGTATGAAAGTGGTGCGGTGCATGCATGCGGTCTCTCGTTGTCTACTGTTCGACGTGCGGTGCGACGCTCATCGCTTGCGACTCGTATGGATGTGTAGATCCAGCTCGGCAGTGCGAACGACGCGCTGTGCCACTTTCTCAGTCTCGGCGGGCTCGAGTTCCTGCTTGATTGCGGCTTGCCGCCTGCGTTCGATGTCGACGCAACGGTCGCTAACGCGCCACTGCGCATGCGCTTGCCAGCGCTGAACGCAGTCGACATCGCGTCGCTCGATGTCTTGCTGCTCTCGAACCACGCGAGCATGCTCGCACTGCCGTTTGTGACTGAGCAGCTCGGGTTCCAGGTGCGCCATCCCATCACACACTTGCCAATGCCAACAGCGTCACTTATGCATCCATCCATTCATACGCATGCACATACAGGGCAAAGTGTACGCAACAGAGCTCACGCTCGCATTCGGCCGCGTGCTGCTCGAAGAACTTGCGCACGCAGCCGAGTCGCAGTCGATTGTGTTTGAGTTTGCCGATGGCGCGACGCTCCGGCCGTTCACGCTCGCAGACGTCGCTGCGTCCTGCGCGCGCGTGACGTGCGTCGAGTACAAACAGGTGCTCGAGCTCGCGTACGGCGTGCGCATCACAGCGCTGAGCTCGGGCTTTAGCCTCGGCGCAAGCACGTGGCTCTTGGAAACTCCGAGCGAGCGCTTTGCGTACGTCGCAGCGGCGTCTGGCGACCTCAATCGCCACCCAAAGGAGCTCGACCTGCTCCCGCTCGTCGACTGCGAGACGCTGCTGCTGGCCGACCTCAAGCCTGATCGAGACCCGCACGCGACGACTGAGCGCCAAGTCGAGCGCTTGCTCGCGACTGTGAGCCGCATCGTCGACCGCGGCGGCACGTGCGTGATCCCGTGCTCGCCCACGGGCGTGCTCTTTGACCTCTTTGACGCCGTCTACGCTGCATGTGTGCACAACAAAGCCACGGCGGTGCCGCTGTACTTTGTCGCACCGCACGCATCGCGCGTGCTCGAGCTCACGCGCGTTGGCGCCGAGTGGCTCTGCGAGAAGAAGATCGAGAAGCTGTACGCCGGCGAGCGCGCGTTCGTGCACGACTCGCTCGAGCGCACAAAGCTCTTGCACGTCGAAGGCGCGATCACACCCGCCATGGCGACGCTCTTTCAGGTCCGTAGTACGTTAAGTACCAGCGTGTCCGAGACGTACTCGTCGCTCGACTGACGGCTGTAGGACTCGTGCGTTTGTGCCGTAGCAGCAGAGCCCGAGCATCGTGTTTGTCGGCCACCCGTCGGTCCAGATCGGACTTGCGCCAGAGCTGCTGCGCATGGTCGGCGCAGACGCGCGCAACGCGGTCGTGCTCATCGGTGCGTGCACCTTGGTGCCTTACGAACACTGTTGAGCCTCGTGCTCTGGTCGCTGAGCGCAAGCGCATGACGGACTGACTGATGGATGAACTACGCCTTGCTGCTCGATAGACCCGTCTGTGGACCCGCACACTGCGCTCCGAGCGTTCCATGCGACTGAGATCGAGAAGATCGCGTGCCCAATCGACCCGCGCCTGAGCTGCGGCGACGCGAACCAGTTCATCGCGCGGTGCTGTCCGAAGAACTTGATCGTCCCGCTCGAGTACGCAGTCGACCCAAACATGAAGCCGAACGAGCCGTCGGCGAGCGAGCTCTCGCACTTTGCGCGCGTCATGCCGCTCCACGAGCTCACGGCTGCGAAGCCCAAGACCGAGCTGCTCACGATGCCGATGCGACTGCTCGAGCCGCTCGTGCTCGACAAGTCCCAGAAGTACATTGACGGCATGCTCGACCCCAGCGTACGTGTGGAGCTGGCTGACTGGCTGTTTGGTGCCTCTATCGATTGGCAGTCTAACACAGACACGTGTGTGTGGGCGTAGCTCGCTGCAAAGGCGGTAGTGACAGAAGTGAATGGCAAAGCCGCTGCGTGCGTGAGCGGCGTCCTGAGTGTCAAGCGCAAGGCGTTTGTGCTCGAAGCACCAGGATCCAGCGACGCAGACGTGAGTGCCGCTGTAGGAGGCGCAAAGGCAGCGACACCAGCGTCAAGCAAGCGCAAGCCCAGTGATGCGACTGTGTCGCTCCTGCCAATAGTCGAGTACCGCGAGAAGAGCGCGATGTTGCTCGGTCAAGTGGACGAAGACAAGCTCGAGCGCCAAGTCAAAGCGGTGCGTGCGTGTCTGTGTGAGAGACGGCGTGGCTGCTATCTGTACTACTGTACTTGGACTGTGCGCACTGTCCTGACGTAACGATTGTCTTCACTGACTTGCACATGTGCAGCACGACCCGCACGCGCAAGTGTACATCTCGCAAGGTCAGGGCGACGCCGACGTGTTCATGAGCATTCCGTCGCTCGATGCGCGCGTGACGCTCTGGAAGGACGCGGCGAAGACGATCATCGAGACCGAGAAAGAGGACGCGCGCGCGCTCCTCACGTCGTTTGTGCTCGCGCAGCTCGTCGTGATCGCGCAGTGAGCGCGTATGCGAGTGCAGAGGTGCGTGCGCCAGTGGCTCGAGAGCTCACGACACTGTCACGACACACGCAGGAGATACCTCGTCGCGCCACACGGTCGCTGGTGAATCACACGAGCCGCAGCATCGCTTTGATCTCCTTGTCCTCCTTGATGCGCTTGCGAATGTGCAGACGCCGCACGTGCGCGCGCTCCTCTGTCACCTCTGCGCCGCGAATGTGCTCGCGACTCATCTCAGCTTTTGCCTGCTGATTGCTCACGAACCAGTAGCTCTTGGCGTCCTGGCGCCGCTCGCGTGCGTCAAGACTCTGTTGCGCGATCGTCGCAGCGCGCTCGGAGCGCATCGCGTCGCGCGCGTCGTGCGTCTTTGCGACTGTGTCGCGCGCTGCGAGGCGCATCATCGCGCCAGTCTGCGCGGCAAAGCGCGTCTCAAAGCGCCGCGTGAGCTTCCGACGCGCGTTCGAGAGCTTCTCGTGCTCAATGAGCTCGCGTACGTGGAGCTTCTCGATCTCGCGCGCGTACCGGAGCTTCTGGAGCTCGACGTCGATCGCGAGCTTGATGCCTGCGACTTCGGCTGCGTGCTCGCGCTGGATCATGCGGCGGTCGACAATGAGCGCCTCCATCGCGCGCTCGCGCTCTTCACGCACGTCGCGCACGGCGTACTCACGGGCTTCGAGCTCGGCGTCGTGCATCTCGTCGAGCGATGCGTACGCGGCTTTGCCCATGCGGTTCGTGAGCAGTTGATGGCGACTGCTGCCGCCACTCGTCGGTGTGTCGGGCGTTGCAGATGGTGGACGTGGCGTGTGGTGCTGACGCTGCTGGTCGCTATCGTGAGCGATGCCTGGGACTGTCACGCGGAGTGGCGACGCCGCTTTTGTGCTCGTAGGCGATCGAGGCGGCCGAGGGATCAGCGTCGAGCTCGGCGACGACACCGCTCGCGTCTCTGGACCTGAGGCTGTGAGCACTGATCGATGGGATGGTGTAGTGTGTGGCGCCGAGTCGGGACGTGTTGGCGCTGGCGACTCGGACAGCGCTAGCAACGGTACGCGCGCGGCCATCATCGCTGCAAGTGCCGCGCTGCTGAGCTTGCGCTGAATGAACAACCACCACGGCGACGGAAAGTCTGCGCGGAGCCACGTCGCGCAGTCTGCGAGCACCTGCGCGCTCTCGTCTGGCGTCGCGACCTGGCCGAGTGCCCACTGATGATGCCGCAGCGCTGCGCCGACGAGCGCTTCGATCGAAAACAACTGCGCAAAGCTCTGCGTCACAGGGTCGAACGTCTTGCTCAAGAGCACGAGCGCTCGCTTGCGCGCTTCGTCGACGCTCTCGAACGTCAGGCGCACAAACGACGTCGACTCGAGCGCAAGCACAGTCGGCGCGAGGTGCTTGTTCTTGCGCGCGAGGCGCTGCGCAAGCTCGACGACGCGCGCGGACGTCTCGGCGACGCTACGGCCCATGGCAAAGCGCTGGTAGTACGCTGCTGTCTCTGCGCCTTCTACTGCACTGGACGCCTCACTTTCGCCATCCAACACTGTCGAGGCGCTACTCCTGCTCTGGCGCGACCCGAATCGGAGCAGGAGCTCGCGCTCCAACAGCGTCGGCTCGACGACGACGCGCTCAACAAGCAGTAGCGGCGTCGCGTCTTCGTCACGCGCCGTCATTGAGACTTCGTTGTGCTCGGGCGTGCCTGGGAGCCACACTGGCAAGTACGCACTACAGCGCTGGCCACTGGCAGCTCGGACCGTTGCCGCCGTAGTCGATGCGCTTGCACTCACCAGCGTCCAGCCTTGGCACCGCTGCGACTGACTGCGCAGGAGCAGCGCACTTGGTGACAGCACGACACTGACCTTACTGTCGACCATACGGCAGTGCAGACTCTGCTCTTTGCACGGCCGGAGCGCGCTGCGCACTGCAGCCCAGGACGCCGCGCTCGTGAGCGCGCAGTACACGCTCTCCTCCATGAACAGCGTCCGCGACGTGATCGACGCTCCGAGGAGTACGCACGCTCTGACAAAGTCCATGCGCCGACGCAGTCCGAGCCGGAAGCGCCACCAGCGCTGGATGCACAGCAGCGCGCGTGCAATCGCGACTTCGAGCGCATTGCGCTTCGACTGACGCACGAACGCGCGCCATGCCGACTGGATCGACACAATTGCGTGGACCTTGCGCGCCTGCTCGTACGAGAGCGCGAACGCCGGACCGCACGACGCTGCGAGCGAGCGGTCGAGCACCGACATGATCTGCAAGTACATGTCGATGCTCCACGGAATGAGCACGCGCATCTTGGTGTACGGCGCGCTCGCAACACTGTCGAGCGCGGTTGCAAAGCAGTGCTTGGTGCCGTCGCTGCGCTGCAGCATCTCGATCTTCTTGCGCTCCCAGCGCGCGGGTGCGTGTCCGCGCGGTCGGATCGCAACGCGCGCGAGCGAGAAGCGCAGACTCGCAGTGCGCGCGTCCCACTGCTGCTGCTTGATGCACGCTGCGAGGATCTTCTTGTTGCAGATCACAAGGCGCTTACGGAGCTCTGTCGCGAGCTGTGCGAGATGCAAGAGCACTGCGCGTGGCTGGCGTCGAGACGCATCCGCTGCAGCCTCGAGACTGCGCTTGCTGCTCTTGAACGAGCTCTTGAACGAGCTCTGCAGCGCTAACTGGTGCTCGCGCTGGAGCGCTGCGATGCGCTCGAGGTCGCGCTGGAGGAACGTCTTCTCTGTGATGAGCAAGCGGTGCTCGAGCCCGATGTCCTTTGGGAACACGCGCACGATCGCCGACATGCTCGCGACGATGTCGGCTCTCGCATGACCGCAGCGACCTGGCGTCTTGTGCGGTCCATGTGAATGGCGAGGACGCACGAGCGGACTCTCGACTTGGAGCGAGCACGTCGACTGGTGCGGCACGCGCAGGACACTGACGCCCGAGTGCGTGCACCGCTCGCGAATGAACTGCGTGCGGTCGGCGAGCGTCATGGCCATGAGGAACGGGTCGCGATGCGCCGCGCGCTCCGCGATCGCCAGGAGCTCCGACTCGAACGCTGGCGTGTAGTACACGCACACTTCGAGCTCCTCTTGCAGCAAGCGCTTGGACTTGTACACATACCGCTGGTACGCCATCTGACACCAGAAGCGGATCTTCTTGATCGCGATCGCTTGCTTCTTGAGGTGGAACTTGCGCTGCCACGCCTGGACGTACACGACGAGCTTCTTGAGTCCACGGCGCGCAGTCGTCGGGATCAGCGGCGAGTCGGTCGAGCTGAGCATGAGCAAGTGCGTCTCGCCTGCGCGCGCGACGACGTCGATGAACGACCGAGCGATCATGCGCCGAAAGAGGAAGCCGCGCGCGCAGCTCTGGACGCGCGTCACGAGTGCGCAGATGTGCGTGAGCCGTGGGAGCCGAGAGGAGCGCGAGAGGAAGCCGCGTGCGACGCGCTGGAGCACGATGCTTGGACTGTCGTTGAGTACATGAGCGAGGGCACGAAGCGAGTGACAGAGACATACAGCAAACGATGGTCATCAGCGACGGCGTGTGCTGATCAACAACGGTGCAGACACAATGACAGTCAGATGCAAGCACGCGGGAGCTCGCACCTGTTCATTGCGTGGAGGCTCTGGACGCGCGCCTCGGTGTCACTTGCGTACGCGAGCGCAAAGTTGTCGTCGGCAAACTCCAGAGGCATGTGGAGACTCGAGACGTCCATGTGCGGCGACATCGGAGCGAACCGCGTGCTCGTGCCTGGCAGTCGCCATCGATCAGTTCATGTTCACGATCGACAGGGAGAGCTCAGTGTGCGTTGAAGAGTCTGCGATTCGTTGCCACTCGTAGGAAGGTATGACCGACGAACCTGGTGCTCGCATGTACTCTTGGTCCGTCACGACAAAGTCGTCGAGCGCGCGCAGCAGTGGGAGCTTGTTGACGACGAACGCGCGGGCGTTTGTGAGCGCCATGATCGGGTTCCCGTGGAGCGTGAGCCAGCGCAGCGCGGGGCTGCACGCTTCGAGTCCGTCCATGTCGCGCCAGTGCTGGAGCCTATTGTGTGCGAGGAAGCAGAGACGGAGGTGCACAAAGCGACGCCAAAAGTCTGCACCTGGGAGCTGCGCGAGCGCGTTGTGCGCGACGTTGAGCACGCGCAGTGTGCGTGCAGTCGAGAGGATCGGCGAGAGGTCCTGGATCGCATTCTGCTGGAGGTTGAGCACGAGCAAGTGCTCAAAGCCGCTGCCACTCGCCAAGATCTCGACGTGCGCGAGGCCCTCGCTCGGTCGCTGGAACACGAGCTGCTGCCACGACCCGAGCGCATTGTCTTCATCGTCTTCGTCCTCCTCCTCGTCGTCTTTGTCATTGCCTCTGATGTCGTCTGTGACGTCGTACTCGCTTTGCTCATCCTGCATCAGCGCCGCTGCCGTGTCGTGCGCAAGCGCCACTGCTGCGACGACATCCGGGTCCATGACGTCGTCGTCAAGCTCCACGTCCTCATCGACAAGCTCCACCTTGTCGTCGCTTGCAGTCTCCACATCAACGTCGTCACGATCAACGTCCTCATGCTCTCGCTCGTGCTCCAAGTCGTCATCGTCTGCATCGCTGCTCAGCGCCGACGACGAAGACGGCGACGGCGGTCGCGACGCCATCGACATCAGCTCTCAAGAGCCACTTTGTACCAAATGTAGCGAAACGACGTATCATCAAGGCAAGTGACCTCTTCAGAGGTGTACATGAACCAAGGACGCAATGGACCAAGGACGTCTCTCGATCTCTCTGTAGGCGTGCGTGTGTGTATTGATTCATTCGAGACAGAGGAGAGTGCCGTTTGTTCGCGCACACACGGGGCACGACGCACTCAACACCAAGACGCACGCTCACTCACTCGGTCGCCTCGGTCGGGTGCGTCTCGACACTGTCGCTCGTCGCTTCGCTACTCGACGCGCTCTTCTTGAGCTTCTTTGCGCTCAGCGGCTTCTCTCTCCGCACGTACGGCTTTCGCTTCCGCGGCGCTTTCGACTGTGCCGATGCCGTCGCGGCCGCGCCACTCCCACCGATCGCTCCAACTGTCGTCGGTGCTGCAGTCAACGCCGCAGCGGCGTCTGTGAACGCAGCGAGGACCGCCGACTCGGTCGCGTCGTACGTCTGCTTGACTTGTTCAGCGCTCTGACCAGCGCCTGCTGTTGCTTCCGCTGCCGCAATGTACGCTTCGAGCGCCTCTGCCAGTGGCGTGCACGTGAGCGGGAGCTTCGAGTACTCGTTCAAGAAGAGCTTGAGGCGCGGGACCTTCTGCGACTTGCTCAGTCCGGTCTTCGCGACGCTCTTGTGGACTTTGGCGATCCACGCGTCCATGCGGCCGAGCACGCCCTTGAGCGGACCCACGGTCTTGCCGTCCCAGAGACTGTGCGCCGTAGCGTACGCGATCGCGTGCGAGAGTATCTCGCGCGACGGCCGCTCCTGGAGCAGCGAGACGACGACGAGGCTCCAGCCCACGAGCCGGAGCAAGCGCGCGTACGCGCGGACTTCTGGGAAGATTGTGTCAATGTGCGCGGTCCAGTGCGCTGGGTCCGGTGCATCGAGCGTGACTTCCGACAAGAGCGCGGCGTACGCGTCTGGGACGTACCCGTCACGCAAGAGCGCCGCGCGCGAGAGCAGCGACGTTGTGTTGAGTGCAGTCACAGCGCGGCAGACCCAGCTCTGCGCGAGCTGGAGACCGCGCTTGCGCGCGTCGTGCGACGTCCGGAGCTCCTTGAGTCCGTCCTGCGCGATCTGGAGCCGCACTTTGCTCAGACGCAGCGACTCTTGCGCGTCGTGGAGTTGCAGCATGAGCTCTGCGTGCGCGTTCCGCATCTTTGTGAGCTGCTCGGTCATGTCACCACCGCCTGGTGTGACGACAGCAGTAGCAGCAGTCGATGGCGCAGTCTTCAGGCCAGCACTCGCCTTTGGCTCTGTCTTGGCACTCGGTGTCGACGTCGCAGTGACTGGTGCTGTCGGTCCGGCTGCTTCTGCTGGCGCAGTCGTAGCTGGCGTCGTCACAGCCTTCACGTCGCCACTCTGCGTCGATGCACTCGCAGGTGCTTCTGTTGGCGCTGCAGCAGGCGCGCCTGCTGCTGTGGCACTAGAGCTCTCAGTCTTGACGACTGGTGCAATCGTAGGCGCAGTCGTCGCTGGCGCTGGCTGCTGCTGCGGCTGTGGAGGTTGATGAGGAGCCTCCACCGCAGCAGCAGCAGTCGCAGGAACTGCACCAGTACTCGTAGGAGCGGCAGCCGTCTTCTCAACGCGACTCGCCACGCTCTCGACCTTTGCGTCGCCCGCCGATTTGACGGCCGCAGCGCCCTTGCGGCGCTCGAGCTCGTCGATCGCGACGCGGAGCTGGTTCATCTGGCTGCTGCAGCTCGCGACCTGGTGCTCGCTCTTCTCAACGGCCTTTTCCTCGCGCTTGAGCTTGCGCGCAAAGACGCCGTGCTGCTTGTCAAAGCTCTTGACGTACTCAACTTCGTCCCAGAGCTCGCGCTGCGCGTTGTTCACGCTCGCGAGCGCCGTTGAGAGGTCGTGGAGGATCGTGCAGGACGGGCACGTGTAGTGCTCGACCTTCTCGGCCTTCTCCTTCGACATCCCGATGCAGTTGTCGTGGAACCAGTCGTCGCAAAAGTCGCAGCCGATCATCAAGCCGTCGAACGGCTGGCGGCAGATGCAGTAGCGCTCCGTGGCAGACTTGAGCACATCGCGGTGCATGTCCAAGTCAATGAGCAGCCCGGCGCAGTCGTACTCGTTCAAGAGACTCACGAGCGTCGCAATGCGCGCGTGGCCCGACTCGATACCAGACGCCAACACGCGCGTCTCCCAGTCACTCGCAACGTCGACGTTGTCTTTCAAGAGGTCAAACACCGGCGTCTCGAGCACAACGTCGTCGCCGTCGTCGACAAACGACCGCGCAACGGCCATGCTCAAGCGCATGACGCGCTTCGTGATCAGCGCTTTCACGCGCTTTTTGAGCTTGGCGAGCCACGCTTTCGCGCGCTTGACTTCGTCGTGAAGGACCTTGAACGCATCGGGTTCCATGAGCAGCGACGCGCCGTCGTCGAGCAAGCGCGCAAACGTCGCAACGGAGACGCGCTTGGCGGTGATGCACTCGCGCACGCGCAACGTCCAGCGCTCGACGATCGCGTCCTGCGCTTCAAGGTGCGGCAGCGGCCAGAGCATGCACTCGAGCGTCGCGAGCGTCGTGGTGCTGACCGATGTCTTGAGGCGCTCGAGCACCAGTGCAAGTGCTTTGCCTTGCGCGACGAGCTCGCGGAGCGGAAGCATCTCGTCGTAGAAGAGCGACCGCGCGCTCTGGAGCCACGCGAGCAAGTCGACGACCGTTGCAAGCGACTCGAGCTCTGGCGCAACGGCGCTCAGGAGCTCGCCGTCGTCGACGACCTGCGCGATCTGGTCGCGCCACGTCTCGAGCGTCTTGACTGCGTCGTCTGTGAACGCGCTGTCGACGTCACCGCTTGCGAGCTCGAGCGTCTCGAGGACGTTCACGCGCTCGTCGCGCGCTTCGAGCGCTGCAATGTCGTCCAAGCTCTTCTCGGCCAGCGTGAGCACGGGCTCGAGCAGCGACACTGTGGTGTCACGTGCGCTAGCAGACGCCTCACCCGTATCATTCGTCGTGTCTATGGCGTCGTCCGCTTTCGTGTCGTCAGTCGTCGGCTGGCGCTGCATGCAGCCGCTCTCGAGGCGCAAGTGCGACAAGATCGCCACTGCGTCAATCGGCACGAGCACCGGCGCAGTAGTCGCCAGTGGTTTGACGTCGCTGTTCGCAAGTGCTGCAGCGACTGGCGCCACTGCTGCTGGCGCAGAGGGCGCACTCGCATCAACAACGCCGTTCGCTTTGACGCTCTCGGTTGCTACTGGCGCCTGCGCGTCGCTCGATGCATCGGCCATCTCGACATCCTCAACAGTGCTCTCGGTCTTTGCCACAACGGTGCCGACACTCGACGCGTCCGTCTCCATCGCTGTCGTCGTTACCGGAGTGTCCTCACTCCCGCTGCTTGTTGACGCAGCGCTCGTGCCACTCCGCGCATCTGCAAGCGCTTGCTTGGCGGCTTGGAGCTTGCGGTAGACCGCCAAGTCGTGGTCCCGGAGCTTGGGCACGAGCGCAGCGATGTGCTCTGCGACTGGCGTCTCAATGACGTCACGCGCCTTGCGCTGCCACGCGCCGAGGTCCTCAAGCTCTTTCACGAGCACCTTGAGCTCGTCTGGGAACCGAAAGCGCAGCTCCTTGGACTCGAGCAAGAGCTGCTCGAGGAGCTCGAGCGTCACGGGGTGCTTTGCCTGTCGCTTCTTGCGCGACTGACGCGGCGGCAGCGCGTCGCGCACGCGCTGGGCCCAGTCCTTCTCGGCTGCGATGACCGTCTCGAGCGCCGAGCCTTCGTCAAATTGGAACGGCAGTGCAAACACGCGCTCGAGCAGCGCCGTCGCGTGCGCAAAGTTGCTAAAGTCCACTGCCGCCGCTGGTTCTGCGCCGCTCGCGCTCTTGTCAGCAGACGTACTCGCCTCGGTTGAGTCGCTCTCGATCGCGGCAGCACTCGTCGACTCGCTCGCGTTGTTGCTGTTGACAGAGTCGGTCGCTGCTTCTGGCGCCTTCGGTGGCGCAGCAGACGCATCATCAGAGGCGTCCTGCGGCAGACAGCCGATCCCGATCAAGAGCGCGCGGACGTCGTCGCGCAGTGCGTAGCCGCTGCCTTGGAGCGCTTTCAAAGCGTCGACGTACGCCGAGACGTTCACAACGAGCTTCTCCGACTTGTCGAGGAGCTTTGCGATGCTCGCGAGCGGCTTCTTTGCCTTGTCGTTCGCCTGGTGCGATGCTGACGCTGCGTGGCTCGTGTGGTCTGTCGCAGTCGTCGCAGCAGCAGCGCTCGCACTCGACAGGAGCTTGTCAAACGCGCTCTGCCCAACAACATCGCGCACTTCGTTCACCCATCGCCGCGCCGTGTCGATCGCTGCGTGGATGTCGCGCTCGACCTGCGGCTTCCAGCGCGCTTGCTTCTTTGCGTGGAGTCGCACGCGAATCGCCTTGGCGTCGTCTGCAAGGCGCTCGAGCACGCGCAGCGGCTTGTTCGCTGCGAGCATCGCCGTGGCTTTCACGCACCACTCGCGCGCGGCGATCTCGGCTTCGAGGAACGTCTGCTCGGCCATGTCCACGGGCATGTCGTTGCCTTCGTCGTAGAGCTCCTTGAGCTCTTCGAGCGTGATCTCGTTGCTGCTGCTCCCGCCTTCGATCGCGCGCGAGACTTTCTCGGCCCACTCGTCCGCGCACTCGAGCAAGTCCTGCATCTCGAACATCTCGGCGCTGTCGTCGCACGGCGCGTCGTCTACGAGCGCGCGGATCGCGCTCAAGTCCATCTTCTTGGGCTCCGCCGTGCCGCCACTGCGGCGCGAGCCGCGGCGCTTGGGGATGCACTTGCGCGCTTTGGCGAGCCACGTCTGCGCCGAGAGCATCTTTTGCTGGAAGAGCGCAACGTCGCGCTCAAAGCTCACGGGCACGACCTCGATCTTCGCAAGGACGTCGCGCATCGCGGGGAGACTCACTTTGTCCTCTTGGAGCATCGCAGCGATCGTCGCTGCGAGCGACCGCGCGTCGTCGACGATCGCAACGTACTGCGCTTCGTCTGGGAACGCAATGTTCGGCGCCATCACCGCAGCGTACAGGCGCTCGAGCTAGCGGCACAGCAGGCAGACCATCGCATAGTGAGCGCCTTTGCCTTAGTCAACAGAGCCACAGACGGACAGACGCACCTCTGGCAAGTCGACTTTCGACTGATTCCGACGGCTCCCGCGCTCGAGCGCGTCCTTGAGGCGCGTGAACGCCGCGTCAAACGCCTCGATGCGCTGCGCGAGCGCGTCGCGAACTGGCGTCACGAGCTCGAGTGAGTCTGCTGCGTGCACGTGCAGCGCAATGTCGCCGCGCGGGACTTTCGCCGTTGCGAGGGTCTGACTTTGTTCAGTCCACGCGTCGATGCGCGCCACGAGGCGGCGGAGGACACCTGCTTCGGTCAAGTGCTGGATGTCGCTGTGCGCTGCCGCGCGGTCTCGCAGCGCAGTCATGTGCGCGACGACGTCTGGCTGCATCGCCCGAGCGCGCAAGACCTCGTAGAACTCGGCGAGCCACTTGGCGACGTCCTCAGCGCTCGTTGTCGCACGACTGCTGCTACTCGACTCGGTCGACGCGCCAGTCGCACTCGTCTTCGGGACGTCGATGCTGTGGCGCGCGTACAGCGAACACGCAGCGTCGGTTGCGTTGTAGTCGAAGCGATGGAGGTACTGCAGCGCAATCGCGTGGACCTGCTCTTCGGTCTCAAACGTCGCGCCGTCGCGGAGCGTGCGCGCGAGCGCCAAGTACCGCTCCAATTCGTCACCGAGCGCTGCCATCGTCACATACAGAGGCACATTGCGTCACGCGTGAGCACCTCTAGCATCGCACACTTGCGAGTACAAGGCGTTGCTCAAGCAGACGCTATCGTAATACGAGCGACTAGAGCGCGTGTGTCGCGGTGGCTCGCGATAGAAGACTGCGCAACGCACCTTGCGCGCGCTCCGGTATGAACTGGGCTCTTGGGACGTGCATGAGCTGCATCTGCCGCTTCTTGGCGCGCTCGCTGCTGTCGAGCAGGTCTGGGATCGGCGCTTGGAACCGCTTGCCGACGCGCGAGCGGATCGCGAGGAAGTGAACCGCGCTGCTGCTGCCGTTCGGCGTTCCGTCTCCGCTCGAGACGCCTGCGCCGCTGCTGCTGCCCGCACTACTGCTACTGCTGCTGCCAGTGGGGGAGCCAGCAGCTCGGCTCTCGCCATTGGCGCTGCCGTTCCGCTGCTCGCGCATCGTCGCTCAGGTCGTCGCCGCACACTTTCACACTGATCGTTGAAATGGCGCGTTAGTGCAGAGCTCCACAATATATTTGACATCAATATCGGATAAAATGCTGCAGACAGGACAATAAAAAGACAAAACCGGTCGTCTTTGTGTAGACACTCAACAAACCATCATCCAACACCAAGACAACGCAAAGCAATCCCTATCGTATATAAAACGACACATGTATAATCGACGCATTGTGGACACTTCAGAGTACATTCCCATATTAACTCGCATTCATCACATTTTGTTCTTACCATAATGTTCGAAACCTCAATGCACTGAACGAGATCGACTCGAGGCATTCGCCCATCAAAACCTATCGTCTTTGTGCCACTGAGCATCCAAAGGCGAGAGACCACAAAATAATCGTTACAAAGGAGATGGTATAACGCATGGACACTATTGATTACACTAGAGATTGAATCACCCTCACCTCATGATTTGACAATGCTGAATCCATGACGACACCGAACGAGCTCGACCGCAGCCATTCCGCTACCATCGCCGAGGGTGTTCTACTCGATAAGAGTGCCTCGACTCAATAAGAGTCGAGGCGAGCTTTGTTAGTTCACATCGGCCTTTGCTACACTATGCAATCCTCCTGGGGTATTGAAGATGTACGCGAGTCCTTTGTTGGGGATATGTTCCATCAGCCACGATAAAGGATCCACTTGGCCGCTACCCAGTCGAATTCAGAGGCGTGTTGCGCTCCTCCGCGCCGAATCGAGTGAGAGGTGAGCTCCTCAGTCTCAGGACGCAGCGACTCGAGTCGCTTGAGGAGGGGGGTTATTGTAGGCGTGCACACCCACTTCACTTTTGATCGCCTTGGTTTTCTTGCTTGTGTGTCCATGCCTTCCTTGATACTGTACAAGACAATTTTTGATATACGTGCCGCATCGATTGCCACTTGGCGCGTCATGGTGGTGTCATGGCTGCAGCACGCCACAAATGGGCGACTCATCTTCGTCACTTTCGCGGGCTTGAGAAATTGGGCCGAGCGCAATCGGTCTTTAGCTTAACCTTATTTTGGTTAAATCGTTCGGCGTCGCTTGAAGGGACACATGCGCGCCGACGACGATCATGCCGATCGCGAGTCCTCAACCCGCCAACAGCCGGACCGCCACAAGTGTGGTCGTCGCGCAGTCGTGCTCGGGCGCGCCGCTTGCCAGATGCACGACAGCGGTGCTGGCACAAAAACCGCAGCCTAAAAGAAAATGTTTATGTGCCAGTGTTCGCAGTTTAGTACAACCACAGCAGCACGCGCACAAAGACACCATAAGCAAATACAACGACTGCATGCAATCTCACACCGCTGTGCCACATGTTGATCGTGTGCTGTTTGCGATCCGTGCGAAGTCGTGTCGTTGGCGCATCACAACGACAAACTTGCCCACACAACACAACAACCACTGTTTGACGCCGTAGATGTCGTCGCACGTTACTGCGCTCGGGCAAACAATTTGCCCACCCGCTGTAGTTGTGATCATGGCCTTAGCACGTCTTATGCAGTTTTGAGTTCCTTCAGCTACGTAATGGATCATAAAAGCAAACTCAACACATTAAAACGAGAGCAGACCAGAAAGTGCGAAAGTATGGTTCACAATTTAGATCACTGTCCCCTGTGTGTCAGTCTATTGTCTAATTTTATGGCGATGAACATCGACTACAGCAAACGAACAAATGGTAGCCATAGGTCCAAAATGAAAGAATTGGATTCTAGATACACACACCACAACCAACAGATTGATTAAAACCTTTATCGAAATATCCATGTCAACTTAAACAAGGTGTTGTCAGTTGTCAGTTGTCAGTTGTCAGTTGTCAGTTGTATAAGCTCCTAATCGGCATTGTACATTATATCGTTTCAATACAGTCAATTCACTTTGGATGATTGAAACACAGCTATGTGTTGCTGCTGTTATTAACATCAAGAATTTAACCAATTTTGCGATCTCCAAGAAATCCGTGATACTAGGTATGAAGCGTAAGAATCCTACACAAGTCATGTCATGCGATTAATGTAAAGCAAGATGTTGTAGTGCAAGGCAGGCACGCCAAAGACGACATGCCGTCATGTTAGCCATGTACCAGAGGCACAAATTTGTTATTTTGCGGACATATTGTTTACTTTAGTATATTATGATACTTAACCCCTTTACGGTGGTATTCTGTATCCTACAGAATAAGCTGTATGATAGGATATAGTATGCCGAAATGTACCCAACACTCGTCAAATCCGCATATAAAAATTAGTATGGGGTTTACCAGTCAGTTCGAAGTGATGCGGAGATGTGTTCACTGACAGAAAAATGACAGTATAAATGCTCAAGAGGTTTGCCCCGGCCGCGCCGGCCACTCATTCTTCATCGAGCCACGCGATGAACGCAGTAGGAAAGAAGACGTTCGCGCAGCTGTGGCGCGAGCTGTCTGACGCGGGCTGGAAGGCGCGCCGACCGAAAGGATTGAGCAATGACTTCACGTACGTCATGCCGAACGTTGTCGGCGATCTGAGCGGAGCAACGAAAGGAGTGGATTACTTTGTCGGTACGTCGCTGTCTCGTTCTGTGCGTGCACGCGCGCGTGTGCAAACGTCTGGTCTGTTTCCACAGGGGAGACCAGCTCATGGCGTATGCGCGGCGTGCAGGCATAGCAAAATGACTGCCGTCGACTTCATAAGCTACACCAGCTCGTCGACCGACTGGCAAGGCCGCATCGTACGCAGCAGCACGCAAACGTGCACCGCGATCACCTGCTGAAGCGTCAACGGCTCTCGATGGTCAGACGTGTACTACGCCACTTCCCGCCCCTGCTTCTGCACCACCTCCTACGTCTGCACAGCCTCCTGCGTTTTCGCAACTGCAAACATCGTCACCAGACGACAACAACACAGCGCGGAATTCAGTCGGCGGCGACGATACAGAACAACCAGAACCGCCCGATGGAGCTATTCCGGATGATCCGGAACCGAGCGCAGCGAGAGGCTAGGTCCGTACGGCAGCTCGTTTTGCGCTTGTTCGAGGATGAGACTGACCTGACCATTAGTGCAGGGCGACGACGTAGTGGCACAAGACGACAGCGATGACGACTACGCGTCAGAGAGTGAGAACACAGAAGGAGACCTGCCGCATACGCCTTGCGACTCGCGCCGTACGACTGTCGACGAAGAGATGAAAAGCGACGAGAGTACCAGCGAGGACGAGTCGCCTCCTGACATCGACGTGTTCGACAGCCACATGTTCATGGACGCCATGCAAAAAGAAGCTCTTTTCGGCGCCGTAGCTCCCGACGACATCAACCTGCAGCCCGACCCGGTCGTGCATGAAGCGGACGTAGACGACGGCGAAGATTTCGCACTGCAGAGCAACGACGACAACAACGAAGACGACGATTACGGCGAGGACGACGCCGATGACGACGACAGTGATGACGAAGAAGTCGCTTTCGACGTGACCGACGATCCGCTGCGCGCTCTGACTGCAAATGGATGGGAAACGTACACGGCGGACCGATCTGGTAAGTCTGTACGATGCAGAATACGCTATGCCATCAGTCGTCTTATTCTGTATCTGTGCGAATGCACGCACACTGCTTATCGACGCGGCTCAAGGCATTTACTCTGGTCAGTACGGCCCAACCAAGTCAGCGGTCGCGTTCGCAGGATCTCTTCTCGGGATATTCTTTTACTTTCTAACGAAGTCGCTTTGGATCCGTGTGGCAGAAGAGACCAGCCGGTACCGCACTCAGTGCATCCAGCACTTGCCGAAGCCAAGCGCGACCAACTCCTCGCAAAGCAAGCTAGCGATCCGCGCGTGAGCGTGCCGTTGCTCAAGGACATTGAAGATTCGTTGCGCCGGTTCAAGGACATCCAGGCGCACGAGATCGTCCACGTCATCGGCTTGTTGATAGTTAGAACGCTCTGCCCGATCCGCGACGGCGTCGAGAAGCACTGGTCAACGACAGAAGATGGCGCGATCCCACGCGGCACGTTCTCGTGCTTCATGAACTGCAGTCGCTTCAAGACCATCCTCCGCTACCTCCAGCTGAACAACAACGACGAAGCAGCAGGTCTGCACGATCGGGCGTGGAAGATCCGCCCGGTCTTGTTTGCGATCGAGAAGATATTCAGTCGCGGCTACCGACTCAGCGCTCGGATCTCGTTTGACGAGGGCATGGTGCCAAACAGAAGCCGTCTCAATCCGATGAAGGTGTACATGAAAGACAAGCCGAGTAAATGGGGGACCAAGTTCCACCTCACTTGCTGCGCCGAGACCGCGTACTGTGCCAGGTATGCAGACATCAGCTCGTGGAGTGCACTCTGTATCACACAGAATAAGCTAACACAGCATGTGTGTTGATCTGTATCATCACGCATTAGAGTCGAAGTGTACTGCGGCGCAGACACAACAAGCAAGACGCACGTCGGACTGACTGCGGTTGTGCGCAACTTGTCGAAGACGCTACACGGCCAGCCAGCGAAACGTCTCAACGTCACAGACAAGTACTGCTCATCCGTGGTACTGAGTCACAAGCTGCTCAGCATGAGTCTGCACCACGTCGACACTGTCCGGACGAACCGACTCGGTTGGTGCCCGGCCATCCAGAACAAGCAGAAAAAGAAGCCGAAGGCGATGGCGCGAGGCACCTACCAGATCGCACAAGCCAAACAGCACCCGACCCCGTCCAGTGAACATGATCCCGACCGGCTGCAGCACCAGACAAACAACAGTGCGACGCAAAGAAAAGAACGGAACGATCACAGTCACGCCATGCCCAGAACTGGTCGTGGATTATGCCAACGGCATGAGCGGTGTCGATGTCCACGACCAGTTGCGTCTCTAGCGCTACAGCATCCAAAAGGCCATCACACTGCGCAAGTACTACAAGCAGTTGTTCCTTGGCGTCGCCGACATGGCGATCGTGAATCGCAACACAAACGGCGCCAGTACCTCTGCAAAGTGTGCTCTGCATACGCAACCTCAAAGTCAATCGAGACCAGCTACTACTGCCCGCGCTGCTCGGACAACTACGGCAGTCGTGTGCCGCTCTGCTGCCATGTGCGGCGCGTCGAGGACGGCAACACGCTGACGTGCGCGCAGATTTGGCACGACTCATGGAGCGACGGCAAGCACATACCAGCGAACCTGAACAAGATCCGCTTCCGCAAGCGCAAGGCACAGCAGGACGACGAGGAGTAGTAGCGTAGTGTGCGCGTGTTGCTTGATCAATGAAGAAGCTTTGTGGTGCAATGTACTTGGCGTGTGTATCGCTGTTGCTTGTGTGTTGAGCGCGTGTGTGGCGATCCTAGTCGCATCACCAGACTCCTGTTGCTTCCACCAGAGCAAACGGTTTCGACAGGGTTCGTGATGTGAGATGTTTGTTGTTGTGTTGTGAATCAGATTAGTTTGCGTTGTGGCCAATCAGTGTCGCGCATTCCGTGACGTGTCGTCGTGAAACTGGGTATTTTCTGTCTCACTCACAATGTGGCTTGACATGCTATAAATTTTTGGCTGCTAGAGAGTATACTTTAATCAAGTACAAGGCTTATTCTGTAGGATACAGAATAAGATCCGGTCTCAAAGGGGTTAAACCATTTTTGAATGTTGCTAAGGTTGTGACAAAATACTCTTTTATGTTCTCCCATGGGGTTTTCATAGATTACGCCTGCTACGAAGCGAAATTTTAAACGGTAGTCCAGTGTACAGATCCACTCCACGTACGACAGTCCAGCATGCCAGTGTTCTGTAAGAACTTCGCCCGCTTTTGATTCAATCAAAGGTGCGAATTCACGATAAATAGGGTTATAGGATACTTAGGTAAATAATAGTTATATGGGATTCCTTTTTGGCATACATAATTCGCATTATCTCTACGAATCATATGAGAAAGAACCGATATGTCCATTCAAGTATTTCGAGCGCGGCCTGAGGTGCCCGCAAGCAGTACGGAGGTCGCCACCGGAGCGCAGCGAAGGTAGGTGACTCCGCCTGATGTGGAGCAGCCGAAGGTTTGCGCGCAGAAGCACTTACGGACCCGTCGAAGACGGGCGCTACGTCCTTGTTCGACAAAAAGATCAATATCACTCATTTGTGATATTTTGATAATAGTGCGATAAATAGATCCGTGAGTTTCCTAAATTGGCAACTATAATCTGTATGATATCTAAGAAACGTGTGAGATAAAAAACACATTTGAATTCACATACAAACGCCAAGTATTTCGAGTGTCAAGTCGACCACCAAGCTGTCTGAAGTCGAAAGCGACAGTCTCGATGCACCTTTCGTCCCTCGGGGCATCCTGTGTCTTCGTGCCCTCGGTGTGTCCTTGTGTCCTTTGCTCTGCGTCTTTTTGCAAAGACACCTTGCATTTACAGCTCGTCTCGCTCATTGTGCTCGAGCATGTCGAGTCTGAAGACGCGTTTGTGGGCTCTAAGTGGTGGCGAGATGCTGCTGCCGATCATGGCGGGCTTGAAGGTAGGCTCGCAATGATGACCTGAACACCGCGGTCGAGTGCAGAACGCAAGGTCGCGTTGCTTCTACACTGCAGTTCTGCGTACTGCAAGTGTTCGTGCGTGCGGCAGGCTCGCTTCTCATCTCCTCGCTTTGTCTGCACCATGCTCGTTCATGAATCTGCTGGAGGCGACACGACAGGAGTCAAACATCTCGGAGCTGCTCGTACTTGCTCTCGTAGCGTCGGACGAGTCTGTGCGTGATAGCAGTCTACTCAGAAGCACCATTGATCAGTGTCCACGCTTGCACTTTGCACTGCAGGCATGCATGCATTGGATTGGTCCCTAAGCGAGCGCAACACCGGCAGCAGCCACCTCGATTGCTGCTGTCTGTGTGTCTGTCTGTCTGTTTGTTCAAGCGCTGGCTCTTGCTCGGGTCTCCAAGAGCAAGCAAGACCGTGAAGATCCGCGCAACGCACACAGACGACTCGTTCGTTGCTCTTGTTTGCACCGACACAGCGAAACAGCACGACAGGCAGAGGACGGAGATCAGATCGTACGCGTGTGAAGCAGCAGTGCTTGGCGGTAGTCCCTTCTCAGCGACGCAAGGATAAGCAGCAGTAGCCAAACAACACTCGCTCTCTTGCGTGTAAGTGCACACGTGTGCTTTCCATCCATCCATTGCGCATCGAGTCTTGCTGTTGTTGTCGTAACAGGCATCGTATGAGCGTGCTAGTCTCTATGTCTTGGCATATCTCGATCAAGGCGCTTGAACATCGTCAAGATGTTGCTTGGTGCAAATCCTGAACTTTCACACACCATCTCCTCCTCGATGCGGTGGATGGATGCTCCAGCACTGCTGCTGGCTGTGCCTCCAAGCGGCACCGAGCTCGCCCTCCGAAAGACCGTGTCTCTGTCCGCGAGCTGCCCCTGGCTCAAGATCAGGCGCGTGCGATTTGCGAGGCAACACGTTGAAGGCAACGCGTCCACGCATCAGCGCGACACTGAGCTAGGTCCTGCACCATTTGATCGTGTTTTATCGGCAAGAGCTCCTTGTCGATCGTGGATGGCTGACACCAAGTGCGAGTGCGTGACACGACCACCGATCGCTTGATCGATTCCGGCTCCAGCACGAGCTTCAGTCTTCCCACGACGGGTGTATGTCCTGCTTCGTCTTCTCCTTCATCGAAAGCAGTGCGATGCGAAGCCGATCGTGTCGAGATAGCCAAACGCGTCGAGAGCCGTACCTCGAGTCGCAGACCAACTTGAACTCGAGGCTTCTTCAACCGCGCTTCGACGCACAGACCGCATAATTAACGCGCCACTGCGTCAACACGGGCAGACTCGAAGGTGTGCACGAGCAGCGGCGCCACGGCGCGCCTTGCTCGAGCTACCACCGAGCCGTCAGGACATCGTCACAAGAGAGCAGCCGTCACCTTAATCGCTCCTGGTGCCTGACTCTCATTCCCACATTTGCAGTCTCCAAGGCACCGGAACTCGTCCTTCAAGCCACCCAACCACTCAACCAGTCTCGCAGCTCGTCCAAGCCGCTCTCACACGTACTTCGAAGCGATCGCCGACCACACAAACAAGGAGAGCTCATGGCGTTCACCGAGTCTCCGAGAGCACACTCGTCCGTGAACGACACCGCGTTCGTCAAGATCGAGACTCCAGTCGCTGCAAATGCCAGCGCACCGACGCTCGAGGTCCAGCACGTCGCTGCTCCAGACGACTCGCTGTCCAAGCCAACGATCGTGCTGTACGTGAGCGTCGCGCTGTCGCTGCTCCAGGCGTTCCAGTACGGCTGGGCGACTGGACAAGTGAACCTCAAGACGTACAACAACAAGGTCACGTGCTCTGCTGAACCAGTCGCGCCAGGCACGTGTGTGATGTTCCCAGGACACACCACGACGCAGTGGACGTTCCTCGTCAACGCCTGGGTCGTCGGTGGCATGGTCGGGAGTCTCCTGAGTGCCAAGCCGTCGGACACGCTCGGTCGCCGCCGCACGCTCTGGCTCAACGGCATCGTCATGATCGTGAGCGGCGTCGTCGAGATGACTGCGCACAACATCTGGCAGTTCGTCGCCGGCCGCTTCATCGCTGGTATCGCCTCGGGCTTTGCCACGGGCATCACTGGCGGCTACATCTCTGAGATCTCGCCACCGCACCTACGCAGTACGTTCGGCACGGGTTTCCACTTGGCGCTGAGCATGGGCGTGCTCGTGGTCGCAATCACGTTCTTCTTCCTCGACACGAGCAGCGGCTGGCGGTACGCTGCTGCGGTCCAAGTCGTCATCGGCGGCGCGTTCATGCTGCTCGCGCCACTCTTCATGGTCGAGAGCCCCGCGTGGCTGCTCTCAAAGGGCAAGCACATGGAAGCAGAGAACGAGATCGCGCGTTTGTACGGCAAAGAGCACGTCGCGAAGGCGCTGACGTGGATCCAGCCAGCGCGGCCGAACACATCGACCGTGTTCTTTAGCAAAGACCTCGAGCAAGCCAAGCAAGACATGGCGCGCGAAGACAAGGGCTTCTGGGCGATCTTTGAGCCGCAGTACCGCCTCCAGCTCGTCATCGCCGTCGCCGTCTCGGCGTTCCACCAAGTCACGGGCATCAACGCCGTCATCTTCTACTCGTCGTCGATCTTCTCGACTGCTGGCATCAGCGACCCGCGCGTCGGGACGCTCATTGTCGACATTGTCAACATGCTCCCGACGCTCATCTTCGGACTCGTTGCCAAGCACTTTCGCACGCGCACGATGCTCCTCAGCGGCGCGTTCATCATGCTCGTGTGCGCTGTCGTCATGACGTTCACGCTCGTGTACAGCGTCAACAGCGTCTCGGTCGCGTTCACAGCGATCTACGTCGGCGCGTTCGGCGTGAGCTTTGGTCCGCTCGTCTGGTCCGTCACAGCCGAGCTCTTCCCCGTCCAGATCCGCTCGAGCGCCGTGTCGCTCTGCATGACCGTCATGTGGATCGCAAAGCTCATTGTCGGCGTCGGGTACCCGTACTTGAACGAAGCCGTGGGCAACTACTCGTTCGTGCCATTCATGGCCACGCTCTCGATCGCGCTCGTGTTCATGTACACGCTCGTGCCCGAGACGACGAACAAGACGATCGACGAGATCCAGCAAGAGTTCAAGGCGCGCCGCGAGCGCCGAACGTAGCGACGCCACTGTGTCTGGCAGGCGCTCGCTCTTGTCCTCTCGTTCTCTCTCTCTCTGCATCATTAGTATCTCTGCATCGTGCGCTTGCTCGCGTCTGTCAATGAACGTCTTGCTTTCCATGGTCCGTCCTCGGTTGGTGCTATCCTTTGAGCCGAGTGTCTGGTGTGGTGTCCTGGACGCGCTAGTGGCGTCTAGGACTCTGGTCACGTCTCCCATATCCAAGTCTCAGAGACGTTTGTAGCCTCTTTGCGACTGTCGACACGCAGCGCCACGAGCGAGCGAGTGGATCAACACTGCCCATACAAGTGAGTCTGTTGCTGTTGTCGTCACTTTTGCTGCTGCTGCGTAGGTCCTAGCGATGCGGTCACATCCGGCGGCTGTTGCATTGAACGAGACGCGCGCGCTCGTCTACGCGAAGCGCTTGATCAGACTCCCGACGATCCCGACGACGAGACCAAAGATGATGAAGTAGAGCAGTCCGATCTGGATCGAGTGCTTGCGCTTGAGGCTCTGGAGGTGGTCGCCCGCTTCGTTCGCGTCTTCACGCGTCGTGTCGACCTGCGCGCGTGCGGCACAAGCAGTAGGACATGCGCATGAGTGAGTGAGTGCGTGCGTGAGTAAAGACATCCGTGGGAAGCAGCAGCTGGAGCTCTGTCACGAGTGCTGCACGTACGTTCCGACGCGCGTTCACGAGGTGCGTGCGCTGGTCGCTCAGGTTGTTTGTGATGTTCGTGGCTGGAGGCGTCAGCACCAGACGTCAGGACTGGCTGATCGACTGACTCACAGAGCAACGGACAAGCAGCAAGAGCAGGCGCACGCACCAATGTCCGCAGTCTCTTCGACGACCACTTGTGCGTCGTAGAGCAGGTCGTCGTTCCTACAGAGCAAGCGCAAGCGCAAGAGAGAGAGCGCGTGACTGTGAGTCTCCTTCGTCTCAACACTGGCGCACAGGCGCATGCAGAGACGCACACACGCACCGGTCGATCTGCTGCTGCGTCCGGACCATGGCGTCTTTCTACAAGTGCACGCGCGTAGGAGCGACCGAGAGCCACACAGACAGACAGGCACGAGGCACAAGGCAAGCGAGCGAACAGTCCGTCAGTCCGTCGGCCCATCTGTCTACCGCTCAGGCAATCGAGCCGTCGACGCCGAGTCCGCTCTGACTCGCGTGCTCGAGCTGTCGATCCCCTTCATCGCGTCATGTAGAGCAAGACGCACTGCGCTGAGGTTCTCGGGACGCTCCTGGCGCCGCTGCTGGCTGTCGCCAATGAGCTTGGCGCGCTCGAGGCTCGACTTGAGCGTCTCGATCTGCGACTTGAACGTCCGGAGCTACGACCGACACGCAGCAGCACACGCGTACGAAGAAGCAAGAGAGAGCAGCAGCAGCCTGTGAGTGCGACTGCGCAGAGAGAGAGAGAGAGCTAGTAGCGATATGGAGACGCCACTGCACCTGCTGCTGCATCTTCCGTCGCTCCTGCGCGTCGCCTGCGCGCGACTCGCTCTCGAGAATGCGGAGCTGTCCGTCGGATTGATAGAGCGAGAGCCACGTGCACAAGCCCAGGATGTATGTGAGTCATCTGCGCTATCGCCATACTATGACACACACGCAACCGACACAGAGACACACAGCAGCAGTACGTACGTAGCGCTCTGCTTCAGAGATGTTGCCCTGCGCGCGCTCCACGAGCTCATCGCGCGTCGCTGTCGACACACACACATCATGTACACGCTAGTGTGAGTATCCGCGCTGCAGCCAGACGTACATACGTGCAGCGTGCGTGAGCGTGAGCGTGAGCGTGTGCATGCGCACGAGCGCTCGACTGAACGCACCTTTGCTCGTGGCGTTCGCGATGCCTTTGATGTCCTGGCTTGCGTCGTCGCGGTAGACCTCAAAGTCCTCGACGTAGTTCATGATGGAGTCCGTCGTGCCTGCTCGTGGTACGTGTGTGTGTATCTGTGTGTGTCTGAGTTGTATCGCTCGCTCGCTTGTGTCGGTCACCTGTGTCGTTCACACCCGTAGCAGCAGCGGCAGCAGAGTACGAGAACGCCAAGAACGACTGCGTGCGTTGAGCTGCTGCTTGATGATGATGACGATGGTCGCTGTTCCCTTGGTACTTTTTGGTGCGCACGCGAAGGTGTCACGAGAGTGTCAAGAGCAGCCAGTATTCAGCACAACAATGCGACAATTGGATGACAATTGTCGGATATTCATATCTCTGCTGGAATATCTCGGAGGCAAAGTCGTTGAAATATACGCGACTGCATTGCAACAAGCACAAATATGCCAGTTGTATCAAATACAGTTTATAAGCTGGCGTGTGGATTTATTTTGTCTTGACATATTTCAGGACAAAGTCAAAAACTACTCATTACTCGGTACACAAAAGCGAGGATTTGTGCAATAGTGACAAAAACAAGTAACATGACCACAATACTTCGATACAGTTGTTGTGAAGAAAATAATATCCTACAATACGAAAAAGTATGGGTAAAACTTCAAACATGTACAGATAACTCCCTCGTCTGGATACCCCATTAACACATTATACCCCTGCAAAAGGGATTCAATCGTTTTAAGCAGCACGTCACACAAATATATTTTTATTATCACTGCAACATCGTGAATTTATCTACAGTATCTGCAGTGTATTCTGGTTGTCATCCATACATTTTCCAACACTACTAATTTTGTCGATTAACACATTGCTAATCGATGCATAGAAAAGATAAACAGCGTGGCAAAAAGCATGTAATGTGATGCCTCTCGTGTGAAAATAGCCTTCATCAATTTATAATCACACCTCTGAAAAACAGGCTATCAAATTGAGAGAAATGTCTGTATTTACAGTGGTCGGAGGAACGAGGACACTTTTTTATCGTTGAGTGCAAAGCTACTTCAAATCTGATGAAATTTTCACAAAGAATAGCAAACGTCATTGATTTTGTATGCACAAAATCGTAGTGCAATTCACACTGATTTGAGCGCTCTACGAATTTTGTCATTTGAAGCAATTTTAGCAACACCGTTTGAACCAATCAGTGAGGAGAATTTTGCTCGTGAGATTAAATAAGCCTGTAAAATAGGTATATCTGAATGTATAGCGTTTCAGAAGTATCAAGGGTTTAAAAACTGTAAATCTGGGTTGGTTTCTAAATTATATTCTCGGAATGTAAAAATACGTGCATGTGGCCTGTGCGCTAGCGTGGCGGCACACTCACTTTCAAATGGCTAGGTCCAGCAGCAACAACGACAAGACAAAGCCAAGCGATGAGCACATCGCGTCCGAGGCACTCGCCTACGTGAACGACAACCGAGGACGTGCGCTGACAACTGAGGAGCGTCTCGACATCCTCGCGCTCGTGGCAAACACCAAACTCGACACTCGAGACATGCAATAAATGATTGCACAATAACATACGATATCGTATGCAAAATCAATCGTAATTTACACTAAAACGGTGAATTTCATTAAACATTTCATTTTTGTCACTCCTAATAAGTGGTAAGGCACTCCTTATTAGGGTACAAACCTCTACTTGCATTCCTCTTCACTGACTCGGCAGATTCTTCTCGTTCAGCCATTCGCGAATTCGCGCAAATTTTGCGGTTCGATTCATGTATTTTAACTTATGTGTCAAAATTGCGTCCTCGATGCCTCCGACCACTGTTAAAGATGATGACAGACGAGCCACGCACGACATTTGATATGTTGGATAGTTAGGGTAGGAACTCAAACGGCTCTCATTAATTACTGCGATAGTGTGCTTGAGAGGTGCTGTGATGCAGCATCAGTTGTAAATGTACTCGATCCTTTTCACTCGCATAGTGAAGCGAACGAATCGTCACGTTTTGTGCTTACATCAGTGAGAAAAATGTGGTCAGTGTAGGACTAGAGTCTGGCGCATACGTGCTGTGCTAGCGCTCGCGAATACCTACACGTTGTCACATTGTAGGGATTTGACGATCTCGTCCACCTTTGAATTTGGTGATCTAGTTCAACTTTGCTCCGACAATGAAAAAGCTTCGAGTATTCTCATAGTTGAGTCTTGAGATTGGCTATAGATTACACCAGCTCGATTTCTCTGGCAGAACTGTGACGACAAGCGGCTGAGCTACGTCCTATCGCTGTGGCACATGGCTCGGGTTCAAAGGGAGGTCTTCGACACACGCTTGAGCATGCAGATCACACGGGTACAGTTCGGTACATGCTGATCTAGAAACGCACAATCACTAGCTGAAGCAGGCTACGGCTCCATTTGCTTTTTGTGGGGACCTGAGCCAGCATGTCACAGGTAATACACTGCAGCTTGCCATTAAACATACTAGTTCTGCGCGCAAGCAACGAGGTGCTTCAGAGGCAAAGTGGAGCATCTGATGATGGTGTGATCTACCAGGGTCCTGTCGATGTTGAACCGGGAGAACCACCAAAGGCGGTTCAAGTCGGTAGAAGCACCAGCACCGTTTGACACTTCTTCGTTCCATGGACGAGCTGCGCCAAAGCCTGCGTGTAGTTGACCTTGATCACGTTCTTCATCAGCTCGATGAGGATCGAGAGTTGAGGTGTCTTGCGCAGAAAGCCCGACATTAGTCTACGCTTGATTCCGATCGAGTTGAAGATGATGAAATGAGATCATCACATCCCATTTCGACAGCAGGTCGGCCCACACGTTCTTGTCGCTCGGGACGTGTACGACGATGTATTGGAATGGTGCGAGCGTTGAAGCCCACCTCTGGAGCTTTTCTGCCTGGTAGCAAGCGGCGCTTGCTCTGAGGCCTAGTAGGTTAAACTTGTAGACCAGGTTGCGATGGTCCGTGTACACGATGAAACATTTCGCTTGCTGAAGGAAATATATCAAGTGCCTGCACGACTTAACGACAGTGAATACCTCCTTATCCACATCGACCAGAGGCTGGACGCGTCATCGTAGCTTCAACGTTCAGATCAAGACACCTCAACTCTCGATCCTCATCGAGCTGATGAAGAACGTGATCAAGGTCAACTACACGCAGGCTTTGGCGCAGCTCGTCCATGGAACGAAGAAGTGTCAAACGGTGCTGGTGCTTCTACCGACTTGAACCGCCTTTGGTGGTTCTCCCGGTTCAACATCGACAGGACCCTGGTAGATCACACCATCATCAGATGCTCCACTTTGCCTCTGAAGCACCTCGTTGCTTGCGCGCAGAACTAGTATGTTTAATGGCAAGCTGCAGTGTATTACCTGTGACATGCTGGCTCAGGTCCCCACAAAAAGCAAATGGAGCCGTAGCCTGCTTCAGCTAGTGATTGTGCGTTTCTAGATCAGCATGTACCGAACTGTACCCGTGTGATCTGCATGCTCAAGCGTGTGTCGAAGACCTCCCTTTGAACCCGAGCCATGTGCCACAGCGATAGGACGTAGCTCAGCCGCTTGTCGTCACAGTTCTGCCAGAGAAATCGAGCTGGTGTAATCTATAGCCAATCTCAAGACTCAACTATGAGAATACTCGAAGCTTTTTCATTGTCGGAGCAAAGTTGAACTAGATCACCAAATTCAAAGGTGGACGAGATCGTCAAATCCCTACAATGTGACAACGTGTAGGTATTCGCGAGCGCTAGCACAGCACGTATGCGCCAGACTCTAGTCCTACACTGACCACATTTTTCTCACTGATGTAAGCACAAAACGTGACGATTCGTTCGCTTCACTATGCGAGTGAAAAGGATCGAGTACATTTACAACTGATGCTGCATCACAGCACCTCTCAAGCACACTATCGCAGTAATTAATGAGAGCCGTTTGAGTTCCTACCCTAACTATCCAACATATCAAATGTCGTGCGTGGCTCGTCTGTCATCATCTTTAACAGTGGTCGGAGGCATCGAGGACGCAATTTTGACACATAAGTTAAAATACATGAATCGAACCGCAAAATTTGCGCGAATTCGCGAATGGCTGAACGAGAAGAATCTGCCGAGTCAGTGAAGAGGAATGCAAGTAGAGGTTTGTACCCTAATAAGGAGTGCCTTACCACTTATTAGGAGTGACAAAAATGAAATGTTTAATGAAATTCACCGTTTTAGTGTAAATTACGATTGATTTTGCATACGATATCGTATGTTATTGTGCAATCATTTATTGCATGTCTCGAGTGTCGAGTTTGGTGTTTGCCACGAGCGCGAGGATGTCGAGACGCTCCTCAGTTGTCAGCGCACGTCCTCGGTTGTCGTTCACGTAGGCGAGTGCCTCGGACGCGATGTGCTCATCGCTTGGCTTTGTCTTGTCGTTGTTGCTGCTGGACCTAGCCATTTGAAAGTGAGTGTGCCGCCACGCTAGCGCACAGGCCACATGCACGTATTTTTACATTCCGAGAATATAATTTAGAAACCAACCCAGATTTACAGTTTTTAAACCCTTGATACTTCTGAAACGCTATACATTCAGATATACCTATTTTACAGGCTTATTTAATCTCACGAGCAAAATTCTCCTCACTGATTGGTTCAAACGGTGTTGCTAAAATTGCTTCAAATGACAAAATTCGTAGAGCGCTCAAATCAGTGTGAATTGCACTACGATTTTGTGCATACAAAATCAATGACGTTTGCTATTCTTTGTGAAAATTTCATCAGATTTGAAGTAGCTTTGCACTCAACGATAAAAAAGTGTCCTCGTTCCTCCGACCACTGTAAATACAGACATTTCTCTCAATTTGATAGCCTGTTTTTCAGAGGTGTGATTATAAATTGATGAAGGCTATTTTCACACGAGAGGCATCACATTACATGCTTTTTGCCACGCTGTTTATCTTTTCTATGCATCGATTAGCAATGTGTTAATCGACAAAATTAGTAGTGTTGGAAAATGTATGGATGACAACCAGAATACACTGCAGATACTGTAGATAAATTCACGATGTTGCAGTGATAATAAAAATATATTTGTGTGACGTGCTGCTTAAAACGATTGAATCCCTTTTGCAGGGGTATAATGTGTTAATGGGGTATCCAGACGAGGGAGTTATCTGTACATGTTTGAAGTTTTACCCATACTTTTTCGTATTGTAGGATATTATTTTCTTCACAACAACTGTATCGAAGTATTGTGGTCATGTTACTTGTTTTTGTCACTATTGCACAAATCCTCGCTTTTGTGTACCGAGTAATGAGTAGTTTTTGACTTTGTCCTGAAATATGTCAAGACAAAATAAATCCACACGCCAGCTTATAAACTGTATTTGATACAACTGGCATATTTGTGCTTGTTGCAATGCAGTCGCGTATATTTCAACGACTTTGCCTCCGAGATATTCCAGCAGAGATATGAATATCCGACAATTGTCATCCAATTGTCGCATTGTTGTGCTGAATACTGGCTGCTCTTGACACTCTCGTGACACCTTCGCGTGCGCACCAAAAAGTACCAAGGGAACAGCGACCATCGTCATCATCATCAAGCAGCAGCTCAACGCACGCAGTCGTTCTTGGCGTTCTCGTACTCTGCTGCCGCTGCTGCTACGGGTGTGAACGACACAGGTGACCGACACAAGCGAGCGAGCGATACAACTCAGACACACACAGATACACACACACGTACCACGAGCAGGCACGACGGACTCCATCATGAACTACGTCGAGGACTTTGAGGTCTACCGCGACGACGCAAGCCAGGACATCAAAGGCATCGCGAACGCCACGAGCAAAGGTGCGTTCAGTCGAGCGCTCGTGCGCATGCACACGCTCACGCTCACGCTCACGCACGCTGCACGTATGTACGTCTGGCTGCAGCGCGGATACTCACACTAGCGTGTACATGATGTGTGTGTGTCGACAGCGACGCGCGATGAGCTCGTGGAGCGCGCGCAGGGCAACATCTCTGAAGCAGAGCGCTACGTACGTACTGCTGCTGTGTGTCTCTGTGTCGGTTGCGTGTGTGTCATAGTATGGCGATAGCGCAGATGACTCACATACATCCTGGGCTTGTGCACGTGGCTCTCGCTCTATCAATCCGACGGACAGCTCCGCATTCTCGAGAGCGAGTCGCGCGCAGGCGACGCGCAGGAGCGACGGAAGATGCAGCAGCAGGTGCAGTGGCGTCTCCATATCGCTACTAGCTCTCTCTCTCTCTCTGCGCAGTCGCACTCACAGGCTGCTGCTGCTCTCTCTTGCTTCTTCGTACGCGTGTGCTGCTGCGTGTCGGTCGTAGCTCCGGACGTTCAAGTCGCAGATCGAGACGCTCAAGTCGAGCCTCGAGCGCGCCAAGCTCATTGGCGACAGCCAGCAGCGGCGCCAGGAGCGTCCCGAGAACCTCAGCGCAGTGCGTCTTGCTCTACATGACGCGATGAAGGGGATCGACAGCTCGAGCACGCGAGTCAGAGCGGACTCGGCGTCGACGGCTCGATTGCCTGAGCGGTAGACAGATGGGCCGACGGACTGACGGACTGTTCGCTCGCTTGCCTTGTGCCTCGTGCCTGTCTGTCTGTGTGGCTCTCGGTCGCTCCTACGCGCGTGCACTTGTAGAAAGACGCCATGGTCCGGACGCAGCAGCAGATCGACCGGTGCGTGTGTGCGTCTCTGCATGCGCCTGTGCGCCAGTGTTGAGACGAAGGAGACTCACAGTCACGCGCTCTCTCTCTTGCGCTTGCGCTTGCTCTGTAGGAACGACGACCTGCTCTACGACGCACAAGTGGTCGTCGAAGAGACTGCGGACATTGGTGCGTGCGCCTGCTCTTGCTGCTTGTCCGTTGCTCTGTGAGTCAGTCGATCAGCCAGTCCTGACGTCTGGTGCTGACGCCTCCAGCCACGAACATCACAAACAACCTGAGCGACCAGCGCACGCACCTCGTGAACGCGCGTCGGAACGTACGTGCAGCACTCGTGACAGAGCTCCAGCTGCTGCTTCCCACGGATGTCTTTACTCACGCACGCACTCACTCACTCATGCGCATGTCCTACTGCTTGTGCCGCACGCGCGCAGGTCGACACGACGCGTGAAGACGCGAACGAAGCGGGCGACCACCTCCAGAGCCTCAAGCGCAAGCACTCGATCCAGATCGGACTGCTCTACTTCATCATCTTTGGTCTCGTCGTCGGGATCGTCGGGAGTCTGATCAAGCGCTTCGCGTAGACGAGCGCGCGCGTCTCGTTCAATGCAACAGCCGCCGGATGTGACCGCATCGCTAGGACCTACGCAGCAGCAGCAAAAGTGACGACAACAGCAACAGACTCACTTGTATGGGCAGTGTTGATCCACTCGCTCGCTCGTGGCGCTGCGTGTCGACAGCCACGCTGCCGTCTTCAGTCTCGTGTCCCTCACTGTCACATGCAATCCAGTTGCCTGTGAAGACGCAGCGACCTGTGCTAGTGCAGCGAGAAGAGATGATAACGAGACGCAGAGGAGATGCACGTTCGGATCGAGCTCACTCGCGCATAGGATTGGTCCGTGAATGGATAGTGGAGTGGAGCGATGGAGCGATTGCCTACAGACGACGCTGCCACCGAGTTGCTTGCGCTGCAGTCGTCGCGCATTCTCACGGGAGGTCCCATCGCCACACTGTCGCGTCGTCTGAGCAGCTGATGAGTGTGCGGCCGCTGCGGCTAAAGCACACTTGGCGGATCGTGCTCTTGCAGTTGCTGTGCGTGAGCTTGCACACGACGCGCTCGGCCTCCGAGTCGAGGTCAAACACGCTCACGACGCCCTTCTTGTTCCCGACTGCGAGCACTTCGAGCTGCGAGTCGAGCCCAAACTTCATGAACCAGAGCTCGGCGTCTTTGAACTGGTACTCGCGGAGCACAGTCACGGCGTCCTTGCCGCGCGACGGGTTCGGCTTCCAGAAGATCACTTTGTGGCCCGTCGACTTGGACAGGATCAAGTCCCCGACCATGCGCACGCAGTCGACGTAGTCCGCGTGCACTTTGCTCGTGCAGAACGCTGGGAACTGCACAAACTTGGTGTCGAACGGCCGGTTCGTCGGCCGCGGCTCCGTGTACGACTTGCGAATCGCGCTCTGCACGACGTCGTCTTCGAGGTCCCAGATCTTCACGGTGTTGTCCATACCCGATGACACAAAGCACGAGCCCTTGAGGTGCACGTCGAGACTCAGGACTTCGTCGCGGTGGCCCAAGTGGCCAGCAAAGATCGCAATGCAGACGCCCGTGAGCGTGTTCCAGAGCCGCACAGACTCGTCTTTGCTCGCAGACAGCAGCAGACTTGGGTCCACGGGGTGGAACTTGAGCTCGTTCACCGAGTTGCCGTGGCCCGAGAGCACGGTCACGACCGACTGCGTCACGCAGTTGAGCACTTTGATGTGGCCGCGAAAGCCCGCAGCTGCGAGCAGCGGCACGCCCGTGAGCACGTCGACCGTCCACGCGGCCGTGAAGTACTGTTCGTCCGTGTCGCCGTCGCAGTACACTTGGATCACGTCGAGACCGCCGTTCTCGAGGCACTCGTAGACCGTGATCTATCACAAGCAAGCAAGCGCGTCGTTCGTGAGGCGATGTCCGTGGCGATATCGCTAGGTACAGGAGCTTCACGTACGCGATTGCCGCCGACAGCTGCGAAGATGCGCTCGTACGCTGGGAGGATGTCGCAGAACGTGACGCAGTAGATCGCTTTGCCGTGGTCCTCACGCGCGTACGCTGCGTAGCATGCCCAGACAAGAGAGGAAGAGCAACAAGAGACGACACATGGAGCGTGTTGTGAGAGTGAGTGGGAGCAACGTGCGCGAGCAGTCGAGGAGTGCAATGCGCGCGAGAGAGAAGAGTTCGTACAGGAGAACTTGAACGCCTTCTTGCGCAAGCGCGGGAGGATCGACGCAGCGTTCGGCGGGAGCGCTGTGTCGTCGAGCTCTGGCGTCGCAGCATGTGCGTTTGCTGCAGCGACTGCGGCTGGTGCAGAGGCAGCAGCAGTCGCATCCGCAGCTACCGGTGCATCTGCATTTGCTACTGCTGGTATTGCAGTCGTCGTCGACGGCTCCGCTGCTGCCGCTTCCGGCGCTGGCGTCGTGACAGGGCTGCGCTCGAGCTCAGGCTCTTGGCTCATGGTGCTTGTGAACAACCTGCTGCTGTTTTGTATGGACGAGCGCGCGGAATGAGTTCCACATAGTGATAAAATCGCGGTCAAGTTGATCCTTCGTCTCAGAAGCTGCGAGCTCTTGCTGCTAGCATTCGAGCGCTCAGTTCGTACGCGACCGCTGGGTGAACGCATGCGCTCTGGTACCATCTCCTGTTAGTGCGCTCTCGGATCCTCGTTACAATGAGTGCCAAGTAGTTCGTCAGGATTGCGATCCAGTCCTTCACAGAGAACACGTGCTCCAGTTCTAGCTCCTGAGATCTAGGCGCAGACACTGCGAGCTACCTCACTCAATGAGCTGTGCAGCGCACCAACATGCATGCAAGTTCGGTCCGCTCGCTCGCTCACTTGCCCACGTGTTCAGATTCGAATCGGTTGTTGCCATTGAGGCCACATAAGCAATCTCGGCATTGTACCAACCGCATTGCACTTGACGAGCTCACTTCTCTTCAAGCGTCTTCGAGTACACATTTCTCCTACACTTGATCACGCATGCGCTCGCTCTTATCGCTGCCTAAGGTGTCGTCGAGCAGCAAGCACTGGAGTTTGAACATGACTACAGCCGTCTCGACAATTCGTCGACCTCGTGTCCAAGTCAGTCACTTAGTAGTGAGATGTGCGTGTAGAGCTGCCAAGTCTTGGCTTTGAGGTCGTTCACTCGCGAGCTCGCGGCGTAGCCCTCGCGCTGAAGGAGGAGCGATGTCGAGCTTGAGATTGAGCTGCTCGTTCTTCATTGTGTCGCGTGTGCGTCTCATCGAGCTTGTATGTGTGGCACTGGAGCAGCGCGAGCACTTCGCCCGACACCGCACCACCCCTTTGTCTACGCGAGCTCCGACATTGATCTATCGTTCTCACATTGGCCTCAGGCTCGAACACCGCTGACGCTGTGCTCAAGGCGAAACGCGCTTTGTCCAAGGATGGTACTCGAAGATCAGCATCGTTGTCTACCCTTCATGCACGCACAATCATGCATTTGACTCAAACATCGCGAACTACTCAAGCAGAGCAGTGCGCATTGAGGTTTGCCCACTCGCTCATGTGTGTCGAGTAAGGAGTCGATTCAAACCAAGAGAACGAGTCTTGTGTTGCACCGCGGTTGTGGAAGTCACACGAGTATCCTCGACATCGTATCAGCTGCATTGCTTGAGCCCACTTCTTCCTTGTTCATGTTGGAGCAGCGCAGTGCCTCTGAGCAAGCACCACACAGACTTGGGACAACAGCAGCAGCACCGTCATCTAACGACATCGTGTCCTACAACACGCATGGATTTTCCAGACGCGAGATCCAGCAAAAGTTTGCTCGAGAGCGGCAAGAAGCGTCGACTGCGTGGACGCCATTCAGGTCAAGCAGAGCACGGCGGCAAGTATCGCGAGAGCTGCTTGTGATCGCATCCGAGTCGTCGACTAACCCAGCATGCCTCGAGTAGAAATCGTACTTAGCGCAAACAAAGTCGTCCAGTTGTTGCACTGACTGCCTCGAGTGAACGAGGGAGAGCAAGGAAGCCATTGTGCGATTGCCTCGTCCTGCGCGATCGATCGCCACTGCTGCTGCGACGGTCGACGAGCTCTTGCTGCTGCATCCTTGCCAGACACGATGACCGAGTCGTTCATGAGCTACCGCGAAGACTTTGAGCTCTACCGCGACGACGCTGCAAAGGACATCAAAGGCATCGCGAACGCATCGAGCAAAGGTGCGTTCAGTCGGACACCCACATGCACACCCGTGCACTCATAACACGTGCTCGCGATCCACGAGTGCAATCGCAGCACTGACGCTCATACTATCGGTGGTTGTGTATCGATAGCGGCGCGCGATGAGCTCGTGGAGCGCGCGCAGGGCAACATCTCTGAAGCAGAGCGCTACGTAAGTGTGCATGGCAGTGCTGCTCGCTTTGTGTGCCCATTGTGCCATTGTGTGGCAATAGCATAGGTGGCTCACACACTACTGTGCTTGTGCGTCTGTGCGTGCGACTATGACGGACGTGCTGCAGCTCCGCATTCTCGAGAGCGAGTCGCGCGCAGGAGACTCGCAAGAGCGACGGAAGATGCATCAGCAGGTGCGACACAGTCGTCGGCATCACTTCACACAAACACCAGCGTCACTCGCGATGGGACGCACGCTCACAGACTCTTGCCTTGCTGTGTATCGTTTGTAGCTCCGGACGCTCAAGTCGCAGATCGACAAGCTCAAGTCGAGTCTCGACCGCGCCAAGCTCATTGGCGACAGCCAGCAGCGCCTCCAAGAGCGACCCGAGAACCTCAGCGCAGTGCGTCTCGCTCTGTTTGACAAGAGTGAACGACTCGACGTGAACGGACTGACTGACTGACTGACTGACGCACTGTTTGACTGTGCTCTCCCGTGAGCAGAAGGACAACATGATCCGATACCAGAAGCGCATCGACCGGTGCGACCTTGCGCTGTTAGCCGCTGTGATGTGTTGTTGTCTTGTCCATTGCTGACGCGCAAGTGTCTGTGTGTCTGCAGCACTGGCGACCACCTGGACGACGCACAAGGCATCATCGCAGAGACCGAGGCAATCGGTGCGCTCACTCTCTCTCTCCCTCCTTTGTTGCTGTTGCTGGTAGCAGCACGCTCAACGGACTGACTGACCGACTGACTGCACCTCCGTTGTGTGTCGATCTGCAGCGCACAACATCACTGGGAACCTCCAGCAGCAGCGAGAGCAGCTCATCAACGTCCGCTCGAACGTACGAACCGTTCCTCGCTCAGTCATGCTTGCCATGCGAGCATTCGTCACTCACTCACTCTCGCTCGCGTGCGTCAACCACAGGTCGACGAGACGCGCGAAGACGCGCAGGAGGCAGGCAAGTACCTCCGAAGCCTCAAGCGCAAGCACTTCATCCAGATCCTGTCGCTCTACTTCATCATCTTTGGTCTCGTCGTGCTCATCATCTACAAGACGATTGACAAGTTTACATAGCGTAGGAATGGGCAATGGATGGTGATGTTGTGTGTGTCGTAGTGAAGGTGTCGGTGCTGTTCCTGCTTGCTCGCTCTTGCTCAAAGACGCCGACGTCTTGCTGATCATGCATCATGCCTTCACATCACTAGCAACGATAGAGAGGATCGTGACTATTCCTGTGTATTGACCACTTGTCCTTGCCCACGACCTGGTTGTGCCCACGAGCACTCGGGAGCGTCGCGCGCACGACAGACGCCGCAGCGATGCAGAGCGCAAGCGCAGTGAGCGCCAAGCGCAAGGTCAACTTTGGCAAGAACCTCGTCCACGCATCGTCGTCGGCGTCGCAGCAACCACCAGCGCCTGCGAGTCGACAGAGCAGCACTGGCACGAGTTCGAGTGCGTCGGACGAGAGGCGACCGCGCCGCGTGAACCCGAATGCGCCAAAGACACTCGATGGGTTCATGTTTCTCGACTGCTGCCGAGGTGCGCGCGCAGCTCGTGCAGCCACGCACGGTTCTTTGCTCTCTGTCTGCTGACGATAGCTGCTGCGCTGTGCACGTGTGTTCGACGCAGTCGAGTTCCCAGACGAAGTGACGCAAGCTGTGCTGAGCGGACTCCACATCAACAGCGTCGTCGCTGAGGACCTGCTCTTCTTCTCGAGCCTCACGCGGCTCGACATGAGCGACAACGAGGTGCGTGTGTATGCGAGCACGTGCTTGGTTGCGGTGCTTGGTTGCGGTGCTTGCTTGCGGTGCTTGCTTGCGGTGCTTGCTCGGTTCGGGTCGGAGCGCTGACCGAGAGCTGCTCGTGTCTGGCTCGCACGCTGGCAGGCACCGCTCGAGCCGTTCGGGTGCTTGCCTGCGCTCGCCGAGCTCGACTTTCAGTGCAACGCTGTGCAGAACATCTCGGTCGCAAACGGCTTCCTGAGCCTCGAGGTGCTGCTCATGCGTCTGTCATCACCATTGTCGCCTACTGTTGTGGTTCCTCTGCTCGGACCGCACGCCAACGCGTCGTCAGCATCTGACTGACGCATACGCATACGCTCTTGCGCGACGCTCCTAGGTGCTCAACCTCTCGTTCAACTGCTTGACGTCGCGCGATGTCGAAGAGCTCTCGGGCTTGCTGCGGATCCGCGAGCTGTACCTGAGCAACAACTGGATCCGGTCGTTGCCGCCTGTCATGGATCGCTTCTCGCGCCTCGAGACACTCTCGCTCGAGCAGAACAACATCGTGGGCGACGACATCTTTGCGTTCCTCTCGATCGTGCCGCGTCTGCGCCATCTCAACCTCAGCCACAACAAGATCACAGGCTTCCCAGAGGTTGGTTTGTCCAAGCGCCTCCTGTGTGGATGTGTCAGTGTGTATGACCAGTGAGTGCCTAGCGCCACTAGCTAATCTGTGTGAGACTGACACCTCGTGCGCTCCTGACGATGCGCGCACAGTCTGCGCTCACGCTCGACGAGAAGCGCGGCGCTGGCTTCTACAGCCTCATGTACCTCAACCTCGCGCACAACCTGGTTGCGTCTGAAGACGCAGTGATCTGTACGTGCGAGCTCCACTCGCTGCGCAAGCTCGTGCTCTACGGAAACCCGCTTGCACATGCCGCGGTGCTCTCGTACGACACCACGAAGCTCGCGTACGACCCAGTGCCAAACATGACAGCGCACATCGCAGCGAGTGAGCAAGCGCTCGAGGTCGTGATCGGGTACCCCGAGACAAAGCGGAAGAAGCGCAGCGCGATGGCGTCGTACGACAACGTTGAGATCTACAAGATGATCCCGACCGAAGTGGCACTGCACGCTCCGTTTCGAACTAAAGCGACGAACTACATGCTCTCGGAAGCGGATCAGAGCAGCGCAAAGGTAGACAACGCTGTGTGTGTGCGTGAGTGCGAGTTGCTCGCTGTCTTCTCGTCGCTGACGTGACACGGATCTACCATCTCGCTGTGCGTAGCGCGCTGACCCAGAGCCTGTGAAGACGAGCGTGAAGCGTACGTGCTCTTCCTGTCACTGCACTTGCTTGTGCTGGCGACGACTGCACTAAGCAGCACGACCGCATTAGTCTGACTGTGTTTGCGTTCGCGTCGCTCGCAGACTACACGATCGACACGAGCGACACGACGTTCTTGACTGGCGTCGGCATCGAAGACGTGCTTGGTGCTGCCGTCTCGACGCGATCGCCGTCCGACGTATGTCGTTGCATCAGCTGCAGTGGTGGCTTGAAGCGTACAACTGACTCACTCAGATCTCTGACTCTTGTGTGCGCACTCCTGCAGATCCCAGCAGTGCCGCCGTCGATGATCGCTCGCTCGCTCGCAGTGTCGAACAACGTACGTCCATTGGAGCCTCGTGCATGTATGCATCAAGCCACCACCTACAGAGTCTCACATCGCACGCTACACATCCATGGACATCAGCAACCGCAGCCGATGAAGACACGCTTTGCCATCAACGCACTGCGCTACCAGCTCGAGCACCCGCTCACGTCGCACGACGACTCGGACCTCTTCCCAACGAACTCACAGCGACCGACACAGACGCATCTTGTACGTTCGAGCATCCTGGATGTGCGCATGCCTGAGTGCGACGAAGCTGACAAGTGCGTATGCGTGTGATAGCAACGCCAACGCCCTCGTCACCACCACCAGCACGACTCGTCCTTTGCTAGTCTCGGCAACAGCAGCAGCCATCGCAAGCACAAAGGTTCTGACCATGTGTGAGCTGCTGTGTACCTCTTGCGTCATGCACTCACCACCTCGGTGGACACACTGCACAGGGTCACGAGGAGTCGATGACGCGCTCGCAGAGCTGAGCAACCAAGTGGCCAAGACGTGGGGCGACAAGCGCAGTAGTAGCAGCGGTGCGCAAGCTCTCGAGCGGCGCGTTTGGGCACCCAGTACAAGCGCTGACTTGCTAGTCTCTCTTGCTCACTTGCTTGTTTGGACTTGACAGGCGGTGGCGGTGCAGAGCGCAGCGTCGACTGTGCGCTCGACTCGCTCGTGTCGACGGCGCAGAAGATCAACTTGACGTACCAGCACCCGCGCACGTCGTCGTCAACTACCATGCGGTAGCGAGCGACTGCCTTCACACCCACAAGCAACCACAGGAGAACCGATCAAGTGCAAAGGCAAACTCTATTGGCACCGCTAGCGTGCGAGTGCGCGCTCGTGTCTCCATCGCGTCGCTCCTGTGAGCGCTACAGCACACGTCAGTCCTTCGCTCGCTGTCCTACACGCGTGGCGCACGTCTGTGCTATGAACTCTCCTCCTCCCATCGCTACTACCACTCACCACCATCATCACGACCGCTCGCATGCGACTGTCCGTCTATGTGGACTTGTAGTGCGTGAGACGGTAGAGCAGCACGCGACCGCGCGCGTTGCCGACTGCAAAGTACCCGCTGCTCGGACTAAAGTCCATCGCCGAGACGTACTGCAGCGGCGTGCGCGCCGTGGGCCAGTTGCTAAAGACCGTGAACGACGGCACGTGCACAAACTTGAGCGCGTCGCGCGCGTCTTTCGACGCCATCGCGAGGATCTGCGAGTCCGGATTGAACGCAAGCACGTCGGCTTGCGTCGTGAGCTGCATGAGCGCTTTGCGCGGCGTCGACAGCGCCGAGAGCCCTGCGTTGTCGTAGATGTTGACAACACCGCTCGTGGAGCCAGCGGCGTAGTACTTGCCGTCGTGGCTCGCAGCGATCGCGTGCGTCCCAAGACTGCCTTCGTCCTTGTGTACGAACACGCACTTGCGCGTGCGCATGTCCCACTTGTAGATGTCGCCGTCGGTGCCAGTGCTCAGGAGATACCGGTCGTCGTCGCAGAACGTCGCAGCCTTGACGTCGCCGTTCATCTTCATGTTGCCTATCCACTCGTACGAGCGCGTCGAGACGACGCTCAGGTACCCGTCGCTCCCGAGGAACACGGCGCGGTCGCCCGACTGCGAGACACTGAAGCGCTCGAGCTTCTTCTCGTTGCGGCCGACGATGCCTGGGATCTTGGTCACACGCCCGGCTTCGAGGTCGTACGAGAAGAAGTACGAGCGCGGACCCGAGAGCAGGACGCGCGAGCCGCCGAGCGTGAACTTGGCGTCGAGGAGCGGGAGGTCCTTGAGGAAGACGTTCTCGACCTTCGCGTTGCTCGTGCCATCGACTTGGAACAAGTGCATGGTCTTGTCGAGCCCAGCCGTGAGCAGGAGCTGACCGTTTGGGTGGAACTGCACGGACTGGATCACGGCGTTCGACGGGTTGTGCTGGTTCGCGTCCTTCATGCGGCAGATGTCGAGCGTGCCTTGCTGGAGCACGTCGCTCGCAGACTCGAGCATCTTGCCAGTGCTCCGGACAATGTCCTCTGCGCTAAAGATCTCCTCTTCGTCGCTGCCCGAGTCCGCGCCGCTGCTCTGCGGCTGCTGCGAGGCCTTGTCGGCCATGAAGTTCTTCGGGTCCGCCCATGCGACCGACGCCGAGCCGAGCTGGAACCTGTCGACACAGTCGTGAGCCATGCGCTTTTGTGTGCAAGTACACGATAGCAAGACACACAGTTCCAAACGCGAACGTACTGTTTCTTCAAGCGCTGCTGGAGCTCGCGACCGTCGACGAGCGCGTCGGTCTCGGTCTTGCGGAGCTTGCGCAGTCGCGACTGCTCCTCGAGGTTCACTTGCACGTTCGCATCGTCTTCGTCGACCCACGCAGGTTTGAATTTGCTGTTGCCATCGTGCTGTTGCTGCTGCTGGTTCTGCTTGCGCTTGTGCGTCTGCACGACTGGCTGGAACACTTGCTCCGCGAGCTTGAGCTCCTCTGTCGTACCGCACGAGACGCCACCATCGTTCAGCCATGTTGTCAGTGAGAGTCGACATTTGCACGAGCTGATGCGACACACACACATTAGCAAGAAGATACTACGCATGTCATACGCACCGGCTGTTGGCTTGGTGTGCGTGCGCTTGGGCGGCGCCGCAGCCTTCTTCGCCTTGCCGCCTGCAGTCGTCGTCTTCTTGCCCATGGCTGCTCGATCGCAATGCTTGGTGCGTTTGTATGGCCGCGATGGCCAAGACCAACCACAATGGTTTGTGTCTACCACACACAATTGCATCAAAAGATAGAGGGACTGTCGCATTTGATCGAATATGTGTAGCAAGTGCGATGTAGTTATGCAGGATGTGTGTGGGCCACACTGGATTTCCTATCCCAGTGTGCGAGATGACGTGTTTGCAAGAACCAGTGTATTGTATGCTTCATCGGCGCGACGACGTTGAATTTTATACTCATTTATGTCACTATCCATTCTGACCTGTCGCAACAGCATACATTCATCGAGTCTATCGCTGTGCAAGCCACGAGTGAGTGGTTTTCCGATTTCCGCAATTTGGCATTTCTCTCCAACGAGCAACGAGCAGCAAGAAGGCGCGAAGCGTTCGAGAAGCCGAAGCACACGCGCGTGACATCGACCGCTTGATCCTCCACGTGCGCACACACGCAGCAACACAAAGCATCTACAGCTATCTTCGCTCGGTTGCGTCACTTGAAACGAGCGCCTGCGTGATCCGCATCTGCATCAGCGCGTGACGAAAGAAGCAACCCGTCGATCAACATCGCCCCTCCCTCCCATTCCCACCCACCAACAAACACAACACCATCATGTGCACGACGACTGTGAGCATGAGCGAGATCAACGACCGGCTCGACGCGTCGCCGCGCACTGCGGACGCAGTCTGCCACTCGCCGTCGTCGATCGCTGAAGTCGACTACAGTCGTTCAACAACGGACCACCCGACCAAGCGACGCAAGGTGCGTCTTGTAGCATGATTCGAGACTGCGTGCTGCATCTTGTGACTGGTTTACGTGCCTGTGATCAAGTCACTAACGCCAACTTCTGTGTATGATATTGTAAACGCACAGGTGTCTTGCGCCGACTCGCCAGCACCGGCGTCGCACCACCCAGCACCTCTGTCTCCGCGGCAAGGTGATGATGATGCCCTCCTGAACGCTCGCGACGCGAGTTGCTTCGCCACTGCAGCGGCCCCCGCTGATGCGAACGAGAGTATTAATGCGGCTCTTGCGCGTGACCCTAGCTGTGCGCCGTCCCGTAAGCGACGACTCAGCCACAGCGTGAGCAGCGACAGCAGCAACGAAAGCAGCGACAGCAACAACAACCACGCGAGTGTGCAGTTGCCTTCTGCTGATGTGTCTGTTCAGATCGAGACACCCGCACCAGCAGTCGCAGCAGCACTCGAGCCAACGCCAGCCGCCGACTCGACCGAACCAACTGCGCTCTGCAGTGCTGCAGCCACAGCATCCGCAGCAGATAGCAGCTCGTCTGCGATCTGTGACGCCGCGTCGCACAATGTGGATGGAGCGGACACGCGCGCTGACGATGCGTGTGCAAGTGCCGATGATGTTGCTGGTTCACACAGCCCGGTGCTCAGCCTTCGCCCGAGTCGCCGCATGCTCTACATCGAGTACTGGAGCCGCACCGACGAGTGCAAGGAGCGCAAGTGGGACCACCTCGACGCGATCGCCGAGAAGTACGGGTGCGCGGAGGACCACATCTTTGACACGACGCTGCGCGGTCGAACCGCGTGTCTGGAGCCGAACATGTTTCCGTATGACACGCCTGCAGGGATCGAGCACTGGACGCTGTGGCACGTGCGCGAGCTGAGCCACAGCCAGATCAAGCAGTACGTCGAGAACTGGATCGATGCGAACGCGCCGCATGTCGAGAGCTGGAACTACGACGACAACCCGGAGCGGTCGATCGACATTTTCCATGTCCACGTGTACTTGCAGGTCGCGGACGGCGCGACTGTACTGAACGGCCGCGCCTTCGACGACCTCGTGCACGAGATGGACTGAACTGGCGCGCTCGCTTATTTATCCCACACAGTCTCCGACCGACCGATCGCTCGGTGCGTCGTGAGCGATGCCAGGCACTCGGTTGTTCGTGCGTAACCAGTGAATGCATTTCAAGTCATTGTATGAGCGCGTGAATGTTGTTGTATGTGCAAGAGCGAGTTGTGAGGACTCGTGTGTGTCTCTCTATGGTTCGTGCTGCCCAGATGCACTCGCGACTGCAGCAGCTTCTCGAGGGCCCGAAGCGCTTCAGGTCATCAGCGCGCGCACTGACGCGATCGTGTACGCGATGTCCTCTGCGCTCACGTGGAGGTTCGTGACTGCGCGCACTTTCTCGCCGTTCCAGTACCCGCCTGCTCAAGGCACACAGAGGATGTTGGTTCGTCTGTGAGTGAGCGCACATGAACACGTGACGACGAGAGGACACGGGACGCACCGCCGACGAGGACGCCCTTCTCGCGCTCGAGCTTCTCGACCAACTGCGCCGCGTTGAGCTTCGCGTCCGGCGCGATGTGGAAGAACACGATGTTCGTGTCCACGTCCGCTTCGTTCACGTCGATGCCTGGGATCGCTCCCTACGAATCGGCGACAGACAGATAGAGACAGCGTCACATGAGTCGCTCCGACACTTGCACATCTTGTCGTCCTATGCACACACACGCACCAGTCCTTGCGCCAGCGCCTTTGCGTTCGCGTGGTCCTCCGCGAGGCGCGCGACCTGGTGCTCGAGCGCAAAGAGGCCTGCAGACGCGATGATCCCAGCTTGGCGCATGCCGCCGCCGAGGGACTTGCGCAGGCGCTTGGCGCTGTAGATGAACTCCTCGGTGCCAGCGAGGATCGAGCCAACAGGCGCACCGAGGCCTTTGCTCAGACACAGCGAGACCGAGTCGGCGCCAGCGACGAGGTCGCTCATCGCTGTGTTAGACGCAACGCTTGCGTTCGCGAGCCGCGCGCCGTCGATGTGGAGCTTGAGCCGCGCGTCCTTGCAGAACGCCTCGACGTCGCGAATGAACGGGAGCGGAAGCACGCGACCACCGCACGTGTTGTGCGTGTTCTCGAGCGCCACGAGCCGCGTGCGCGGGTAGTGCGGGTCGTCTGCGCGCACAGCGTTCTGAATGTGCGCAAGCTCGAGCGTCCCGTTCGGCTGGTTCGGAAGCGTGTGGAGACCCACGCCCATGTACGCTGCATGACACGTCCACGAGTGAGCACTTGGCAAGTGCATGTGAGACTGCACAATGCACGTATGTACGCACCGCTCGCGCCTGCGCCTTCGTACATGAAGATGTGCGCCTTGTCGCCAACGATGATCTCGTCGCCACGGCGGCAGTGCGCGCCGATCGCGATCAAGTTGCTCATCGTTCCGCTGCGTGGCGTCAGTGCACTCGTGAGCAATCGACAGCACAGACACACAAAGCAAAGCAAGCGAGAGGATGCACGTACGATGGCACAAAGAGCGCAGCTTGCTTCCCGAGCAAGTCGGCGGCAAACTCCTGGAGCTTGTTCACTGTCGGGTCCGTGCCGTAGACGTCGTCACCGACTGGCGCTGCTGCAATTGCGCGCCGCATCGCGTCCGACGGCCGCGTGACCGTGTCCGAGACCATGTTGATGACGCTCCGAGGCGCCTGCGCTGCAGTCGACAGCGCGCGCGTCCACATCTTCCTGTCCTTGTATGATCCAGAGTGCGCGAGTCGTCAAGTGGCACGCAGCGAGCAACGAGCAACGAGCAGCAGGTCGATCCGATCCAAGTGGCGCTCTTCGACAGACACACTCATCCTATCGCTGATGATCGATGCGGAGTGTACTGTCGCGCTCCGTAAAAGTACGATCGCTTGATCTTGAAGACGCCGATGCGGCAAAGAACACGAGCATCAGCAGCACGTGATGACAGGACGCGTGCCGCCTGCGATCGCTCGCGCGTCTGCATCTGCATCTGCATCTGCTCCTGCGAGCGACAGCAAGCGCAAGCGCGAGAGTCGCGCAAAGCACAACCACCATAGCCACAGCGCTGCTGCACTGACTGACAAGAGCAACACCGATGACGCCGACGACGACGATGAGCGCGAGAAGAAGCGCAAGTGGACGCGCTTGCTCCTGCGCGAGCTCTATGACCTTGGCTACAGCGCGAGCGCTGCGACGCTCGAGCGCGAAGCGCGCGTCCAGTTGCGCTCTGATGCGATGGGCCAGCTCCAGCTGTGCGTCGAAGCGCGCGACTGGGACCGCGCACTCGAGCTCATTGGACACTCGTCAGTGTCGTCATCATCGGCATCGTCAGCGACTCGAATGGTGCACATGAAGTCACAAGACGCAGTACGAGAGGCGTCGCTCTTGCTGCTCAAGCGCAAGTTCCTGGACCTGCTCGTGCAGAACCAGCTGCGCAGTGCGCTCCGTACGCTCCATCGCGAGATCCTCCCAGCGTTCCTCTTGGTACTACAACAGCGTCTTCTATGTGGACACTATGTGTGTTATGAGGACTCACAGCAGTGTGCATTGTGTGCATGGCGCAATGGGGAACGCACTAGAGCGATGCTGACGCACAAGCGCTGGCGATGCTGCTGCTCTGCCGCTCGGAAGACGACGCGAAGGCGCGTGCGACGATCCCGTGGCGCAGCGCCGAAGTGCTCGCGCACATCGAGCAGCTCGCGAGCCCAGAGGAGATCATCTCGCGTGGTGCACTTGGCGTACGTCCACTGTATATGCGTGCGTATGACGTAGCGTTCACTTGGTTGTATGCCAAGTCTGTCCAAGACTTGAGTAAGTGACTGAGCACTGATGGACTTCGCTGTGGATGGGGCACGTTGCCTCTAGCGACTCGTGTACAGCAGCAGTGACGACGCAACAGACAGCAGTATGGTTGTCAACACCCGCACGACGCGCTTGACAGGCTCGTGCACGGCGATCTTGCTCGAGCATACGAGCGACGTCTTGGACCTCGCGTTCTCACCAGATGGAGCGCTCCTCGCATCGAGCGCACGCGATGGCGACGTGATCATCTGGGATCTGAGACTATCTCTCGACGGAGCGTCACCACGCAGTGAGACCCAGCACCCGCGCCAGGTACATTCGTGTCATTGTGAGCCTGAAACTTGCAGTCGACGTGTGTGTGGTGCACTCACACATGTTGCTTGCCCCATGTGATGTTGATGATCCACTCAGTGTCCGACACTGCGGCACGTGCTCAAAGTCGGCTCTGGCGCGAACGAGTGCATCGCATGGTCGCCTGACAGTCGCTCGCTCCTCACGTGTGGAAGCTCAAGTGGCGCGATCGAGCAGTGGAGCGTCTCTGTACGTCACTGCGCTGTCGATTGCCTGTGCTCTTGGTCCGAGATCGTCGATGTTGCTATAGGATCACGAGCGCTCGTGTGCATCGGACGTCTGTTAGGAAGCTGACAGTGTCTGTTGTGCGGATCCTTCACTTCGTAGACTGGCGCGCGCGAGCGCGAGTTCCAACACCCAACAGACAACGTCACTGCAGTACAGTGGCTCCCAAGCGGCCAGCAGTTTGTCAGCGGGAGTGCCGACAAGTCACTGTTGCTCTGGGTACGTCATCTGCTTGGTTTGTCACGAGTGCATCGCTGCTACTACTGGTGTGAGCCTCGCTCTCGTTCAAGCTCTTCCTGACATATGGTTCACGGCGTCTTACAGAACGTTGTAGACGGCAGTGTGGCGTACCAATGGGGCGGTCGTCGCGTCCTTGACGTCGCAGTGCATCCGGACGGCGCGCGCGTGTTTGTGCTCATCTCTGGCACCGAGATCCGCTCGTACGACGTTGCGTCGAGAGCCGACGAGCTCTTGTTCCACGCCGACGCGCTCGTTTCGTGCATGCGACTGTCGCCGTCGGGCAAGCACTTGCTCGTGAACGTCATTGGCGTCGAGGAGATCGTGTGCTTGGAGGTCGATGCAGATGTTGTCGTGGCCACGTACACGGGCGTGCGCGAGCAGCGATACGTGCTGCGTCCGTGCTTTAGCGGCCGCGACAGTGAACTCGTAGTGTGCGGCAGCGAAGGTGCGTCTCTGTCTCTCGTGGTGTGTGAGGTGGCGTATGTTGGCGCTGCCGGTCGACTCGGCCCTCTTACTGACTACCTTGTGAATGTGTGTGTGTCAGACGGCGCCGCGCTCGTGTGGCATCGCGAGACCGGGAAGCTCGCAGCGACGCTGAAAGGACACACGAGCACTGTGAACAGCGTGCAGTGCCACCCGCTGCGCTCGAACGTGCTCGCAAGTGCGAGTGACGATGAGACGATTCGTCTATGGACGCTCGAGCGCCGCGTTGGATTCTCTGACAGAGGCAGATCAGCCACGTGAGTGAGTGACCAGGAGGTGTGCGTCTTGGCAACCGGAATGCTCGTTGTCCATGTGCAAACTCGACCAAGTGTGTGTACGAACTACGCTCGCGAATGTTGTGATGATCTGACTCAAGGGTGTCGAACTCGTGGTGGAGTTGGAGGATGAGAGAAGTGCGACGCTAACCTCAGACCTGGAGACGTGAAAACCAGAAGACCGGAAGTCATGGCCTTGGCGATGTAAGTCTTGGGACTCTTGGCTAGAACAAGGGGCTACATGAAGCTGGAAGACCTGGAGACTGGAAGTCACTCTCGAAGTCGATGAGTGTCCTGGAGCCCCCCACCTTGAAGTCGGAGTCGTGGCGCTAGACATCGGAGCCCTAGTGCGAAAAGCGAGGTGCGAAACGGATGTGACAGCTCAGCTCCGACCCTTAGCATTCGACGTCTTGCTTCAAAGAGCGACGACCGACGGCGCGTGCGTGTGCGTGCACTAACAGGCAACCGCTTGAACGAGTAGTGCGCAAGAGCAAGTCGTGTGCATCGGCGGCGGTGTCAGCATCTGCAGGAGATACTCAACAACACACGCACGAGGTCGTGGAGCTGAACAGCGAGAGCTAGTCGATCAGCAAGTGCGACGACGCCATGTCTGGAACTGGCGCGACGTACGGTACGGATAGCCACATATCCTGACTCACTAGTCTTGCTCGTGGATGTGCTCACATCCAATACTCGCACGTGTGTGTTGTGCCTGGCGACAACACCAGATGCGTGGAAGCAGGCGACGTCGCAGGACCACTTTGAGCGGCTCATCCATGTCGACCGCAAGCTCGGCGCGTACACGTTCCGGCAGCTCTGTCTGCGCACGCTGCGGTTGTGCAAGAACTTGCCGTACTCGCCTGTGAATTGGCTCTACTTGACTCTCTTAGGCGCGATCTGCGCGATGTATGGGTGCGTACCGACAGCGTCGATCACACTGGAGGCATCCGCAACACGAGCGACAGTATCGACTATCGTGCGGACCAAACCACAGACTGACGCGTTCGCTGCTTGGTCGTGCTTGCTAGACTGTACATTGACGGCTCGGTGCGCTACTTGTTCAAGTGGCGTCGCCTTCTCATCGACGCTGTCGGCGAGAACTCGTTCTGGGGCTTCTTCGTGTGGACGTTCTGGTGCGTCGCACTGAGTGTCGTCTCGACGTCGTGCGGACAGTTCCTCTCGCCAGCGTCTGATGGCTCGGGCATCCCAAAGATGCGAGGGCTCTTTGCCGGCGTGTTCCAGAACCCGAGCGACATCCTCTCGTTTCGCACGTTCATTGCCAAGTCGATCGGCACGGTCATGGCCGCTGGCTCCGGCCTCTCGGTCGGCCGCGCGGGTCCGTACACGCACATTGTCTCGATCCTCGCGTTTCTCATGAGCAAGATGGCGCTCTTCCGTCGCGTGTACTTTGGTCCAGAGAACTACAACTACCTGCGCGCTGGTACGTACGACATGCGTACGTGTGTGAGCTCATCACTGTCGTCTATCTACTAACTCACGCACTGTGCGCGCTCTTGATCTCGTACTCTCTCGCTCTCTAGCGGTCGCGGGTGGCATCACCGCGAGCTTTGGGTCGCCACTCGGCGGCGTGCTCTTTAGCATCGAGGTCACCGCCAAGTACTACGAGATCAAGTGTCTGTGGGAAGGCGTGATCTGCTCGTCCATCACGATCCTTGTCTTCAAGATCATCTTCTTCATCAAGCGCGACGTCCTCTTTGAGCGCACGACGTTCTCGGGCTTTGACATGGACTGGGACATCTTCTACTTTGTGCTCTTGGGCGTCATCACAGGGGTGCGCTCCGTCGCGTGCTTGCCTGGATGCTTCGTGTGTCTTGTTCTGAGCTGACGATGTCTCTATGTCTCTATCGCTTCGGTGCTCGCTTGCTCGTTCGTGCAGGTCGGCGCTGGGATCTTCTGCAAGCTCGCAATCCTCATGCGCTCGATCCAAATGAAGATGTTCTCGGTGCTCGGACTCACGACGCCGTCGTACAAGCGCCGCCTTGTGCACATCCTGTCGATTTGCATCACGACGGGCTTGATCACGTACCCGCTCAAGATCATGCGGCTCTCGGACCGCCTGTTTGTGAACGAAGTCTTTCGCGACCAGCCACTCAGTCTCCCGCAGTGGACGCAGATCACCGAGTGGCCAAACGTGACGCTCTTCATCTACATCTGCCTCAAGTTTGCCACGAGCATCCTGCCGTGCGGCTCGCCGCTCTCGATCGGCGTCTTCGGTCCGCTCTTTACAATCGGCGCAGCCATGGGACGGCTCTACGGCGAGACACTCATGAAGCACTGGAACCCGTCGCAGTCGCCCGCGACGTACGCAGTTGTTGGCGCTGCGTGCTTTGCGTCGTCTGCGACCCAGACCGTGTCGACGTCCGTCATCTTCTTTGAGCTCACGGGCCAGCTGAGCCACATGATCCCGGTCATGCTCGCATGCATCGTGGCGTACTTTGTGAGCGGCACGATCGCGCCGTCGATCTACGACATCCTCGCCGAGTGGGCAGGCTTGCACTCGGTCTGCTACGACTTTAACGAGTACGTCCTGAGCCAAAAGATCGCGGAGAACAACATGACGCCAGTGAACGTTGTCTTCACGCGTGAGACGACGTACACCGAGGCGCTCCAGGCTCTGGTGCGTTCATTGAGAGCGCACACACGCGTCCATGTGGTGTTGGATGTGTCGTGCGGGCGCAATGGCACTGACTGCTGGTTGCAACCGTCGTGACGCGCAGAGCGTGTACAAGACCGAGGAGTACTTCCCGATCTGCGATGACCAGGAGACCCGCACGCTGATTGTACGAGCTGAGAGGCGCAGAGCGATGTTGTGTGAGCTACTGATCGCTCACATTGACTGACATGCTGTGGACGTGGACCAGGGCTGCATTCGCCGCTTCGACTTGGAAGTCGGCATCGCGCGCTTCTTTGCCGTGCACCAGCCAGAGGTGCGTCTTCGCACGCACTAACCTGCGTCATGGCACACTGGACTGAACCTCTCTCACACACGTATGTTTGACGACGGCTTGCTCGAGACAGATGCCATCGGACACAAACCCGAACGTCGCCGCCAAGATCCTGCGACTCGTGTCCGACACGCTTCGCTTTGACAAGAAGAGCAGCGCAGTCGTGGACGACATCTCACTGCTCAACTACCAGACAAAAGAGCAGACGACAGCGACGAGTGTGGTGCGTACCGACGTCGCTACTCTCGACTGACACTCGTGACTCTGTCTGCACTTCGATGCCACTGTCTGTGACTGTGAGATGCTGAATCGGCACACGCTGGACGTGCTTCCTGTGCTTGTGTGCATCGACGCAGTTGCAACTCGGTCCACCCTTTGCGCCGTTCGCGTTCGACTCGATCCCAGTCGAGAGCTTCCCGCCGCAGGTCGGAGCAGCTTCGCTTGTGGAAATGCTCACACACTCAACTCGCAACGACTCACTCACACGTTTGCTTGTGTGCTGGCACAGGTCGGCGAGTACGTGAACCTGTGTCGCGTGCACAAGGTCGCAGCCATGACCATGTGGACGCAAGTATACGTCGTCAAGAGCGGCAAGCTGCTCGGCGTCATCAACCTCGACTCGTCGCTCAACAAGCTTCGACAGGAAGAGGCACCGGTGCTCATTGCACCGTGATCGACGCTCTGGGCTGTCCGACCCGGGGTCAACTCCACATCGGCAGCAACGCCAACAAGGCTGCTCCTCCTCGTGTCTGCCTGTGAGCGGAGTCTGCCAGCAGATCACCATGTGCCGCCACGAGCTCAATACATATCGAGATGCATTCCATTCGACTTCGACTCACTCACATCCTTTGCGTCCAAGTGCGTGTGTATGCTTACCCTCAGGACGCCTGATGAGCCACAGGTTTGGTGAGCGAACTCGTCATAGACACAGCTGCCATTGATCACCGGTGGCATCGCAGCCGTAATTCGTTGGTACCTCAATTTGAATCCTGAATGGACTACGTTCAGTGTTCTGCGTGGTCTTTGCCATGGCTTCGCGCAGCCTCTCTTTCAGCAGTGCCTAAGAATGCACTGCAGGCAGCGCAAGCTGTCGTTAGACCTCTTCCCACACGTTCTCCTTCGGGTTGAGGTCTCGACTACACGACGGTTGGCCGAAGCCTTGGAGACCAAGCTCGTCCTATACGACCTTTGCACCACTGTGTCCTCTGCATGCGCTTCAGCGCTTCGACGCCAGACCCACACACGACAAGACGCACAGACATCTCATCCATCCAAGGTACTTGCTTGAGGTCTACGGTGCTGCGCTCGAGTCTCCGCTTTGTGTACGAGTAACGCGGTGGCGTTTCGGCAGGTGCAGCTTCTTTCGCGCTGCTTGACCCCACAGACTCACGAAGCCGATTAGACACTGAACGCGGGATTTGCCGCCGCCAAGTGATATCACGCTTGCGCGGCGATTCGTAGTGATGTACGGCCGACCAGATCGCTTGGCGGACTCGACTGAGCCCGTCTCACGAGCCATATTGACAATGCCTTTCGGAGGTCCACGGGAAAGATATTGTTGCTTTCCCGAGCTCGCGCTTGCTGTCGTATTTACAACAGGCCCTATACTCGTTCGAGCGATCGGCAAATATGTCGGCGTATGTCATGCAATATGGGACTGAACCGTTTTGAACCACATAAAATATGTGTCTACATTTGAAATATTTAAATATACTGGAGATAATGTTGAAGATGTGTGGTCACACATCTTCAATGACGGTACTTTCTAGCATTTCACCCAGTTATAACGGGTTTGTCCCACCATCCACCATCAGTTTGCCCCATATAGAACCCGATTTCTAGCAGACATGTTGCACCACATCAAATGAGGCTATATTTAAAATATTGAGCATCCCGATTTCTTCACTATTTAGATTAACAATTCCGAGCACTCACATACAAGACTCAAGTCAATCGACGAGATGCTCGTCTTTGTATGTGAGTGCTCGGAATACCGTTGTTTTTTCACTATCAAAACATCACCCTAGCAGCAGTTCGCTCGCAAAAGCACGAGATGGAGAGCGCGACGACTGCAAGTGCTGCGGCTGCAGCGACGACACCCACAGCAGCTGCTGTTGCTACTGCTGGCGACGCGCAGGCAAACAAGAACGCGCCGCACTTGCACTCGGTCGCGAGCTCGCTGCGCTCGTGCCTCGATGGCATGCTGCCGGACACTCTGCGTAACGATGCGACTGCGTTCCACCAACACTGTACATGCATCACTCGTGTCTGGTGACTGTGCGATCACATCTACTATTGCACAACGAACTGACGCTCTCTTACATACACACACATGCGCAGTGGACCAGCAGAAGACGCGCATCCAGACAGAAAAGAACTCGTGGCGCTTTGGACTGAACTACCTCTTTGAGACGCTCAAGCAGCACAAGGACTGGTACGCGCGCAACCAGCAGTTCGTGCAGCTCAAGAAAGACGTCAAGCGCTTCGAGACGCACGTCGCGACTGTGCGGTCGATCCTGTCCGAGAGCGTGAGCAAGCTCGACCTCGAAGCCGGGCTGCGCGTCGCCGAGCTCGAGGGTCGCGTCGGCGCGTACAAGATCATGTTTGAGGTCACGAAGATCGTGACGAAGCTCAGTCGGCCGCTCGTGAAGCTCCAGGTGCGTGCGTGCGCGTCCGTAGTGGCTGACTGAGTGCTGACGTCTTCACCGAAGCGCTGCTAACGTCGTCCTGATGGAACGCCTGCCAGATCCTCAAGCCCGACGAGTCGTCGCTGTCGATCTACTGCGACACGTTCGTGCTCGACATTGTGCTCGCAGGCGGCGAGGTGCGTCCCTTCGTCATACGCTCTCGCTCTCTTTTGCGCCGTGGTGCTGTGGCGCTCTCGACCTGCCACTCGGACCGACGATCTCTCGCGCGTGACGCATCTGCAGGGAGCAGTCGAGTCGGCGTCGCTCACGACCGTCGAGAAAGACCAGTCGAAGCAGTTCCCAGAGCGCGACGATGATCTGCTGCGGTCGCTCAAGCTGCTTGCAGCAGGCGAGAGCGCGAGCTTCATGGTGCGCTGCCCTTGTGTGAGAGAAGAGCGCGGCGTCGTACTCACAAGCACACGCTCACTCGACGCATCGTGCTATGCTGCTGGTGATGCAGGAGAAGCTTGTTCGCCTCATCAATCGTGCTGAGCTCGCAGTCAAGTACCCATCGCGTACGTGGCCATCAGCACTGGTCGTTGATCCAGATGCTGCGCCGACTCATGCGTGACGTGATGTGTGTGTGTCGTGCGGCAGTGAACTTTGAGCAGCTCGAGGAAGAGCTGTACCTCAAGATCTCGGAGGCGTGCAGTCAGCAGGTGCGTCCTTCTTCTGTCGCTACTGTGAGTGTGTCTCCAATCGGATCTCATGACCTTCGATCGCGACGCGACACAGAGCTGCTGGACAGCAAAGCGCGCAGTCGAAGGCATCACGATCCACTTCAAAGACCCGCTCAACTGCGCGCCAGTGGTCGAGCCGCCGCGCAAGAAGCTGAAAGTCACGGACGAGACGCAAGGTGCGGCAGGTGCAACGTTGACGAGCAGCAGCAGCGGCGCAGCGGCGAGCGACTTGAGCCACGACGCATCGCCTGCGCTCCTTGCTGCAAGCGGCGACCGCAGCGATGGGACTGGCGCTGCTGGCGACAGCGGCTCGAAAGACGTCGAGACTGCGACGCCGCTCATGAACGGCGAGTGGTCAGGCAGCATTAGCTTCATCGAGTGGCGCAACGAAGTCGCGCTCCACGTCGTGGGGTACACGCCGGTTGTGATGGTCGGTGTCCAAGCGCGGCGCCTCGCGCTTGCAGCAATGAAGCTCAGCGCTGACGCTGCAGCGGCTGACGAGCGCCAAGAGGACGAGAAGCTCTTCAATGAGTTTGTGAGCTGGATCGCGCCGGACGGCCACAAGCCGATCTCGCCGCAGCTCCACTTTGCGCGCGACCACAGTCGCTGCTCCGTGTTCCCAGTCAAGTCAGATATTGGCATGCGCCAAGAGTACTCGCTCACGACCAAGGAGATCTCTGGCGGCTTGCGCCTCGCGTCGTTCCCAGTGCCGGTATGCGCTCTGTCTGTTGCACCTGCACGTGTGAAGCAATTGAGAGGCTGGTCTGACGCGCTCGCTGTGGTCGCATGTGCGCAGCTCTCGAACGCGTCAGCTGCGACGTTTGCGAACGTGCTCCAGATCTGCGGCCACAGCCTCTTCTTCCACTCGGTCCTACTCTCGGCCTTCTGCTCCAAGAACAACACGTTTGGACGGCGCATCCCAGCAGACAGCGACGACGCAGTGAACGGTGCGCGTGCTACCATCTCTCGCTCGCCTTGTGTGCTGTTGACAAGGCTTTGCATCGCTCACATACTCACACCTACGTCTGTATGAACGGCCGCGTGTGCTCATGTGTGAGAGCAGCGCTCATTAAGGTCGACGTTGCCGCGCCAGAGCGCATCACGCTGCACGTCGGCGAGCTCCTTGGTCACGGCAAGCAAGTGCTGATCGAAATCGGCACGAAGATGGACTGCTCGCTCGAGCTGAGCACGAAGCTCTTGACGACAACGCCACGTGCAAACGGCGCTGCGTCAGGTGGAGCCGCTGCTGCTGCTGTACCGCTTGAGTCTGCTGCGACGCTGCAGAAGCTCTCGTCTGCGTGTCACTCGGTGCCGCTACTGACGTACTACGCGCTCAAGCGCGCGCTGGAGGCAAAGCACGGGCAGCCAACTGCGCGCGCTGCGGGTGCAAACGGCGCCGACTGTAATGGGATTGTGGCACTGGACGACGACCTCTCGGTCGCAATGAAGCTCGAGGGCGAAGACATGCTCCTGGACGACATGGGGCTCTTCTGAGCGTCTCGTGCCGTCGAATCGACATCAGCGAGTGCGGAGCTGCGCGAGCGCAGTCGCCGCTGGTCTTTCACCACCCAGCTGAACGAATGCACCACTACGACGTTCTCTCGCTCTCTCGTTCTCGAGTGTCGAGTGTTGTTGGTCATTGCTTGCTTGTCAATGAAGACCGAGATGTCGCTCTGTCCCTATCGATGCGAGTCCCATTGCGCTACTCGCGACTGCCAATGTCTGGCAACGTGCCGTCGTCGAGCGCTTGCAGCGTGCTCGAGGATCTTCGCTGCACGCCGAGCGTGACGCCGCCAGCTGCGTTTGGGATCTTGAACACTGCTCGGGACGACGGATGTGCGCTGATCTGCGACGCAATGATCTCGGGGTCGCCCTGGTACACGTGGCCGTCGACACCGAGCAAGAACCTGCAGGCGATCAGCGACATCGAGGCAGTTGCCATAGCAGTGAGCCCCACTTCGTTGCTCCATCGCGAGCGCAGACACGTGGATCGATACGCACCCTTCACTGGAGCTGTCCGAGAGACTCGCTATCCGACTGCTCGAGCTCGACGTGACGCCGCTGCCGCTTGCGCCTGGGAGGAACGGCGCGCTGTGATTGTGGTTGTTGTTGCTACTGCCGCCTCGACTCGCAAAGCCCTTCTCGGCTGGCGCAGGCGACCCGAGCGCAAAGCCGCCGCCGAACACGGGCGTCATCTGGTGCGGGTTCTTGTTGCTCAGACCGCCGGTGTTGCCGTTGCTGCTCGCTGGATCTCGGAGCGTGCTGTTGCACGACAGGCACTTCTCTTTCTCGAGACTCGGGAGCATGCCGCCGCGCTTCTGGCTATTGCTACTGCCATGGGAGTGGCCACCGCCATGCGGCAGTGCGCTCTTGCCAGTGAGGAACGCGTTCTCAGGCTCTCCAAACGTCTTTTGCGCCTGCATGATCGACGCGTTCATGCTAGAGATCAAGTACACAGAGACGTCAGCAAGCATGACTTCATACAGCACATACAGCAGCCCAACGACGCTCCAACAGCGCATGAACGAACCCTTCCGAGAGCGACTTGAGCAACGCAATCATCTCGTCCTTGTCGGCCTTGTTCTTGAGCGCCGAGAAGACGTCGTCGCGGTTCATCTTGAGGTCGATGAACGACCGCAGGTTCTCCACTTGCTGCCGCACGCGCGAGTCGTAGAGCACTTGCTCCTTGATCTCGAGCAAGTCTTTCTTGTCGGCTTTGCTCTCGCTCAAGTGCGTCACGAGCTGCTGCAGCTCTTGGCTCACGCGCTTGAACTCGTCCTCTTCACCGATCACAGACGCCAGTGCTTTGTCGAGCTGATTGCAGATCTCTTCGTACTTGCTCTCGATTGCTTCGTCCACGCGCTTGCGGTCGGCTTTCTCGAGCAGCAAGCGCTGCACGTCTTCGACTGCGCACGTGTTGTCGTCGAGCGTCCGGCGTGTCTCGAGGATCATCTCTTGCACGTTCTTGCCTTGCTTGATCATGCGGTCGCTGCTCTCGCGCAAGGCTTCGTCTTTCTTTCGGTTCTCCTTCTCGATCACTTCGATCCACATTGCGAGCGAGAGCTTGTTGTGCAAGATGTGGTCCGAGTCCAGGAACAGCTCCTTCTCCTCCGTGTTCATGCGGTCCTCGAGCTGCATCGCAAACTGCTTCGTCACCTCCTGGTCTTGCTTGATCCCAGCCACGTCCTGCGTCGTCTGCGCGACGAAGTCGTCGTAGCTCGCACTGAGCACGTCGACGCGCTGCTGGAAGCCCTTGAACTCGTCCCGACTCGACTTGACTTGCGCCGCGACGTCGTCGATCTTCTTGAGCTGGTCGTGCTGCCGGCTCTGCACGACCTCGAGCTCGTACACTTTGGCGTTCGTCTCTTCGCACTGCCCCTGGAGCGTCAGCACCTTTGTGTTCACGCGCTCGACGTACTTTTGCGCGTTCTTGGCTTCGCGCTCCATCTCGCTCATCTTGTCGCGCAAGCGGTCGAACTCGTCGACCATGTACCGCATCGCGTCGGCTTGCATGCGCACGGCCTTGAGCAGCACTTTCTTCGAGACGTGCGGCGTCTCGAGCACAGTCTTGCCATCGAGCTCGAGCCGCAGGCGCTGCCAGAGCTCGGGCGAACCGAGTCCGACTTGGCTCGCTGCGAGCGTCGCGTCCACTTCATTGCGCTGCATCGTCTTGCGAGATGCTTCGAGTAGAGAGACCTGCACTGATCTTGATGCCGAGCTTGTCGAGACGCGAGGTCGAGACGCGACGTGCTTCGTGAGTTTGCTTCGAGTCTTCAGGTCGTGGTTGACTTTATATAGCCTCCACTCGACTCTTTCAAGTCATTTCAATAGTCAAAGTGTCATTGAGCATCCAAGTTGCGAGACAGTGCGATCAAGTGTCGACGGACTCGCAACATCGTCGAAGCACTCGCTTCACCTTGACTTCATGGCATGGCAAGAGTCGTTGCTAGTGTATTGCCCTCTGATGCTCCGATGGGCAATGCTGCCTCATGCCAGTGCATCATCAACAGCCAACTGCTCCGAGGCTTCAGAGCTCTCTGGTTGCTGTTGTTCGCTCGATGCTTTGGACTGCTGCTGTTGCTGTCGAAGAGCCTGGAACACAACGACATCGTGCCACGTTCAGGCGAGCACTAACCAACCATACGAGCATCTTTGGCGCTCAAACCCACCTCTGCGAGACTGATGTAGACAAGAGTGCGATGTGAAGAACGACAGACCAAGAGCATACGAGCAAGTTGGCGTCACACCGCATCCGCATCCAACAGCTCATCGCACGACCCGAGTCCGCTCAAGTGCCCACACGTACCAGAAGAACGGGTTGAATGCGCGCACACCGAGTTGCTTGGCTGCCGGTGCACGCGTGAGCACGACGTTACGAGCAGGCAGCCAGCGATCGGTCATGACGTCGATCGGCGCACCGAGCTTGTTCGCGATCTTCTTGGTCAAGCCTGCAAGGACGCGGCAAGCTGGCGAGTTGGACAGCACATGGGACGCAAGCGCTGCGCCAGTCGACTCCAAGCCGGCGTTCGTGCAGGCAAGCACAACGACAATCGGCGGGACGCCACGCTCGGTCTCGCCCACTGGTGCCCAGTCAGAGCCGTGTCGCGTGAGCGTCTTGAGGCAGAGCTTCCACACACCAGCCTCGGCATCTACAAGCACGAAAGAGAGCAACCGCGATATGGATCACGAGCGAAGCATTACGGCAGTAGAAGAGAAGTCTATGCGCACCGTAGTTGGAGAGCCGCTGGAAGCGCATCTTCTTGGCGTACAGGAACACGCGCTGGTCATCCTCGCCGCGCCGCGAGCGATTCAGCACCGGCTTGCGCCACTCACCGATCATCTCGACACTAAACTCCATCGCACGCGGCGCGCTGCGCTTCATGCTCCAAGCGTACTCGAATGTGTTGTCGCCGTGCAAGACGACTCGCAACTCGCCGTCACTGAGCTCGGACGTCGTGTGCGGGTGCGGCACACTTGCCGCAGCGTCGCTCTCGTGTCCAGCGCCGCCTTGAGGCGGTTGTGAAGAGTACACGCCTGGGATGAATGTATAGGCTTGCTGTACGCTAGCTGGATCGTCGTTGTCATGGTGCTCTGTGTCGTCAGAGTCTTGGAGCGGCTCGCGCGCTGCTGGCTGTTTCCAGCTTACGCGGGCGTCGGCAGCTCGCAACAGCGTCTCCATCGCCGCTTCGACTTGCGTCTTGAGCTGCGCGAGGTCCAGCGTTCCTGTCATGTGAGCTCTTGCCGCAGCAGTAGTGTCGACGTGAGTTCGTCGCTGCTCGTGCGCTCAATCCGACGCTTCGAGTCGACTCACTGGTCGCTGGCCAAGCGTCATACTGACAAGGTGATGGTTGACACTGCAGGATCTGGAGTCTGGAGATCCACTGGCACTTGGCACTTGCTTCGTGTTATCTGATCTCCATAAGCACAAGCTGGGAGTAAGCTACGTTGACCGGCGCCGTCGTGGCCTCTTCAGTGGCTTCTCATTCAGCATGTGCGCGTGCTCGTCGCTTGGCGGCTGCTGCAGCCTCAGACTTCCAAAGTCGCCGCTTTATCGCCTTCACATGCTTATCTGTGACCTTCGTCACATCCTTCGCCTTTGTCCACTTGACGACGTGGCGCTTGAACTCTGCGTCGCTTGACGCGCGCCGGTCTTCAAGCGCAACCTCGATGCTGTCCTTATGCCCTTGTGAGCTGTAGTTGACTGATCCTACATACACAACATGGCCATCCACCACGCTGAACTTTGTATGCATCAAGGAGCCTACTACTCTGCCACTCACCAAGTAGACGTTGACTCCGCACTCGTGCAGCGCCACGATGGCTCGGTCGCTCGCGTCGTCAGAGCGCCCTGCACCAGCGTCCAGGAGCACGTGCCCGTCGAAGTGCCAGCCCTCCTTCTTGGCTTCATCTGTGGCGGTGACGACTGCTGACGTTGCTTTGGGGTCCGTCCATGCGAACATGGACGCATGGATGGACTTCTTGGCACCGCCTAAGCCACCGTAGATTGTCGCGCTGCTCTTGGCGCGACTAGAGTCGCTGTCGAACCACACGTACTTGAGAGAGCGGCTCGACTTCGTCTTGCGCGCTACGCAGCGACGCGCGAGCGCTGATGGGCTCGGCTTGAGCACAGAGGCGAAGTCTGCGCAAGAAGAGTCGTAGTTCAGCACGAGCTCCATGGCGCGCTCGTTCAGAGCATCGAGCTCGAGAGAAGTGCGTCGCGTGGCCTTCGTTCCTTCATTCGCTTGCTTTGGGGCGGCTTGTTGTTGCTCGCCCTGCTGTTGCTCGATTTGCGCTTTGCGCTCGTTCGCTTGTCGCGCTTGCTCTTGGAGCGCCATGTGCGACGCTTTCGCTGCGTTTGCCATGGCGCCGAACTTTTTGTCGAGGTTTGATCTCGACACACCGACGACGACTTTCATGTCGAAGAGCGCGCTCGTGAAGGCGGCAGAGCAGCCGTACTTCGTCATGAGGAGCTCCGCTGCGATCATCGCCGCGGCCTTACAAGCGTGCGTGAGGTCCATGAATGAGATCGTCATGAAGAAGGATGAAGGAGCGTGAGCGTGAGCTGCGAGAAGTGCGAGAGCATTTCAACGAGCAATGGCCAAGTTGAAGTGCTGAGCGTGTTTTATCTTGATGTTTGTATGGTGTCGCGATCTCGATAGTGCTGTAATCCAGTGGGCACACTTCCAAACAAAGTGTGCCCATTTGACCAGTCACATACATACACATCGAGAGCGACGACGATGGACGCAGACGTCGATCCAACGCAGCGCGACGACGAGGTCGAGAACGACGGCGATGACAGTGAGAACGACAGCTACGCAAACGCGTACCTCGACGATGACGATGATGAAGACAATGCGCGCAATGAAGACGACGACCTCGCGGCGATGTTTGCCAAAGTACAGACGATTCAGCAGGCAGAAGGGCTTACTTCTACTACTGCTGCGTCGAGTACGCGAGAGCCTCGCGAGAAGCCACTGACGCTAGATGCCAAGATCCTCCAGGCGACAAAGAGCGCTACGAGCGCTCGAGTGGCGTCTGGCAGTCGCTCGAGCAGCTCGACGCCAACGTCTGCGCGCCGATCCAAGTCGCCATCCACAGCGATCATGCGCAGCGAGGACGGTATCAAGACGATCTCGCGTCGCACGCTTGGATCGGCTGGTGTATCAGCACCTGGCGTGCGCATCGATGCGCTCCTTCACGCCAAGAAGCCAGCGATCTACGAAGACAAGCTCCTGCAGACAGTCAAGTCGTCCGACTTGCTCGAGAAGCTCAAGACCAAAGCTGTTGTCGCAGCGCCAGGTACGGACTTCGAGCTGCTTCGCTGAGTCTGTGCTCCAGGAGGCGACTTATCGAAGAATGTGCGTGTGGCCTGCTTGCGGTCTCTGTCGTTGTGCTGCTAGCAACCATCGCGGTGAGTCTGGCACTCTTTCTCTCTAATCGACAGCGTCTCGACATGGTACACAGATCGCCAGCTCTCATGACTCACGACGTTGCGTGGATGTGCTGGATGCTACAGAAGCGGATCGAGGACCTCTCGGCGCCAGCAAAGAAGCGCACAGGACGCAAGTTCGCGACCGACGACGAAGAGCGCCACTGCCGCTTCCAGCCCAAGCGCATCGGCGCAAAGAAGTCGTCGTCATCCAACCGCGACGACGACGACTATGGAGGCGACAAGCGCAACGACTTCATTGCGCGCATGGAAGCTGCTGAGAAGAGCAAACAGAAGGCGAGGCGCTCACTACGATCCACAGTCTGCGGCTGGTCGAGACAACACCACGTGCTTGTACGTGCATGCTGACGTCTCTCTCTTGCGTCCCGTGCTTGCTTGGTGCGATGCGATGTGACAGCGCTTGGAGATGACTCGCGGCGAGAACGAGTACAACGCGCGGCTGGTGCGTCTGCTCTTGATGGCGCTCACAATGTCCAGTGACTCGGTCGCTCACGTACACATCGTGCTTGCTTTAGGACAAGCGGTGCTGTCCCAAGTGCCTCATGCCGCAGTCGTACTCCGAGTACAAGGACAAGAAGAAGCGGTGCCAGATGTGCGGCGTCGAGTTCCGCGTCCTCCAAGCCTGGGGCGACGTCGGCCAGGACTTCATCGCGCGCATGAGCGACGCGACGCAAGCAAAGGCGCTCAAGCAAGAACAGATCCGCGCGCACGTCGTGCAGCTCGAGACGACTGCGCAGCGCGTGACAAAGACTGCAAAGCAGCAGTTCTACGAGAAGCAAATGCTCCAGAAGAACAGCCAGCGCACGTTTCTCGAGCGCAACTACCCGAGCAGCGCAAGCGCGCGGAGCAAGCAGACGCAGATGCAAGTGCAGCAGCAGATCCAAGCCGAGCGCGCCAAGTTCCTGGCAGCGACTGGCGACGCGCCAGTGATCTAGCACAGGGCGTTGACGAAATGAACCACCGAACACGCTGAGGTTGCCTCTGCATGCGGCTTGTTGCGCTGTTAGGTCGAGAGACTCGGAAGCGCTGAACGGGGCTTGAGCGTACGAGGTTCTGCTGCAGCGATGCGCTCGTGGTGAGTCTGCTTTGAGAGTTCTCTGATCAATCAGGAGCGCCAGCGACGCAGTCAGTACGAGTGTGAGCACGAGGAGAGAGGTGTCAATGTATGTCCGACGCTCGATCGACGTACTGTGCTCGGATGCGCGTGGCGCTGCTCACGCGAGCTCCTGCCGATCCGTCTCGAGTGCCCGGCCGACTCAGCTTGCTCGTAGCGCTCGCGTCTGGAATGCGCGACTTGAACTTCTCTGTGTACGAGTTTGATAGCGTCACTGAGACTGCTTGCTGTGGCGCGAGCGCTTCTGTAAGTGGCGTTGTCTAGTTCAGAGGCGTTGGAGAGCACACACAGTCAGCGCTTGGCACACGAGACAAGTGGCAACGATGAACAAGCGCTCGCTATCGTACTGGAATGATCGCTTTGCACGAGTAGAACTCGGCAGGGAGCACTGGCACTGGAGCTCGCTTCCACGGAGGCACCTTTCGCTTGCCACCACTTGCGGCACTCAATGGCGTTGCGCTCGCGTGGCTGTGGTCGATGGGGAGCAGGACAAGAGGCGGTGGCGACAGTTTGGCTTCAATGTCGATCGTATGCGGGTCGTCTGCATGCACGTTGCTCCCGCACTCAGATGCCGCTGGCTCAGGGGCGCATGGCCACTCACTCGGCTTGTACGTCGGCTGATTCAAAGGCGACGGCGCCGCTGCATCTTCAGTCGCGACACTCTCAGACTGCTCTGGACATAACGTGTCGATGCGTGAACGCGGTTCCTACAGACACAGTGCATGACAACGGCGTTCGCAGCTTGTCCGACATTCATACAGCGAGTGCTGAACTCGAAGACACTGCCACGTACATCAGTTGGTGGCGTCGAGATCGGGGCGACGCTCGTCTTCTTTGGCGCCAAGCCCTTGGCGACTCGGTCCAGTTCCTTCTGGCGGTTCTTGTACTGCAGCAGTCCTTGGTGAATGAGCTCTTGGTCCGTTCTGAGGCAGACACAGCACAAGTACACACGCAGTCGCGTGAGCAGCAGAGCAAGCGTCGAAGGCAGGTGTCGACCACCACCATGAGCCGCACCGCTTCTGCTCTTCTTCGAGCGCGCGGTGTCGCTGGATGCGCTCTGCTGTCTCTTGTCGTAGTCTCTTCTCTTTCTGCCGCCGCGCTTCAGCTTCTGCGTCTTCGTCCCGCTCAGATGCCGGGCCGGCGTTGTCGTCAGGAGTCTGCTTCGACGCAATGCGCTTTGCTGCCGTGTCGCTGGAGCTTGAGGATAGGCTAGCATTCCGTCAACACTCCTGTCAGTCCCTAACGCTCCAAGCGAGAGGTTGTATGAGCGTGCGAACGTCGCACGTACGCATGCAGTCTCGCAAGTGTCTTGCGTCGGAACCGCTCGAACTTAGCCGAGTCTGTCGCTGGACGCTCCGGATAGAGCGACTGCGGTCTCTCTGCTGCTGTTGTCGTCGACGACGTGGAGGCGCTGAGCTGGCGCTTCAGACGGATTCGCTCTTCTGCACGTTGCCGACTCTGCTCTGCGAGCTGCTCGCGCTCGGCTCGCTCCTCTTGCGCTCGCAGTTGCTGCTGTCGCTTCAGCTCACTCTCGCGCTCAGCCTCGAGTTGATCGCACTGGTTTGTGCGAGTCACTCGAGCTCGCGCTCGCTCTTGTGCGTGTCGGATCTTCTCAGCCTCGCGCGCTTTGCGTTGTTCGTCCGACATGCCAATGTCCGGCAAGCTCTCTTGATTGCTGCTGTTGCAACTGTTGTTACTCGAGCTCTGCGACGGCTTTTGCTTCGAGAGTGCGCGCTTGTGCGTTATGAGTGGAGGCATGCTCGCTTGCGTTGGTGCTGCAGACGGAAGTGTGCAGCTTGCTTGGCTTGATGGCATGCCGTCGCGTCGAGATGCCGAGTCTGCAGCCGGCCAGCCATAGCAAAGTATGCAGCGTCAGTCGCAGTATAAACACGACGATGACTGTCATTCGGGGTGCTGCCTGCGTACCTTGATGCTGAGTTGTTTGCATTCGATCCGCGCTCTTGCTTGTAGAACTTGCAACCCGAGGCTTTGCTTTCGCTGTCGTTTGTGTCTTGCCGCGATGCTGTCGCTTGGTGCTCGAGTCTGGAGCGACGGCGGCACCGTCGCCTTGGTTCTCACTTGCCTGGCTCAGCCTGGCTCCAAGAGAAGTGAACGTTGGAAGCGACGCAGAGATGGCTTGTGCAGCGAGACACAAGCGCCGCGCGCGCTCAAGCAAGTCGTCGTCTGCTTCTGTGCACTCGTCGCTCATCGTGCGTGTGTGGGTGCAAATATGCGTTTGCTCTTGCTCTTGATGCAAATGCTACTGTCGATGCACCGAGAGCTAGGCGTCGATGGCAAGAGTACGAGCGAGCGAGAGAGCAGCGTCAGCGTCAGCGTCAGCGAGTTGCGTGTGTGCGAGTTTGTACAAGAAGAGGCTGTATTAAGTCCCCTCTTTAATCCGATTCTGAAGCGACGCAGTTTAGCCGTTTTGACAGGCAAAAACAATATCAATGCGTGCGTGCTGCTCACTACTATTTTAACGCGCGCCATGACGACACGTGCACTCATGCACTCGACGCGACTCGACCGCGTGTGTCGCCTGCCATCGGCGCACTCGGTCGCCTCGAGCGCACTCAAGAGAATAGTTCGCACAGTGCCATGCCAAGAGAGCGTAAATCTCAGGATTCGGATCGTTGAATTATCGATTGTGCAACTCAAATTTTACGTTTGGTCTATTTGTTGTACAAATTGGAATCTTGCGTGGGATCTCCAATTGTAATGTCTAGGATGTTGTGGAGGGCTTGCGGTTGCCAAATATCGAGGTTTAGGGTTTTACGACTAAAAATATCCCAAGGTTAAAGGTTTTATGACGAAATTGTTTTGTACGATATTCCTCTCATTTGGCAACCGCACGCTTCCCGCACGGTCCTTGACTTTGCAATAGGATATCCCAGTCAAGATTCCATTTTTATCGACACGCTGACCACACACACGATATTTTGACAATCGGTAATATCGTACAAATGAGAGTAATATCGTATAACCAGTCCATTTTATTCGTTGTTATTGTAGATAGCTATTGCTATTATTTTTATTGTGATAAATGGTATGGTCAAGAACATTGGTTAAAGAGCGTTTGCCGTTGAGCGTTAAAGAGGTTGATTCAGTTCTCTGAGCGTTGAGAACTCTTTGCAGTCGTTGAGTCGCTGTGTTTGTATAAGAACATAGGTAAGAGCATTACATCGGTACGCCTCAATCTTCATACGTTGCAATATAAACAATATTCAATTGCATGCATTTGATAATGTTGTGCCAACCAACTCACTCCACTCGATTCAATTCATCCTTCTAACATGCTGTAGGTGTTCAAATCTTCACCTCTAGTAGATTTGAACACCTACAGGTGAAGCAAAACACAGCGATGCATAGTGTCTCTTGCGTCAGCATGATCTTCTCCAACAGCACTGGCTTCTGCTCGCTTTTGGTCAGCAAGCCTTCGTAGCCGTCGTATCAATTATACCATAGTCATGACTAGTGATACCAACTGTATGTCTATTGACAGTAAAAATCACTAAAGATGAGCTAGAACTAACTCATTTTCAGAAAAGGACTTTATTAAAAAAATCTGGAATAAAATACGATAATATTTAAAGTAATTAATAGCGACATTTTGATACTAAAATTGTAGTATTCACAACTTTCTGTACTATTATGCGAGCCATTGCTTGGCAAGAGACTATGCATTTATTCGAAATCTAGACTGCAAATGCGACTAGATTGTATAAATACTATATAGGTATTCTACCATATAGACACAATTATTGCCGTGCACCAACAATATTTCGGTGCACACCACACCAAATGTGGTGTGGTAGGTAGGTATAAAAAAATACGTTATCTACTTTTTTACTATTACTGACCTGCGGCAGTAGTACAACGAGACGAAATATGCACTTTCGAAGCGGAATGGACCGTAGGTTTACAGTAGTTCAGAGTACAGTGAGTTGGTACGATCAATTCCGCTTTGTTGCGCTCAATTAAGTGCGAAATGCTCGGGAGAATACGTACCTAAAGCGCGTGTGACTGTACGATATGAACAGGGGAAATTGAACGCGCGGCCGCGCACACAACAGAACGTCACCAGCTCGCCGAGGACGACGACAACAGCAGCGACACACGACGGCACTAGCAGCCTCTGAAGTGTCTCCGTCTCGCTCGCGCACAAACTCCCTCCCTCTCTCACTCGCCCACTCACACATCCACACACACACACGCTCAAGCACACGCACTGCACGCGCCTGAGCAGAGTGACGATGGCAGGCAAGACTCCGTCGCCGCAAAAGAAGCAGCAGACGTCGCCGGCAAAGAAGACGAAGACCGCGACCTCGAACGACAGCGATGCTGAGCTCGCGGCGCTCTCAGAGCAGCTCCGCCAAGAGCGCAAGAAGCTCACGCTCTTGCGCCGTCCGCTGAGCACGCTCTACCACTTTGGCATTGTCTTTGCGCGCTTTGTGCAGTGGCTCGCGCTGTACGTGCTCCAGCACAACGCGACGCGGTTCGTGCTGCTGCCGCTGCTCGCAGTCTGGGCCGGCGCGTCGGTCGTCGAGGGCGAGCACCACGTGATCCTGGACGAGTTCAACAAGAACGTCGAGTTTGTCGTGTGGTGGGTCGGTCTCGGCGTGCTCTCGTCCGTTGGACTGGGCACAGGCATGCACTCGGGCATCCTGTTCCTCTTCCCGCACATCTTCCTCGTGGTCCAAGGCGCAGAAGAGTGCGGGTCAGTGAACTTTGACTCGCGCAACCACATGTGGTTCCGCGAGTTCGACACGACGTGCCAAGGCGTGCCGCTCCCGCACGGCGCGACGTTCATTGCGATCTTCTGGAAAGTGTTCTGGCCCGCGATGCTCTGGGGCGCTGGCACAGCCGCGGGCGAGATCCCGCCGTACGCGCTTAGTCGCGCCGCGCGCCTCGCTGGGCAGCGCAACGAAGAGTTTGAAGAGATCGCCGAGTCCAAGTCGCAGTACAACGTCATGAACTGGATGAAGGACTGGATGATCCGGTTCCTCGAGAAGCACGGCTTCTGGGGCGTGCTGCTCATGTCGGCGTGGCCGAACGTCGCGTTCGACCTCTGCGGCATCTGCTGCGGCCACTTCCTCATGCCGTTCTGGACGTTCTTTGGCGCGACGCTCATTGGCAAAGCGCTCATCAAAGTGAACCTCCAAGCCGCGTTCTTCATCACGATCTTCACGGACAAGCACATGAAGCAAGTCGAGGCGTTCATTGCGAACGTCACGCCTGCGGACTGGCGCCTCGACGCGAAAGTGAGCGAGTTCCTGCTCGAGTGCCGCGAGAAGTTCCACTCGGCGCGCGGCGCAGCGGCAGCTGAACACGCAGCTGGCTCGGCGGCCAAGTCGAGTCTCATTTCGCAAGCCGGCTCACTCGTCATGGTCGCGTTCATCGGGTACTTTGCCGTATCGTGCATTGAGCAGTTTGCGCAGCAGCACGCGGCAGAGGAGGACGAGAAGAAGCTCAAGAAGCGCAAGTAGACGACGACGACCCGCACGTGTGCTGCCGCCTGTTGTCGTGTGATGCGGGGCATTGCATCATATGGACAGCAGTAGCAGCACTGCGAACGGACATCCCACCCACCCACCGCCTTAGATGACTGAGCAGCAAGCGCCTATCCCGACGACCGACACGCTGCGCGCCTCTCGTGCGCAGTCGAGTGTCGCGCTGCCTGCTGCGTGCATTTCCACTTGAACGAAGCTCCTTGGAGACACGCGGCGGTCGTTCGTACTCGTTCATTCGTTCGTTCGTTCATTCAGTCGTGCGTGTGAGGAGTCTATGGAGCGGATAGTGTACTACGCGTGTGTCGCGTGCCTCATGCGCGAGCGGTCCGGAGCTTGCCGTCTGCGCGCTGGAGCTCTTCGAGTCGGAGCTTCTCGGACTGCGCGAGCGCTGCGTCGCCATTCTGCATGCGATCACAGCAACACGTAGCGATAGTCAACAGCAGCAACGATGTCAGTCTCGCAGTTCCACAGCTAACGATAGCAGCGAGAGCACATCGACGCACCTTGAGCGCAGTCACGTCTTCGCGGAAGCGCGAGTCCGACGGCAGTGGATGCGTCACTGGCGTGTGCTCAAACACAGGCTCGGACTCGACGTGCCAATAGCTGCAGAAGCATCGAGAGTCAGTCAGTCCGTTCGCATGCGACGCTGTCCTCACTATCACCACCTCCACATCGCAGCAGCAAGCACTTACATCTTGTTGTCAAACTGCAGATGCGAGAGCCACGAGCCTTGGATCGTTGCGAGCGCGTGCTTGGCCGACTTCTGCTCCAAGAGAGAGAGAGGTCACGCAGTCGCTCAGTCAGCACGTGATATCTCGTTCATAGCTAGCAGTGCGACCTCACGCACACACATAATGCACGCACCTTGGCTGGGAAGATCGTGCCTTTGATGTCCTCGGCGCGCGACTTGGAGAGGAAGCTCGTGTTTGCGCCAAACGTGACGTCGCCCACGAGGTGATGCGCCGCGTCGACGAACCGACACGCGCCAGTGAGCTCCACGACGCGCTCGCCAAAGAGAATGCCGCTCATCTTGATCTGCGGCACAGTGTACGTGATCGTGTGACCGTCCTGGAACACGATCTTCGTAGTCCCGACTTGGTGGTTCACGATCGAGTTGCGACTTGTCGCGGACTCGAACTCGTAGACGCCCGAGAGCTCGTAGAGTCGCTTCGGTCCTGTGAGCGTGAACGCCGACTTGACTGGGTGGTGGCTCACGTGCTCGATGAAGACTTGCGTGCCATCGGCGTACGTCGCTTCGTACGTCTCGCCCAAGATCGGGTTGAACGGCTTGAGCTGGCCAGCGCAGAAGTGGAAGCCACCGGCGACGAACGCGATCACAAACTTCATGCGCTCGAGCGGATCGGCGCTCAGCGCAGCCTTCTTGAGCAGCGTCGGCGCGTAGTTCCAGCCGTCGGCGACACGCTCGAGCAGTGTGCGAGGCTCAAAGATGCGGATCGGGAGCGAGATGCGCACGGCGAGCTTGCCTGACAGAAGCTGCGAACCGACTTGCAGCATCACCTCTTTGAACACGCCCTGTTGCTTCTTGAGCGCGTCGAGGTCGAGGAACACAAGGCCGCCTTTCTGGTTCATCTTGAAGCCCTCGAGCCACTGCATGCGGTCTTTCACTTGCAAGTGAGCCCACGTCGAGTCGTGCGAGAGACTCGAGCTCCGGCGCTCGCGGTCCTGCGGCTGGTTGTTGCTCGCACTCGCGACTTGGTTCGACACCGATAGCTCATGTGCTGTCGCCGTCGTGCTGCTGCACGTGCTCGCGTTGCTTCCAGAGCGCGTCGCGAGCTCTGCTTTCTTGTTGTCGAGCGACGTGCTCGGCACGAGGTTGCCGATGTGGAGGTTCACGCTCGCGAGTGTCAGTTCGCGCTCGGTCGCCATGGTTGTGTCGTTGTTGTCGTTGTTGTTGCCGTTCGTCCTGCAAACGAGAAGTAGCTGCTCGTGAACTCACGTAGTCTCATTGCACTGCCAATTTGTGTAAAATTAGATTTTCAAATCTAATTTTGACACAAAGAGCATTCAGATTGCATCATCCGTGTCAGTATTTGACTTGATTTCTGGATAGCGAGCTTTATATAGAACGTTGACTTAGTGAGGAAATAAAGGGAACCACACTCATGCAGAGTGTTTATCGTAAAAATTAAACAAATAATATTATATTGTAGTACTGTAGACACTATCTAATGTGATGGCCCACATTGGGCCCGCTTGTTTTTCACTACCATTGTTTGCTGAAAAAGTTCGCTATTCAGAAATCAAGTCAAACACTGACACGGATGACGAATCGTTACATGAAGCCATATATAATGGGATGTTGTGTGACCACACAGCATCCGGTAAGACTTTCATAAGTTTCATGCGAGCCTGGAACCATGCATATGAATGGTTCATTGTGAGTCTACCGAACGAGCCCTACTAAGTGCGCAATTCTTCACGAGTCTGAGAACTGATGGGACTCAGTTTGATGACGCCATTTTCATTCTTGTAAATAGACCTTTCTTGTATATATTATGCATATAATGTATAGGGTACGACGCATAATTTATAGGGTCCAGTGTACACTCCTGGTCAAAAAATCGTTCATGTACAGTTTCGCACATATCTTTATGGATTTTGCGAATTCGTGGTCGCTGTTTGTATATGTGATTCCCCTCAGTCTAAGCTACAAAACACACAAAACAGCATTCGCTGTTTTGATTCAAATTGGACGCCTCGATCACATACTTCGCATACAAAAACTGATTTTGGGGCTGGACAAAAAGATCGTACACAATAATCCTATACAAAAATCAAGTCACTTTTGGTATTGAGCGCATTCTGTGGCTTGTTGTTGTTATCGCTTGCAAAGCGCTTCGTCAGTCGGAAAACGACGAGAGTGGCTGAGAGCTACGAGAGTTACGCTAACGGTCGCTTCGAAGCGGAAGGGACCCTTAGCGGCATATGACTAATATGAGTGGACTTGGCACAATAAAATCATTATCTGTGACTTTGAGCGAAATGGATTTTGTATGGATACTTTTTCTCTGGCACTACTGTGTACCCTGAATATCTATTTTCTAACCCTGATCTAACCCCAATCTAACCCCGATTTACGCAGTCGTGGATTTTGCCTGTATTGTATTGATGTTAGTCGATGTTTGAAAACCGATACAAACTCAGTCACCGATCGTTCGAATCGAACACAGACTGATGTGTATCACACATCTCAGGCACATGAACACTGAGAACTCGGTCATTGCACCAACTGCCAGCAGCAAGAGAACATGCCGAAGACGAAGACAACGAATACAACGAAGGAGCAGCGCGTGGCGCTCGAGCGACCCTCGACACGACGTCGCTAGACGAGGAGTCTAAACACCTCGATGGTTCGAGCTGTCGAGGTGTTCACTACTCGAAGCGACAGTTCGACAGCATAGAGATACTCGTCTCACTCGAGTGATCAGCTTCAGGAGCAAGTGCGTCAGCAGGAGCGGTCTCTGGAGCTATCCGCATTGCTGGCGAACCAAGAGCGCCAGCAACTGCAGCATGACGAACGGCGGCTGCTACCGCATGTCCTAAACCTCCACCAGCGTGCGGAGCAACTCGAGCAGCGCACGGTGCAACTCCAGCATGCGTACAGCAACTTCAGCAGTACATACAGCGACTCCAGCAGCGCATTCAAGACCAAGAACAAGCACAAGATCGCATGGAGGCTCACATCGCGGCGCTGGAGCGACAACTCCAAGACGTGAGAGCTGGACCAGGCAGGGTCATCGCAGCAAGAGTTGCTGCCAATGCTACGTTTGAACTACACTCGTTCCTTGTTGCGCTGGTGCAAGCACTTGGCAATGAAGAATGTATTGCTTATCGTCTAAGCTCTTGCGTCAAGCTTCTGTCGAGTCCTTGTGCATCTGCTGTGCAGGGTGTAGTTGACCCGATTGTTGTCGTAGACAGCGTAAGGACCGTCTAGACTGCGTGTGCCCTGCTGTCGCTCGCCACAGAGTCTGCCTATGGACGAGCACTGCTGGAGGCAGGTTGTGGTCGCCCATTCAACACCAGTCGCAGTACCTGACGAGTGACTGTGTTTTTCTGTCTGCGGTATGTCGCTCGCTCTCTGCGAGGAGCAAGGCGACGACTTTTGCTTGGCAGAGTCGCATCGACTGCTCGATGACTTCGCACGCGGCTCCGCGGTTCAACGACATGTTACTACTTAGTAAGTAGTAACATGTCATGAAACATTACTCCCTCGCGTGCTGAGTGTGCCTCAGAGTGACATGCACTCCTTTTTTGCGCTTTTCAGACAGCGTTCGAGACCACAACAAGCACAACAACAAGCACGACTTCCTCCAGCTCGACTTGCGCCGGCTGCATTTCCAGCCACACGCACGCAAGTCACACACGCCACACAAGCCCCAGATGAAGCCCCTCATCATCTCCGCACCTCATGGACTCTCTGGTTCGGTAGCTCCCGAATCCAGAGTGCCGTGTCTGAGCTCAGGATCCTGTCGATGATCGAGCATGCACAAGAGGAGATCATAGTTGTGATGTACATATTTACTAGCACTCTTATAGCAGCTAAGCTAGTGAGTGTAGCGAGTAGGAAGGCAGCAAAAGTGCGTGTGCGTGTCACCGTCGACGCACACGAGCACAGCGGCACCAGGCAGTCGATGGATGCGATCGATGCCTTGCGTGCGGGTGGGATCCCTGTCGGCACGTGTGCTGGACGCGTTCCTTCCGGTTTGATGCACCACAAGTGGTGCATCATCGACAGGAAGATCCTCCTCAACGGTTCACTCAATTGGAGCGGACAAGGGACTCGGGACAACCGGGAAAACGTTGGGGTCCACACGGATCCAGAGTTTGTTCGTGATTACTTACGCAAATCAGATGATTTGCATTTAATCACTCATTACCTACCATAATGACCATAATGAATTTGGAAATTACAAACCAGAGAGTGATGGTGTTTTCTTCCAGCGATACAAATTTCCCATACTTCTGGAAAACCTCAAAACCTTACATTCTGATTTATTCACTATTGACATTGCTGTTTAACCACACCGCGTAAGAGTGTTGGTCCGCTCGGTGAGTGGAGGTTGGTAACAAACACTCTTGTCGGAGTGGGACAAATGGTCTGTTTATCCCTCAAAATCCGTCTTTCCTATGAGAAGGCGGAATTGATCCCAAGTTCGGTCTCCGGGTATGAATGTATCGAGTTCGAAGAATATATCTTTATTTTTCTTCCTGTTTGAAATCAACAAAAAAGAGTCGTTGACGGTTCAAGAGTCATGACGGTTCACAAAGAGTCACTACACGTTGTTACGACGATCTTAAGATCGACATCAGGACGATGTTGACGATGTTGAGCTCCGAGTTATGAGAGGAGTTCATGATCATAACCATGAGCTCCTGATGATCAAGAGAGAGAGAGAGAGGGTCGTCGACTCACCAGCAAGCAGACGCAGCAGGCAAAGACCGACCGAAAGCAATGACAAACACGTATGCATAACTTAGAGCAGACGCCATCTCTCCATCACCTCTCCGCCTTCGCGTGGCTCCGCGAGTAGTGCAGCGCTCCTCTCGACTGCGCTTCGCTCGCTCGCTCGCTCTCTCTTTCGGTGCGGATCAGCAACTCCGACACTTCGACGATAGAGCGCGCACGGAGACATCATCGCCAGTCGCAGCGAGAGTAGACGAGCGATCTGCACACGTCGCGACGACGCCATGTCTTGATTGGTGATATCCGACTGGCGACGCACACACGAAAAGACGCAAGACGCAGCGAGCAACTGGCGAGGCGGACGCAGTGGACAGCGCGACATGCCGACCCATCTCACACTGTCAAGTCCTCCAACTCGCTCGGACTCATGGGGCCAAAGCTGTGTGTGCGGCTGCTGCTCACAGTCGTCGCTTTCGGCGGCGTGCGACCTTCCGACGTGCGTGAGCTCGATGTCTTTCGGCTCGACGGGAGTAGCAGTCCCTCTGTCGCAGACGTCGGGGCTGAGTCCACTTCCAAGTTGTGCTGCGGGTGCGCGCTCACGAGCTTGTTGAGCGCTTGGCGCATCACGACGACCGAGATCTCTTTGCTCGGGTCGCTCGAGCCGCGCTGATCGATTGATCGATTGACAGATCAGCCGATCGTTGATGCGAGCGACCACCCAAGTACGTTGTCGGCACAATGAGCGAGTGACACAGAGCAGTTAGTCCAGCAGATCCAAGTCGCCACGTTCATTCATCACAGCACAGTCTGTCTGCAAGCGAAGCAGTCTCAAGACACACGCTCGAGCACGTGGACGCACCTGCTGGAGGATCCGCAAGACGTTCTCGCTGCTCTGGATCGAGATGAGCAGCGCCTCGGAGAAGCTCGACATGCTAATGTCGTCGAGGTCGATCGTCGGCGACACGACAAAGTTGTTGAGGTACACGTCGTGGATGATGAGTTCGTCTGCGAGCTCGGGGTACTGGTACCGGAACGAGTCGGCTGCGACAAAGTGATCTGGGTTCCACCGCGGCCAGATCGCAGACCGCGCAGCAGTCTTGACTTTCGACAGCTCGTGCGCGATGCAGTCATCGAGGCGCTTGCGCATGCTGCTCGTCCAAATGAGTGTCGACGAGTTGATGTCTTCGGTCGACTGGAGCTCGTGGATGAACCGATCGGGCGACGTGCGCAAGATCTGAGGCGAGCAACAGCACACAAACAAACACGTCAGTCGACGCCAAGGCGATCGCGTCGTACAAGGCGCAACGACATACACACGAGCGTACCCGAACAAGACTCGGTGTCAGCAGCTGCTTGAGGACCTGGTACGTCGACGACTGCTCGCTAAAGCTCTTGTCGTTCAGACAAGCGCGGAGCGTGAGTGCGGCACCGCGCACAGCGTTGAAGAACCGCGACGGCTTGTGCTGCAAGATCACTGGCGCGTCGCTGCTCGAGTCACTGTCATCGACAGACGCCGGCGTCTCTGTGATGTCGTCCGCTGGACAGAACGCGCTCGTCTCGATCAAGTTGAGCAGCCCGCCGGCTTCGACGACGAGCGCACGGAGCTCGTCGTAGAAGCACAGGTTCGCGAGGCAGTTGAGGCACACAGCAGCAGCGTCCTCTGAGTAGCTCATAATCGTCTTCTTCGATGACAGCTCGAGCAGCGACGTCACGACGCGTGGGTTTGCTTGGATCGCCTGGATCCCTGCCGGTTGCGCCGACAGCGTCGTGAGCACGTCCGTGATGCGGTAGAGCAGCACGCGCGCAGTGTGCGTCACGCCTTTGGTGCTCTCGGCTTTCAAGAGCTGCTGGTACGTCGGGTTGAGCATGCGCTCGAGCGCGTCGCCCATGACGCTCAGCCCTTTCTCTTCCAGGAAGAGGCGACACGCTGCAGTGTTCACGCTCCGGTCTTGCGGCGCGCTCAAGATCGCAATGAAGAGCTCGAGCGCCAAGACGCCGCGGATCTGGTCGCTCTCGCCCAGGAGCGACCGCCGCAGCGGCGTCAAGAGCGACTCGAAGTGCGCGCGCTCGATCTCGACGTCCGCGCAGTTCGACGGCACGAGCTTCACGAGCGCTTTCAAGATCATCACTTGCACTTCCCACGGCTCAGTGCGTGCGCGTTTGGCTGGCGACGGCGGACCGCTCGCGCCAAAGACCGACTTGGTGCGTCCGAGGTCGAGCAGACGCGCAAACAGCGCGTGGATCAAGTGCGTGAACATCTCGAACGTCCACTCGGTTAGGAACTGTCCGTCGCCTTCGATGTACGACTGCAGGAAGATGTGCCCGACGTAGATGTCGTCGTCGTCGCTCTCTGCGTGGTCGCTCGGTGCGAGTGCACGCGCTCGCGGTTCGTCGAGTTGGTTTGTCGAGTCGTCGCTCGACGCAGCGTACGTTCGCTTAAGGTACCGGAACAGCCGAATGCGCTGCTTGCGTCCCCACATGACGTCCGCAGCGCGCTTCTCGTGCGCATTGAAGACTTCTGCAAATGTCTCGGGCGAGTTCGACGCGAGCAGCGGCGCCATGCCGCAGCCGCCGTAGCCGAGCGCATCATTGAGGAGGTCGTGGAGCTCAGACTTGGGTGCGCGCTCCGTGGCGTTGCTGCTGTTGCCGCCAACGCTTGCGTGGCGCGTCGCACGCACTGACACGGCGTAGTGCTCTTTGAGGAACTCGGCGGCTTGGAGACACATGCCCATGCCGTTCGGGTCGCAGCTCGCAAACAGGATGTACACGAGCGCGAGCGACTTCCAGTTCCCATCGGCGACTGGCTTGAGCGCTGCGTGGGACGTCGTAGCAGCGAGCGCACTCGCGTGGCTATCGAGCATCGAGAGCTGCGTGAGCAGCGTCAAGATGAGCGAGACTGTGATGTGGTCGAGCGTCTCGACGGTCAGCAGGCGGCAGATGAACGCGCGTTTGGGTCGCACGAGCAGCAGCGTGTACTTGGAGCGCCGGACGATCGCGAGGAGCACGGTCATGCCGGCGCGAATGAGGCCGTCGCTCTCGTTGTTGACGTACCCTTGCTCTTCGTCGCAGTCCAAGAAGCCTTCGTCGTCGCTGTCCTCGTCTTCAGTATCGAGACTCGTGGAGCTGCGCGCGTGCGACAGGGTGCGGATCAGCGCCGGGTCCGACAAGACGCTCACGACTGCAGTCGCAACGAGCGCGCTGAGGCGATTGAGACTCTCAGACGGCGCGTTCCGCGTCGTCGCGATCGCTGTGTTGAGCAGTAGGAAGCACTCGCGAAGGAACGCGAGCGAGTAGCTGCTGTGGTTCTCGAGCATCGCAAGGACCTGGCGCGTCGGGAGCTGGCCGTGGAACGTCATTGCGTAGCGGCGGATGATGAGTCGAAGGCAGCGCACGCAGAGCAAGCGGCGCTGGAGGTTCGGCTCGACTGACAAGTGGTCGGACAAGTGCCACGCGAGCACGACCGGGTCGACGACTTCGTACGCGTCGGCGAGGTCACCGACTCTCGGGATGAGGTGCTCGATGAAGTAGCCGTTCACGACGAGCTCGCGCTGGATCGACTCGAACGTGACGTAGAACATCTCGTGGTCCCACTTGGCGATGCTCGCGCTGCTGCTGTCGCTTGTCTCTGCGACGTACCGCTTCTTCTCAAGCGCTACGATCTCGGCTGCGAGCGCGCGTCGGAGCTCCGATCGCATCTCGTCGCGCCACACGAGCTCAGGGCGCTCGTGGTTCACGAGCACGGCTTCGATGATGTTGCGCCAGTGCTCGCCTTGCGACCGTGCATCGCTGAGCCACTTCTCGAACGCCCCAGTCCCGAGCGCGCGAGAGCTCGCAGTCGCTGATATCGCGGACGGTAGTCGCACGGACCGCTGCTTGTCGCTCGCAGTCGCCTTCATGTCAAAGTCAAACGAAAAGTGCGGGAGCGACCGCGTCGTGCGCGTGGCTTTGAACACGCTCGACGCCGTGTGGCGCGAAATCAAGTCTGGGCGACTCTCAATCGGGATGAAGAGCTCGACTGGGAAGATGCGATACATGGCTTTCTTCGACCGCGTGTTGCCGGCGCAGAACATCTCGACCAAGTCGATGCATTTGTCCTGCTGCGCGCGCGCCGAGTTCGTTGGCGTGAGCTGTCCGTCGTCGAGCACGAGGCCATCGTCTTCACTGTCGGTCTGGACGTGCTTCTGTTGCATCAAGCGGAGGCATCCACAGCATGATCAGGCGCCTCGAAGCTCCAGCAGAGCAGGCACGCTGCAAGACAGAGCGTGACCAAGAGCACTACTATATAGATCTAGGACGAACGCACCGTCTCGGACACAGCGGTCGCGAGCGCATAGAGCAGCGCGCCGTACTCGCGCGCCGACTCCTGCAGCTCGTGTACTTGCTCCAAGTCAATGAGCACAAAGAGCTCTTTCACCAAGTCGATCGCAACGTCCTGGATCTCGGGACTCGCGTGGTGACAGAGGTCGAGCAGCGAGATGCGCGCATTCATGAGCGACCCGACAGCTTGCGAGCACGTCACAGCGTCCGTCGTGCTCCGGCGCGAGACGAGCGTGAGGTGAAAGAGCTGCAGCGTGCTGCTGAGAATCAGCTCTTGCTCGGTCGAGAGCGCGAGCTCGGCGCTGTACTGCACCATGAGCGCACGGAGCACTTCAAAGCCGCCGCTGTCGCCAAAGTTGCGCCGATTCGCGGTCTCCCACTTGTCGCTCTTGTCAGTGCCGTCACTGAATGGGTACGCTGTCACGATCGCAACGAGTGTGTCGAGTACTGCGAGCTGAAGCTTTGAGGACAAGTGCTGTACTCATTCAGCATCCAAGACAGAGTACGAATGAGTGAGTGTGGCGAGTCGTGTGAGCGCAAGCAGCAGTGTGTCCACGTTGACGACGCACCAGACAGCTCAGGAACGGCTTCATGGAGCACTTGGCGCACAGGCGATAGAGCTCGCGCCACTTGATCACGCGCTTAAGGCTCACGAGGATCTGCTCGATCTGTCGAGCGATTGACACACACTTGAGTGAGGGCGGACGCTCTACACTGTACGACCGACTGTGGCAGGAGACACGAGCGTACCAAGTCTTCATTCGCACTCCGCTCTGTGCGCTCGGTCTGCTCTTGTAGCAGCGCAAGCACGACGTCAAAGAGCTTTCGGTCCTTCACGTCGAACTCTTCAGCGACGACAGCTTGCTGCGAGTGCACAACAAGCAGAGAGAGTAACGCAAAGACGCGTCAGGTGGCGCTCATACACAGGCACATTTGAGACGCTTGGTGACGAACCTCGAGTGGAAACATCTCGCAGAACGTCTGCAGCGCTTGCAGCGTCGGCGCTTTGTCGCTACTGCCGACTTTGAGACTCACGATATCGCGGATCGCATTCTTCTGCTCAACCGATCCGGCTTGGCCCATTGTGTCGTTCGTGTACAGTCGTCGCTGTCGCTGTTGGAGCTGTTGTTGTTGGTCTTTCTCGCACACGCGCGCTCGAGACGAGCACGAGCAGATCCGTGTGCGTTTGGAGCTCTTTGTAGCTCGTGTGAAGACTGGTGAAGGCACAGAGCGCGTGCGCGCGCTGTAGCTGTTCTGTCGTCCGGTTGTCTGGCTGACGCGTTAGGTGGCGAGTGCGCAGACCAAGCACACGCGCTGGTGCCGAAGCAGTGCGGCGTGATGCGTGTGCACGTGCGTGGACAGCGCCGCCGTGCCGTGTTCGAGAGGGCAGGTCGGTCGTGTCTTGCAAGAATTGCGCTTTTGCTGCAACATACAAAGCACTCGTACGAAACCGAGTCGCTTCACCGAACAAGTGCAATTTGCAAGCGCACTATAAATGAGAGGTTTATGTATCAAGATAACTACTAACCTCTTAAAATTAGTATATAACATGTTGCAATTCATTATGTTTGATCATCGTGCAGTATACACAGAAGTTAATGAAACCAGTTGTGAAACCATTCCGATTGCGTGTGAAACTGGCGAGGGTATTGATTTGTACAGGATACGTGGACAGCAAAGTGCTCTTCGTGGGTTTCCAGTCCGACTGTTACATTGAATTGCGCAGGTTTTGCATCCCTGATTTCCGACATGGGTGCGAAACAGCACACTCTCGACTTGACATAACTTGTCGAGCGAGTGTCCTAAAGGCACTCGACTCTCGCTCGTCAGGTAAGATCACCAAGGCACGGTGACACCGATCAAACTCTTGGCATCACCCAATGCAAAGAGTATAGGTGGTGGAAGTGTGTCTGAGCAGTACACCTGTTAGAAATGTCATTTAAGTTGGTCCTTGAGTCAATTAAGGACTTCCATGATGTTTATGTGTTGATTAACTGCGTTCGGGTTCGACTCTAGTGATTTATACTGTTTGTTTGACTATGGCGACTACTGCCGACGCACGCAGCACCGTGTAACAAAGGGCAAGCGCGCGGCGATCGCTTTGCCGCCTGCTAGTTGCGCGACCTTCCAGCTGCAGTGCGCCGTCCCGGTCAGCGATGACATTCTCTTCTGTCGCATCGAAGGCGTCAAAATAATACCGCTACAATCACGCTGACAAGGAGGTGGTGCTGGTGCTCGACAACGCATCGGCGCACCACCTCGTCAAAACGCTCTTCCCAGAACATGACGCAGTTGTCCTTCGCCTCCGCCCGTACTTGGTGAGGTGCAACCCTTGTGCGTGCCTTGCGGCACTGGCTCGCTTGATCGCTTCAAGAGCAACGCATACAGGTGCTTGTTTGCGCAGCAAAACATACTATGTCAGCGATCACACCTCACGTAGTACGTAGTCACTACAGCCATGCGCTTCGGTGCAGTGGATGCTCACCGAATGAACGTACGGCGCGTGTATACAAAGTTCTCTATCGTGGTTGGTTTGATTGCGATCCTAGCTCAAGTTTCGATTTGCAAAATTGCAATCTTTTTGATTGAAATGGTGAAGTGGTGAAGAGGACGTTTAACCTATATCATACGTGACAATTCAACGACTTGACTGTCGAAGATGTCACGGCTGAGCTTAGGTCTCTGAGTGAGTGCGAGTACGAGTGTCTTGAGATGGACTGAGTCGTTGACTCTGTTGCACAAGTCGTAAGGTCGATAGCGAGTACGAAGTGAGCGGTGCCTCTGTACTGCACTAGCGACGTTGAGTTCCGACACGATTCCATGCTCTCAACACTGCACGTCCCTCTGTATATGAGCTTCTGACAATGGCGTGCCTATCTCTCTTATTCTCCTCTCGCTCTGACGCTCGCTCTTTGGCTGCTATCGACACACATGACTGCTGCTGCTGCCTCATGCCTCATGCCACGCGGTACAAGTTCGTGATCGCGTCCTCGAGGACCTTGAGCTGGCGCATAAAGTACCGCTGGAACAGCGCGCTGTGCTTCGCGCTCTCAGGGTCCACTTCGAGCAAGTGGCGCTCAATGCGCGTGCGCGCGAGCTCGCAACGCCGACGGTGCAGCGCCAGCGACGCGAGGTTCTCGTCGTCGTCCCAGTGGTACAGCGTCTTGGTCCCAACGACAGACGCATTGCGCAGCGCGGCGCTCAAGTTGGCTTTCTTCATGCTCGCGACTTGCACGGCGCGGGTCATCGCAGGCGAGACAATGCCGCCGCTGAGGTCGATGCGGTAGTACACGAGGTTGCCGTCGTCTTTAATCGGGACATAGTCGGCTTCTTTCGAAATGAGCAGTCGCTTGATCTTCACGAGCGGGTCCGTCTTGTCGTCGAGCACGAGCTCGAGCTGGACATTGTCGTACTCGTTGTCGTCGTCGACAAAGCCCGAGTAGAGGAGCAAGTGTTCGTTCGAGCGCTTGCCGTAGAACATCTTCACTTGCTCGCGCGGTGCAAAGTCCCGGATCGCGTGGCACGTGATCACGCGGTCGAGCGGATCCGAGAACGTCGCGATCGCGGTGCTCGCTTCGTGGTTGCACAAGTCCCAGCCCGGGATGAGCGCCATCGCAGTCTCGCTCTCGCTCACGACGACCTCGTTCTGCCGCGTGAGCACGACGCTCAAAGCCCAAAAGTAGTTCCCGACCGTGAACTTGTCGAGCGGAATCGGACTGCGCTTGTCCATGCGCGCGAGGAGCGCGTGGAAGTAGCAGTACTGCTTGATCGAGTTGTACAGGAGCTTCACGGCCGGCTCGAACAGCGACGTGCCTTCGAGGTACTTGAAGTCCGCGACGTTGTAGTACATCGGGACATTGAACGTCGTCGGCAAGATCGCAATGTACGGGTGGAAGAACGACTTGTCGCCAAGGCTCGCTTCGCCCAAGAGCCGCAGCGCGAGCATGCAGCTCGGGAAGTGCTTGAGCAGCGGGTCGCTCGCAACTTGCTGCCACGCAGTGCGGTTCGCAACTGACGACGGACCGACGCCGAGGTGGGACCCGAGAATCATCGAGTACGGAATCGTTAGGAATGGCTCGTCCTTGGCGATCGCGCGCTTTGCAACGAGACCGTTGCCCTCTTCATCGCCGACGTGTGCGACTGAGACTGCGAGGTCCTGGTCGAGCTCTGCGCCAGTGTTCACGTGGCTCTTGAACCAGCTCTCGAACGCCGAGAGCTGTGCTGGCGACGGACCCGACTTGTGGAGCGAGAACTTGCGGTCTTCGAGAATGCGCAAGCGCTCGATCTCGTTCACTGCGACCTTGACGCTCGCGAGCACGTTCTGCTGCCAGCAGCTCGGCGCGGCTGTGAGTTCGAGCAGCAGGCGCGTCATGCTCGTCGAGTGAGTGTGTCGTAGTGCTCGTCGACCTTGAGGTGCGTGTGCGTGAGGCGTTTGATGGACTGGCGAGGCTTTTGGCATCGAAATCCTTGTTTTAATCACTACCACATCTGTTATAGAGAGCTTGTCCTTGGGTCGCAACAAAGTCGACCCTTTCAAATGCGATACGACAAAGCGCACTGAGCAAACTTGTGGTCAATGGCTACTCTAAAGGAGCGCGCTTCGTCTCTATGCATGCGCGAGCGTCTCGAGTACACTGAACGCCGCTGACACACTCGCTGCTGACTGACTGACTCACTCGTGCGGCGGCCGCGCGATCGGAATCCGCAAAAAGTCGGTCGCAGCGACGACTGCGCGCTTGCCAAATGTCGACTGCGTCTCGCGCGCGAGGTGGAGCGTCGTGCGCGAGTCCGAGAGCTGCCCCCAGTGCCGAAAGCGGTGACTAAAGTGCGTGAGCGCGAGCAGCGTCGCGTTCATCTTCTTCGCAGCAAAGCCGGCCATGCGCGCAGTCGAGTGGCCGCGGTGCACTGCTTGCGCGACCATCTCGTGGCTCAGCGTCGCTTCGTGCACGAGGACCTACAAGCATCAGGCGAGTGGCGTCAGAGAGTACGCCTATGTATGTGCAGCATTGGGAGACACATGCAATCGCAAAGACGTACATCGCAGCCCTGGCCAATGTCAAACATCCGCGATGTGTCCGCAGTGTCACCGAGGATCGCGACTTTGCGGCCGCGCGCTGGCGGTCCAGTCACCTGGTCACAGCGCATTCAGTAGCACAGCGTTAGAGCCATTCGAGTGTGATTGAGAGCACGTTCATACACAGCTAGACGCACCTCAGACGCGTGGAGGAGCTCGCCGCTTGGGAGCATGACGCTCGCGCCGCGCTTGAGCTCTTTGTAGAGCGGACCAGGCGCGAGTCCGCGCGCCAAGAGCGCTGCCGCGTCGAGTCGTCCAGGGATCGTGTGCTCTTCAACCACGTAGCTACGTGAAGACAGCAAGAGAGGGACGCAAGGCTCAGTGAGTCCATTCGCTCTTCAGACATACACACACTCTCTCTCAATCATCAACAGCAAGCAAGACGCACCCAAAGCTCGTGACTGTGTGCTTGAGCGCAGCCGCTGTGACTTTGACTTTGCCGTCATCCAAGACGCGCCAGACGTGTCCTTGGCCGTCCCACTCGGCGTGGATCATCTCGCGCTTGAGCGACTAGTGATACACATTCCGAAACAAATAGACAGTGAGTGATGGTCAGTCGTCGCTTGCATCCTAGGCACTGTCAACTAACACTGGTGGCGTACAGGGTGCACGGGCGCATTCCGCATGAACCTCTCGTGCGCCGACGCGCTCGCGAGCATCTCGGGCGACACGAGCTCGTGGACCGTGATGCTCAGGTTCGTCATGCGCGTGCTGCTCGTCGCGAAGACCGTGTTGAGGTACGCAAAGAGTCCGAGCGGACCGTAGACCGCAATCGGTCGCGGCACGTGCTTGCGTGTGCGCGTGTCGAGGAACTCGGCGTTGTGGTTGTCCAGCGTGCAGAGGATGCCCGGGAGGCCGTACAGGTGGTCGCCGTGCAAGTGCGAGATGAAGAACTTGTTCGTGAGCGGCACGCGAATCACGCTCTTCATGAGCTGCCGCAAGCTCCCTTCCGCGCAGTCAAACATCCAGTTGTGCTGCGCCAAGCGGAGACACACAGCCGTTGGGTTGCGCCGCACTGACGGCGAGCCTGCGCTCGTGCCGAGGAACGCGAGCTCAAAGCCCGTGAACGGCGTCTGCTCCGTGTCGCGCACGTGCAGCGTGTTGCTGCTGCGAAGCGGCACGCTGCCAATGCGGTGCTGGCGCTTCGTGATGCGCTGTGTCATGCACGCTGTGATCGCGCGCTTCGCTGCGCTGTGTGTGATCCACTGCGGCTTGTTGTGCGCAGCGTTCTTGTCACTTGCATCTTCTGCATTTGCACTGCTTGGACTGCGACTGCTCGTGCTTGCAGCTGCGACGTGCGCCACTCGCATGCGCTGAGCAGCAGCGCTGCCAGTGTGCATGTGCATGCGGACGCCATGGCGCAGCCGCACAGCCATTCTCTCTTGCTTGTGCTTGTTTGACGCGAATGTTGCTGTCGATCGCACTTTAACGAATATATACAGTAAATTGACCATTTCGCGCGAAATGGTGCATTTGAACGACTCAATGGCGACTGCAGCGATGGCTGCGGCGGTCGGCGACATCGCGTGGTCGGCGACGTGCGACGAGTACGTCGATGGCTCGATCTTCCGCGTCAAGCTCCACAACTTCCTCACGTACACCGACGCCGAGTTCTTCCCAGGACCGCGGCTCAACCTCATTCTCGGTCCAAACGGCACGGGCAAGAGCTCGATCGTCTGTGCGCTCTGCGTCGGACTCGCAGGCAGCACCAAGGTGCGTCCGCTCGCAGCTGTCACGAGTAGCTGCGTTGCAATGCGGTAGCTCACTTTACGCTATGTGTGCTTGCTCGCGATCTCTATCGCTGCGCTAGCTCCTCGGTCGTGCAGACAAGGTCGGGCAGTTTGTGCGCCATGAGAAAGAGTCGGGCTACACCGAGGTACGCTCGTGCTTAACATCCATGCACACCCGATTGCCAGCGCCTCGACTGCACTCACCAACGCGCTTGTGCTGCTGCTATCACCGCCATACAGATCGAGCTGTTCTTTGCGAGTGGGAACAAAGTGATCCGGCGCAACATCTACCGCGACAACAAGAGCTCGTGGATGCTCAACGGCCGCGACTCGACGCTCAAGCACGTCACGAGCTTGATGGAGGCCGCGAAGATCCAGATCGACAACCTTTGCCAGTTCCTCCCGCAGGACAAAGTCGGCGAGTTCTCGCGCATGAACCCCGTGCAGCTCTTGCGCGCCACGGAGACCGCGGTGCTCGACGGCGACCTCGCACTCACGCACGACAAGATCATTGAGCTCCAGAGCGACATGAGCGCGAAAGAGCGCGTACGTGGACTGCTTGATCCGTCGATCTGACTGTGTCTGCCGTCTGGCGCAGTCGCAATCGTCCTCACTCTCTGCGGCGACGCTCACTGAACGATGGACATTGACTAGGAACTCGACGGCGCGCGCTCGTCGCTCGAGCTCAAGAAGAGCGAGAACCGGCATCGCGAGAAGGAAGTGGAGCGCATCGTCGACCACGAGATCCGCATCAAAGAGGTGCGTTCGCGTGCTGTGGCGGTGCGGACAGTCGACCTGTTGCTGCTGCTAACGCCTGATGTGTGGTGCTGGCGCCTCGTAGACCGACTTGATGGAGAAGAAGTGCCTCTGGCTCGAGTTTGAAGAGATGAAGAGCGAGGTCGAAGCGCTCAAAGTCGAGAAGAAGCGCTGTCGCGACGAGATGGACGTGCGTCTGCGTGGACTTGCGTCCGTCTGTGGACGTGTGTGGCTGACAGGAGCTCACGGCATCGTCTTGACTCGTGTTGGGACTGCAGAAAGCGAAAGGAGAGTCGGTTGCGCCACTCGAAGAGCTGCTCGAGAAAGAGACGCTCAAGCTCGAGCGCGCCAAGCACGAGTGCGTCGCCACTTGATCGCGTCTGCTTCAGTGGAGCAGCAACTGACATGGCGACACTGGTGACTGTGCCTTGTCGTGTAGGAAGACAGAGGTCGAGCGCATGAAGCGACAGCTCGATGAGAAGCTCAAGCGCGAGAAGCAGACAGTGCGTCGCTCTCTCTCCTATGCTAGACGAGTGCTAGACAACGTGAGAAAGAGGTGACTGACCCATACACACTTCTGTGCCTCGCAGGTCGATGCGCTCGAGAACTCGCAGGCCAAGACGCTGTCGGAAGTGCGCGAGCTGCGGAACCAGCACAACCTCTCAAAGCGCAAGCTCGAGCGTCTCGAGACCGACTTGGCAGACGTACGTTGCCTTTGCTCATGTGCTAATGGCTGTTGCTACGACTCGGAGGCGCGTGCTGGCAGTCTCTCTAACGCTGTGGACTGGCATGATTGGCGTCCTGTGCGCATGTTTAGTGGAAGCGAGATCGCGCCGAGATGCCGGCGCAAGAGACGCTGAAAGAGCAGAAAGTGGAGCTCGAGCGCGCGCAGCGAGCGAAAGAGATGGAGGTGTGTGCGTTGAGCGACCCTCCTGTGCATAGTAGTCAGAGAGGCTGTGACTCACGCAGTCGCACGACTTGCCATGACGCACACTAGCACGCAGAGGTGAGCAGTCAGCGCGAAGCGCGCGTGCGTGAGCTCGCTGCGACCGAAGACGAGATCCGCAAAGTCAAGTACAAGCTCTCGAAGCTCGAAGACGAAGACGTGCAGCGGCGCTTGGCGCTCCAGAAAGCCGACCCGGACTCGATCCGCGCTGCGGACTGGGTCAAGCGCAACCAGGACAAGCTCCAGCGCAAGGTCTGGGGACCCGTTGTGCTCGAGATGCAAGTGAACGAGACGCTCCACGCCAAGTACCCTCGAAGACACACTGCCGAAGTGGCTCATGGCGGCGCTCGTGACCGAGTGCTACGAAGACTACAACACAATCATTCGCGAGCTCAACAGCGACAGCTCGGGCCAGCGCATCAAAGCGTCGATCCTGATCGTCCAGGACGGCAAGTGCAACGCCGTGCAGCGTCCGTTCTCGCACGACCAGCTCGAGACGTATCGCCACGAGTTTGGCATCTCGGGCTTCCTCGACGAAGTGCGTCTCTCTTGCATCAATGCGCCAATGTGTGGCTGTACGTGTGACTCACACGGTATGAACCACGCTCTCGCTCTCTCTTGTACATCGCGCAGCTCGTGAACGCGCCGGACGTGATTCACGAAGTCCTGCGAGCGCACGGCGGCATCCACACGGTGCTCGTTGGGACGCGCGAGACAGAGGACATCATCAACCGCGGCGGCAACATCTTTGGTGCGATCGCTGCGCCTGAGCGTAAAGCGGCGTTCGTGACGCCGTTCAAGAAGTACGTCACGTCAGGTACGTCTTCGTAGCTTCGTGTCGCGTTTGTAGATGTCGATGTCTCCAGGCGACTGACTCTGTAGCTGTCTGTCTGTCTGTCGATTGGACGAATGACCGTACTAACACCTATCAACAGTGTCCAAGTACGGCGACCGGAACGTCACGACGCGGACGAACGATCTCCAGAACCCTCGACTGCTCGCTGCGTCGTCGTCGAACGAGGACGAGAAGCACCAGCTCAAGGCGCTGCTCGACGACCTCTCGGCAAAGCTCACGGACATTCAGAACGAGGTGCGGTTGCCAACTGAGAATGTCACCTGCTTGTTTGTAGTTCTGCCCAAGTTGTGCGAGCCTCTCACACTACGACTTGGGACTCGCTCGCCCATAGATCAATGCGCTCAAGGCACAAGAGCGCGCGTTCGCAGAGGAGCGCAACACGTCGTCGCACCGCATCACGCAGATCCGGTCGCAGCTCAAGGAGATGCTGCGCATGGACGAGAAGATCGCCGAGGGCGAGAACAAAGTCTACAGTCTTCGCAGCGAGCTCGCTCGCGTACGTCTAGTTGCGAATGCTTTGGATGTCATGCGTCGCGGTGCTGACGCGGTCGACTCGACTCGTGTGCGTGTGCTAGGACCTGTCGGAGAAAGAAGAGGCGATGATCCGCAAGCTCAAGGGCCAGGCGTCCAAGTACGTCGTGTGCTGCAAGCAGTGGAGTGCATCTCGTCACGCTCTCGTGTGTGTCCATTGCCACTGCTCACTCACGAGGTTCTCTTGTGTGTCGAACGCACCAGGCAAGCGCGGCATATCAAAGAGTGCCTCAAGCTCACAAAGGAACTGCTCCTGACGAGTGCGCGCGATGCGTCACTCGCACTGCGGGTCGGCGCGCAGCAAGTGCGCACCGAGTTCACGGCCAAGCAGCTCAAGCGCGCCGAGCAGCACATTCGGTGCGTCTCGAGCACGTGTAAGGCGATGCGAGCGCTCGACAGTGTCCAGGACTGACTCTCTTTCTCTTGCCATCGCCTGCTCGTAGTGAGCTCCAGGACGCGTTCAAGCGCGCAAAGGACAGTCTCATGACTGCAGCAAAGAAGGCGATGCAGCTCAAGCGCCTCGCAGAAGACGAAGCGCCGTGGGACGAGCATGAAGAGGCGTTCTCAGCGCTCTCGGACGACCTCGAAGACCTCCGCGGATGCATCGAGAACAACAAAGCGTCGCTCGAGTGCTTCCGCGGCGACATTAGCGTGCGCGAGGTCTTCCAGCGCGTGGCCGCCGAGATCGAGCGCGAGGAAGCCGAGCTCCAGGAGCTCGAGGACTTTGTCAACAATGGCGAAGAGCGCGTGAACGCAATCAAGGTTGGTTGCGACTTGTGCTTCGCTCGCTGTGTGAGGACGTCGACCAGCGCTCCTTGTGCGTGTGTTGTGACTGACAGCGTGCCTCTGTCTTGTCCTATGTCTGTGTGTGTGTTGTGTAGGAGTCGTGGCACGCCAAGCTCCGCGACGTCGTGACGCAGATCGACGCGTCGTTCAAAGAGTTCTTCCAGGACATTGGGTGCGTGGGCGAGATCGTGCTGGACGACGAGGACCCGGACCTGTCCAAGTGGGGCATCCAGCGCCGCGCGCAGTTTCGCAAGAACACCAAGCTCTCGACCATGACGGCCGAGGAGCAGTCGGGCGGCGTACGTCTCTCTCTATCGTCTCTTTCTCTATGAACCGATCACGTTGTACTCACTAGGACGTCTGTCTGTTGTCTGTGCCAATCGTCGTCGCCACTCGTGCAGGAGAAGTCGGTCGGGACGATCATGTACCTCATGGCGCTCCAGAGCCTGACCAAGTGCCCGTTTCGCGTCGTGGACGAGATCAACCAGGGCATGGACGTGTACAACGAGCGCAAGGTGTTCCAGCGCATCACCAAGTCGTCGTGCGGGAGTAAGCTCCCGCAGTACTTCCTCATCACGCCCAAGCTCATCACGGGCCTGCAGTACCACCGCGACACAAAGGTCATGGTGATCCTCAACGGTCCGTGGAACAAGATCAAGCAAGAGTACTGGGACATGACAAAGTTCGTCACGTGCGGCCAGCAGCTCAAGCGCACGGGCAGCACCTCCGCAGCGCCCGTGTCAAAGAAGCGCATGCGCGTCAAAGCCGATCCGTCTGCCTAGCGTGCGTGCGTTGGTAGGTCGACGGCGAGGAACAGCCCCTGCGTAGTGCATGCATTCATTCGTAACGAAGGACGAGCGACCGAGATCCATCATGCGCGAGGCGTGAAGCGTACATCTGTAGCTGTCCATGTGTTCATTCCGAGCCCACGAGGAGCGAGCGAGTGAGATCGCGACGCTATCTGTGCGATCCAGACCGCGCCACCACTCACTCCCTCCCTCCATGACGTGAGAGAGTCATGAGGATGTCAGAGCTCTACATGAACCCGAACGCCGACTTCTCGCCACTCGCAGGCGCGGCGTGCGCACTGTCGGACGACGTCGAGTTCCGCGGCGAGTTGGCGATCGTGAAGAGGTCTTTGCCAAAGTGGCTGAGCGTCTGCGATCGGTCGTCGAGTGGCGCTGCTGCTGACTGTGGTGCGTGGTGGTGACCTGGGAGCAAGTGCTGCTGCGGCAGGAACTGCTGCTGCTGGTGCTGCTGCGCGCTGTAGTTAGAGCTGCTCGACGAGCCGAGCGGGTCAAAGTCGTCGAGGAGCTACACGAGCAAGGACCAGAACGTCAGTCAGTCGACTGATCTAAGGGCTACGCACTCGCTCATATGCGCTCATGTGTTGCACGTACCGAGACCTCTTGCTGCGGCGCTGGCGGCGCTTGCACTGGCGCAGACAGCGGTGAGCCGTAGATGTTGGGCTGCGACACGACTTGCGGCACAGGCGCATCCGATCCGTCGATGCTCAGCGATCCAAAGCCGAGCAAGTCGACTTCTTCGTGCACACGCTGCTGCTGCGCCGCAGCGGGTGCGTACGCTGGCGCAGGGGACGACGCACTCGCGCTGTGGTTCGACCGCGCAGACGACCGCTTCTGCACGCGCGGCGGCTGCGGCTCAGACTCGTCCGCAAAGCCCAAGATTCGCAGGACCTGGAGCGTCTTGGACACGACGCTCGGCTTGGCGTCTTTGCGGAGCTGCTCACGGTTAGACACACAGCGACGCAGTCGTCAGTCAGTCAGTCAGTCTCTCTTGCCTCTCTGCACTGTCGACCAGGCGCCTCGGCTCAACAGACACACACATCTCAGCAATGATGCACGCACCTCTTCGAGCACGTCGACGTTCTCCTCGAACCAGTCCATGTATGCCGCGCCATTCGGCGACTCGAGCAGCGCCACGACGACGTGCAGTCCCTTCAGACGCACTTGCCATGACGGGTCCTCGAGCTTGTCCAAGAGGATGTCGCCGATCGTCTGGACGTCGAGTGTCTGCGCCAAGTCGACGAACCGCTTGAGCGCATCTGCAGGCGGCGCGCGCGAGAGCCCGACCGAGGCGCAGAGGTTGTCGATCATGCCGCGCTCGTAGTCGCGGCTCGTGTCGCCACCGCCCGTGCCTTGCTGCGCATTTGGCTGGTACTGGTACCCGCGGTCCATGACCTGCGGCCCTGCGCGCAGTTCGTCGTGGTCTGCGAGCGACGACGCCATCGACTTGTCCATGTTGCGGCGGTCCCATCGCTCGCGCGCTTCGTTGCTCATCTTCTTGAGTCCCTCCACGGTCTTCCCGAGCTTCGTCGTCGGCGCAGGGTTCACGTGGAGCGGCTGCGTGTTCGTGAGTCCCATGCCGCGGTTGTTGCTGAAGCGACTCGCGTTGTCCATGAAGCCAGGACCGCTCGCTCCGTGGCTCCCGCCAAAGCCGCCGCCGCCAACATTGTTTGACGGACCGCCGTACGCGCCTGAGCCACTGCCGCCGTAGCCGCCACTGCCACCGTACGCACCGCCAGACGCACCGCCGTAGGCACCGCCGCTTGGACCGTTGTAGCCGCCGCCACTCGCACCACCGTACGCACCACTGCTCGCACCGCCGTAGCCACTCACGGGCTTTGGGAAGTTCAGCGACTGACCCACGAGCACTGTCGGGCGGTTGTCGCGCGCCAGACTCGATGCGTGGTAGCGCGGGAGGTCGGCACTCGACGACTGTTCCTTCTTCTGGTACCCCGAGCTGCTCCACATGCCGCCGCCCGGCGCTTTGACTGGAGCACCGCCAACAGATGCCGACGACCACGACTCAAAGCCGCTAGCATGTGGCGGTCCGTTGCGATTGCTGCTGTTGTCGTTGTAGCCGTAGCCAGTGCTGGTGCTCGCGCCGTCGTTGTGTCCATATCTTCCTGCTCCAGCGTTCGGACCGTACCCACTCGCGCCGTCGTTCGGACCATAGTTACTGCTGTTGCCGCCACCCGCCGTACTGCGGCGCGCCACCTCCTGGCGCGTTGTAGCCGCCCGACGAGTTGCCGTACGGCGCGTCCTGGTACGGCGACGGTCGTGATCCTGCGTACTGGTGACTCGCACTCGCGTTGCCGTGGTTGCCCCATGGCTGCTGCTGCCCAGACGCATGGCTGCTCTGGCCGTAGCGACCTTGTGGCGGATGCTGCGCGTCGTAGCTGCTCGCGTTCCCGTACGCTGGCGCAGATCCTCCGTACGGCGGCTGGTCCCGGTACGGCGCTGCGCCGCTCTGTCCACCCGACTGCCAGCTGTTGGCACTTGGCGCAGGCTCCGTGTGGCGCGACAAGCTGCCGTCATTCAGGCACACGAGCGCTTCCTAGACAGCACAGCAACAAGAGCAGTTCATTCACGTGTGAGTTCGTTGTGTCAGCACTCACAGAACCAGACTGCTGCGATGGCGACACAGACACTAAGGCGAGAGTCCTAACGCACGCACCTGCGCTGCGACGCGAATGCGACGGTAGCGCTCGTCGCCGTAGACTGGATCCGGCGGACCCGTGTACTCTGCACGCACGCACATACACAGATCCATCAGCATGCACACAGCAGCACAGTGCATTGTATCGAGCATTAGCTGCTGCTGTTGAGCAATCGTACGGAGGTAGGCTGCGAGGTCCTGCTCCTCTTCGCGGATCGCGCCTGAGAACGCTGGGCTCCCTTCCCGCACGCAGTACTGCAGTCGACATCAACAGAGCGCAGACGACACGAGCGTGTGGAGTGAGACTCAGAACAAGTAGCACACACGCAAGAAGCTCAACAAGAGTGGAGTTGAGTCGCACCGCAATGAGCTGCAGCGCCTTCAACTTGACGATCAAGTTGCTCTTGCTCAGGCGGCTGAGCATGAAGTCGGCCACTTTCTCTGCGTCGCGCACGCTCTCCTTTGTTGATCCTGCAGTGCGCAGCATGCGTACACGTCAGCACGTGCTCGCCCCCTTGCGTATATGCGCATGTACGCACACCGAGAAGGCAGGGCATGGCATCTTCTCTCGATCTCATTCATTCGGTCGCTCGCTCTAGTGGTAGGACCTCGCAGACGCTGCTACGTACGTGCAATTTCCTCCATGAGGTAGATCGGCACGGGGCCGTCGTGGAGGCTCGTCGCCTCGGCGAGCGTCTGTCGGTTCATCGCGCGCTTTTACGTCGTCCAGGCGGTTCTCGTCGTTGTCGTTGTCGTCGTCGTTGCGCTCGTCAAGTAATGCGGCGACGTGGTGCTGCTGCTAATGAGGCTCGCGAAAGAGGTAGTTATCCACGAGCGAGGTAGTGCGAAAAACCAGGGAACCGGACCTATCCACAACCTCTTGAAAGCGATTGCAACGAGAATAACAGGGAATTTTACATCTTTCAAGATTCGATGATCATATTTTAAAAACAAGTTCTCTCATCGCCATTTGAAAACAAGAGCTCACATACAAACCAAGTCAAACAGCACTTGCACGACAGCAGCAGCAGCAACGGCAGCAACAAGCAAGAGTGCGCTCGCTCGACGTACGTACGCGCCATGTTCGGGCTCGGGCGGCAGGAGCAGCGCACGTACACAAAGGACGAGGCTCCCGTGGCTGCAGCGCCTGCGCCCGAGATCTCAATGACTGAGATGCTCACGAGCGAGATGCCGCTGGCCGAGACGCCGACACCCGAGCCACCAACGCCGACAGCAGAGGTGGTGACGACGAAGAAGCCCGGCAAGCAGGGCCGCGGGCGGCGACTCACGGACAAAGAGCGCATGGAGATCATCGAGCTGACGCGAGCGAACCCGCGCATTCGGCACGTCGAACTCGCACTGCGGTACAACGTGAACGAGTCGACGATCCGGCGATGGCGCCTCGCTCCAAACGTCGAGAAGGTCGAAGTGCGCTACAGCACTGGCGCAGCGAATGTGCGCGACCAGCGGCAGCGCGGCCAAGTGCTCAAGAGCGCAGAGTTTGATGCGGCGATCTACGCGTGGATCGCAGCGCAGCGCGCGCAGGGCGTCGAGCCCACGCCGATCGACGTGCGCATGAAAGCGCGCGAGCTCGCGAGCACATTTGGCGACATGGAAGACTTCAAGGCGTCGACTGGTTGGTACTACCGCTTCTGCCGGCGCTACGGCCTCAAGTGCCAGAGCGCACGCACGATTGGAGCAGCACCGACAGCAGAAGCCGCTGCGCAGACGACTGCTGTGGCGATGGCAGTCGCTGCGGCGCTCAAGTGCGTGAGTGACAACAGCAGCAGTAGTCGAGACGGAGGAGCTGCTTCGTGCCAGACAAACGACGCGTCGCACGCATCAGGCAGCGAGACTGACACGTCGATCGAGTCGACAGACATGCATGTGGACGACACACCGTCGGCTGCGTCGCCTGCTGTGTCGCTCAAGCGCAAGCTTGACGACACGCTCCGGAGCGCAGGTGAGACCGACACGACCCGACGAGCAGCAATGAGCAGCAGTGGCAAAGCGCATCCACGCAGTGCTGCGCCATTGACGCGAGCGTCTGCCGCGCTGTCGACTGTGCCAGTGACGCCAGTGCGGGTAGCATCCCCCTCGTCAGCGCAACGGACGACGCCAGCGCTCCGGACAGCGCCGTTGACACCAGTGACTGCTGTTGCGCTCTCGACGTCTTCGCCTGGGACGCCATCGTCGCCCGCAACGGCGTTGCCGAGGTCTGCACCGCTGAGCGTTCGGCAAGAGGCGATCGCGCACTTCCAGCAGCACCACAAGCACTTGCTGAGCGTGCGCGACCGCTTGCGCTTCATCAAGCACCTCGCGCACACGATCGAAGACGCCGAGATGTACACGATCATGGACGACGAGACGCGCGTCGAGTTCATCAAAGAGTTTAGTGAAGGTGGCAGCAGCAACGCAGCGACGCATGTGACCAGCAGCCTCGCTGTGAACAGTCAAGCAGTGTAGCAAACGAGCGAGAGCGCGAGTCTAGGATGTGGAATGCACGTGTGTGAGTGTGGTGTCTGCATCGTGTCTCGCTCTTTCGTGTCGTCCATGGGTCTGACGTGATTCTGAGTCGATGATGGCGAGACCCTCGCGTCGCTAGCGCCGTGAGCTCATGTACTGAGCGCCACTAGCTCGAAGTGGACCCCAAGAGTACGACGCACTCTCGCAGCCAAAAGAGCGAGAGGTAGGCCCGGACATTGTCGGACAGTCACATACAGAGGAGCGTGCATTGTCGACAGCTTATGGAGTCGCTCAATCTCGCCATTGCACGACAGAGGCGACACTCGCACATTCGCTATCGACACTACGACTCGAGTGACAGAAGCGACGACTTGAGCGTCCGTCCTTCTCACGACGCTCGTTCGCAGTATCTCGTTAGAGCTCGGCCAAGAGCGCCGTGACGTCTTCGACAGTCAAGTCGCGGTCGTTCTTCTTGAGGATCGAGCGCACGGCGTCGGACGAGCCGGTCGTGGACATCGTGACCGATCGGTCGAGGAAGCTCGGGAGGCGATCTTGGTTCGCGTCGACCCACCGCAAGTACGTGAGCGACTGCTCGGGCGTGAGGATCGAGTGGATCATCTCTGTGTGGCGCTGCACGGCGTCCGAGCGCTGCTCGAGGCTGTTCTTTAGCTTGCTTAAATAGGTCTGTGGGCGGCAAGAGGTCGAGAGAGCGAGAGCGAGCGTTAGCCACAGCAGCAGAAGACGCCATGACCGTCAAGAGCACGCACCACAGCGAGCGCGATGCGTCGTCTCTCAGACTTGCTCGACTTGGAGTCGCCCGACCTGCTCCAGAGTTACAGTCATCGTATGAAGAGAGTGAGTGGGTGAGTGTGAGTATGACGCTGATAGGACACCACAGACGAGCGCATGCGAACCACGCAGGACGCACTTGTAGAGCGACTTGAGCTTCTCGTCTTGCTCGTACGTGAGCGCGAGGTCGCCAATGAGAGTGGACCAGAGCGTGTCTTTCTTCACGACTGTCGGCGGCTTCTTCTTGTCTGGGTTCTCGCCGTTCGCTTTCGCTGCGAGACCGCTCGCTTCGTCAAAGAACGTCTCGTCCTGAACGCTCAGCCAGAGCAAGAAGCGCGAGTACGGCGGCAAGAGGAGGTTGTCGAGCTGGCGAAAGTTGTAGTCTTTCACAGCCATGCGCTCCTGCACACAAGACAACAACAGGAGGTAGTGGCCGCCATGAGTGTGAGTGTGAGTGAGGACTCTGGTCCGCATTGCTTGGCATCAGGACGTGTACGCACCACACTGTTTGGTCCAAAGCGCTCTTGGATGAGCATGATGCCCTGCCGGATCTTCTCCGACACCGCCTGAGGATGAGCGAGCGATTCATAAGCGCATCGAGCGACAGAGAGAGCAGTCAGTGCCGAGTCGAGACACGGTGTTCGAGCCAAGCGCGTGGACAAAGCGACTGTACCTCGGGCGGGTTGTTCTTCATGTCCTCTGCCAGCGTCGCGAGGATCTCGGAGCGCACGTTGTTGAGCGACTCGTCCGCACGCTCGAGGTGACTCGCGCGCGTGGCGTCGATGCTCTCAGTCAGTTGCGAGACCTAACAGCACGAGAGCGAGACAAGAGCAGCAGCAGTCGTGTTGAGTGCGTGGAGTCAGTATGATCAGACTCGATCGCGTAGAGCAGCGACAAGCGCTACACAGTCAACCACACAGACAGAGAGACAGCTGACCTTTTCTTCGAGCAGCTCCAAGTACTGCTTCTTGCGGCGGCGACTCTGGCGAGCCGACTCGCGGTTCCGCGCAAGTCTGGATGCACGACACGTCAGCAGCACCGCCATCGACTCGGTCGTTAGTCAAGACTCTAGTGCGCAGGTTGACACAAGCTATCAGCACATACTCGACGCATGAACGCACCTGCGCTGACGCTTCTCGTCCGAGTCCAAGCCAGCGCCCGACATGGCTTCTTCGTCCGCAGACGACGAGCGGATCATCGCGTTTTCTGCAGCTTGGTACGCGTGCTGCATCTGCGACAGCGACGAGAGTGGACCGAGCGTCGCCATGCCGCCCGCTGCAACCGCGGCGCTCGCGCTGCTTGAGCCAGCCTGCTGTCCGCTACTTCCGAACGACCGGTCGTACGCAAATTGGTCCGATGCGCCAGTCGCAGACTGCTGTGGCGTGACGCCACCACCGAGCGATGGATAGAGCGGAGCCGTGCCAGATGCGTTGAGCGCATCGGGCTTTGGCGGCTGCGACGGCGGCGCGAGTTCGTCGGCGCCGACGTCCGCAGAGAGGAAGTAGCTCAGCAGATCGTCGTCTTCTGGCGTGAGGTCCATCGTGGTTCGAGTAGCTGTGGTAGTGGTGGTGCTAGTAGCGCAGGGGATTGGATGACAACGACGACTTCGACGACCGCCGCTTGACGGAGGTGCTCCTGCTCCTGCTGCTTGCTCTTCCTGAGGTTGAGACCAAGTGCAGCAATGATGACCCGACGTGGTCAGCGATTCGCTCGACGACAGCGGTAGAGAAAGAAACGAGGGACTGACCCGACTGTTTCACGCAAACTGATTGGCGGATTGCCAATTTTGTGTGGCACAACATGCAATACTAGCAGAAAATAGTAAAGTAACATATTGTGAATATGATTGGACAATATCTTGGTTAAATACGGATTACGTACGTACAAAACCTAAGACACCAAGATATTTACAACAAAAATTCAAAGTTGGACAAGGCACATGCTGCGCGAATTGTGGACCTACGCAACACCCAGCCGACTAAGACGATGAGGTCCAGCAGTACCAACAGCGTCTCGACGTTGCCAGGCTTTTGTCCGCTTCGCGCAGATGCTTGTCTTGTTGCTTGCCAAACGGATTTATCTTCGAAATCGTCGTATTGGCTGGTTTGTGTAAGCTCGTCCAGAATTATGGGTGGAGAACGGTCATGGCAAGGATGAATATGTCAAACATTCAGACATTCGGTATTTGTATGCCTTTGTGGTGTTATAGCGACTAGCCAATCGTAGTATTTGATGCAGTTGCTTAAGCCAATCAGAGCTTGCTAGGTTATATATAAATACAAACATCTAGTCGATTCTCATCCGCATAAACACCAGCTTCATTACGACAACCAGAGCATCTGATTTTAAGTGGCACTCATGGATTGGGAGGTGCTCGTGTGATCACGTGCGCAATGGCAATGCACTGTCACATCGATTTGCATTGGTAGGGGTCTGGAGTCAATTGCACCTGTGAACACGCAGAAGGCGCTCACCACTGCCATGAGCGCGTTCGCTTGCTTCCTCCGTGAGGAATATATTGGCAAGACTATGTCCACGCCAGCATCAAGAGCAATACGTCTGGTGATATTGATGGGTCGGTTGGTTTGCCTCTAACGTATAAAGTGTTTAGTGACAGCACGCCTTTGAAGAAAACACACTGATGGGGGTACTATTGGCATGTGAAGCTCTAGTTGCTCGACCAACATCCACAACTATGAGACGTTGTTGATGCTGAGCTTCTGCGCAAGGGCAACATGCTTGAAAGGTACTGCTTGAAACGAGCAGAAGGAGGTTACTTTCACTAAGTACCGTCTTATATAAAGAGTGATTTGTGTTTGCTCATTTAGTCCATGTACATCTATGCAACATACGCAAAAGACTATCAAAATGCTGCGTTGATGTGTATGATGTGGAATTTTTGACGTGTCCGACCTTGCTTTTATGCAAAAAGAACTCGTCTCTACGACTGTCTGATGGAGCCACCTACGTTCGGCTTCGGCGCGTGAAGACATCCCAAGAGCAATGGGTGACGCTTGCGCCCGACCGCTCATGCTACCTCACCTGCCCGCTCATTGCGCTCGCCACGCGAGAGAGCCCGTCGACCGCTCTCCTCTCTCAGCTACCGCGCTTCGCCCTGTCGCCGAGCTCGAAATAGACTGCTCAGTGCAACTGCACGCATTCCTCGACGCTGGCCACGTAGAGCACGCCCTACTTGATGGCGACCCGCCCAGAATCGGCTCCGCATTGCAAGACGCAAGAAGATAAGGGCATGGGCGTGTGGACTGGGAGAGCGTGAAGACATCATGTGCACAGCACTGACAATCAGCACCAAAGTCTTAGATCGGAGTACACGGGTGCATCAACTGTTTGTTGCGATGAATGAGTGCGACGGTCGGCGCTACGACGTCAGACCTAGCGTCGCTTACTTTCGTCCCAGCACGCAAACCGTGTCATTAATGGGATGACCCGACTGTAACATATACGCTCATTGATTGACGGATTGTCAGAGTCGTGTGGTACCGCACTATACGCAGTTTAAAAGGGTCTAACAGTACGCATATTGTACTTTGATGTAAGTTCACAGAATTCTGTTATTTCACAAAAGTACAAATCCACAACAATTTGTATAAAATGCTGCCGACGAAAACAATAAAAAAATTGTATATCAAACTGTGAATAGTACGAAAAATATTGTATCACAATGTACATGTCTAGAGGTACTTGTTAATGTAAATGCGCGGTACGAACGTAACTAAGAATTGTAGAGCATGACTCATGACGCGCGAAACGTGCCCCAACGCATCACCCAGTCGACTTCGACGATGACGTCTACCATCAGCGTTTTGACGTTACCAGGCCTCTTGTCCGATCCAATCAGATGCTTGTGTGGTTGCTCGTCAAACGGATTCATACTAAAGGGTGATCTCGTACAACACTACGCGCAGAGAACGGTCATTGCAAGGTTGTTGATGTCATGAACAAAGCAGAGCACATCAGTGATGCCTGGCCTACGAAGTGCGAGAGTGAGTCTTGCCCGACTAACATAGCTGTTGATGCATCACTTCCAAAGCGATTCACTTTTTCACTTAGCATGTGCACAGGACTTTTGACCAGACCATGGCCGCCGCCGGTGACGAGCACATCAGCCTATTCAATTTTGAATCCAGCCACAATGGATATAAAGTACGCGAAAGCGTCTGTAGGGCTAATCTCCGAAAAAGAGGTTGACCCAACTTGTGAGACCCTTGCAAAGTGCTACGAGCTGGTCAGATCCCGTAGAAAACAAACAACTACTTGCGCTGTCTTAAAATGCGCACTCAATAGTTGAGCGAGCACTTGTGAGGCGTGCATGTTGGAATCGCGCTTCTTCACCTCGACGATGGCTTGTGTGTGCTGACTGGGAGTGACGAGACGGAAGTCTGTGGTACCTTTCAGACGAAGAGGCTCATGTCTTCACTACTACAGAGACAGTACCGATCTGTCGTGAGGTCGGAGGGGTGACTGGATCGAGCTGCTAGAAGAACTCTAAACTTGACAGGATATTATTGACTTGTTGCTCGTTCGCAGGTTGCCACTTGTAGCCACACGCTGCATCCAGAGAGTCTTTAAGCTCAGAAGCTTTGGTGTGTCCTCCGCCGGTTACATCATCCATCCTGTGCTACAGGAGGAAGTGTGTGAAACGTCCAATACGTCTTGATCTGTGATACTAGTGTATATGCTAAATCGTACGGCGCGCAAATTCATAAGCGCTTCGTGCTCATATCCTTCGTTGATCTAACACGGCATGGGCTGGGTGTCAATCTCTAGGCGATAAACGACCTTTGAGTCCGCGACGCCTTATGGTTATAGTGTGTGAAGTCTAACATTTGCCAACCTATGTGCCGTGCACATTACCGTGCAAAAAGGTATTGCTCAAGAACATTTGAGGAATACACCGTCCATGTACTCTCTTGTACTGTAACTCCTAAAAATATTGTGTCTGTGATGTCGTTGTCGCGCAAAAAAAATCGTGTTTAACTGCAAGGCCCTTGAAAAGACGTTGACAACGTTGAGTAAACCAGTACGCAGCGGTTGCCTGTGCTCTCAGGACGTTTGCACTTGCACTTCGCACTGCGTACGTGCCTCATCATACAAACGTTCTGCCGCAAAGGGCTTTATGTGGCTCGTGTTCAGTCTACTGGACGGCTTGAGAACCACGTTAAGAAACAGTCTTGCTGCGCATGTGGACATACAAGCCTTTTAACAGGCAGAGATGCATGTTAATATTTATGATTACATATTTTGACGTCCGTGCAAAAAGTGTCCAGCCTTATTTTTGTAATTTTTGGAAACGTTTCCAAAATGGGTGGCTATTTTTGAGAAACAGAAACATTTTATGATCACTGAGAGGTTATTGGATAAATGTTTAGCCTATAACGACAATATACGGTGAATATTTTGGTAAATTATTTTGTATTTCCGAGAGAACATTCGCAAGTCTCCATCTGGTTCGACTTTCTTTACTTTGAATGTATGAGGATGTCTACATTTTAAACCAGCCGCAAACCAACCCATTCTTCCGCAAGCGACGCCGCAGAGTTCACTCGCATCACTATCACTTCGCATCAAGTGTCGAGCACGCATCAAGCACTCGCGTTCTTGCACACCTCTGTGCGCACTCGCTCGCTCGCTCGCTCGCGTCTGCTGGTTTAGTCCCATATCTCGTCGCCTTCGTGTCGCTGCTCTCGCTGTCGCCACCTTGATCACCATGGCCGAGACCCACCACCACCACCAGCACCTGCTCCACGACCCGCATGCGCTCGTGTCGACGAGCGACTCGGAGGCCGACTCGGCGTCGCTCTGCGGCAGCGAGCTCGAGGCGGAGATGGCGTGGGGTGAAGGACCGATCGCGCCACTACGCGCTGCAGCCGTTGTTGCTGCGACTGCAGTCCCATCGACTGCAGCGACCACGACCACAGCTGGTGGCGCAGCAGTGACGCTGCTCGCTCCTGATGTGCCAGTGCGGTCGAAGAGCGTCGGGAACGGCTCGAGTCGCGCGCGAACGCCGCAGAAGCGTGCGACGACGCCCGAAGTCTCTGCGGCTCGCGCAAAGCGCATGATCAACATCAACCCGATCCGTTCAGCGGCGTACTTGATGAAGCCGAACGAGCTCCCAGTCGGCGTGCGCAAGCAGCAGCGCTGGTTCAACGGTGCGTCGTTTGTTATCTTCTGTTTGGTGACTGCCAATCGTCACACGATCTGTCGCCTGTGCGTGTCGGTGCTCGTGTGGAGCTGACGAACACGTGGCACATGTCCGATCGTCCAGACCACCACTTCGGCAACCGCGCAGCGACGACGCGTCTCGAGGACCTCATGGAGCACATGTCGATCAACGTCGAGTGGAAGTGCGTCTTTGATTCATCACTTTGTGTGATGAGGCGATCACACAAGCGTGAGAACCAAGTGACTGACTGACTGCGATGTGTTGGGTGGGATGGCTGGCAGATCGAACTTCCAGAAGCTCGCTGAGCCACAGAACCAGGCGCTCCAGACGGCGTTCCGCAAAGGGAAGCTCGCGCCGCCTGCGTTGCCAAAAGAGCCGCGACTGCGTCGACGTGATGACTGGAACGGTACGCTCCTACTGCGTTGTCTAGCGGATAGCTGGCGAGCAACGCAGCGCAGGTCTCTCACGCACTCGCATGTGTTTGTCTCACGACTGCTGCAGATGCGGAAGAGATGTTTCTTCGCGTCGACCGCCGCGCGCGGACGCTCCTCGTGCGCTCGTTCCAGGCATTTGCGCCGTTCATTGAGGCGGCAGAGTACGTCGTGCTCCACTTCATCCAGGTGCGTTCGCTCATGCAGTCGCTCTCTCACGATGTCAAGAGTCCGGAAGCGATGTGAGTAAGTGTGTACTGACAGCATGTCTCTTGATGGATGCTGTTGCTACTCCTACACGTGGATCGACAGTGGCGCGAGGTGCCGTCCGAGATTGAAGTCGCAACCGGCTTGCTCCGCGTGCTGACGCACCCGATGGAGCTGCTCAAGGCGAGCGAGAAGGACGTGCGTCTCGTGATTCCGCTCGTTGACTCGGCGTTCCACCGCTTGATCGTCCACAGTGTGTGCCAGTTCTACGGCATTCGCTCGCGTAGTACGTCTCATTTCGAGCTCACTTCTTCGTGCTGCATACCCACGAACAGTGTGCCTGACTGACAGTCTCTTGTGCGTGTGCTACTGTGACTGCACGACGCACAGCCGAGGCGAGTCGGCGCTTCAACACGAAGGTGATGGTGCTCAAGAGCGGCAAGACCAAGTTTGCGCCGCACGAGCTCGCGAAGAACTCGCTCTGTGAGTTCATTCGCGAGACGCGCTTTGCAGCACCGGCGCTGTCGACGACCTCGTCGGCTGTGGCGTTCGAGCCGCAGCAGTGCGTGCGTCCGGAAGACGCGCACTTGGAGGACCAGTCCAAGTCGAGTGAGTGCAGCGATGGCTTTACGCTCATGGAGTTCCCGGATGTTTAATGCCTACGTCGTCGTCGTCTCTCTGTCTCCCGCTCGCTCGCTCCATGACGCCGACCCAGACGCTGCGAGCATTCCAGTCTCGTGTGTATGAGCAAGCTGCGCCAGTGACGAAGCAAGCGCTGCTTGGCTGTTGCTAGTGAACGAGGTCGTTGGGTTGGAAGACGACCACTCTGTGCGCTAATACACTGTATCGATTGCACACGAAGCCTTGTGGTCTCTCATGCGTACTTGACGCCGCCCATGAACGTCCGCGGGTCGGGCGCTGCGCCATTGAACTCTGCGCCAGAGAAGTCAAAGCCCGGGTTCTCTTCCTGGAAGCGCTCGAGCATCATCTGCCGCTTTGTCGCCTCTTGCGCGAGTGGATCGAGCTGCAGAGAGCAGAGCACAAGTGGTTGGTCCATTCATGTGTCCGTCAGTGTCTCTTAGAGTCACAGTTGAACGACCACTCCACTCAAGAACTTGCTCACGCTTAGGAACGAGTGTCATGTGCACAAGAGAGAGAGAGACGCACGCACCTCGCCGTGACCGACAAACACACTGGGCCACATGAGCCCTTTCTTCATCTTCTGCAAGTTGATCGTCAGCTCGCCCTGGTCTGCAGTCGTCATGCAAGCAAGCGAATGCGTTGAGTCGACTGTGTTGCGCTTAGTGCGGCACACGCGCCATGCTCAAGACACACATGAATGAAGACGCACCGAGCATCCAGTAGCTTTCTGCGACGACCACAGCACTCGACAGGTCGTGCTGCCCAAACATACGCACGTATGAGACAGCAGACACAGAGACGCAGGAGCGTGAGCGCGATCATGAACATGACCGCCAATGCGCACAAGCAAGAGCAAGCGCGAGCGCGTACGTTCAGAAACTTGTCGCGCGAGCCGCGCAGTCCGAGCGTCACGTGACTCGCTGTGATCTCGCACTGGATCATGCTCGCAGTGATGCCTGGCGGCGGTCGGATGTACACATTGAGCTCTTCAAGCGACTGCTCCCACTCGTAGATCACTTGGTCTGCACGTGTGTGTGGACAGCAAAACACGCACATGCAAGGGGTTAGTCGTGTGTGAGTGCAGTGAGCGCACGTTGACAAGTGCGCAATGCACACGCTACCGTTGTGCTTGAACACGCGTCGCTCGACTGCGGTCATGGCGCTCGACGTCGTCTCTCGATCTCTCGATCGATCTCCTGGTCTTTGACTTGGTGATTATTGATGCGGAAACGTCGCTCTGGTCGCCTAGCGCTCTTTGAGAGGGATTGTATCGGAGCTACCCAAATCAAAGAGGTTGTTTCGGCACCGAGGAGCCCGAGGAGCTGACAGTGACACCGACGCCTGATCGACTTGATGTCGAGCGCATCGCGTCTTCTGCATCAACTCGCTCACTAACGTCATGCTAACACGCGTACGTCCGGTGAATGGCGGAGTGTCAACACCAAGTAGTGCTCGCGGGATCGCTGGTTTGTCTCCAAGAGAGGATCGTCTCTGTTGACTCGTTCGACAACAAAGCAGCAAGAGTACCAGTAGCAAGAGTCCACTACACTTGCACCAAGCACCAGACGCAACGACACTCGACACTTGTTTGTTTGGAGCAAAATCTTCATCGTCCGCGCGCTCATGCGAGTCGCTTTGCTTGAGAAAGAGTGACGGAGTAGGCGCTCGCACACACACGAACGAGAAGCGAAGAAAGGAGCAGCGACGGTGCGATCACTCTCTGACACTTACTAACGCAGCGTGCTTGCAAACGTTCAAAAACTGGCTCAGTCCTTGTACAGTGGCAGTGCGAGCGATCCCTGGTGCGTCTTGAGTGCGTCTTGAAGAGATGGTCGTCTACATGGACTCGTTCAGAGTTGCTTGCCAATCTACCGCGCGAATGTGAAACAACAACAACACCAACTTGTCAAGCACGTGAAGCACCGGGCTGCCGTACTCGAACCACACACCGCATCGACGATCTTGATCGACACTGGAGGACTTGGAGGATGTGAAGGGTCCATTCGGTAGTCTCCGCTTTCAGTAAGCCAACAATGAAGACGAAGAGACCGACATCGCTTCCGAGGTCCTATGTGAGCATGTCCCGCGTCATGCAACGCAAGACGTCAATGTCATACCAGCTGCTCGCGCGACGGATGACTGAACCTCCCAGAGAACTACAAGGAGCTGGAGCTTGGCAGCGGTCTCGCACTTGCATCTTGTCGGTCTTTGCTCACTGGAGTGATGGCAATCGTCTGGTCATCGTCTCAGCGTGAGTCTGACGACACGCCATCGATATGCGTCGCAACACGACCAAGAGTCCAAGGTTGCTGGCGCCAGGCTTGCCGACGTGCTTGCAGCTTGCCTCGTGCGCACGTGGCGCTCGAGAGCATGTTGAGGACCTTCAAGCACCGTTCAAGCAGTCGAATGCGATAGTGAAGAAATTGAGTGCGCATCTTGATTCTCAGTTTTTCCCAAGCAAAACGCTCTATTTTGTGTGCAGGTGGTGTGGTCAGAGTGGGCATAAACCGAGGCTGCTTTTTTCGCGAGCATACTCACTTCAAGTGAGTGTCGCAACACCCCCTTTTTCCCCTCAAGCGAGAAGCGCTCGACGACGACATCTGCAGTAACATCGGCGACGACAACGCGCGTCGAGCGGAGACGACGGCGACGACGGCGATAGCATCAGCAGGCGTATCGACGAGCACACACGAACGCCACAGCGTGAGCGCTTCGATCACTCGTTTACAAGACACAAGCGTGCGCGCGCAATGAGCGAGCCGGCGCCGTCCACCACAGCGCTGCCGCTTGGCACTGCTAGCGCAGACCATACTGACGACACCATCCAAAAGACAACGAGCACAAGCGACGATGGCGCAGCGACACCGACCGTCGAGACGCCGATCGGATCCGCTGATCTCTCTGCAACGCCACTGACCGAGGCGTCGCTGTCGCTCTCCTCCGCCTCGGACGACGACGACGATGATGCTACCGATCCATCTGCTGCTGCTGCTGCGACTGCGGCCACGACAAGTGAGCCGCATGCGTCCGATGCTAAAGACAGCGGGAGTGACGACAGCGACGGCGACGCGATTGTCGAAGCTGCGACGCCATCGTCAATGTCGTTCGTGCCGCTCGAGTCGCCAGCAGCAGAGCTCGGCGACGCCGCGAGTGCGTCCTCAACAGACGAAGCAATCGCAGTAGCAGCAGCGGCTGTGCTCGCTACTGCTGCAGTGGCTGCTGTCTCTGCAGCGAACAAGCCGAGCAACACGAGCGAAGCAACGAGCGACGACCTCATGGAGCAGGCAGCAAACAGCAACGACAAGGCTGCAACATCAGGAGACGCGACGAGCAACGGCACCGCAAGCGGTAGCGACGCGAGTGCGACAGCAGCGACAGACGCTGCTGCTACAGCCGACACGGACGACGCGAGCACGGAGAAGAAGCGCAAGCACACAAACGTCGACGAGGCGACTGCAAAAGTGCTCGAAGGGTGCGTGGCTGTGGCCGTCGAGAGCTCCATCAGACGTACTCGCTTGCTTGCGCGTGTACTGACAACGCCTATTGCTGCTACTGCTTGTGTCTGTCAGACTCGAGTACGAGTCGGCGCTGATCCGTGACGACGGCGAAGTCGTCGTGCTCCCCAAGGGCTGGTCCACGCGCGAGAGCAAGACGCACGGCGGCAAGACGTACTACGTGTCGCCGTACGGCCACACGCAGTGGCTCCGACCGCCACTGCGCACTGGGATCCTCTACAAGTGGGTCCACGAGATCGAAGTGTCGTTCGACTACGGACGCCTGGGACTGAACCTCAAGCAGATCGCAGGCGAGCCTGGCGCCGAGTTCTCGGACCTCCAAGTGCACATTGCGGAAGTCTACAAGGTGCGTCTTCTAGTCGATTGCTGTCGCCTGCAAGCGACTGACTGACTCGTGTCGTGTCTGTGACGCGCAGCTACCAAACGGCGAGCCAAGTCCTGCAGAGATCTACAACTGGGGCGTCAAGCCAGAGAAGTACGCCGTCCACTTGGCTCTCTCGCTTGCTCACGAGTGGCATCGTCGATCAGTAGGACTGACTCGTGACGCTCTCTCGCTCGCTCTCTTGGTAGGCGATTGGTCGTCGGGATGCGCATGACGACGATGAACGGCGAGCCGCTCACGGGCTTCACGTACAGCGAAGTGCTCGAGAAGCTCAGTCGCGTTCAACGCCCTGTGCGCCTCAAGTTTGCAGACATCACGAAGGGCATCGTCGTACGTAGCAGTCGCTCGTAGCAGTCGCCATGGTCGATGCGAGTCGCATTGTAGTGACTGACGACATCCTGCCTCTCTCTGATGATGACTCGGGTCGTCTAGGGCCGCGTGCAAGAGCAAGTGCCGCGCGAAGAGACGGAAGAAGAGCGCGAGACGCGCGTCGCGCGGACGATGCAGAGCTCGCTCCGGCTCGAGTACTTCCAGATGCTCGTGGCGTACGAGCTGCACCAGCAAGTGTGGAAGATCTCGCGCGAGCGCATGGAGAAGAAAGAGGTCGAGCTCACACACAAGTGCGCGGTCATGACAGCGCAAGTCGACGCGATGACGGCGTTCACTGCGCAACTGGAGCACGAGCGCGAGAGCTTGATCGCCGAGACGAGTTCGCTCGAGCACATGCTCGAGCAGCTCCAGCTCCAAGAGACTGGCAAGATCCCGTCGCCCGAGGTCGTGCAGACAATGGAGCTCAACATCCGGAACGGCGAGCTCGAGCAAGAGATCGAGGACCTCGTCGTCGAGAACGAAGAGCTCCGGCAAGCGCGCGTCGTGCTCGAAGACGAGCTCGACACTGTGCAGCACGCGCTCGACGAGTTTGTCGAGTTTGACGTCGACGACGGCGCGTATGCGATCGACGTGTTCTCGACTGCGTTCCTCGGGTCGTTTGTCCATCGCGGGTCGATCGACAAGAGCGCGCCGAATGCGCGCGAGCTGCTCTTGGCCAAGATCCAGCACAAGTGCGCGCAGCTCGAAGACGACTTGGCGCAAGAGCAAGAGCGTGCGCAGTACGTCGAGTCCGAGATTGCGCAGTTCAAGCAGCAGATGCACTTGGCTGCCGCTGCGTCAAAGCGTGAGGACGCGTTCCTGAGTGGCGAGAAGCCGCCGCAGTTCATCTTCTTGGAGAACCGCATCGCGTACTTGCGCAAGTCCTTGGTACGTCTGTCTTGCGCTACCTCTGTCTGTCATACCAGTAGGCTCGCGCCGCCCCATGCTAACTACCAATGTCCTGTATGCACAGCGCGAGACCGTCGCAGCGATCGCCAAGGCGTCGAACGACGGCGACCACGCAGTTGCAGACAACCTCTCGATCCGACGCGCAGCGCTCAAGGACGACCTCAAGAACGCGCTCGACGAGATGCAGCGCATGGAGCAGGACTTGAGTGCCCACGCCGAGCTCGTGCGCCAGTCGTCGCTCATGCAGCCAGCGATGGCCGAGCCAAAGGACCCGAGCGCTGCCTTGGACATTGATCAGATCATGGAGGAGCGCGCGGTGCGGTCTGCGCGGCTCCAGAAGAAGCTCACGAAGCTCCGGTCCGAGCTGGTACGACGTCTGTCTAACTGGCTATGTGTCGTGGACGCTATGAGCAGCGCTGCTAGAGAGAGAACTGACACCTGTCGCCACTGTCGTGCTCTGTCGATCCACAGCAAGAGGTGCTCGCAGAAGTCACACTCGCGTCGAACGCGAACGACGGGCAGAAGCTCGCAGAGCTCAATGCACGGCGCCGGATGCTCAACAGCGAGATGTCGGCTGTGCAGGAGCAGATTCAAGGCAAAGCCGCGCCGCCGTACTACGCTGAGCGCGGGAGCATGTCTGGGCGGCCGTCGATGGCGTACGGCCCGCCACCGACTGTTGCGCCAGTGTCGGCGCCACCTCCGCCGCCAGTGCAGTCGCAGTCGTCGATGATGCGCGCGTCAATGAGTGCTGCACCATCGACCACGACGCGGTCGTCGCTGACAAAAGGACCAGTGTCGCGCGCTGCAGCGCTCGCGCGCGCGTCGCTGTCGGGTCCGCCACCGTCGCTTGCGCCGCAGCACGAGCGCCTCTCGAGCTCGCGGCGACTGTCGATCATGGCCGAGCTCCGCGCGAGCCGGAGCAGCAGCGACGCGTCAATGGCGTCGCTCGCGCAGTCGGTCGACTCGACTGCGAACTACGCGCCTGGTCGCGACGGCGCGTGGCCAGCGCTGAGCGGCAAGCTGAAGAAGCACCCGAGCCACTCGAACGAGCGCGGCATGCTCGGGAACATGTCGCTCCGCGGCTTCCAGGAGCGCTGGTGCGTGATCGACCCCGAGGGCTTTCTGCGGTACTACAAGCGCAAAGGCGACAAGGAGCCGCGCGGGTCGATCCCACTCGGCATCGCCGGGCTCGAGATCGTCGAAGCCAAGTCGGACGGCAAGCCGAACGAGTTCCTCGTGTGCTCGCCGACGCACCAGACGCGGTTCCTCGCCAAGAGCCGCGACGAGATGCGCACGTGGATCCAAGCGCTCGAGCTCGCGCACAAGATCATGGTCCAAGCGTACGCGGCGATGCAAGCGAGCGCGCGCACGAGCAATCTCCAGCGCCAAGAGAGCGCAACCGACCCGAACGCCGCTGCGGCGCCAGGGCCAGAAAACGAAGAGGCGTACCGCGCACAGCGTGCGACGCTCGGGTTCTAAGCGCGTCAATAATAATGCGAGTGTGTCTGTGTGTCTACGTGTGCTTGAGAGAGTGTGAGTGTGTGAGAGCTGCGGACTGACAAGAGGAGCGACTGTCGTGGTGCCGAGTGCATGAGGTCGTGAGCTTGAGAAGCGACTTGGAGCGAGCAAGTCAAGTTGTCAGGCTCATGAGTATTTCTCGTACTAGCTCGCTGTATTGTGTTACAATGTTTTTGTATGGACAAAGTACAGATAAAGACACGAGAACTACGCATGCTTGTCCTCGTTTTTGTATGCAAGGTGTACAGTAAAATCCGTTGAATGGTTGCGAGACTTTTATCGAGAGATCGCGATACTCCTTCACGCTTTTTGTTGTTGGCAGCAACGCAGCCGCCATCGCACGAAGCGCCGAGCGCCAGGCACGCACGCACACTCTCGCACCAGGTCGTCGTCGTCGACTGCGCCTTCGTGCTTCCCCCTTGCGTCTACTCGCACTCGCTCATTCGTAGCTCCACAAGCGACTTATCCATCGGACACAGCAACTCGCTCACTGACGTCACACACACGAGAGAGACTCTGCGGTATCATGTTTCGCGCTCGCAAGTTCGTCGAAGTGCCGTCCAAGCGCAGCGGCGGGCTGCTCTCGCCGCCGCACGCCGACTTGCTCGCTGCGACTGGCGGCACCGCCACTGCGACTACGTACAGCAAGCGCCAGCGCCTGCAGCTCGAAGCCGCAGAGGCGTACTATCACAATGGCGACAGCTACTACCAGCAGCAACAGCAGCAGCAGCACGTGTCGGTCGACATGGAGCATGCAACCACAAGCCAAGACGCCGCTGTCGTCGACAATGTGCTCGTTGAGACGCCCGAGTGCACGATCACGATGGTCGACACGTTCCCGAGCGCCTTGAGCGACGAGATCCGCAAAGAGAAGGCCGCGCACAGTCGCGGCGCGACGCCGTTCCCGCAGATCCTGTCGTGCCGCGCGTCGATTCCGTCTGCGCGCCACCGCAGCGGCCGCCAGTGGCTCGTGTACTTTGTCGTCGTGCTCCGCGCAAAGGTGCTGCTGTGGCACGAAGGCGAAACGTCCAAAGTCCTGTCGCTCCCGCTCCCAGACGAGCTCGACGACCGCGACGTGCTCCAGCCGTTCCTCTTTGCGCTCTACGGCCAGAGCCTGTCGCTCATGGTCATTAGCCGCAGCGGCGTCGTGCTCTTCTGGGAAGACATTGACTTGCCGTACGAGAGCGTGCCGCTGAGCGTCCAGATCCCGCTCCAGGACAACGAGAGCGTCTTCACGCACGCTGATGCGCTGCTCTCGCCGCTCGATGCGCACGCACGCGAGCTCGAGGCGCTCGAGAGCGACGACAGTCTCAAGAGCATCGTGTGCTGGAGCAACCAGGGCAACGTGTGGGAAGTCGCCATGGAGGACCGCCGCATCCGTGTCCGGGCGTTTGAGAAGCGCGCTGGTGGCTTCCTCGCAGGGCTGACCAAGTCGGTCTCGCAGTTCTTCTTTGCGTCGTCGGCAGCGCACACGAGCGGCAGCAGCAGCAGCAACAGCTTGGGGATCAGCAGCGGCAGCGACTTGGACGTGAACCTCCCGATCAAGTTTGTCAAAGTCGTTCCGACGATCGCAGACGACGACGACGCGCGGAGCACCACGAGCTTGGTCGACGACACGGCCGACATGCTCGTGCTCTTTAGCAACGGCGTCGTCGACCGCCGGACGTTTAGCACGAGCGACGTCATGGACTGCGCGTGCGTGTCCGTGCGGCACTTTGACGCCACGCGTGTCGCGATCAGCTACTTTAGCGACACGTTCCCAGACCAGCACTTGGCAAAAGTCGAGGTCGTGTCGCTGCCGTACGTCTTGGACGACTGCTTTGCGCTCCTCGTTGCGTTCGTGTGTGCGTCGCGCGAAGATGCGCGCGCGACTGTCAAGTACGCGATCTTCCAGTTCTCGCTCGGGTCCACGAGCGAGTCGCCTGAGCCCGAGTGGGCCTGTGTGCTCGACTACGAGCCGCCGTTCGTCGACGCGAGCGACATGCGTCCGTACTTTGACGTCGAGTGCGTCGGCATTGCGCGTGGCGCGTTCTACCTCGTCTGGCCGCACGCGGCGCCGATCCAGTTTGCGTCGATCCTCTTGCCGCGTCCAGGACAGACGAGCGTCCGGTACTCTGCGTTCTCGCTCCAGGGCATGCACGACCGCACTGCGCGTGGCTTTAGCGCGCGCGTCGAGCCAAATGCGTTTGGCGGCGACGCGAGCAAAGGCTCTGTGTCGTTTGTGCTCTTGGAGGACGCCGTCGACAGCAAGCTCCCAAGCGGCACGGTGTGCGTCGCAACAGCGTCGAACATGCAGAACGTCGACGCACTGCCGCTCGCGCACGCGTCGCTCACAACTGCGTCGATCGAGAAGAGCCGCAAGCGCTTGGACGAAGCGAGTCGGCTCACAGGCGAGTCGCCGCACTTCCTCGCGCACAACCTCGACGTCCAAGAGTACGTCCGGCTGCTCACGACGCACTTTCGCGACGACCCGCACTCGGCGTCGCCGCTCCGGATCGCAAGTGCTGACGCGCTCGCAGTCGCCCAAGCGGCCGTAGCGATTGACTTTGAGATCCTCGACGCCAAGCCGTCATCGGGCTTGCGCTGGAGCAAAGCCGACACGGACGACGCCACGCGTGCGAACAAGACAACGACAAACACGCTCGTGACGCCCAAGCTCGTGCGCTTCCAGCTCGAAGAGAAGCGTGCGCGCCGCGCCGAGTTCCTCGCGTTCCTCGAGCGCCGATGCGCAAACGTGTGGCAGACGCTCGTCGCGTCGCCCGACCTCCGTCGGTACGTGACAGAAGACGACGAAAAGCTCCACGCTGCGATCTCGCTTAGCAAGTTCCAGGGCTCGCTCCACGCAGCGACTGACGCTGCGCGCGAGAGTAGTGGTGCATCGCACGTTGGTGCGATCGAGCGCCGCCTCACGGGGCAGTTCCTGCTCCATGCGATCGAGAAGACGGTCGAGCAGCGTGGGTACCAGCGCGAGCAGCTCCGACTCGCAGGCTACAACGCGTTCGACATCTTCTACTGCGAAGTGAGCAAGATCCCCGAGCTCTTTGCGAGCTTGAGCGTCGAGGTCCAGAAGCTCGGCGCGTCGATCGGCGAGAGCGACCCGGCGTACCTCTGCGCGCTCTTGGAAGCCGGCTACAGCATGCTGAGCATGCTCAAGCCGTCAGCGAGCGCGACCGAGTCGCACAAAGCGTTTGCGCCAACGGGGAGCTGGGCGTTCACGCGTCCAGTGCGCGACGTGATCGTCGAGCACATTGCGCGGCTCACTGCGCTTGTCGGATACACGAGCGCCGCGCGCGACGATACTGAGCAGCAGCCGATGCGCTGGACGAGCGACGAGGTCTTTGAAGTCACGGACCAGATCAAGCGCCTCGGGTCGCTCCTCTTGGACGCCTACGCGCGGTTCCTGCCAAGTCTCCGCGGCGAAGACGCCGAAGACGTGCGCAAAGAGGCGGAGCTGAGCAAGCGCTGCGTGCTCAATCCGCTCGTGTTTGTCGCGACCAACACGGCGCTCAGTGGCGCGACCGATCGCGCGCTCGGGAGTCTCGACCTCGAGCACCGCGCGAGCGTCGAGCGCCAGCGCATGGAGCTCTTCAGCCAGTGCGTGACGCTCTGCGAGACGTACGCGTACTACGAAGGCATGGTCTTCCTCGCGTACACGGAGGACGCAGTGCACGTCGCGCAGCTCGACTATGCGCTTGGAGCTGCGACTGCGACGCAAGCAGCCAAGACCGGCGCGACGAAGCGCCTCGAGGCGTACTGCAAAGCGTTTGAGGCGTTCCCAGCGTTCCTCTTTCGCTGGTACAGCGGCGACGTGCGCAATCCGTGGCCCGTGTCGCCATCGTACGAGGCGCGCGCGCAGTCGACGATGCGCGCGTTCCTGCTCGCGCACTCGAAGCTCTTTGGCGCGTCGCTCCACGCGTTTGTCCAGAGCCACGCGGCGCTATCGAAGCTCGCGTGGGTCACTGCGCTCGCGATCGAGCGGTACGACGACGCAGCGACGTATGCGCTCCACGACGCGACGCGCGAACAGACGTCGCTCGCAAAGCGCAAGACCATGGCGAGTCTCGCCAAGATCGCGGCGCTCGCGGCGCCAGACACGAGTCGGAACGAAGAGAACGCGCAGCTGATCCAGCGCGAGGTGCGTCTTCCTGTCTGTCGGTGGCAAATGGCACTCGCTCGCTCAGTCAGTCTCCTGTGTCCTAACACTGTCTTGTGTCTGTCTATCGACTTCAGTTGGTCCGCACGAAGATCCAAGAGATGCTCCAGCAAGTGCCGCTCGATCGCTCGGTCGACGTGCGACCGCTCGCATGCGACGAGCTCATCGACGCGTGTCTCGAGGCGTCGGCGTCCGTCGCAAAGGACGACCCACTCCGGTACGTACGCGCTCTCTCTATCTATCTCTCTTGCTGCCATCAGTCGCTCACGCAAGAGATGCGCGCTCTCTCTCGTGAACGTAGCACGAACCTGTTTGTCTTGGCGCTCGAAGCGATCGAGACGATCGAGAGCGAGGCGAGTGCGTTCGACGCAGCGCTCACGAAGACGTGGCGCCACTGCCTCTGCGACGACGCAGCACTCTGGACGCAGCTGATCGACGAGCACGCGTCGAGTGGGAACGACCACGCGCTCGAGCAGCGCATGCGCCAGACGCTGCTCTTCTCAGCGATGCAGCAGTATTTATCGCATCGCACGCACGCGACAGCTGCGCTCACGCTCGACGTGCTCGACGACGTCCTCACGCACGGCGACGACAATGACGACGATGGAGACGAGCAGTCGCACGCTGTGCTCAACGTCCAGAGCCGCCACGTCATGGCCAAGACGCTCGCGTTTGCACTTGCGCACTGAGCGAGCGAGCGAGGGACTGACAGTCGCGCGGCAGTCAACATGAGCAGCAGACGTAGTAGGAGACAGTAAGCGAACGAAGGAGCGTGTGAGTGGGGAGAGAGAGAGAGAGAGCGCGATGCGATGGATCGATCGTTTGTCTTCGAGCCATTGCGACGTCCTGAGACCGCCTCGCATCCTCGCTCACAGAGCAAAATGAACCGCCTCGTCGGACGGACAGACGTGGTTCGAGCGAGCGAGTGCGCGTGGCGGGACGATCAACTGATGATGCGCTGGCACATGCACAGCCGGAGCTGACTAACTACAGGAGGACGCACGTCACTCGTCGTCGTCTGCTGGCGCCGTGAGCGCAGGAGACAGCGCAATGCCGAGCTGTTGCCACACGTAGCGAGTGTGAGACGGTGTCAGGCGCTGTCGATTGTGTGGCAGGAAGAGCGAGGACGCACCACAGCGAGCGACATGAGGATCACGCGCGACTCGAGCGCTGGGTTTGCTGTCGTCACGGCCCAGCTACAGCGACAGAGAGAGACCAGTGCGAACGTCAGTCATGAGACCAGGAGCTACAACACCGACGAGGAGGAGGACACACCTGTCCGAAAGGACGAGCGCAAGCACCGAGAGCGTGAGCGCCACGAGCGTCGCCTTGGAGCTCTCGTGCTCGCGGTTGCGCACGATCGCACCGAGCGCGAGCACGAGCGCGAGGTGCGCGATCGCTGCACACGACGCCGCAACAGTCGCAAACTCGCGCGGCGTCGCTTCGACGAGCACGAGGAGCTCGCCAGCGCAGCGCCACGAGAGCGCAATCGCGATCCACTTGGCCGACGCGCGGTCGTCGCGCTGGTGGAAGAACAGCAGGAGCGCGACGATCGGCGTGAGGAACGGGAGCCACGCGCGCCAGAGGTCGTCCGAGGTGTCGGCGGCAGAAGCGCTGCGCGGCACGAGCTGACTCGCAAGGAGCGAGCCCACGACGACTGCAACGCTCAGGAACGACACGAGCCAGCCGCGCTCCGTCATCTTGCGCAGCATGTCGCGCACGCCGCCGTCCTTGTGGCGCGCCGACGACGCGTGGTGCCGGTGCGCGTGCGACGCAAGCAGCAGCGACGAGCCGTCGTCGTCGTCGAGCGTCTTGGTCGTCGATGCCACGACCGTCTCCGTCACCATTGACGACGTCTCGGACACGTGGTTGTGCTGGTGCTGGTGGTGCTGGTGGTGCTGGTGCGACGACGTCGTCGTGGTCTCGACCGTCTCGATCGTCTCTGTCGTCTGCGCAATGACGCGACTGTCGCTGTCTTCGTACGCGAGCGCGATCGTCTTGCTCTCAGTCTTGACTGCCGACGCAGGCGACGCCTTGGCGCCACGCGGCGACTTGCGCACTGCCGGGCTCGCTGTCTTGGTCGTCGTCGTCGTCGTCGTCGTTGTGGTCACAGCCATGAGCTTGTCGGCACCTGCTGCGTCCGTTGCGACCGTGCGGATCGCTGGCGTCCCGAGCGCTTGGATCGTCGAGCGCAAGAGCACGTCCGTGTCGTCGTCGCTGTGCTGCTTCGCCGAAACGAACGCCGTCTCAGTGACCTCGACCGACGTTGCAGGCGTCACGACCGCCGCTGCAGACGCAGTCGTCGCCGTGGCTTTGCTCTTGCTCTTGCGCGACGCAGAACGCCGTGGCGCCACTTCAGTGCTGTTGTTGTTGTTGTCGTCGCTCGCGGCGCGCGCTGCGCTCTTCTTGCGCGCGACCGAGTTGCTGCGGCTACGGCCGCGGCTCTCGATGCCAGGGCTCTTGCTCACGCGGCTCTTGCTGCCTTTTGGGCGGCCGGGGCTCCGGCCACGAGCAGGACTCCGACCGCGGCTCGGACTGCGGCTGCGCGATGACGTCGGCGTCGCTGACCCATCGCGGCTCTTCTTGTAGTCTGCTCACACGCACGTGCGTACACGACAGAGTCATGCGACCGAGCGACGCTGTGAGTATCCTGTGCTGGCAGCGACAGGTGGATGGACGCACCACCGCCGCACGTTTGTTTGTGCGGTTGTAGCAGCAACGACAGCGTACGCACTCTCTTCGAAGTCACGGATCACAGACGAGTAGCCGTCGGCAACGAGGTCCATGCGGCTCTCCCTACATCGAGGCACACAACGCGCCAGACAGACAGACAACCACACACAGAGACGACATGAGCACATGAGCTGCTCGCTGCTCGCATCGGTCTCTCATCACAAATGAATACGCACCACGTGTTGCTGTCATCAGCGAAGCCGCGCCAGACGACGAGGTAGTGCACGCGGTTGCGAATGAGCTTGCGGTCAATGATGCGGTCGATCTCAGCCGCCATGTCTGTCTGTCGAGGTGCGTCGTTCGTCTCTCTCTCCTCTCGTGTCGCTTCACTCTTGATGCGCTTCTGGCGTTCTTTGTTCTCTCACATTATTTCAAAAAGCCCAACTTTCGCGCCATTTTTCTCAATGGGCAAATACATTCCTCCGTTTAAAACACCACGCGCGCGCGTAGTTATTGAAGTGAACAACTGTAGTTTTGAACTTGTTTTTTGTAAAGAAAACACTGTTTTCAATTTCAATAACTACGCAGCACCGATAACTTTTCAAAGGTTATTTGATGTTGCAGGTGTGTAACTGGGGCAAGGGAATGCATAGAGTATGCAACAAGACAAAACACGTCACTCTCATTAGTGCGCGTTAAAATGAATTGCAGCTCAATAGGTCACAATATGTAACTTTTCGCACCATTTGTTCAGACCAGATCGGACAAATGTAGTCCACACAAATTCAATCACGTAGTCCACACCAAATTCTCGCTCTCGCTCGAGCAAATTTCATTCTGCCGAGACGAGTCAAGAAGCATGAAGCAAGATCCAGCGGCCGGGCGAGCGCGCGGGCGGGACGTGGCGCACCCCGGCACCCCGCCGCTCGCGCCGGACGCAGTTAGAGGTGTGTGTGTGTGCTCGATGGCTGTGCGCGCATATGTTCTTGTGAATGCTATTGTCAGGCAACTACGCAACACACAATCAAACACGTCTATCCTCTTGACGCTGTGGAGCATTCGCATCTACTGGTACGTGTCTACACACGAGTCGGTGTCGCTTGAAGTCTGGTGTCGGATCGACGATGAGTCCTTACAGGACTCTGAGGTCGTGTTCGTGCACGAGTCGAGCGCTCCGCGTTTGTGAAGTGTTTGACCGCAATAACGACTGTGCCATATGACTGACAGTTAAATAATCAAGTCAAGATAAAGCATGACATCAATTTGATGGCCATTAGTCCTTTCATATTAGACACGCAAAGTAACAGCACTTCAAATACCAAGTCACTTGCGACAAACATAAATGAATTGCAATCGAATCAAACATGAGACGCAAACACAAATTTCGTACATTATTCAAACAAAATACAAGAAATTGGCACAATTTGATACAAGTCAACTATACCTGAAACCGTTTCGCGATTCATTTGTAAGCGACGACATTATATGTATATCTCAAAAATATTTTTGGTCATATATATTGAGTAGTAATACTGCTTTTGTATGAGAAGACCATTTGTAAAATCAGCATGTTTAGTTAGATTGACAAGATCACGAGCATATATGCAGTATAACCACTCGGTAAATTTGGCGACTAGACGCAGGCTGTTAAGAAACAACGTTTGCTCGTTCACAATTCGCTCCAAAGAAGAGCGGTGGTACGTACGCCTAGATTTTCGGGCTCCTACTCAAGCTCGCAGTGGGGACAACACCAGTATTTTGCCATCCCACGATCGTTGCGGCTGCAGACTCTCTTGGTGTTCTAGTGCCGTATTACATTTGCTACATCCTCTTCACAGAGACGGTCGCGCTGTTGACGTTGGCCTTGCGGGTGTGTTCTGACACTTGCAAGGCAAGAGACGTGAACAGATTGATCAGTCAAACTGGTTTTCGCTCGAGAAGTGCTCGTTTGATACATCCAAGCAGAAAGGCTCTTACCTTTTACACAGCGGCGCCTGGTATCCTCGCTTTGAAGAACGTTCGTGCAACGAGCTACCTGTCCGCAATTACACGAGGGCGCTGGGTTTATATTTGATTTTCAGTTCGACACCTCTCTTTGGTTGCCGCGCGACGAACTTTGTGGAGAGCGAGCAAGCTCGTTCGTTGCAACTGAAGTCGCGAAAGCTCTATTCGTACGAGTACTATCGTTGAGCGCCACTGTCATGATAAGCTCCCTATTATTGGTTTTGCTGAGACTATGTGTTTGACGTGAGTGTAATCTTTTCGTTCGTGACCTAGTGTTCCTTTGCGAAGTATAATTGGCAAGGGTCTTCGTTGAGGTGGTTATGATACGTCTGTGGTGAGATGGCTATCACTCGCGTTCACATGTGTGTGTGGGTTGTGTGGGTATAGCAAACAGATATGGCTACTTAAGGAGATGATGCACGTTATACACATGCGGAAATGAAAATCAGTCAAACATAGAAGGAATCGGTTACAACACGCGACTGAAATAAATAAAAACTTGCAACGTTGCAAAGTGTCCACGTTTCAAATTGCGCAGATACTACCCATTTGCCATAAATAATTCCGATGGACGTATGGTGGCACCTGGTATCCGCACCTGGAGTAACTCCCGAAAGCGAAATGGTATATCTTTGGCGTCATTTTACCAGTGATTCGCAAATGAAGGAACCCCCGAAAGCGAAATGTTACGCCTATGGTGGCGTGGTACCAAAAAGTTGCGCTGTTGCAGGAGATACGCATAAGGCCAAATCGTGGTGTCAAACCATAGCCTTTACTACTTGCTAACACACAGAGCATGACGCGTCTTGTCCGATGAGCAACACGTGTTTGCTCAGTCACATATGCACTCACTCACACACGAATGCGTCCCTTGTGCTCGCTCTTGGCCGTGTGTGAACTTTGAAAGCAAAGGTTGGGCGGGTCTTGAGCAAGCAACTCTCCGCTTCCAGGATAGTCTGAAGTATTAGGAAGTGCCATCATGCTGAGATCGCGTGTCGAGCACTCGTGACGATGCATGTCGAGATCTCATTCTTACAGCAAACTCAAGTAGAATATCTCTGGGATATACCACTGGATATAAATATCCTATCCAATGTTTTCTAGCAAACGTTTACATTCATTTAATAAAGAAATTCGGATATTATTCGACACAACTACCGCATTTTTTAAGTTAGAACAGACTCTACTAAATACTTTATCTGTCAACTAGACAATACAAATACTTAAATAAAAGAAAAATACTAAAAATTTTGTCTACAATTAATTTTATATATTAGTATCCGATATTTTTGATACAAATTAACCTCGAAGGAACACCTTGCTTCTCAAAACAAATGGTTATATCTGCGAGTTTGAGTGCAGTGAGCGCACGTTGACAAGTGCGCAATGCACACGCTACCGTTGTGCTTGAACACGCGTCGCTCGACTGCGGTCATGGCGCTCGACGTCGTCTCTCGATCTCTCGATCGATCTCCTGGTCTTTGACTTGGTGATTATTGATGCGGAAACGTCGCTCTGGTCGCCTAGCGCTCTTTGAGAGGGATTGTATCGGAGCTACCCAAATCAAAGAGGTTGTTTCGGCACCGAGGAGCCCGAGGAGCTGACAGTGACACCGACGCCTGATCGACTTGATGTCGAGCGCATCGCGTCTTCTGCATCAACTCGCTCACTAACGTCATGCTAACACGCGTACGTCCGGTGAATGGCGGAGTGTCAACACCAAGTAGTGCTCGCGGGATCGCTGGTTTGTCTCCAAGAGAGGATCGTCTCTGTTGACTCGTTCGACAACAAAGCAGCAAGAGTACCAGTAGCAAGAGTCCACTACACTTGCACCAAGCACCAGACGCAACGACACTCGACACTTGTTTGTTTGGAGCAAAATCTTCATCGTCCGCGCGCTCATGCGAGTCGCTTTGCTTGAGAAAGAGTGACGGAGTAGGCGCTCGCACACACACGAACGAGAAGCGAAGAAAGGAGCAGCGACGGCGCAACGACGCGTCGCTGGAGCTGAAAGAGGAGAGAGCGATAAGAGGAAGTTGGAGACTGGAGGCTCGGAGCTAGAGGCTGGAGGCTGGAGGCTGGAGGCTGGAGCACAGCGCGACGACGACAACGATGACACAGCGGCGCTAGCTCACTTGTCCGCGGCCGTACGTGCCCTCGGGACACTTGTACTCCTCTGGCAGGAGCGACCGCTGCAGCGCATTGAACGCATACTGGCGCTTGCCAGTGTTCTTGAACGCGTTCTCGAGACGCACGCCGTTGCTGCGCATCGTCGAGACCGTTCGCACGACGTACTCTTGCGGCAAGCCGTGGTGCTCGCACAGCAGCTGGATCTGCTCGAGCGTCACAGACATGCCCGTGCGGTCCTTCGCGCTCTTGCACGACGTCACGCGGCCGGCGCCGAGGAGCCGACACAGGCGCGAGCTCTCTTGGATGATCTTCGGGTGCTTTGTGCGCACGACTTGCTTGCGCGCCGCTGTGATGCGCTCCTCGAGCGACGCCACGAGCGGCGCGATCTCAGACACGGGCGTTGGCACTGCGTCCGGCTATCCAGTGAAGCAGCGACAGAGTGACAGAGACGGCGTGAGTCGTCTTAGAGCACAATGGCACATGGACAGCATCGCCACGACACACACAGTCGTACCTTGGCAATTGCGAGCTTCTTGTACTTCTCGACGTACGCCGCGAGGACGCGGAAGCTCTTTTGGTTGATCGAGTCCTGGAGGTACGTCTTCTTGCCGCTCGCGTTGTTCGCGAGCGTCTGCATCTCGTTGATCCCTTGCGTAAAGAGCACGGGCGTGACAGCGATCGCGCTCCCGCTGCGGAGCTTCGACGGCAGCGTCGCGAGCACGTCGTCTGGACACCGAATGCCCACGACGACGCTGTACGCGCCAGGCTTGGCGCCGCGGTTCACGCGCACCGACACGACGCTCGGGAGGTTCGTGTTGCGCAAGTGCAGGTTGAGCGTCGACGGCAAGTGGCTCGGCGGCGACGCGTCGAGCACGAACGTCACGTGCTTCATCGCGTCGAGCCATTGTGCTACGAGGACGCTCACACACACACGCACGCGCACTTGACCAGACTCAATACCGATACAATTGTCCATCGCTGCTTCGCAGTCGCCCTAGTGATCTATCAACGCGCGCGTGGGTGGGTGTGTCTCTCTCACTCTCTGTTGACGTCCTAGCCAAAGTGCAGGAAGACCTGCAGGCGTTGGTCGCCTTCGTCCCGCACGCGTTCGTACGGCCACCAGTCGAGCAAGAGGTTCTGCATCGCGATCGCAGTCTGCGACGTCGACGCGCGCTGCATGGCGTCGTCTGTCAGTCCGAGGCGGCGACACGTCTGGAGCCGCGCTTCGCCAAACTGCCGCGCGAGCACAGACCGCACGCGGGCGACGTCCGTTTGCTGCCAGCGCGTAAAGACATTGAGCGACGCGTCGTTACTGAGCTGCGGCGTCTGCGCGCGCTGCGCAACGAGCGCTTTGTACGCTTCAGATGTGCCGACGAGGCGATGCACGAGGTCGTCGAGCGCGCGGTTGCGCACTGGGAGCCCCGTGACGTCGCTGCGGCACTGCGGACACGAGAGCGACGCGCGGAACCAGTTCGTGACGCACAGACCGCAGAACGTGTGCGAGCACGGCAGCGTGACGCTCGCGTGGAAGTACTCAAAGCAGATCGGACACACCATGCACCGGTCCTGGTCGTCGAGCTCGTCGAGCCGGCGACTGCGCTTGCGCTGCTGCGCGGCGTCGTCCACGTCTTCCATCGGTGCGTCGCACGGCTCTGTCATGCGTCGTCGCTCGCTGCTGTCGCGTCGGTGCCGCTCGCGCTTCGTTGCGACTGTGCTACTCGTGTGCCGCGCTGCATGGCTCGACAGTGGCGTTGTCCTCAATGGCGGTGGTGGTGTCTGGAAGCCGGGACTGAGGACTGGCGGCCGCGCTGCAGCAGCAGTTGGTGTTGGTGTTGTTGTGCGCACGGCAGGTGCTGCAGATGTGGTAGTACGAACAGGCGCAGCTGTAGTTGTCGGCGTTCGCGTGCGAAGCGGTGGCGATGCGATCGCTGGTGCTGGAGGTCCAGCGAGCTCGAGATCGTGGGTGTCGAGCGTCACAGACACAGCGGAGCAGTCGTCGTGTAAGAACGAGAGCACGAGGCGCGCGCCGTGACGCATCGCAGACGCCAGGACGAGTTCGTCGCCGTCATGGAGCTCGACCGTGCCGCCTCTTGGCGCGTCGACGCCATTGAGCGACGTGCCGTTCATGGCTTCGAGGTCCTGGAGCACCCAGCGCGTGGGCTTTGCATCGAGCGACGCGGTCACTGGCGCAAACACATCGGTTGGCTCACTGCTAGCACCGTCGCGCACTGGAAAGACGCGGGCGTGGAGCTTGCTCACAGTGCGCGTCTTCGCAGTCGTGGGGATCACGACGTCGCTTTGGCGGCTCCGACCGATCGTAAATGCGCGCGAAAATTGCCACCGCGTGCGCTGCGGTGCTGTCGCTGCTGGCATCGCGATGCGCATGCTCGACGCTGGCGCCGGCGTTGTCAGTGGCCGCGCGGTGCCGAGCACAGTCACAGCGTCGCGCTCGAGGAGCGCAGGCGACGCGCGGCGAGCCATCACATCGTGAGCACGAACCATCGCTGTAGTGCTGCGCCAGTTCACTTTGCGTGCTGCTGGAATTGCCGACCTCTTACAGAAGCGTCCAAGTCGGTACCGAGTTACAATCTATATCGGTACCGGATAATGTAGATCTGTAAAATAGCAGTGTATGTTTAGTTTATTGCAAAAATCAACTTGAAAAAGGTACCCAAACGAGCATCCAGGTTGATCTTCACACAGCATTGTAGCGGTTTGCGTCGCCTCATGGTTAGCCACAGCGCTGATCAAGCGTACGTTTACACGTGCTTGAAGCTTTCATAATGCAGATTGGCATGAGAAGCTGTGCACGTTCGCTATGCCACGTCACGCATGTTGCCACTCCTGTAAAAGCAGTCAAATTCCATCAATGGCCAGTGCTGTTCTTCAATCCATCAAATCAAGCCTAATAGAATCAAGAAAATCACACAACTGAGCTCAAATCACTGGTTCGCTTGGTTTTATCACTATTGCATTCTGAGTGTTGGTCGCGAATGTGATTCGCAACCCACGTATCGCTTTGAAGAGGGATCGGATGAGGGAGAGCTCGAGCCGATGGTATTGTTAGTCTGAAAGAAGCGCCGCCAGCGACCAACGGGAGCACACGAACAGCACGAGCACGAGCGACGACGTCCAGGGCGACGCTCGCGCAGACACACACACACGTAGACGCACCCGAACGCACGCAAGACGCAACGATGAGCAAAGCGATGATCGGCCTCGAAGAGGGCTGGGACCAGGAGATCAAGCCGAAAGCGATCGACGTGCTCCTCGCGATCCTCGACAAGGGCTTTGACAAAGTCACGACGTCGCCGTTCCCGCCGAACTCGTTCATGCCGATCTACACGACGTGCTACAACATGTGCACGCAGCGGTCGCCGTACAACTTCTCGGAGCAGCTCTACGAGCGCCACGGCAGCACGTTTGACACGTACCTCGCCAACAACGTGCTCCCGAGCCTCGAGCGCGCGCACGACGAGTTCTTCTTGCAGGAGCTCGTGAAGCGCTGGCAGAACCACAAGCTAATGAACAAGTGGATGTCACGCTTCTTCATGTACCTCGACCGGTACTACGTGAAGCACCACTCGCTCCCGACGCTCGACGAAGCCGGGCTCCAGAGCTTTGACCGCGTCGTGTTCCAGAAAGTCAAAGGCCGCGTCAAGTGGGCGATGATCGAGCTCATTGAGAAAGAGCGCAACGGCGAGATCATCGACACGACGCTCATGCGCAACTGTGTCGAGATCTTTGAAGTCATGGGCATGAAGTCGCTCGACGTGTACCAGACGCAGCTCGAAGCCGAGCTCGTGGACGTGAGCGCGACGTACTACGAGCGCAAGTCGAAGGCGTGGCTCAGCGAAGACTCGACGCCCGTGTACTTGCAAAAGGTCGACGACGCGCTCCAGGGCGAGCGCAGTCGCGTGGCGCGGTACTTGCACAAGACGACCGAGCCAAAGCTGATCAAGCGCCTCGAAGCCGTGCTGCTCGAAGTGCCGCAGAAGGAGCTGATCGAGCGCGAGAACTCGGGCGTGATCGCGCTGCTCAAGTACGACAAGCTCGACGACCTCGCGCGCATGTACCGTCTCTTTGCGCGCATCACGAACGGCTTGGAGCCGATCGCAGACCTGGTCCAGAAGCACATCACGGCTGTCGGGAACGACATTGTTGAGAAACGCGCGAACGCAGTCACGAGCGGGAACATCAAGGACGCGAGCTCGGACCCGGCGTTCATCAAAGACATCTTGGCGATCCACGACAAGTTCCGGAGCATCGTGAACGAGCAGTTTGCTGGCAACGCGCTGTTCCAGAAGGCACTGAAGGAGGCGTTTGTCGAGTTTGTGAACAAAGACGTCGGTCCTGACAGCTCAGCGAAGCTCATGAGTACGTTCTGCGATCGGATCCTGAAGACCGGTGGCGAGAAGCTGAGCGACGAGCAGGTCGAGGACTACCTCGAGAAGGTCGTGTTTGTGTTCTCGTACTTGACCGACAAGGACTTGTTTGCCGAGATCTACCGGAACCAGCTCGCGAAGCGCTTGCTGAACCAGCGCTCTGCGTCGAACGACGCCGAGGTGCAGATGATCGGGAAGCTCAAGCTCCGGTGCGGCGCGCAGTTCACGGGCAAGATGGAGGGCATGATGAACGACTTGGCGATCGGGAGCGACCACCACCAGGAGTTTGAAACGTTCATGAAGAACCAGCGCAGCAACGAGGCCGCGACGAGCGTCGGGGCGATGGAGTTCAGTGTCCAAGTGCTCACGACGGGCTACTGGCCGTCGTACAAGGCGCTCGAGATCACGATGCCGCCGCAGATGGTGCGCTCGATGAACTTGTTCAAGGTCTACTACGACTCGAAGACGAGCCACCGCCGCTTGCAGTGGATCCACTCGCTCGGCAACGCCACGGTACGCTTAGTCTCCCCTTCTCTGTCGCTTGTAAGGCGTGCTGCTCGTACTCACACTGCTACTGCTCTTGTGTCTGCAGATCCGCGCGAACTTTCCCAAGAAGAAGTGGTACGACTTGCAAGTCACGACGCTCCAGGCCGTTGCGCTGCTGCTGTTCAACGACGGCGACGGCGCGCTGTCGTTCGAGGCCGTGCGCGAGTCGCTGAACCTGTCGGTCGACGTCGTGAAGCGCATCTTGCACTCGCTCTCGTGCGGCAAGTACAAGATCCTCGCGAAGCTCCCGGCCGGCAAGACGATCGCGACGACCGACAACTTTGAAGTGAACAAGGCGTTTGCGTCGCCGATGCGCAAGATCCGCATCCCGATGGCGTCGCTCGAGGAGAGCCACAGCCAGAAGAACGTCGAGGAGGACCGGAGTATAGCGATCGAAGCTGCGATCGTGCGCATCATGAAGGCGCGCAAGACGCTGCAGCACCAGCAGCTCATCTCGGAGGTCCTGAGCCAGCTCGCGTTCTTCAAGCCGAACCTCAAGGTCATCAAGCGCCGGATCGAAGCGCTCATTGACCGCGAGTACCTCGAGCGCGACCCGGACCAGGCGAACACGTACCGCTACCCTCGCCTAAGTGCGCGTCGTACGAGTGTCCGCCACACGCTCATGTGAGTAGACGACGCTCGCATGTACAGCTCTTGCTCGACAGTCGCAGGGCGCTCGCCTCTTCTCTCCCTCCCTCACGCGCACAGGCGCCTTCAGAGGATACACAACATGGCTTGGATTTGGATTTGCCTCTCTCGCTCGCAGTGGCTCTAGGACGCCGCACTCGGTCTATCACCTGCATCTGTCTCTGTGCGTGCTGCGTGTCGTACCAAGACCTCACGGCTGCTTCTTGAAGAACCGGTTGAGCGCCGTCGGTGCGCTCTCAGCCTTGGCGCTCCACTCGGCCTGCTGCTGCAGCCGCTCTTTCCGCTTCTTCTGGTTCTCGACCGTCTCGCGGAACTTCTCCTTCTGCACGTCCACGACGTTCTGCTGCTTCTTGCGCAGGCGCCGCGACGGACGGTTCCGCCCGCGCATCTTCTTCTTGGGCTTCGCAGCGTCTGCGAGCGCGTTCGCGCGCTCCATCTTCTGGATCTTCGACTGCTGCTCCACTGCCGGGTCGAGGTCCACGCGGCCGATCGCAGTCGGGTCGAGCGTGATCATCTCCGGCCGGAGCTTCTCGAGCAGCGCGCGCACTTCCGACTCGCCGCGCTGCTTGGCGTTCTCGTACGGGTTCGCCTCGAACGTGTCGAAGTTCGGCTCACCGGAGCCAGGCACGACGATGTTGTTCATGCCCGTGGCGTGGCCGACCGAGAGCACGTCTTCGAACGGCCGGAACGCGAGCGAGCTCACCTGTGAGCCAGGGACCATGTATGTCATGTACGGCGTCGGCGACGCAGCCGTGAACGGGTTCTTGAGCACGTGCACGTGCGGTCCAAAGCCCAAGGCGACGAGACCGCGCTGGCTCACGCTCATGGCGCTCGCTGCGGCGCTCAGGTAGTACTCGTTCAGCTCCTTGTACTTGCGCAGGTCAAAGACCTTGACCTTGCGGTCTGCGCCAGCAGTCACGAGGTACTTGCCGCTGTTGTCGATCGCCATCGAGCGGACTGTGTGAGTACAAGAGAGCAAAAGAGAGAGAATGAGTGGGTCTGCTTGCCTCGACACAGCGCCGTACGATCAACAACCAACAAGCGCAGACGATGACGTACTCGGTCCTTGGTGGCACTGCATCTTCACAACGGCTTCCGACATGTTGGGCGTCCAGAGCGACACGATGCCGTTCGCGTGGCCGAGGTTGATCACTGCGTTCCACGGGTTCTGCGCCATCGTGTCGCACAGTCCGAGCTTCGTGCGGTGCGTCGCGATCTGCTTGCCGTTCGTGACGTCGTGGTAGCTCAAGAGCCCGTTGCCGCTCACGGTCGAGAGCAAGAAGTGGTACGACAGGAACTCCATGCGCCGCGGCTCCGGCACCGTACGGATGCAGTGCGCCTCGGCGCCTGTGCTGTCGTAGATGTACACGTGCTTCTTCTGCGCCGCAGCAAACATTGAGTTGTTGTGGAGGAACACGACGTCGCGCACGAGGTCGTTCACTTGGAACTCGCACGAGAGCTTCATGCGCAAGGCGTCGAGCATCGCGAGATGGCCCTTCTCGCTCCCGAGGAGCATGTTTCGGCCATTGCGTGTGTAGCGCACGCGGTACGCGCCGTACTCGGGCAAGTCGAGGCTAAAGATCTTGCGCGCTGTGTTCTGGTCCACGTGCTCCGCGAGCTGCGCCTGTGTGAATTTGTACGTCTTCTCGAGTCCTTCGGCTTCGAGGAGACCAGCTTCGCTTGGCAAGAGGATCTCGGACTTGGCAGCCGAGATCGCAGCTTGCTGGTGCTTTGCGCTCGTGCGCGTCAAGTCGCCCTTGAGCTTCTTGTCGCGGATGTTCTGTGAAAGGCGCGTGCAGCATGTGTATGAGAGAGAGAGAGCGCACACACAAGAGTGAGCCATCTCATCTCTTGATGCAATCATTCATTCATCGTGACGCAGCAAGCACTCGACGCACCTTGAGCTTCTTTTGCGAGAGCGTCGCTTGGCGCGTGTACTTTTCGAGGTGCGGGACCTTCGTAGCAGGCTTGCGCTTCTCGGCCGCGCGGCGCGCTTTCTTCTGTCCAAGGCGCGTCTCGGCATTGCGCACGATCTGCTGGACGTTCTCGGGCTCCGAGTCGCTGCTGCTCGACGGATCAAAGTCGTTCGCTGCCATAGCTGTAGTGTAGTGTTCTGTTGTCGTTCGTGTAGCACGAAGATGGAGAGAGCGATCGCACACACACACGCACGCACTCACAGCGAGCAGAGAAAGCGGCGCGCTCGTGTCAATGCTGTCGTCGATGAGCAGTGTCGTGACGCTTGGTGGCGAAGGCAGCGCAGCCAGTGAACAAAGTCGGATGGTACTGCACGCGGCTCGATTAGAGGCCCGTCAATCGACCGCTTCGGCAAAGTCCGAATTCTAAAAGCCAGATGGTGCTGACTTTCTATGTCAATCAATGCTATTGAGCGCTTCCAGGACTAGGGCAATCTTTGTATGCATCGTAAAGAGGCTCGATACGTGTGGTATTGTCAAACCTCTGTAAAATACAATAAAAGAGTGGGTAACTCGCGCCTGCGCTATTGCGTCTGTAAGCGTTTGAAGTGTTACTTAGCATCCCGGTAGAAACAAATCGGTCGCGCAAGTGATTGAACCCGCACGAGGGCACTTCGCGACGACACGCTCGACACAAGGCAGTCAGCACTGAAGCAGCACGCAGCGGCGGCGGATGAAGCGGGCACGTCGCCGTCCTTCCTTCATGCTGCAGGCGCTCGAGCTCTGCATGCGCTCGTGTGTATGACGAGACACTGACTGTGTGGCTATGTGCTCGTACTGAAATGCAGCAGCGTAGTAGACCGCGGCGAGCGCTCCTGGCGTTCGTCGTGGCAACAGCGCTTGTCGCTGTAGCAGCAACGCGCGGAGGAGGTGCGTCCACTGCTCCTACGCTCTTATCTCGCGCATGACGAGCGACTCACTCATATACGTATGCTCAGAACCAGAGAGTACGCGCGACAACGCGTTCCACACGAACGCAGGCGATGCCGCAGAGCGAGGCACTGCAGCCCGATCGACCGACGGAAGTGGTGCGTCTCAAGGCTCTAGATCACTCGTTTACGCACGTTAGCGCAACGCACGAGTACTCACCGAATGCGCTCGTGTGTGTATTTGATAGGATCGCTGTTTGGCCAAGACGACGGGAGCTCTTTCAGCGCGTCGTCGTCGCACGGAACGGCGAGCAGAACAGGGAGTGCAGCGAACGAAGCTGGCGTCAGCTCCCAAGACACGACCGCGTCGTCGTCGTCCCACGCAGAAACTGCAGTCGGCGAAACGCGCCGCAGTCAGGCGCACGGCAGCAAGAGCCACGGCAAAGACGCGACGATCGCCTCGCCATCCACTTCGAACGCGAGCCCGCACCGCAGCGGAGGGCCCAAGAACGGACGCGACCCGAGCGCAAAGACACCGAGTCCTGTGACGGACAAGAGCCACTCGGTCGCACCAGCTCCTAGCACTAGCAGCAGCAGTAAGCCGCCGCACACAGCGGCGCCAGTGCCAACGACGACGCAGTCAGCACCGACAAAGCACCCGTCGTCGGCGCCACTGACGCCAAAGCCTGGCGCTACGACCAAGAGCCCTGCAGCAGGACAGCCCACGCAGGGACAGAAGCCAGTAGCTACACGTCCAGCAGCAACAGCAGCAGCAGCAGCGACGAAGAAACCTGCGGCGGAAGAGCACGTGCAGGAACAGAAGCCAGTGGCGACGCGTCCAGCGGCAACAGCAGCAGCAATGCGTCCGACAGCAGCATCGGCGCCATCGCGTCCTGAAGTTGCGTCAGAGAGTGATGCGGTCACTACGACGAAGACAACTGCCAGTCCAGTGGCCTCGATGCGTCCTGCTGCGTCCGAGCAGCGAGCGTCTGTCTCGACCACAAGTGAGCCAGCAGCAGCGCAGAGTAGTGCTGGCGCAGAGCTGTCAGCAGGATGTGCGACTGCAGGTACGCGTTGCAATGAGCTTGTTAAGGTTTGCAGCATTGCATGCGACTCACATGATGCGTTGCTTCTTGGCTGACAAAGCAGGGTGCGTCGCCGTCGAGAGCGCGAGTGTCAAGACAGTCTTGCTCGCTGCGAGCAATGTGACGCTGCGCGGCAGCAATGGCAGCTCGAGCGGCGCAGAAGAGAGCGGTGTGATCGTCGTGGTGCGTCTCTCACTGCGTCTCTCGCCAGTCCGTACAATTGTGACAGTGCGACTCACTCAACGAACTCGCTTTGTGCTCTCGCTGCTGTCGGTTCTTTAGACGAATGCGATCAAGAAGAAGACGCCATCGGTACGAATGGCGTCACAGTCGTCTCCAACGCTGCCCGTGTCAGACGCATAGACTCACTCACCTCGTTCTCTTTGCCTGTCTCCTGCTCATGTAGAGCTCCATCGCTGTCCTGACGCCATACCGGTCGGACTACTGTCGCTGCAAGACGACCGAGTGCCAGAACGTGTACCCTGGGAACATGTCAAACCCAATGTGCGAAGCCTCGCTCGGCGCCGGCGCGTGCCGTGCTGGCTACAAGTTGTGCGGTGCGTCCACGTCTTGAGCTTGTCTCGTCACCTTCCATTGGTATTCCTTTGCACCAGTCACTCACATCACAACACGCACTCGTCTCGCTACAGTCTCGACCGACTCGTACAAGCTCGCAGTGAGCCCGATGACGCCCAACAGCGTCGCGGACATCACGTTCACGCTCCTGGCGTCCGACATCATGGGCGCGTTCCACAACCTGGGCGACCAGAGTCCGCTCGCGCGCGGGACGAAGTGGTGGGTCACGCTCAGCCTCCCGTCGACCTGGCGCTTCGTGACGTGGGACATGACCTCAGTCGCCGTCACGCTCACGGGGCAGCAGACGAAGCAAGACGTTGAGCGCGTCTACGGCGTGCGGCCGTGCAGTGCCGTGACCGACGCGTCGAACTGCGAGAGCCTGAGCAACTCGTCGCAAGTCGGCTTCATCAACGTCATGGACTTGCTCGAGGACCGGCAGGACCTCATGTCGCTCGTCTCGCGCGCGCCAATCACGTTCAAAGTGAAGCAGAGCGTCGTGAGCGGCCCGTCTACTGACACCGACGCGTCCGTGAGCGTCGCGCTCACGTACGAGAAGTCGTCTGGCGCACTCGGCGCGACGAAAGCGTCCTCGAGCGCTCGGAAGATGCGCGAGATGGTCGTCGATGCTGGGCTCACGACCGACATGGTCGCGCTCACTACGAGCACGAACCTCGACGCCGTGAGTCTCGCGACGATGAGCGTCCCCGCGATCCAGACTGGCGACATCCGCTCGTCGCTCATCTGGGTCGACGGCGACTCGAGCACGCTCACCATGTCGTTCTCGACGTCCGCAGTCATCAGTCCACGCTCGATTGACCCGAAGGTCTGCGTGAACCTCCGGTCCGCGACGTGCGCGCGCAAAGGCCGCGCGTCGAGTGCGAACGTCACGTTTGCAGACCTCGCGAGTGCTGCGTACATGAAAGACGGCAATCCGTTTCTCGGACTGTACGCGTCGCCTGGCGACACGCGCTTGCAGGTCGACCCAGTGAACGAGACGTACTTTTGCGTGAAGAAGCTCTTGCCGTTCGGTGCCGGCGCGAACCAGTCGTGGGAAGTGAACCGCGTGTTCACGTTCCAGCTCCAGGTCGCCGGCGTGATGTGGTCACGTGCCAAGGACGTGAACGCGACGCCGCGGTTCAAGCTCCCGCCGCTCGCAGAAGTCACGCTCATCGACAATGGCGCGTTGCAAGGCAGCGACTGCGCGCAGCTGCTGTCGCACGAGTCCACGAGTACGTCTCTTATTCTATCTGGTTGTGCTCGTGACGGATCCTCTTGTGCACTTGTGTAGCCCTTGTCTAACTGATTGGTTCCATGCCTCGCTCTCTCAGACTCGAACCACGGACTGAGTACGTACAGCGTCATGTCTGTGACGATCTACTCGGTCGCACTCGTCGGCGCGATCCTCATTACGCGCATGGTACGTCCGCATTCGTCCTCGTTCGTCACTGCCATCTCTCATGTTCGCTAGAGAGTCTTAAGGCTGTGACTGACTGACTGGATGACCTTGACGATGTCTCCACTTGCAACAGAACGGCGTGACGTTCTCTGCGTCGACGTTCTACAACGACATGACGTCGGTCTGCGTCGTGCTCGTGTTCACGCTCGCGATCATCGGGAACGCGATCTGGATCCACGTGTCGTCGCATGGGCAGGAGACGAACAGCAGCCACATCTACTTCTTCGTGCGCCAGATCACGACGTGCTGCACGTGGACGATGATGACGTCCGTGTGCTTCCACTGGCTGAGCGTGCTGAACCACGACATCCGCAAGCTCCGGCGCGTGTACGTCCTGCTCGCGTTCGTGCTCACGAACGCCGGCTTCTACACGTACGTGCTCTACGGCGTCATCACGCTCAGCGACTTTGTCAAGTGCACGTACAACGACTACCTCAAGAACCCGCGGTACTCGATTCGACTGTGCGAGAGCGACTACTGCCCCGACTTGCAGCCGTTCCAGTGGAAGTACGCAACGGAGCACGTGTGCAAGTACGTCCACGACTCGTCGTGGTACTTTGGCGCCGAGTTTGGGAGCGAGCTCTTGATCTTTGTCACAGCGCTCGTGCTCCTCGTCCTCGGCGCGTACGTCATCCGCCGCGGCTCGCGCTTGATCCAGCAGTCGGGCGACGTCTTTGACGAGAAGATCGTGTCGGTCATGAAGCGCTCGCTCCGGACGTACCTCGCAGTGATCCTCGCGATCTCGTGCTCGCTCGGGATCTCGGCGATCCTGAACCTCGTGCTGTACACGCAGGAGTGGAAGATCAACGCGATCGTGTGGTACACGTTCACGATCTGGCTCCCGACGCTCGTGCCGCCTGCGGGCTTCCTCGTCCTGCAGTGGAACCCGCGCCTCCACGGCATGAACTGGAACCCGTCGCTGCACGTGAAAGCCCGGAGCGCGACGAAAGACAACGTTGGCGACAAGAACGCGATGCTGAATGACGAAGTCTTGAGCGACGGCTGGGCCGGGATCTCAAACTTCCCCGACACCGAGTACGTCCCGATCGGGTCCGACAGTGTCGAAGGCTCGAGCCAGAACGTCCTCGCGCTCTCGGTCCAGCTCGTGTCGAAAGTCCCGCTCGCCCATGCGTGCTTCATTGAGCTGTACGTCGCCGAGCTGAGCGAGAACGACGTCACGGGCGACGACATGTTTGACGACCTCCCAACCGCCGTGCGCCATCGCTCGAGCATCAGCTCGCTCCTCCAGACGGGCTTGCAGCAAGAGGGCATGCGCATCCGTCGCGGCCAGTCGCTCTCGCTCCGGACGTCCATGATCGGCATGAACACGTCGCAGTGGGTCCGCGTGGGCTTCACAGAGACCGTGCTCCCGACGCTCGTGCAGCGCCCGTCAGCGTCCATGAAGACTGGAGCCGCGGCCGCAGACAATGCGATGACAACGACGCAAGTCGCGACGTTCCTCTCGGTGCTCCAGATCCCTGTCATGCCGACGAACCCAGTGCTCCGCTTCGTCGTGTACGAGCTCCCAGACGGCGTTGTTGGCACGCCGAGCATGGACCGGTTCTCTCAAGACGACGTGAGCCTCGCGCGGTCGTCGACCATGCAGCTCGATGAGCGCGCGCGCCACGCACGCGTGTCTGGCATGGGCCTCTCGCCACCGACGCGTCCGCAGGTCTTTTGCGAGTTCACGTGCTCGTCGAGCGACATGCTTGCGTCCGATGAGATGAATCTCGTCGCGCGCGAAGGCTCGCACCGGCGGTACACGTCCAGCAGCGTGGCCGAGTCGCTCTCGCCAGCGTCGCCGGCAGAAGACGCGCCGCACTTGCGCATCAAGTCGATGACCGTGTCGACGCGGACGCTCAAGGAGAACAACGGCTTCTACGTGACCAAGAGCTTCCAGTTTGCCGACGGAAACGAGATGGTCGTCGAAGACATGACTGAGAGCGTCTTCACGAACGAGATCCCGCGGCAGTACCTGGAGCTCTTGCGCGCAGAGCGTGCTGAGGACCTCGCGCATGCGAGCGCTGAGCTCGCGAGCTTTGACGCCAAGTGCAAGGCTGGACTCATGTCGGGACTCTACGACAATCTCATTGACCAGATCCAGGTACGCGCTGCACGTGCCAGTCTCTCATGGCTCGAGAGAGAGCGTGTGTGTGTATGTAGTGCGCGCGTGCTCACGACTGCTTGTGTGCTTGTGTCAATAGGGCGAGAACGACCAGACCGTCGTGCAAAAGTGGCTCGAAGAGCGCGTGCAGCGCCGTCGGCTGTACGTCGAGGCCTTGCGCGAGTGCCACCAGATGTGCATCAACCGCGCAGAGGAGGGCGTCAACTTCAAAGCGAGCACGGAGAAGAAGAGCCTCCTCTTGCGCTTCCTCCCGATCAACTTGGTACGTCTGACGCCACGCACTGCTGCTGTATGGCCGAGCGACTCGACTGACGTCGTCTCTCTCTGTGTTGCAGCACGTCCAAGACATGTGGGTCGGACCAACTGCGGACTTGCGGTCGCAGCGCTCGCGCCGGACGTCGAGCACTGTGAAAGTGTACCCGACGACGACCGTCGGCGCGTTCGCGGCGCACTGTTTCAAGTTCCGGCACGGCGGGAGCATCCTGAGTCTCCGGAGCAAGCTCCAGAAGCGCTCGCTCTCGCGCGTCCAGAGCGACGTGTCGGACCACGGTGACGTCGACACTGAGGACTGGACCAAAGCCGAGCGCCGGTCGCAAGACGAACTCCAGTGGCAGCTCACGACGCGCCTCGACATGTGCGTCTCGCAGGCGCTCACGGCGCTCGTGACGTCGTTCTGCCGATCGCTCGAAGTCGCACTGCAGCACCCAACCGACCGGCAGTTTGTGCACGTGATCGACTCGATTGGGTTCCTCTTCCAAGTAGAGAGCCTCCTATCGACGCAGGGCAAGGAGATCGGCATGCTCGAGGACTTTTCCGCGTCGGTCGACGCGATGAAGCACGTGACGTTCGTGCTCGACGCGTCGCCGCCGAGCCACTTGCCGTCGACGCTCAACCTGCACTTGCGCAACACGAACCTCCCGAGCGTCGTGTCGGTGCGCGTGAACCGCGGCGCCAAGCCTGGCGCGTACAGCGTCGTCGTGGGCATTCGGTGTCCAGACGACGTGCTCGCGACGCTGCCGTCGAAGCTCCGCAGCGGGAGCGCGATCGCTGTCACGCCCGTGCTCTTTACGCAAGGGATCAACGAGATGCAGACGCTCGCGAACAACGCGAGCGGCAAGAAGACGTACCTCCAGGACTCGATCAACCAAAAGAGCTTCCGCGTCCTCGCGGCGTACGTCGAGAAGTACAAGAAGCTCGCAATTGCCAAGGTACGACTGTGTGTGTCGTGGCGATGCTGTCCATGTGCCATTGTGCTCTAAGACGACTCACGCCGTCTCTGTCACTCTGTCGCTGCTTCACTGGATAGCCGGACGCAGTGCCAACGCCCGTGTCTGAGATCGCGCCGCTCGTGGCGTCGCTCGAGGAGCGCATCACAGCGGCGCGCAAGCAAGTCGTGCGCACAAAGCACCCGAAGATCATCCAAGAGAGCTCGCGCCTGTGTCGGCTCCTCGGCGCCGGCCGCGTGACGTCGTGCAAGAGCGCGAAGGACCGCACGGGCATGTCTGTGACGCTCGAGCAGATCCAGCTGCTGTGCGAGCACCACGGCTTGCCGCAAGAGTACGTCGTGCGAACGGTCTCGACGATGCGCAGCAACGGCGTGCGTCTCGAGAACGCGTTCAAGAACACTGGCAAGCGCCAGTATGCGTTCAATGCGCTGCAGCGGTCGCTCCTGCCAGAGGAGTACAAGTGTCCCGAGGGCACGTACGGCCGCGGACAAGTGAGCTAGCGCCGCTGTGTCATCGTTGTCGTCGTCGCGCTGTGCTCCAGCCTCCAGCCTCCAGCCTCCAGCCTCTAGCTCCGAGCCTCCAGTCTCCAACTTCCTCTTATCGCTCTCTCCTCTTTCAGCTCCAGCGACGCGTCGTTGCGCCGTCGCTGCTCCTTTCTTCGCTTCTCGTTCGTGTGTGTGCGAGCGCCTACTCCGTCACTCTTTCTCAAGCAAAGCGACTCGCATGAGCGCGCGGACGATGAAGATTTTGCTCCAAACAAACAAGTGTCGAGTGTCGTTGCGTCTGGTGCTTGGTGCAAGTGTAGTGGACTCTTGCTACTGGTACTCTTGCTGCTTTGTTGTCGAACGAGTCAACAGAGACGATCCTCTCTTGGAGACAAACCAGCGATCCCGCGAGCACTACTTGGTGTTGACACTCCGCCATTCACCGGACGTACGCGTGTTAGCATGACGTTAGTGAGCGAGTTGATGCAGAAGACGCGATGCGCTCGACATCAAGTCGATCAGGCGTCGGTGTCACTGTCAGCTCCTCGGGCTCCTCGGTGCCGAAACAACCTCTTTGATTTGGGTAGCTCCGATACAATCCCTCTCAAAGAGCGCTAGGCGACCAGAGCGACGTTTCCGCATCAATAATCACCAAGTCAAAGACCAGGAGATCGATCGAGAGATCGAGAGACGACGTCGAGCGCCATGACCGCAGTCGAGCGACGCGTGTTCAAGCACAACGGTAGCGTGTGCATTGCGCACTTGTCAACGTGCGCTCACTGCACTCACACACGACTAACCCCTTGCATGTGCGTGTTTTGCTGTCCACACACACGTGCAGACCAAGTGATCTACGAGTGGGAGCAGTCGCTTGAAGAGCTCAATGTGTACATCCGACCGCCGCCAGGCATCACTGCGAGCATGATCCAGTGCGAGATCACAGCGAGTCACGTGACGCTCGGACTGCGCGGCTCGCGCGACAAGTTTCTGAACGTACGCGCTCGCGCTTGCTCTTGCTTGTGCGCATTGGCGGTCATGTTCATGATCGCGCTCACGCTCCTGCGTCTCTGTGTCTGCTGTCTCATACGTGCGTATGTTTGGGCAGCACGACCTGTCGAGTGCTGTGGTCGTCGCAGAAAGCTACTGGATGCTCGGTGCGTCTTCATTCATGTGTGTCTTGAGCATGGCGCGTGTGCCGCACTAAGCGCAACACAGTCGACTCAACGCATTCGCTTGCTTGCATGACGACTGCAGACCAGGGCGAGCTGACGATCAACTTGCAGAAGATGAAGAAAGGGCTCATGTGGCCCAGTGTGTTTGTCGGTCACGGCGAGGTGCGTGCGTCTCTCTCTCTCTTGTGCACATGACACTCGTTCCTAAGCGTGAGCAAGTTCTTGAGTGGAGTGGTCGTTCAACTGTGACTCTAAGAGACACTGACGGACACATGAATGGACCAACCACTTGTGCTCTGCTCTCTGCAGCTCGATCCACTCGCGCAAGAGGCGACAAAGCGGCAGATGATGCTCGAGCGCTTCCAGGAAGAGAACCCGGGCTTTGACTTCTCTGGCGCAGAGTTCAATGGCGCAGCGCCCGACCCGCGGACGTTCATGGGCGGCGTCAAGTACGCATGAGAGACCACAAGGCTTCGCGTCACCACGGCAATAGCTCGATGTACGAGCGCTAGTGCGCGCTATAGACGCCAGTCAGCTGCTATAGCAAGTGGGTTCGTTATCGCACGTAGCGGTGCTGGTAGCTCTGCTTCTGTTCGCGCAAGCTATCGCCCTGCGTCTTCTCGACATAGTGCGGTGCCGGCGGCGGCGCGCAGCTGTAGTGTGACAGCAGACTACTACTGGTGCCGCTATAGCTGCTCTTGCTACTGCTGTTCACTCGCTCGCTGCTCGGCGTGCTTGTGCTCGTGTCTGCCTTGCTCCCACGGGCAAAGATGTTGACACTGAAGAGACTCGTAGCTGCTTGCTTTGCAAGGCGCTTGTCGCCGCTGCTGCTACTGCCGCTGGTATCTCGCTCGCCCTTGGCAGCGCGCCGCATCTTGTGCTGGATCGCGTCCAAGTACCGCTGCTGCGGACCAATGACGCTCCCTGGACGGCAGATTCGGAGCCAGCCGATCGCCTCCTTTGCCGTGAACCCTCCGTGCTTCATCAAGTACGCGCCGATGCACGTGCCGGTGCGTCCGAGTCCAGCTTTGCAGTGCACAGCGACGGCGCCAGGCGTGCGCTCGCACGCAAGGAGGAACTGCTGGAGCACAAACTCGGGTGGGTTCGTGCCGTCAGGATACAGCAAGTCGAGGTGCTCGATGCCTGCGCGGACGAAGCGCTGCTCGTCGTACTGCTTCTCGTTCAGACGGATCACGAGCGTCACGTGCTTCTGCTTAAAGTACGGGATGTAGTGCTCAGGCGTGAGCGAGACATAGCCGTCAGGGCTCGCCGCGAACGTGTCGTGCGGCCCTGCGAACGCGAGGAACTTGGGCGAGATCCAGCTCAAGTCGCCGTGCTCGACTTGCTCGTAGTGGTGGTACTCGCGCACGTCAAACGTGCTTGGGTTCACGTATCCGAGGGACACGGCTCGCTGGAGCCCACGCACACAGTCGACGATCGTGAGCTTGTAGTCGCACTCAATCGGACTCGCGTCGTGGAACGGTGGGAACTTCATCGGCGCGAACTTTGCAATGGCGTCTTCAGGTCGCATCTGGTTTGAGAGCACGCCCCAGCAGCAGAGCAAGCACGCTGCATTTGCGCGAAAGGCAGCGTCCGGTGACGAGTAGAACACGATCTTGCGCCTCGTCTCGAGCGCCGAGAGCACCATCTTGTCGAGCACGGCGCAGAACTGGAACGTGCAGCCGAGGTTGAGCGGTCCAAAGTCGAGGTAGAAGTTGTTGTAGTGGAGCTTGTTGTCGACTGAGAAGTAGATCGTCCGGGGACACGGCGCCGGGTCCGTCGTGACCGCCGTGTAGTACACGAGCTCTGGCACAAACTCGATCAGCGGTGCTGGCTTTGCGCTCAGCGACAGACGGCGCGAGCTCATGGCGTGTCAACGCGAGATCCAACCGACCGAAGGCTGACGAGTGCGCGCTCGGACGCAAGCGCAAGAGTGCAAGCGTTGGCAGACAAGCAGGGAGCACATGTATGGACATTGAGACTGCGATGGTGCAGATCAATCGATCTTATACTTGTACAAGATGGATACTACTGCTGCTAAAAGCAAATCGCGAAGAGCGCTCGAGTCGGAGAGCTACGCTCCTGCTGCTGCTGCGTCAGTGACTTGCGGTCGTCAAGGCGCGCGAAGCTAATAAATCACTTGAGAGAGAGATCGTGCCGGGATCTTGTCGGAGCAGCAGTCGAACTGGATCGCGAGCGAGTGCTTCGCTTCGCACTCATTCACTTACGGTGTCGCGACAGGAGCGCTCGGAGAGTCGACGGACGGCACTGGGACTTGATGACGATGAACATGGACGCACTGGAGTTGAGTTGAGTTGAGTTGTTGAGTTGTTGGCCAGCGCTGGGTGCATGGCCGAATAAAATACTTTTTTGAGCGGAGCAGGAGGAAGACTCGTGGACCTGGAGGTCTTAGATGCCAGCAGTGTGGATCTCCTCCTCGGGACGCGGCGCCGACGCGCGCTCGCTCTTGGCAAAGCGCTTGTGCGCAAACGCCATCCAGCGCCCGCGCACTTGCTTCTGCACGCTCTCGACTGCGCTCGTGAGCCGACGCAAGCGCGCGACGTCCGACTCGTGCACATACACAATGTCGCTCTCGCCGTCCGGCGCGTCGTGGAGCCGCACAGTGTAGATCGCGTCTTCGGGTCGGAGCGCTTCGACGCGTCCCGAGCCAAACTTGGTCGAGACGTCCATGCCAACGAGCGCTTTCGGGTAGAACTTGATCATGTCAGCGTTCAAGAACGCCGTCGCGCCCCACGTGAGCTGCACTTGGACAGTCTTCTGCGCAGCGTCGAGCGCCGTGATGTAGCCAGGGCCGAACGCTGTGATCACGCACTGGCCGTGGTAGTACTTGTTCGAGACGAACTGGTACGTTGACGCCGAGATGCCCGACGACGTCGACACGATCGTCTTGAGCGCAGTCGAGATGCCTTTCTGGATCACCGACGACGATGCGCTGCCGATCGAGTTCCGACGCGGACGCACGTAGCGCTGGACGTCGGCTTGGCGAACGCGGCACTCGTACTCGACTTCGCCGCCAATGCGAATCGCGTACATCTGATCCAGTGCGTCGTACGCAAGCACGCAGCCTTCGCCAGCGGGTGTCTGGACCCAGTCGCCCACGAGCGCAGGGACCGAGTAGTACTCGTCATCGTGCCCAGCAGTGTACAGCATCATTGGCGGGTGGCTCTGGAGCTGCACGGCCGTGATGTTGTCCTGCTCGCGCACGTCGACGACTGTACCGAGGCCGAACTTTGTTGAGACGATCGTCCCAGGCGTGAATGGCGCAAAGTCGCTCTCGGACAAGTCGCTCACGCTCCGCGCGTGGTTCTTCCGACGCGTCGCAGGGAGCTTGTTGAAGAGCATCTTCGAGTTCGTGAGCCCTGCGCGCGCAAACGAGAAGACTGCTGCGCGCAGCGGCGCTTGCTGGTTCGACGCATGTCGGTCGTTGTACTCGTACGGGTCAAAGCTCGCGTGGTGGAGCGACCGGTGGTGCTTCATCGACGGCGACGACGACGACACCGCGCTCTCGGTCTCTGTGAGATCGTCGCTACTGAGCTGGTTCTCTGCGTCGTCGAGGTCCATCTGCGAGCTCGTCGTGCGCGTGCGCTTGACGACGTTCGCGCCACTGAGGCTCGTCTTGAGCGCGAGCAAGTCGCTGCTGTCGCCGTAGCTGCCCATCGCGCTGATGCTGTTGCAGCGACTGCGAGCTTTTGTCGCCTTGCTAGAGTTGCTGTTGTTGTTGTTGTTGCTAGTGCTGCTGTGGATGTGACTCGCGCTGTTGCTGCGCGCGCGCATGGCGCCGCCTGCGTGCTTTGGCCACGGCAGCGACTGGACGTTCGTCACGACATTGCTCACGAGTGCTGGCAGCATGCTGGTTGTTGGTATGGTGTGAAGCAGCGGTCGGTAGTTGTTGTCGAGTGAAGAGGAATGGGAAGACGCTTGGCGCGGGCGCTACTGCCGAGGACCAAGTGGCGTGAAATGCGGGAATGGCGGCCGGCGGTCGCAGCCGCCGCAATCGCTTGGGCGTGCTCATCGAGCGCGTGCGGCGTCTTGGTCGCGGTCCTGCAAACAAGCGCGCACAAGGTCCTACCAATGGTGTGTTGATCGATAGTGCATAAACCGAGGGAAGAAGATGCCACTCTTTTCGGCGAGAGAAAAGCCTGGTCTGCCCTTTTTCGTTGAAGAACCGAGTGCCTTTTGACTTTGAGAGTGACTATTGCGACCGATTGAGGAATATCATTTCATCCGGACAAAATAGATGTATACAATCTCGGATATTCATGGTGTCAGATCGAAGCTGCGCCGAAGGCGCGTAGAGTTTCACGTTTCACACAGGTGATCTGCCCACCGCAGACGCTAGGGTCACACTGGCGTAGTCGCTGGCCTGCCGCAGGCGCTAGGGTTTTCGCACAAGTAAGGGTCGCGCGAAGCGCGGGGCCAGGTTTTAGTGGGGTATAGATTTTAACCAGGTATACGGTTAATAGGTCAAAATTATACGTATATGACTGGCCTTTCTCGTAGCCCAATCAGTCGCAGTTTCAAGTGCCTTGACGTTTTTCCAGTCACAAACGAGTGGCGCTCGAGCTCCCTATTTTCGCGCATACAAACTTTGGGTGCTGTTGCAAATGTGATGGTTGTTGAGACACAGAGACCGGTTGGTGTTTGGGAACATCAGCCAGTGCCAGGAGCATCGAAACCGGCATACATTCAACAAGTCAGCGTAGCAGTGTGCAAACGAATAAGGCTCGAGATGTTGCGATCTTCCGGCGGCAGCATCGTCAACGCCAACGAGACACGTTTTGCTTCTCTAGCTGATACATTTTGATGAAAGAGCGAGCTCGCACATGTGTGCGCATGTGTGTGTTTCTTTTGTGCGATATGTGACTGACTGTGTTGTTGTTGTTGGTTTGCTTGTGTGTGTGATACATCTGGACGGGCAAATTTGCGAGCGCAGCGAAAATGTATGGCCTTGAGTATGCTGGGCCACATAACTCGACTTCGTGTCGGAGAGTTGGCTCGTTTGCAGGCATGTTCAGCGCACACGGCTGTGTGGTGTGGCACTGGTGTGGCGCGCTGACCAAGACTTCCAGAGAGCATAAATTCGAATAGTAGGGGGTCCTTCATTTTCAATTCCTTGCTTGCATACTATTTGCAAGTGTGGCGTGCGAATTGATATTGTATGAGCAACAGTCATCACACTTGGAGTTTGTATGCTCGCACGCTTGATGTGAACGAAGTCACTCAGCTGCGTGCCGATCCACGTCGGAAACACGTCGAGAGCTGTGTGTTGTGTGTGTTCTCAATGCGCTTGAAGTCGATGTTTGCTTGGAGGAGGCTCTCAGTAATGAGAGAGACTCAAGACCATCGTGCCGGTTCCTCATGCCAGGCACAACGATCTGACACACACACATGCTCGACTCGCGTCAGTCCAAGCGAGTGCTGGCGTCCTGACGCCATGACGTCTGTCGACTGGATGCAAGCGTGTGTGTGTGAGTCGAGACGCCCTTGCGCAAGAGTTACTCGATCGATCGATCAATCGGAAGGATCAATCAAAAGAGCGGGAACACGACGATTCAAGATTTTGCATCGTACTTGTTCGAAGTGGTATTGTCCTATCGCCTTGTGTAAACGCATACCCTTCGCAAAAAGGTGGCCCATTTGACTATTTTGTGCAGTTTGTCTCAACCTTTCGTGTTGATTCGCTGAAATGCACACACAATACTGTGATTCGCTGAAATGCGCTGTCGAGCACGGTTCGATCGAATGCGCATGTCTCGCGCTGTAGTTCGGATGTGGATTTGAAAGAGAGAAAGGGGCCACCTTCACTCACCCGAGAGAGTGCTTGCTAAAACCACCTGCTACCCCTGTCAAAGCTGCTACCGCGCCAGCCAAGCCAAACCAAGAACGAACGCCCGAGTCAAGGCGAGAGCACGCGAGGCGCGAGCGCAAGCAGCAGCAGCAGCAACGAGAGCAGCCGACGCAAGTCAGGTCAGGTCGACTACGTCAGCGCGAGAACGTCAGCAGTAGACACCCGCGCAAACCACCCACACAGAACGACTCACACACCCTACAACAACACCAACAACATGAGCCGAAACCCATGGGGCAGTCCTGCGGCCGCAGCCGCGCGCGCTGGCAGCAGCGTCAACCTCTTTGACGTCATGGACGAAGAGCTCGCTGCGAAGCTCCAGCGCGAAGAGGAAGAGCAGTTCGAGCGCGAGATCGCTGCGAAGCTCCAGCTCGACGAGCAAGAGCAGTTTGAGCTCGAGATCGCCGGCCGCTTTGGCGACGACCGACAAGTCGGCTGGTGCTTCGTCGAAGTCCCAAGCGCAGGGTGTGAGTACGGCGTCATGAGCGTCGTGCAGCAGGAAATATCGATGGACGAGCGCCCGAGCACGAGCGACGACGACCCGGACTACACGTTTGCGCTCGAGCTCCAGGCGCAGGAAGCCGAGGAGTACGATCGGCTGCGTCGGCAAGAGGAGGCGTCGATGGAGCGCATTCGCATCATCCAACAGGAACACCCCAAGCACGAGGAGATTCGCCAGACGCTGCTGCAAAAGTTCCGCTTTAGCAGCAGCCGTGTTAGCGACGACGACGAGCTCACGAGCGTCGAGAGTCGAGACGACGCTGAGCACGATGGCGACGACGGAGACGACGCAGCTCATGCGAGCAGCAAGGGCTCGAGTGACAAGGCTGCAAGTGCTGCGAGCAGCAGCAGCAGTAGCAGCAGCAAAGACGATTTTGAGAAAGACAGCGAGACTGCAGACGACAGCGACGAGCCGCAGCGTCTCCACGCGCACGTCGGGAAGCAGCCGGTTGCTGCTGGCCACGTCGACCGCGTGCACTTGCGCGACCTGGACATCCACCGCGGCATCTACATTGACGGCGACAACCTGGGCTTACCACGGAAGAAGCTCAGCTCGCTCAGCCAAGCGCTCAAGCACGTGGACCGGAAACAACGGTCTTACCACCACAGCTACCATCGCCGACCAAAGACGCACGGTGACCAGACGACGGAGACTGTGTAGAGCAGTCGAGTCAGTCGCGTCAGAGCTGTCATTGCGCGCGTGTGTCTGCTGCTCGAGCCAGGACAGTGCGAGCGTACAAGCAACAGCAGCGACAAAGACGACGACAAGAACAACAACAACAGGTAGGACGTACGAGAGGCGACGATCGTGCACGGCTTGCTCACTAGGAGGAAGCGCTCTCTCTCTCTCACTCACTCGATTCGCACGCATCACACACACCACACACACACAACACACATCGCTTGGCTCTCTCTCTCTCTTGCTCGAGCGAGAGAGAACAAGCGAGCGAGCGAGGTCGACGCGTGCGGGGACCATCAAACAAACAGACGGATCCTTTGGTTCCATCAAGCGTTGTTGTTGTTGTCGTTGTTGTTGTGTGCAATTATTGTCGATGCAATATATTGTATTGCATTATTGAAGTGTACCGACTACATTCGAACAAGTACGAAATCGGGTCTAGTGACAGTGAGTCGATGTGCTCCGTTGATCCTCACGACTAGCACGTCCAAGCACTCGACTCGCGACGACCGCGCTCGCTCGAAGAGGTTCGTCGCCTCGCATGTGTGGTCTCTCGCGCTCTGTATGCGTCTTCATGTGAACAATAGCGCCGTGCTGTCCATCCCGCGCACAAGCTTTTCGAACACGATCTCTCACACTCGTGTCGCGTGGATCTGCGCAGTCACTGCAGCGATACAAGCTCGCCCCCTCGATCGCGCCATCACTGTCGCCGCCTGTTCACACCGATGATGCTGCGTGACACCCGCGCGCCGCAGTCGCACCAGCACGCGCCATTGCCGTCGCCTGCTGCAGACGCCGACTCGAGCGCGACTGCAAACACCACTGCAGCTCCTGACGACGACTGGGAGACGCAAGACCCGAGTGCTCACACACTGCCACCAAACCCGACGACGACGACGACGTCTACGATGAGCGTCGACACGGCAACGCACGCGTTTGACCAGATGCGCATCATGCAGCCTGCGCCAGCGCTCGTACAGGACGGCGGCGCGTACGAGCGCGTGCTCGCAGGTGCGCAGCCAGTGAGCGCTGCGACTGCGAGTGCTGCGTCTGCGCACGCTCTCGACGGCGGCCGCGGCCCAGTCGACCCTGTGCTCGTCGCGTGTCTCGACAACGCGCGCGAGCGCTTGACGCTGCTCAAGTTCGAGGACCAGATCGTGCGGTTCATGAAGAACCCGCGCGAGGCGCAGCTCGTGTTCCCGCCGCTGTCGTCGTACCACCGGCTGATCATCCATCGGCTCGCGGAGCGCTGCTGCCTCGAGCACCAGACGGCCGAGTATAACCCATACGCGCCACAGCCGGGCGGCTACGACGGCAACTCGCCACGCGCAGTCACGCTCTTCAAGACATCGCAGAGCGTCGTCCCGAGCGTGCTCTTGATCGACCTCTCGGCGAATCGGCAGCAGCAAGCGACGGCAGCGCCAGCGTCGGTACCAAAGATCATGGTTCGCAAGCGCGCAGGGCCTCGTCCAGGGGCGAACGCTGGACGAGGACCAGCTGACGCCAAGAACACGCAGCGGTCAATGCAGGACCGTGAGCGCGCGTACGCAGAGGCGCGTGCGCGGATCTTTGGCGAAGACAACAGTGGCGACGCGGCGTCTTCAAGCGCGAGCTCGACTGGAAGCAGTGCGAGTACGAACGCACCTGCAGCGTCCAAGCTCAACAGCAACAGCCAGCAAGCCGCTGGTCCAGACGGCAGCCGCGGGTTTGGCGGTCGCGGTCGCGGACGTGGCAGTGCGCCAGCTGAGCGGTCGCCACATCGTCCGCAGCAAGAGGCGTCGACCGAGTTAACTCGGACCGATACGAGTGGCGCATCGGAGAGCGCAGCGCCTGCAGTGCGCGCGCAGAGCACGCACAACTGGAAAGAGAGCAAAGTGCTGTGGCGGAACCGCGAGCAGGAGCTAAACGACCCGGACTTTACGCGCCACCGCGACGCGTACCGTCCGTCTCGCAACGCGCATGCGGACGGCTACAGTCGGTATCCTGCGTCTCAGACTGGCCGGTTCAACGGCCCAGCGCCGCCGATGGAGTTCTACGACAGCGCAGCGGCACGTCAGCAACAGCAGCTCAACTACCAGCAGCAGCCGCCACTCCCAGGTCGACGCTTTGCGCCAAACGACTTCCATAGATTAGACGCCATTGGCACCGGCAACAGCACCACCATGCGGCCGCCGCCACCGCCCGACCACTTTCGCACCGCGAGCGGCGGTGGTGGTCGGTATCCAGCAGTGCCGACAAACCCGCCGATGCCGCCACCGCCAATGGCGCGTGGCTACGGCTACGCATCGCAGCAGCAGCAGCCTGCGCGTCCATTGTACCAGAGCAGTCCGTCGCCCGTGCGCAGTGGCGGCTACAACGACGACTTCCCACCGCTCGGCAAGTAGGACACCGTCGCCTCTCTATCTCTCTCCACTACGCACACACACATGCGACTGTAAGCGCGACGCGGCGCAATGAAGCGCGCCATTGTGAATCGACTTGCGCGTCTGTGCGTGTGTCATCCACCACCAGCAGCTCCACGGTGCTGTCCATCCATTCGGTCCATTCGTTGTCCTGACTCTCCATTCTAATAAATAGCAAACTGCGAGCGACCGCGTCGTCGTCGCGAGGCACCAAGCAGATCGTGCGGATGGCGCCTGCGGCTACGGCAGCTGCACGATCGCGTGACTCGAGGACCCGGAGCTCCGCAGTGCTACGCAACAGATCCGCCATAGGTCGATCACCAGTCAGTCAGTCGACGACGCTTCTCCAGTTAGGAAGCTGCAGGAGTGACGCACCGTCTCGCCGCATGAGCTTCTTGTCCTTGAGCAGCTTCTTTCGCTCGAGCTCCTGCAGAGAGGACGAGCAGAGTGAGACTAGAGCTGCTTTAGCTCTGTGCAGGTCCCTCAGACGCACCTTCTTCCGCCGCCACATCGCAAGGAACTGCTTCTCTATTGCTTGGTTCGCCTCTGCTTGCGTCGAGAGCCACGGCTTCGTGCTGTAGGAGTCACACATCCACCAGACACAATGACAAGGACACACGCAGTCCGTCAGTCGCTTGGACACTCAAGACCACGCAAGAGAATGGCTGAACGTACGTCTGGAGCAACGCGCGCAGCTTGCGCTTCGTCTCGTTCGTCTGTCGCACGTGGTCGCGCAGCTGGAGCTGCAGATCGCGGAGCTCGCAGCTCACTTCGTCGTCTCCAGGACGCAGGACGCGCGTGTGCAGCTCGCTGTCGCTGCACTCGATCAGTCCGACGTCCCTCAGCGCTGCAGTCACGCCCTTTGCAGACCAGCTCTCGACTTTCGGCGCTCGCTTCGCACTGCTCTTCTCTGCCCGAGGCTTGTCCTCTGTCTTTCCATTCGCAGCACTCGGATCGTCGATCTCAGTCTTCACTTCCAGCGGTGAAGATGGCGCACTAGCGTCCTCTGGCACTGGCACGAGCGCGGCGACGAGACGCTGCAGAGAGCAACGACACACCAACCACCAGCAACGCATAAGCACATCTTCAGCGCCACACAGTCTGCTACACTACGCTCACAGTCGCACCGCTTTCATAAAGTCGTCCGTGAGCGAGCCACTCGCAGCGCCAAGGACGTGCTTTGCAAGCTCCTCTCTCGCAGCAGCGCTTGGCTTGTAGTCTGCAGCAAAGAGCGCGTCGTCGGCGTCATCGAGCGGCGCTACTGTCGGGTCTGCTCGCATAAGTTGGAGTGAGCGATGGGACAGTGTCAAGCGCATCTCTCAAGTAGAAGAAGACGCACCTTCGAGCTGCAGCGTCAGTGCGATGTCGTCCGGTGTGACGTCGCGAAAGATGTCGTATGCTGCGGCGTACTTCCAGAGCCCCACAGTCGTACACGGCGTGTCTACTCGACCAGATCAGGAGAGCACATCGATCCACGTCCGTCAGTCATTCACTCGAGAGTCCGCGTCGCAAGCAAGAGCATCGTCCACACAGTCGCACCGGAGGCCAAGTCGTCTTCGACTGCGATGCCCATGGCGTTTGCGACCAAGGCGCTCGTGTCACTCGCGCCAGTCGCGCCTGGGAAGTGGTGCTGCACGAACTTGCTCCGGAGCCCCGCAGTGTTGGGCGACGCTGGGAGCGCCTCTGCAATGGGTGCGAGTCCATTCACGCCATCGGCACGACCGGCACTCGCGACTGCTACCGCAGCTGCAGCAGCGCTCGAGCTGCTTGTGCGGTTTGATGTGTCGCTCGCGCTCGCTTCGACGAGGTCAGGGAGTCCGCGATCCGTGTACACGGTCGTGCGCGTGCCGTTCAGGTAGTCTGTGACGTTGAGCAATTGGCTCTCGAGCTCGCGGAGCTGCTGGTCGAGGTAGTTCCGACTGCGCTTGAGCTCCTGCGCGACTTTTGCGACTGCGCTCTTCTTTGCGAGCGCAAGGCCGTCCGGCGTGCTCGCAGCGCGCTTCGTCGCTGCGAAGAGCTCGTGACGGAGCCACGGCGAATGGAGCAGCGCCGGCGGCGACGTCGACTGCGACGACGCAGCTGTTGCTGCAGAGAGGAGACGCGCACGCGCTTTTGGGTCTGCCATCGTGATCTGTGCCGTCGCTCCAGTGCTCGCTGTCTACACACCCACGCTCGCACACTCGCACACAGACGCACGCACACACAGTCGTCGTCGTCGTCGAGCGGATGTACCACCGAGCGGCGCTCTTGCTGGTGCTGTTGTGAGTCAGAGCAGGTTGTGACATACATTAAGTAAGAGTCTCATTTAGGTGCGATTGTGCAGGTATGCTCGCAATCGAGTACATAATTACAAAACAACTGTACAATCTCGATATTCTCCCTCATTCGTTCAAATACCTTGATTAGTGTATCAAACGATGCGAATCGCTTGTTTGTGTCGTTTTCCCGCCTATTTTGGTGGACATGATGAAAGGGGGGCCAGTAAAAGAGAACTCGCTGGAGCCGCTCACAGTACTTTCGTCAAAGACACACAAGCGAGCAGCCACAGTACACGCACGTACGCAGTCCATCAAGACCAAGCGCATCAAGAGCATCCTTCATGGCGCGCGGCAAAGCGGATCGCGGTCTCACGGTCGGCAAGAAGCTCGAGATCATCGAAGAGGCCGATCGCACGGGTCTCATTGCTGTGACCGCGCAAAAGTACGGCGTCAAGACCGGGCAGATCCGCGACTGGAAGAAGAACATCGACCGCTTGCGTGCGACGGACCCGAATCGCCTCGTGTGCGCGAGCACGATCCAGCGCGGCCACCTCGTGTTCAACGAGACGTACGCGCAGTACTGGGTCGGCTACAACAAGTTCTGCTCGAACCACACGACCTTTGACGACGTCAAGCACGCGCTCCGGATCACACACAAAGACGTCGCGCGCGATGGCATCAGTACGTCCTTGTCCCTTGTGCTTGTTGCTTGTCCGCGGAGGTCCTGACTGACGCACGCATGCGCTCGTACGCTAGACACGTTTGCGTTCCCATCGACGATCGACCCAACGGCGACTCACGCGCTCGAGTGCCCAACGACCAGCGGCTTCTACTCGACGCCGGAGATCAAAGACGTGTACGAGAAGGACATGACGACGCTCCGCGAGCAGCTGAGCGAGTTCTTTGAGCACAAGGCGTTCCCGACCAAGTTCCTGTACTTTGTCACGCGCTTCGACTTCTACAAGCCAGACGCAAGCGGCGGCGACGACAACGACGACGAGCACGACGTTCCCACTGCCACTACTGCAGCGAAAGACCCGAGCGCCGGAGACGCGACTGCTGCAGCGGGCGCGTCAGCGACGCCGAGCGCCGCGGACACAACCGACATGAATGACCTCATCTCCGTGTACGTTGCGATCTGCGGCAATGGCTCGGTCATGGTGCCGATGGCGATCTTCCCACCCACGGAAGAGTGGCACTGGGAGCGCAAGAAGCCCGTGAAGCTCCGTCACGCGTACAGCATGCACCGGACAAAGGTGCACGACCCGCACGAGGCGCTCCAGTTCTTCGCCGTGACGTGGAAGAAGTTCTACGACGAAGAGGCCAAGTACAGCGACAAGTTTGTCTTCCTCCTGGACGCGGCAATCGACGAGTTCCGCGCGCCGGCGTTCACGGAAGGACTCAAGGCGCTCGACGGCTACAGCAAGTACTGGACGACGTGCTTCACGGTCCGCAATCCGCTGCACCTGTCGCACTTTGATGACGTCCTCTCGACGTTCGTGCTCGACGAGTGGCGCAAGATCCTCGCGCTCAAGAAGTCGGCGCAGCCGAACGACTACCGCAAGTGCGTCGCGTTCTGGTTCTACACAGCGTGGGAGTTCTTCGCCGGTGACTGCGCGCGCGCGGCGTTCCGGAGCTGCAACATGTTCTTGGAGGACAAAGCGGCGTGGAGCGTCCCAGACGTCGACGCCACAAGCGCCGTCTGAGCTGATCGGCTGATGAACTGGTCGAGCGCGCGCGCGACAGTGTACGTTGTATGGTAGGAGTCGTCGCGGTGGCAATCGAGGCGCTGTTGTCCTCGCTGCTGTGACTGCATGTACTTGAACAAGGGCCGCGTCCTAGCCATCGCTCTTGCTGCTTGTCTGCTGCTCGCTCACCGTCTCATGTGGCAGCGTCAGGGTCGTTGTCCGAGCCAACGGGTATGTCTGCGTCGTCGCTTGTGTCGCTCTCACTCGCATCGCCATCGTCGGCGTCGCTCTTGCTGTCCTTGCCACCATCCTCCTCATCATCATCAAGCGACGGGAAGTACGCTTTCGCGAGCAGCGCCTGCTTGCGCGACGCGCGCTGCGCCTCGACGTCCATGCTCTTGACGCGATTCGCGGCTGCGAACGCGAGGTTCTCGGCCGAGACTTTGCCAAACGTCCTCGACACCGCCATGTCGAGCGTCGCGAGCTCGTCTGCAGCGACGCTGTTGCGCGCGTCGACGCCGACGACGAGCTTCTGTCCGACGTACAGCTTGCTCGAGTCCGGCAAGCGGTTCCACGCCAGGAGCTCACGGATGCTCGCGTGGTACTTGAGCGAAAGGGCCTTGAGCGTCTCGCCGGCGCTCAGGATGTGGTACTTGCGCGTACTCGCGTTCACGCCAATGCGACCTTGCCAGTACCAGAGCCGCACGCGGCCGTCAGCCGACATGCTCACGAGGCGCTGGCGGTCAAACTGGAGGTCGAGGACGCTCGCACGATGGCCAACGAGCGTCTGGAGGAGCTGACCAGTGGCAAAGTCCGTGACGCAGATGCGTCCGTCCTGCGCGCCGCTCACGACGCGCGTCGCGTCAAACTGGAGACACTGCATTGGCACGCCCGCGTGGACGTCGCAGACCCGCAGGAGCTTGCTCGGGCTGTCAGCATCGAGGTTCCAGATCACGACGCGGCCGTTCGTGTCGCCGCTCACGACCTCGCTCGCGACTTGCTTGACGCACGTGACTGTGTGCGCGTGGCCGGTGCCGCTGCCGCCGAGACAGTGGCGCTTTGTCACGCGGCGGTACGTCGTGTGCGGCGACCGCGCACCGAGCTCCCAGACGCTCACGCGCGCGTCGGCGCTGCCAGTGACGAACCACTCGCGCGTGCTGTCGACTGCGAGTGCGAGGACGCTCCGGTCGTGTGCGCCAATGACACGCGCTACGACTGCGAGCGATGCGGCGTCAAAGACAAAGACGTCGCAGTCGGCGCAGCCGCAGACCACGAGCGCCAAGTCGGCGACGACACTCACGACCGCGGCGTCAAAGTCGAGGAGCATCTGCACGAGTGTGACTCCAAAGCCGCCGCCGATCGCAGCATCCTGGACGTCCCAGACACCGAGCGCAGCGTCCATGCCACCGGTGTAGATGCGCGTGCCGACGTAGTAGAGCGCAACGATCTGCGCTTGGTGGCCGCGCGGCGGTCCCAAGTGCTGCCGATGCGGATCGCCGACCGCTTGACCGAGGCACGCGCCAGTGAGCAAGTCCACGAGCAAGCCCGTGTGCTCAGCGCTCGCGACGCACGTCGAGACGCCGTGGCTCGCAGTCCCGACGACGCACTGGAGCGCGGCGTTCGTGGCATTGAAGCAAAAGCACCGGAGCGGCGCTCTCGCCATCATCTGCCGCATGAGGTCACCGGTCTCGACCTGGAGCTCCTGCTCGAGGTCGCCGATCTCGTCTTCGCAGTTGCGGATCCGGATGCGGGCGTTCGCGATCTCCTTCGCCACGAGCGCCTCGCCCGCGTGGATGCTCCCCATGAGCTTTGCGAGCTTTGTCTTGAAGTCCTCGATCTCGTAACGCGCGCTCGAGCCGCTGAGGACGCTCGAGTCGACTTGGAGCGAGTCGCTCGCGAGCGCGCGCTTGAGGTCGACTTCGCCTTGCGCCAAGAGCGCGCGCTTCTCTGCCAACAGCGTCTCGAGACTCGCAACAAGCTTCGCGTCGTCGCTCATGTCGAGCTTGCGCTGGATGCGCTGCGTGCGCAGGCGCGGGACGATCGCACCGACGCGCTCGAGCACGATCTCGGTCGACGACTCGGCGCCGACGCCAACGAGGCGCTGCTGCATGCGCTCGAGCGCGTCGCTCGCACGCGTGAGCGACTGAGTGAGCGCAAACTCGAGGTCATCGGCCTGCTGCTTGGCGCTCGCGACCATCTCGGCGTCTTCGAGCGTCGCGTATACGGTCTGTAAGCCGCGCAAGCTCGCGACTTGCCCGCGCACGTCGCTCACGGCTTCAAAGCACAGCAGCGCGCGCTCATAGTGCTCGATCGCAAGACGTAGAGACCGCAGCGCCGTGTGCGCGCGTCCGAGCAAGAGCGTCGCGTCGCCTTCGTCTGCGCGCTGTCCGAGTCGCGTCGCCAAGAAGCTCGCGCGGTTGAGGAACGTGAGTGCGTGCTCGACGCTCTGGAGCTCGAGGTGCGCGCGTCCGAGCTGGAGCTGGAGCTTTAGCAGCTGCGGAGGCGCCAGGCGTTCAACATGCGCTGACGTGTTGAGGACGAGCTCGTAGAGGTGCCGCGCGCCGTCAAAGTCGCGGATGCCCATCTTTGCGTCGGCTTCGAGGAGCAGCGCTTCGCACTTGGCGTCTTTACCGGCGCTGAAGACCTTCTCTGGTGTCGTCTCGACACTGTCGAGGCGGGTCGGAGCTGTACTATTCTGCTGTTGCTGTTGCTGTTCTCGTGTCCAGACCATGCGCTGGAGGTTCGTGTCCGCTGAGCGGAGCTCGAGCAGCAGCGCGTGGCTCTGGAGCAAGAGCTCGTCGCGCTCGAGCGAGGCGTTCACGAGTCCAAGGCTCCCGACGCCAAAGGCACTACTGCTAGTTCCATCTGCATCGGCACGGCGCAGGACCGTGCGGACGACCGTGACCCAGTGGCGAAACGCCATGCGCGTGTGGTACGTGACCAAGCGCGCGAGCGTCGCGCGGACTTTGCGGCGCTGCACGTGCGCAGCGGTGCGGTTCGCTGCGAGCGCTGAGAATGCGCGGTAGAGCACGCCTTGGCGGAGACGCGCGAGACTCGCGACGCGCACGTTGTGGCGATCAGTCTCTGTCGCATCCGTCTCAGCAGCAGCGCCAGACGATACCAAGGCGCGCTCAAACGTGTCGAGCGCTGCGCGCCGGTCAGCGAGTCGCTGCGTGAGCGCTGCGTGCTTGCGCTCATCAGCGCGGAGGTAGTTCTCGACCTGGACGATCTCGCTCTTGGCGTCGACGATGTAGAGCTGCTCGATCGCGAGCTCGTCCTCGAGCGCCCAGACCAAGTCCTTGGTGTAGAACCGCTGCAAGCCGCTCTCGAGCACGTCCGAGTCCATCTGCGGCCCGCGAAACATCTTGGCGCGCTCGAGCTCGGCTTGCTTCTCGAGGATCCGCGCTTCGGCGGCGCGGATGAGCGCGACGAGCGCGATGCGCCGGTCGAGACTCCACCGCACGTTGTACGCTGCGTCCTCGAGGCGATGCGAGAGGTCGGCGATGCGAAAGTGGAACTGGCGCCGGCGTTCGTGGACTTGCTCGGCAGGCGACAAGTCGTCGAACCGCCGTCGCTGTGTCGTAGCAGTCGGGCTCGACGCGTCATGCTCGCTCGCTTCCTGTGCGTCTGACAGCGCCATGTCGGTGCGCTGTAGGATCGCGTCAACCTTGTCTGCGAGCTCGGGATGGTGCGCGACGATGAAGCGCGAGACCTGGTGGATGTACTGCGATCGGTCGTACCGCTGCATGAAGCCGCTGAGGAACTGCGAGTCGACGACGCGCGCGCGCGAGTTCACCGCGGCCTGGAGCTCGTCGAGGAGCTTGTGCGCATTGCCTGGTGCGATCGTAAAGACCGACGCGACGGACGTGCTGAACGCGCCGGGGATGCCGGCGGAGTTGATCGCGCGGACGTGAAAGTCCTTGTGCTCCTGGCCGCTCAAGAGGTCCACGAGCGTGTGCGTCGTCGCGCTCGAAGGCGTGCGCACGCGCCGTGGCTTGTACACAACGACGGACGTGTCGAGAAACGTGTGCTTGTCTGTCCGAGTGTCCTGGACCGTGTCTTCGAGCACGGCTTCTGTGAACACGATCTCGTAGGACTCGATCGCCGCGCCGCCGTCGTCGAGCGGTGCTTGCCAGCCGAGCGAGATCGTCGATGCGGTCACGGCGCCTAGCGTGAGGAAGTACGGCGCAGTCGGCGGCATTGCTGGCGCGGTCTTGATGAGCGCAACTGTGTTGCTCAGTGCGCTCGTGCCGTGCTTGGTGATCGCACAGAGCGTGAAGTCGCCGTACTCGCAGTTGGCGTCGAGGTCGCGCACCCAGTACGCGTTTGGCGCAACGGGGACTTGGAGGCACCAGCGCGACGTCGTCTGCGGCGGCAGCGGCTCGAGCGTTCGCTTCAGCGTCGTCACGACATCGCCGCTGGCGTCGAGCACGCGCGCAGTCGTTGTCGTCACAACGGAAAACCGGAGCTCGTAGTCGATGATCGGCGTCGAGCCTGTGAAGATCGGCGAGTCCCACTGCAAGAGGACTGCGCTGTGCGTGACGCTCGTTGCAGCGTCAGCGATGCGCAAGTTCCGCGGCGGCTGCGCGACGAACCGTGGCAGTGGCTGGAGCTTGAGCGGCGCTGCTATGCTGGTGTCTGCGTTCGTGAGGCGCTGGTGCTCGTGCATCGCATCGGCGATCTGGTTCGTACTCGTCGTCGGCAGCTCCTGCTCGCGCGCTTTGCGGTCGGAACACGCTGCTTCGTGCGCGGCAAGCACGTGCTGGACAAAGGCTTTGCCGCACGTCGCACACTGCCGCATCACACTCTGGTCCTTCCGGATCGCGTCGAGCTGGGCGATGCGATGGCTCGCAAAGTGCATCGTGTCAGAGCTAGACGCTGTCGCTTGGAGCGTCTGTGAGAGCCGCAGCACGCGGCGCTGAAGCGCGTCGAGCTCGTCTTGCTTGGCGCGGATCGTGAGCTGCGCCGTGGAGATGCCAGACTTGAGCTGCCGCACGCTGCGCTCGTTCAGGAACTGCTGATCGCACGCGCGCACGGACGCTGCGTGCTTGGCTTGCAGGTCGACGACGCCCATGTGCGTGTCGAGGACGTCTTGCTTGGCGCGCCAGAGCTGCGGCAGCGACAGGGACGTCGCGAGTGTCGTCGACGGCGTGCGCTGTCCAACGCAGCTCAGTAATGGCGTGCTGTGTGCCTCGGTGGATCGTGGCGGCGACGACGGGATCGCGATCGTGAGTGGCGGCTCGAGCGATGCTGTCATTGACAGTGACGACGATGAGAGTCCTGCTGTCTTGACTGAAGCGCGTAGCGACGGCGTTGGCGACGGCAGCGGTGACACGCGTGATGTCGTCGGCAGGACAGACAGCGTCGGTGTTGTTGTCCACGCATGGTCCGCGCCATTTGATATAACAGAGGCTGGGAGTAGCAAGGACTGCGCGGCGCGCCGGCGGTTCTCGACGCGGCGCTGGAGCTCACTTGCGCGCCACGCTGCCGCACTCGAGGCTTCGCTCGCCATCACTGCGGTCCCGAAGGCGCCATGTCTCGATACTCGAGCGTCATCACCGAGACGCGAAGCGACGCGTCATTAGCGAAACGGAAGGACGGCGTCTGAACGTGCACTTGTGCTCCAGAGCGGACTTGGACGCGAGACGACGACGATCGACCGACAGACGGACTGACGACGCGGTATGAGCACCGGGACAGCGACTGCAGCGCGTCCACCAGGGCCGCGGCGCCGGAGCAAGAGCCGCATGAAGCTCGAGATGGACGACCTCCCAGTGGTCGAGCTCGCGAGCGACAGCGTCGTGTTGCCGCCGCCGCCGATGGTCCCAATCACACTCGCGACGATCGATGGACGTAGCGCTAGCAGTAGTCTCTTGGACACCGCGCTCGAGTCGCCTGGCGTCGAGTGGAAGCACGAGCCTGTGCTACGCAATGCGGTCCACACGCTCCTGCAGGAGACGAGTCACGACGACAGCGCGTTCACGTTCTTGCGCCAAGTCTGCACCGAGACGCTCGCGCACAAGCACCGCGCGTCGACGCAAGGCTCGGCCATGGGCGAGTCGCTCCGAGGGTTTGAGGCGTCGACGCGCAAGTCGACGATCGTGTCGAGCACAGCGTCCGAGTGCGACGAGAGCGTCCTTGCGGCCAAGACGCTGCTCACGGCGCCAAAGAGTCCGCAGGAGCGGCTCCTCGCGCTCGTACCGAATGCGATCGAGAAAGGCAAGCGGACGTACCAGCGCCGCGCGAGTCCCAAGTGCGTCGCTTGTTGTGCTAGGAGAGAGAGCTAGTGCTAGCGGAACTAACCTTGCGCCTCTTGTCTTCGCTGTCGTGCGACTACGGCTACTCTACGCCGATGTCTGATGCCCACAGCACGAACTTGGAGGAGGCGTCGCGCTGGCAAAAGCTCGAGACGGATGACGTGGCGCCGATCACCGACTTGACTGTCATCTTCACGGGCGACACGGTCCCCGACGGCTTCACAAAGGTGCGTCTACGGGCTGAGAGGACGCTGCGTGTGCGACTAGCGGCAGGCAGCGACGGCTAAGTGTGTGGTTCATGGTACGCTCTCTCCTTCATGACAGCTCGAGCGCTCGCCCAGTGGACTGCGCGCCGACTTGAACAAAGGCGGGCGCGGCGTGTTTGTGTACCTCTGTCACCGCCGCGATCGCTCGGGCGACAAGCTGCCGATCAGCGAGATCGTTGCGATCTTCCCAGAGCGCGGCGAGTTCGTCCCGACCGACTACGAAGTCGTCCAGCGCCGCGGCGCGCCAGCGAACCTCAACACGGTCCGTCCTCTTGTCGTGTTTCCTTTGAGAGAGACGTGTGTGTGGGCTGACATGAGCGGCGGACTCGCTCTTGAATGGCTTGCACACATGACAGGGCACGCAAGGCGAGAAGATCTACTTGTGCTACAAGCGCTCGGCGTCGTCTTCGATCGTCGACGTGATGGTGCTGTTCCCGAAGAAGGGCGAGAAGCCGCCGTACAGGTGTGTCTGTCTGTAGAACATCCTCAGCTCAGGACGGCAGCAAGACTCACAGAGTGTGCTCTCTGCTGCCTCTGTGTGTGCGGTGGTAGCTACATGAAAGTGGACCGGACGCCGGACGGACACGTCGCAGACCTCAACATGAACTCGGGCGGCACGGAAGTGTGTCTTTGCTACAAGAAGAAGGTGCGTGGCGACAGATCGTCTTGAGTGTGTGTGTTTGTGTCTTGTTGGACTGACTGAGCCATCGCGTGCTCTGTATGACAGCTGAGTTCGCTCAGTGAGATGCACGCCAAGTGGCTCCGCACGACGCTCTCGACACGTGACACAAGCGACAGCAGCGCACGCGCACCCATGACGCCTCCGCCTGCGCACGCAGCAAAGCCCAAAGCCGTGAGCGCACAAGCCGGCGCGAAAGCGGACAAGCCACCGACTGGCGCAACGGCTGCTGGCAAAGCGTCCGAAGTGCGCGAGACGAACCCTGCGAGTCCGACTGGCGCCATTGGAGCAGCAGCGCAGACTGAGACGATCCACGGTACAAACGACGTTGGATGCAAGTGTGTAGATGGATCACTGGCACTGACTGAGTGGCTACCTGTGTCCATGCTCGTCTTGGTGCGCTACACGACAGCAGCAACTACTCCTGATGCACCGTTCACGTGGCAAGACGCGCAAGAGTACTACCTCTTCCCGCTCCTCTTGGCGTGCTACACGCGCCACGGCACAGCTGCCGAGGCAGCGCTCCAAGGTCTCGCACAGTGCTTTGACGCTGGGCTGTTTGATGACGACGACACTGCCGCCGCTGCGTCTTGTCGCCTCGATGTCATTGTCGATGCCGTCGCGTCGATCTGCCACCAAGGCGTGAAGGCGCGCTTTGCACTCGCACTGCCGTTCTTCCGCAAGGTCGGTCCAATGATGTTGGCTCGTGTCATCGTGCTGCGGCTAGCTCTTGGTGACCCACCAGTGCGTAGACTCACGCACTGACTGACTGACTGACTGACGGCGCTGCTGCGCTCACAGGTCATTCGCAAGTGCTCGCGCGGCTTCGCGCCGCCAGTGCTCCACGCGATCCTCAAGACCGTCATCTTCATCGGTGACTTTGACGCTGCGCTCGTCAAGTCGGTCGAAGACGAGCTTGTGCTCAAGATCATGGGGCAGTACGAAGCGAGTCGATGTGACGCGCGTGGCGTCGCCCCAGCGCTTGGCGCAGCAGCGACAGCCACAACAACGTCAGCGCGTACGACGCATGCGATCGCGCACGAGTTTGTCGAGCACCTCGTCGACGACGTGAGCGCCGGCGTCGAGATCGCCAAGATGACCGAGAGGATGCTCGGGATCTTCAAGGTCCGTCTGCTTACTGTGCGACCCACGCACTCTTGCTACTGCCACTACTCGGTCTCTCACACCCTTGTTTGTTACGCACACACGCCTGACGGCGCGCAGAGCCACGCATCGATCCACTCGCCGACGTTCTGCACCGACTTTGCTGCAGCAATGGCCGAGAGCATCGACACTGTTGTGCGTACTACTACAGCGTTGCCCTTGTAACTCTGTCGAGACGTACTCATAGCGAGCCTAACGATCGCTTGCGCTCGTACGTGTGTACGCAGGCGGAGCGCAATGCGCTGCAGCTCGTGATCACGCTCAGCAAAGCCGTGCACCGCAAAGCCATGAGCGCAAGCGAGCTCAACGCCGATCGGGACCACTTGGCGATCGTCAACTCGCTCCGCGCGCTCAACGTCGCGCTGCTCGCCACGGGTCCGCACACGCGCGAGCACCGCATGTTTGGCCAAGTCGTGCGGCGCTTCGTAGTCACGACCGTCAACTCAATCGTGCTCATCTGGTCCACCGACGTCTTCCGCGCGACGCTCACGCTCGTGTCGACGCTGTGGAACCACTACCGGCGCCACTTGAAAGTCGAGCTCGCGCTCCTGTTCGAACACGTCTTCTTGCGCATCCTCCGGAGCAACGCAGCGTGCGCTGCGGACCACCAGCTCGACATCCTCCATGAGCTCACGCCGTGGATCCAGCTCCCGCACAACGTCGTCGAGATCTTCCTCAACTTTGACTTGGACCGCGTGCAGCAGTGGAAGATCTTTGAGTTCTTCTGCTCCGCGCTCTGTAGCCTCGCAGAAGGCAGCACGCAGCCGAGTGGACTGAGCACTGGCACGAGCGCTAGTGGTAGTGGCGGCGGTGACGACCGAGACGACGAAGCGCTTCACTTGCAAGTCCAAGCGATCCACGCGATCCTCGCAATTGCGCGGAGCGTCATGGACGCTAGCGGTCATGCGCACTTGATCAGCCGCGACGCTCGAACGCGGCACTTGTCGATGGAGCACGGCGGGTGGGAGCAAGACGAAGGCGGCGACGATGACCATAGCGATCCTAGTAGTGCGAGTCTCTCGACTCCGTTTGACTTGCACGTATCACCGAGCGCGACGCCAGCAAGTCCACTGAGTGCTCCGAGCTCGCCAACAAGCTTGAAAGGCTCCAACTCTGTCGCAAGCGACCGAGCACACGGCAGCACTGCGCGCGGTCCAAAGTTCGGGAGCATCTCCGTGCGCATGCGCAACGAGCTGCAGAAGCGCAACCAGCAGTTCCTCAAGCGCGCGATGGAGATCGCGTCGTCCAAGAGCTTGAAAAAGGCGATCGAGTACCTCGTGGCGATGAACTTTGTGAAAGAGTCGCCGCGCGACGTCACGTCGTTCCTGCGGATCTACCACGACTTCTTTGACGAAGCTGAGATCGGCGACTACCTCGGCGAAGGCGACGAGGACTTTAAAGTCCAAGTGCGCCTCTCGTACGTCCGCGCGATCTCGTTCAAAGGCATGACGCTCGTCGAGTCGCTCCGGCACTTTCTCACGACTGGCGGCTTTCGACTCCCAGGCGAAGCGCAGAAGATCGAGCGCATGGTCGAGGCCTTTGCGCAGTGCTACTGGGAAGACGCGCCGACGTCGTTCTCGTCTGCGGACACGGCCATGATCATCGCGTACTCGATCATCATGCTCAACACGGACTTGCACAATCCGCAAGTGAAGAAGAACAAGATGTCGAAAGACCAGTTTGTCAAGAACAACCGCGGGATCGACAGCGGTCGGGACCTCCCACGCCGGTTTCTCGAAGACATCTACGACGACATTGCGCACACGCCGATGCACATCAAAGGCGCGCGGTTCGTCGCAGCGCCAACAGCGACGAAAGCCCGCGAGACGAACTCACTTGAGCTCGAGAACGAAAAGTTCCGCGTCGGGTTCACCAAGTCGGTCGCGCAGTTTGACGAGCTCTTGAAAGACCTGAGTCCGTCGTACTACACGTTCCAGTTCGTCGGCGTCGACACGTGCATCAGTCCAGACTTGATCAAGCTCCTGTTCGAGCGCGTGTGGTTCTACCTCCTCGCGCTCTCGACGTCGATCCTGTGCGACAACCAGTCCGACTTGTCCATGACCATGCACTGCCTCGACCTCTTGCGCTTTAGCATCTCGACGTGTCTCTTCCTCGACATGCCAGTCGAGCGCCAGGCGTTCTGCAACTTGCTCTTCAAAGTCCAGAGCGCGCTCGACGAGAGCGCACTCCCGGACGTCCCAGACGACAGCGAGCGTGAGAGCAGCACGCACGGCAGCAGCAGCGAGCTCATGCTCGAGCCGTTATCGGCAAACACGCCTGCGAGTGTGCCGCTGCCATCATCGCCTACAGCAGCAGGAGTCGCAACGGCGCCACACGCGCCAGCACAGGCAACAACAGCGCACGAGACGTCTGCTGACGAGACGCGCATGTGGATCGCGAGCATTGAGAACGCTGCGGCGACGGACGACCCGTGGCGCGTCATGGGCGACATCCACTTGCTCGTGAACAAGATGAAGGACACGATCCAGCGCCAGCAAAAGTCCGAAGCTCTAAGCTCCGTCGTCAAGCGCATCAACCGGAGCCACTTGTACATCAAAGGCACGACGCAGTTCATTCGCGAAGGCGACTTGACCAAGAAGTGCCGCTCGCGCAACCAGCTCTATCGGTTCTTCCTCTTTAGCGACCAGCTCCTGTACGCCGACAAGAGTCTATCGGGGTACTGGAACCCGCACAACTCGCTCCGACTCAAGCTCACGCGCATCGCTGATGTCCCCGACAGCGTGCTGCACAAGCACGCGTTCCAGATCCACAACCCCGAGAAGTCGTTCATCGTGTACGCCGACAGCGCGTACTCGAAAGCCGAGTGGATGCGCTTGATCGAAGACGCGATCGCAGAGACTGCGCAAAAGGTCAAGAACAACGCGCGGCGACTGTCGACACAGCCGAGTGTAGTGACTGCGCCACCACCGTCACTCGCAGCATCTGGCGCGCTCGAGACTCACGCTGCGCCACTGTCGCCGTCTGCAGCATCAGTTGTTGCGTCCGCGTCGTCTGCGATGAAAGTGCTCATGCGTCGGAGCTCGCGCTTGTCGTCGCCGACGCACGGTACAGCGCTCTCGTCGATTGGCGGACACTGTGACGAATCACCAGCAGCAGCGACGCTGGTCCAGAGCACTGGCGCCGAGACAACAGCACGCGCGATAACAGACTCCACTGGTGTGATGACACCGCAGCAACACCAGTCTCCAGCAGCGCAAGCAGACGCCGCGGTTGATCTACTGGACACTCGTTGCGAGACGTCATTCGAGCTACCACTGTTGTCGCCAGCGTCAGCATCGGCACTTGCGAACGAGACAAGTTGCGGCGCTCCTTCGAGTGAATTGTCGGAGCTCCTGTTGTCACCGCGTCGCAGCAACAGCGACCACGTGCAGCAAGACGAGCGCGCAGAGTAGGCAACAGTGAATGCAAATCGAACAGAGACCGTTGGCTCTGACCTTGAACGGCATCGTGCTCGTCTTGTCGTTTACGGCGACGATCGCGAACTCAAGCTCAAGATCATATCACCGATCATCAAGTGTCCTCTTCAGACCCTCACAAGAGCTGAGCTCCTTGAGTCCACCAGAGGAGGACGCTTGTTGAGTCAGAGGTGGTATACAGCAAACTGTCAAATTATACTGTATAGCCGCATATCAAAGCCGTTCGTGATGGCTATTGCCTCACCTCTAAGGATGTATAGCCGAATATCAGCACTTTGATGAGTTGAACTTGGTGGTTTGATGGCCGTATAGATTCTGCATAAGCTGTACGAAAAGTTAACCTACAGTGGCATCTGCCCACATCTCTCGCCTTCGCGATAAGACTCTCATAGAGAGAGTCTCTGTGCGTGTCATTCGCGAATCGACCCCGCGCGTCGCACCGACGACCTCCACCTCACGCGCACGCTCGATCTCCACAATGTCTGCCACCGTCCACGCCGTCGATGTGCTCGCTCCTGTCCCGCCGCTCACAGTGGTCGAGCTCGTGTGTCGCCACGCGTGCGACGAGCTCACTGGCGTGCGCGACATCGTGCACCTCATCAGCGACTTCATTGACCGTTCAAAGACGCCGTCCTGGACTCTTCCGCTCGCGAGTGCGCACCGGGACTTGCGACTCATGCAGCGCCTCGCTGTGCTCGAATCACCGACAATGGACGAGCACCACCGCGCGTTCCTACTCAGCGAAGCGCTCGAGTCCGCGATCGGCGCGTTTGCACCTCCACCACCAAGCGACGAGAGCACAGATGCCGCTGATGCTAGTCAAGAAGACGCCGCAGACGCCAGTCCTGAAGAGGCTGTTGTAAGCAGTTCGGAAGACGAGGCAAGTCGCCGTGCGACCGCATGGGCGATGGTCAAGTGGCTCTGTACGACGTACTGCCCGAACGCGCTCATTCTGAAAGGACTCGTCGAAGCAGCGCGCGTGGGCGAGCTCGAAGTCATCGAGTGGCTCGTTGCGCACCACGGCGACCGTTTGCTCTGGAGCGACGCGTGCGGCAAAGCAGCAGCGAGTGGCGGCCACTTGGACGTGCTCAAGTGGCTCCACGCGCAGAACGTGCTCAGTGAGTGGTGGACCCACGAAGCACTCCCAGAGTCGTGTGGCCAGGGCGACCTCGAGATCGTCGAGTGGCTGCTGTCGATCGGAGCGAGCCAGTTCAGTCTAGGACTGTCGAGAGCCGTCGCAAGCGGCCACGCTGGCGTCGCGCAGCTACTTGCCAAGTCGTTCACGCACCAAAAGTATCAGTTTGCCGAAGCAATGCGCACCGCGGCCGTGAACAACCAGCTCGAGCTCCTCAAGTGGCTCTACGGTATGTACCCTGAAACAAGCGCAACGGCGACGTTGATGAACGAAGCAGCGGCGGCAGGCAACTTGGAGATCGTCCAGTGGCTCCACGAGAGAGAGTCGAGCTGCTGCCCGGCCCTGGCCATGAACGACGCAGCGGCGAATGGCCACCTCGACGTCGTCCAGTGGCTCCATGAACACCGCACCGAGGGCTGCACGTCGCGCGCCATGGACGACGCAGCGGCGAATGGCCACCTCGACGTCGTCCAGTGGCTCCACGAGCACCGCACCGAGGGCTGCACGACCGCAGCAATGGACGAAGCCGCCAAGTACGGCTACTTGGACGTCGTGCAGTGGCTCCACGAGCACCGCACTGAAGGCTGCACGTTCCGCGCGATGAACGGCGCGGCGCAGTTTGGGAACTGGGAGGTGCTCGAGTGGCTGAGTGCGCACCGAACCGAAGGGTGCTCGGCCATGGGGATGACCGTGGCTGCGACCAACGGCCACTTGGACATCCTCCAGTGGCTCCACGCCAAGTACGGCAAAGGCTGCACGGCGAACGCGCCAGTGCTTGCTGCGGAAGCTGGCCACCTCGATGTGCTCGTGTGGTTCTACGAGACGTTCCACTCCGAGCTGTCGACGGACGTCGCAGACGTTGCGAGGACTGTCGAAGTGCTCGAGTGGCTCCGCGCGCACGGGATCGACAGCTGCACGCCGCGCGCATTCGACGACGCGGCGTCGCGCAACAACTTTAACAAGCTCGCGTACCTCCGGACGCACTGTCCGGACGTCTCGTGCACGGGTTTTGCAGTGGACGCTGCGATCCAGTCCGACTCGGTCGAGATGTTCCAGTGGCTCCGCGCGCACTTCCCCGACATGGTCGACATCGCACACCAGCGGCAGTTCTACGGCGCGAAGCGTCACTGGACACAGGTGTTTGACCTTTTCGAGCCACTTGAAGCTGCTCCTGAAGCTGCTCCTGAAGCAGACGCCACTGGCGACGACGAAGCGCCAGTTGAGGCAGCAGTGGCAGATGACAGTGTGTTGAGCGAGCCAGCAACCATCGAGCAGTGAGTCGACAGATAAACGATCGAAGCAAAGCCAAGACGTTCATCCATGCAGTTCATTCATCCATGCAGTTCGTTCAGTCAGTCAGGCGCAGCGTCCGTGTCGTGAGTGCAGTGCGCTACCTCCGTCGTCGTCGTGGGCGTCTCTCGTCTCCCTCGTCTCTTGCTTGCTCTGCCGCTCTCTCTCGTTGTCTCGCTCTCGCCCTCTCTCGACGCACTCGTACTCACTCTCACTCTCACGCACACGCACACGCTGGTCACATGCAGGGGCGCCGCCACACGCAAAGGCGCCGGGCTTGTCATCATCATCTTGTCGTCATCTGTGCAAGTCCCTCGCACACGTCGTCTCGCCATTCGCTCATCCATCCGTCCATCCGTCCATCAGTCGGTCCGTCACTCGTCGCTCTCTCACCCTCTCGTCCGTCCACCAAGAGAGACCGAGAGGTAGCGCACCAGAGCGAGCGAACTCGACCAAAGACCGACTGACAGACCAACAGCCGACTGCACAAGCGTACGCGAGACGCCGCGCGCTAAGGACTTGCACAGAAACCCTCAATGTCGAAGCGGAACGGTGCCGAGCCGACATTGAGCGTGGCCGCGTCGTTGAACATGTGCAGCGACACGGCCGCAGCGTACGTCCCTTTGAGGATCGCCACGGGTGATGCGCCTACGAGCGTGCCGTTGAGCGTAAAGAACAGCGTGCGGGTCGCGTAGTTCACGCCGCAGCCAACGACAAACGTCGGCGCGTCCGCGTAGCTCTGCGCGTGGACACTGCCCCACGCTGGACCGAGTGGCGTCCACTCGCCGCCGTACGCAGCTGAGCCGTCGTTGTAGACAAAGTCGCCGTCGTTGCCGTGGTAGCCGTACGACACGGGCTTCCAGCCCAAGTGCTCCTCGGACCCAAAGCCGTACGCTGCGCGCGACGCGTCGTCCGAGAGCGACACGACGCCGACGCTGCCGCAGCCTTGGAGCGTCACTTCAAAGTACGCGATCTCTTTCTGCAGCGCCGCAGCGCATGGCAGCACTGGGAGCGCCTCGGTGCCGCGGAACGACTCGACCGAGCCGCGCGCAAAGCTCCGGAGCATCGAGTCGTTCCGGATCGCGTACGTGCCGTCGACTGGGTTCTGACTCACAGAGCTCCGCGACGCGAGCGGGTACGCAATGCGCTGTGCGCGGCGCTGGACCATTGCGAGCTGGTCTGTGAATGAGAGCGCGAGGTACGGACCGCGGAGCGGCGTCGCGATCGTTGGGCGCCACTGCTGCGAGTAGAGCGTGAGCAAGAGACGCTTTGAGCTCGTGACGACGTCGCGGAACGCAGTGCACACGCGCGCACTCGTGACGAGGTCGTCGACGTCGAGGAACTCGAGACAGAGCTCGAGCGCGTGTGACTCGAGCAGCTCGTGGTCGTTGTTCGCTGCAGCAGCAGCAGCGGCTGCGAGCGCGTCGCCGCGGCGGAGCTGGCGTTTGCGCGCGTTCTGGCTCAGCTTTGTGTTGTTCAAGAGCTTTGAGATCTCAATGCGCGGTCCGCGCGGTCCACTGCTGCGGTTCAAGTCGCTCCAGCGCAGCTCGCGCGGTGAGCCACTGCGGCCGCCGCTGCGGCCCGTGTTGTAGCGCGACGTCACGGCTGCGTACGACTCGTACGCCATTGTGCAGTCTGGTTGTTCTTGTTCGTCGTCGTCGTCGCCGTCGTCTTCGTCTTCGCTCGCAGTTGAGCTGTTGCTCGAGACGGAGCTGCAGACGCTCGGGAGCCGCGCGCGGCGGGGCTTGAGCACGACGAACGTGTGGAGCGAGCTTGGCGACTGCGCACGCAACGTCGATGGCGCGGAAAAGCACGTCGAGGACGATGCGAGCCACGATGCGACCATTGGTTTTCGAGGAAAAAGAACGCGCTGTGAGAGAGTAAAAGAACACACGTGAATGCGTTGTGTCGAGCGCGACTCAGATGCTGCTTGGTCGACGAGAAGGAAGCGCTCGCACTCGCTGATGATCTGCGTCGACGTACGTGCGGGCTCGAGCGCGAATGGAAAACTGGCGCTCGTCGAAGAGGTCGTCAAAGTCGAGGAAGAGGTTGAGAGCGGTCGTGCACGACGACGATGTGTGAATGCTCGCTCGGTCGCTCGTCGCGGGCAGGGCTATAAAGAAATGCGGATCGCGCGCGCGCTTCTTCTCGTAATGGATGGAACGCCTGCGTGCCTGCCTGCCGCTTGTTGTTGGTCTTCTTGTGCGTCGCCTTGTTCGCCTTGTTCGCTTTGGTCGTGGAGAGGAGCGCAGACGAACGACGTGTGTGTGTCTTGTGTCTTTTGTGTGAGCGGCACCACTTGCTGCTGATGGATGTGCGTGCTAGCGCGCGAATCGCGATGTGTGTGTGTGTGCCTCGCATATCCACCATTCAAACCATTCAAACTAACCAACCAACGATCTCGTCGATCGATCCAAGCGATATCCGACCGACCGAAGCGCCGCATAGCACACTGCCAGAGATGCAAAGCGTTCGTTCGTTCGATCCACACGACGCACACAGAACTGCTTTGGCTTGTTGTTTGTGTGGGAGACGCGCCTGCTGTGCCGCGATCGAAGAGAACGAACCGCCGCACAACTTCAAGTTGGGGCTTCTTCTCTCTGTGACGACGAGTATCAGGCATTGTGTGTGCAAATATTGACGAGGCGGCGCGCCGGCAGGTCGACTGTTGCTGCGTGGCGAGACCATGGCCTCGACAGATCCTCGATCGAGCGTGCGTGGTGCCATTCTCGCAGTAGCAGCAGCACCACCACCGCGTGCGAACCACAGCACCAGCACACACACACACACACACACACACGTTGAGCAACGAGCCACACAACAACAGCAAAAGCACACGCAGCTGATCGATGATCAGGTCGCGATTTTAATTGTACTGTAGAAGCGAGCGATCCCTCGCTTTCTTCTCTAAAGCTTGTGCCAGCGCACGCACAGCGCAACTTCAAGCAAGCAAGCACACGTGGATCGACTGCGACGGATGATCAAAGGGATGATGGATCAAAGCATGTATGTGTTGGTGTTGCGCATGGAACGCAATGCGCTCGCTCGACTCGCATTGACTCGCATTGACCGCTGCCGCCGCGTGCGCAACGAGCAGCAAAGCAACAAGCAACAGCAAGCGCTGCTACGTCGCGCTCCTTCGTGCATCATACACACGGCACGCGAGTGACTCAGGCATCTGTGGTGTGCCTCTACGCCGATGCCGCCGATGACGACGATGCCGAGGACAGCAAGCCGTACTGCGTGAGCAGCGGCGCGACCGACGGCTTGCGGCCGCGAAAGTCCTCAAACACCTGCAGCGGGTGCTGGCCGCCGCCGCGCGCGAGGATCGTGTCGCGGAACCGCTGGCCCACGCGCGCGAGTGCTTCGCTGCGCTCGGGCGCCTGTGCCGCTTCTTCAAACGCGCCGTACGCGTCGCACGACAGGATCTCGGCCCACTTGTAGCTGCTCGTTCAGTCAGTCAGCAGATCGTCGGTCATTCGTTTGGTCATTCAGTTTGTTGGTTCGTTCACAGGATGACAGACACACATGAGCACTCGCATCCATCACAGAGCACCGAGCAAATCTTCAGCGCCGACTGTGCACTTGAGTCAGCGAGTGCCAGTCGCGCACAGGCTCACACGCACAGCCACACACAGGCACAGACACAGACACAGCCAAGCACAACCGCACAGAGACACACACAGGCACAGACTCAAGAGAACGGGAGAGAGCTCGACACACGCACACACACAAACACGCACACACACGACGAGAGCGCACATACCTGTAGTAGCCTGCTGCGTAGCCGCCAGCAAAGATGTGCGAGAACGAGCAGAGGAAGCGGTCTTCGTCCAGCGGCTCGAGCACCGAGTACCTGGACATGAGCACAAGCAGGAGCACATTAATGCGGCCACACACACAAGCAGTCACAGTCTCGTGAGTCTCGCGCCAGCGACACTGGCAAGTGACGCGTGCACTGGTGCTGCTGCTGCCAGTATCACATCACATCACACAGAGCACACAGAGCACACGCAGCAGACGCACTCTGCAAGGATGCGCTTCTGGACGTCAAAGACTGGCTCGTCGCCTGCGTAGTGCTCATGCAAGTACAGCAACGCGAGCATTGACGATCTTCTTGTGCTGAAGTGTCCTTTGTGTGGACATTTTGTGCGTCTAATAATGTATTTATTAGCAAATTTTCTGTGGTTGTTGTAAAGTTTAGTATACTGTGCGTATATATATCCAAATAAACAAAGTTGCTGTGTGGCGTGGAGCTCACGTTTTGCAAGTCAAACAAACCTGAACGAGATCGATCGAGCAGGATGTTGATGATGCGGCAGTCGCTCCGAGCCGCACGTGTGCTCCGTGCGCGCAGCTTGCCATACACGAGCGCGCCGTACGTGCGTGCTCTGGCAACTGCGACCGCGAACCCGCTCCTGGAATGCGTGCGCGAGCGCAAGCTGCCGCCGTTCGAGCGTCTGCAGATCGCAGACATTAAACCAGCGGTGGAGACTGCTGCGAGCGAGTACACGCGCGACCTGCGTGCGCTCGAGGAGCGTCTTGAGCAGCAACGCAGTGCGCAGCTGCAGTGGCGCGACGTCGTCGAGCCGCTCGAGGTGCAGAGCGACCCGCTTGAGCGCATCTGGGGCATCGTCGGCCACCTCATGAGCGTGCGCAACTCGGAGCCACTCCGCACAGTGCACGACGAGCTGCAGCAGCTCGTGATCGAGACGTTCACGGAAGCGTCGCAGAGCAAGGCGCTGTACAACGCGTACCAAGCAGTGCACGAGAGCGCAGAGTGGGACTCGCTCTCGCTCGCGCAGCAGGTGCGTGTTTGCTCAACGCTCGACGCCATCGCGAGTGCTGATAGTGTTTGTCGAGACGATTGTGTGTGGTTGATTCATCAACTCACGCACTGCTCTTCGCTGCGTCCCACTACTCGTCTGCACAGCGTGTCATTGAGCTGAGCCTCCGCAGCGCAACGCTCAGTGGTGTGGGTCTCGAAGGCGCTGAGAAGGAGCGTTTCAACGCGCTCAAGCTGCGCGCTGCTGAGCTGGTACAGTCATTCACTCACGCGCGCCACTGTCTAGCTCCTTCTTCACTCTCGCTCCACCGCGCACTCACTGCGTTCTCTATCGACTGCATGCGTACTGCTTGCTACCTCTGGATGCGCTTGTGTTGATCGCTAGAGCACCAAGTTCGCGTCGAACCTGCTCGATGCCACGAAGGCGTTCTCGCTCGTTGTGGCTGACAAGTCGGAGCTCGACGGACTCCCAGACTCACTTCTGCAGCTCTTTTCGCAGAGCGCGCGCGACGACGGTCACGCCGACTCGACGCCTGCGACTGGTCCATGGCGCATCACGCTCGACCCGCCGTCGTACATCCAGTTCATGAAGTACGCTGCGAACCGGTCGTTGCGCGAGCAGCTCTACCGCGCGTCATCGAGCCGCGCGAGTGCTGCGCCGTTCGACAATGAAGCGATCTTGACTGAAGTGCTCGCGATCCGCAAAGAGATGGCGCAGCTCTTGGGCTTTGAGACGTACGCGCAAGTGAGCATTGCGAAGAAGATGGCGCCGAGCGTCGCGGAAGTCGAGCAGATGCACACAGACTTGCGCGACAAGTGCTTCACGATCGCGCGGGACGAGATCGCGACGCTCACGGCGTACGCTCGCTCACACGGCCAGACGAGCGAACTCGCGCCATGGGACCTTTCGTACTGGTGCGATGCGTGCTAGCGTCGCTTGTGTGAGTGCTCTGTAGCAGCCAAGTCTGACTGACTTGGCTGGATGCTGATGTCTGGCCGTGGCGACACACCTCATGAACAGGTCGGAGCAGCTCAAGGCCGAGAAGTACTTGTTCTCGGACGAGGCGATCAAGCCGTACTTCCCTCTCGAGAAGGTCCTCGACGGCCTCTTTGCGCTCACGGCGCGGCTCTTTGGCGTGACGATCGAAGCTGCGGACGGCGCGACCGAGGTGTGGCACCCGGACGTGCGGTTCTTCCACGTGCGCCGGAGCTCGGACGGCGAGCGCATCGCGAGCTTCTACCTCGACCCGTTCTCGCGACCGAAAGAGAAGAACGGCGGCGCGTGGATGAACGTCTGCGTCGACCGCAGTCGCTTGCTCGGTCCGGGCGCGAGCGTGCGCCACCCAGTGGCGTACTTGATTTGCAACCAGTCGCCGCCAGTGGGCGACACGCCGAGCCTCATGACGTTCCGCGACGTCGAGACGCTCTTCCACGAGTTTGGCCACGGGCTCCAGCACATGCTCACGACTGTCGAGTACGGCGCAGTCGCTGGGATCAACGGCATTGAGTGGGACGCCGTGGAGATCCCGTCACAGATGATGGAGAACTTTTGCTACGACCCAGGTACGTCGTCCTCTGTTCGTCTGGCGACTTGGATGTCTGTCTTGAGCAGACCTGATCCGTGCTGTGAGCCTCGAGAGCGTGAGCTGACGCAGATGCCTCTCTCTCTCTGCTCTCAATTGCTTCCTCTTCCACTTCGCAGAGACGATCAACGCCATCAGCGGCCACTACCAGACGGGCGAGCCACTCCCGACCGAGCTGTTTGAGAAGATCAAGGCTGCGCGCAACTACATGGTCGCGACGATGATGCTGCGGCAGCTCGGCTTTGGCGCGCTCGACATGTACTTGCACGAGCACTACGCAGGCGACGAGCCAGTCTTTGACGTCCAGAAGCGCATCCTTGCAGAGTGCGTCTGCTGCGTGTGCTCTGTGTGCTCTGTGTGATGTGATGTGATACTGGCAGCAGCAGCACCAGTGCACGCGTCACTTGCCAGTGTCGCTGGCGCGAGACTCACGAGACTGTGACTGCTTGTGTGTGTGGCCGCATTAATGTGCTCCTGCTTGTGCTCATGTCCAGGTACTCGGTGCTCGAGCCGCTGGACGAAGACCGCTTCCTCTGCTCGTTCTCGCACATCTTTGCTGGCGGCTACGCAGCAGGCTACTACAGGTATGTGCGCTCTCGTCGTGTGTGTGCGTGTTTGTGTGTGTGCGTGTGTCGAGCTCTCTCCCGTTCTCTTGAGTCTGTGCCTGTGTGTGTCTCTGTGCGGTTGTGCTTGGCTGTGTCTGTGTCTGTGCCTGTGTGTGGCTGTGCGTGTGAGCCTGTGCGCGACTGGCACTCGCTGACTCAAGTGCACAGTCGGCGCTGAAGATTTGCTCGGTGCTCTGTGATGGATGCGAGTGCTCATGTGTGTCTGTCATCCTGTGAACGAACCAACAAACTGAATGACCAAACGAATGACCGACGATCTGCTGACTGACTGAACGAGCAGCTACAAGTGGGCCGAGATCCTGTCGTGCGACGCGTACGGCGCGTTTGAAGAAGCGGCACAGGCGCCCGAGCGCAGCGAAGCACTCGCGCGCGTGGGCCAGCGGTTCCGCGACACGATCCTCGCGCGCGGCGGCGGCCAGCACCCGCTGCAGGTGTTTGAGGACTTTCGCGGCCGCAAGCCGTCGGTCGCGCCGCTGCTCACGCAGTACGGCTTGCTGTCCTCGGCATCGTCGTCATCGGCGGCATCGGCGTAGAGGCACACCACAGATGCCTGAGTCACTCGCGTGCCGTGTGTATGATGCACGAAGGAGCGCGACGTAGCAGCGCTTGCTGTTGCTTGTTGCTTTGCTGCTCGTTGCGCACGCGGCGGCAGCGGTCAATGCGAGTCAATGCGAGTCGAGCGAGCGCATTGCGTTCCATGCGCAACACCAACACATACATGCTTTGATCCATCATCCCTTTGATCATCCGTCGCAGTCGATCCACGTGTGCTTGCTTGCTTGAAGTTGCGCTGTGCGTGCGCTGGCACAAGCTTTAGAGAAGAAAGCGAGGGATCGCTCGCTTCTACAGTACAATTAAAATCGCGACCTGATCATCGATCAGCTGCGTGTGCTTTTGCTGTTGTTGTGTGGCTCGTTGCTCAACGTGTGTGTGTGTGTGTGTGTGTGTGTGCTGGTGCTGTGGTTCGCACGCGGTGGTGGTGCTGCTGCTACTGCGAGAATGGCACCACGCACGCTCGATCGAGGATCTGTCGAGGCCATGGTCTCGCCACGCAGCAACAGTCGACCTGCCGGCGCGCCGCCTCGTCAATATTTGCACACACAATGCCTGATACTCGTCGTCACAGAGAGAAGAAGCCCCAACTTGAAGTTGTGCGGCGGTTCGTTCTCTTCGATCGCGGCACAGCAGGCGCGTCTCCCACACAAACAACAAGCCAAAGCAGTTCTGTGTGCGTCGTGTGGATCGAACGAACGAACGCTTTGCATCTCTGGCAGTGTGCTATGCGGCGCTTCGGTCGGTCGGATATCGCTTGGATCGATCGACGAGATCGTTGGTTGGTTAGTTTGAATGGTTTGAATGGTGGATATGCGAGGCACACACACACACATCGCGATTCGCGCGCTAGCACGCACATCCATCAGCAGCAAGTGGTGCCGCTCACACAAAAGACACAAGACACACACACGTCGTTCGTCTGCGCTCCTCTCCACGACCAAAGCGAACAAGGCGAACAAGGCGACGCACAAGAAGACCAACAACAAGCGGCAGGCAGGCACGCAGGCGTTCCATCCATTACGAGAAGAAGCGCGCGCGCGATCCGCATTTCTTTATAGCCCTGCCCGCGACGAGCGACCGAGCGAGCATTCACACATCGTCGTCGTGCACGACCGCTCTCAACCTCTTCCTCGACTTTGACGACCTCTTCGACGAGCGCCAGTTTTCCATTCGCGCTCGAGCCCGCACGTACGTCGACGCAGATCATCAGCGAGTGCGAGCGCTTCCTTCTCGTCGACCAAGCAGCATCTGAGTCGCGCTCGACACAACGCATTCACGTGTGTTCTTTTACTCTCTCACAGCGCGTTCTTTTTCCTAAAATATGTAGCAACAAATGTATGATATTGTTGTTTTGTACGATGAAATGTAATTTGTTTGATGAACGATTCCTAACTCTTGAAATGACCATCATTCCTTATTGTCGCGTACAATATTGTTTTTTCAAATGCGATGTATGTGTATTTTTCTTGAGCATATGTATTGCTTATTTCTGGTTTGTAAATTATTTGAGTAGCTACTTCATTTCTTATATATTTGAATTTATCAAATCATTGTCCTTCACTCAATAGTTCAAATCGTGCATATTGACCTTCGTTTGATTGATTTACGCGAGACGTTTGTCTTGAGCGGTAGCTCTTGACAACCGCGCTGCTGCGTTCTCGACGGCGGGCGGCATCGGCATTTCGTTCTCGCTTTGGACAAGTGCGCATCGAAAAAAGATTGTTGGACCAATTATGTATAGAATCCAAATACTGGATTTTCGTGATGATTTTGCCCGTTGATGTGATATTCGACCTGATTTCTTCAGGATTTCTGGATGTCCTATTATGTTACTTGAAACTAATCGCAGAACTTACAAATTGCTAGTAACTAAGTCAAAAATATCGTGTGTGTGTGGTCAGCGTGTCGATAAAAGTGGAATCTTGAGTGGGATATCGTATTGCAAAGTCAAGACCGTGCGGGAATCGTGCGGTTGCCGAATTGGGGGAAAATCCTACAAAAAAATATTCGTCAAGAAGCAACTCAAAACAACGCTGATAGATCGCAACAGGAAGCGAAGCAGCAACACTCCAAAGCAGCTCCTCGGCTCACTCACCTCCTCGCCTTGCAAGCATGAACACGGCCGCGATCCTTCGTGTTGCGCTCTTCAGCATGCTCGCGACAGCTGCGCGCGCATGGGACTTCACAGACGAGCTCGATGGTCCAACAAACACGACGAAGAAGACAACTGCAGTATCGACGCTCGGCAGCGGCGCTTCCGACAACAACGCGCAACACATCTATGGCGGCACTGCTGCTGACATGTCCAAGAGCAAATTCGTTGTGGGCTTACGCAAGACATCGGGTGGCAAGACGTACTGCGGCGGCTCGCTCATTGCGCCAATGTACGTGCTCACGGCGGCGCACTGCGTCAAGACGAACAATGTCACGATGTACGCGTCGATCGGGTCCAAGTACGCGTCCGGCACGAAGGACGGCGAGCGCATCGCCGTCGCAGAGGCGTACGTGCACCCCAAGTACGAGAAGGCGAGCCACGTGTACGACGTGGCGATCTTGAAGCTGTCGGCCAAGTCGGACGTGACGCCCGTGCCGCTCGCAGCGGCTGACGGCTCGGACAACAAGGAGAAGACCATGGCGGTCGTGCGCGGCTGGGGCTTGACCGAGACGAAGGTCCAGGCGTCGACGCTCCAGGAAGTGAACGTGCGCATCGCCACGAACGCCGAGTGCAACAAGCAGTACAACAACCGCATCACGGACGGCATGCTGTGCGCGGGCGAGGGCGGCGGGAAGGACTCGTGCCAGGGCGACTCGGGCGGGCCGCTCGTGTCGAACAACAAGCTCATTGGCGTCGTGAGCTGGGGCGGCGAGTGCGGCGTGGCGCCAGGCGTCTACCAGCGCGTCACGAGTGTGCTGGAATTTATCCACGAGAAGATCGGCGCCACGAATGCGACTCGACGAGCGCTAGACTCGAGTCTCTCGTGGTCGTCCTGAGCTTGTAACACGATATCATCAGTCTTGTAGAGCCTCTCTCGCTTGAGCGCTTGTGTGGCGCATCTGTGCGTCGATAAGATACGAGCCGACAGTACCGTGCGCAGTACGACGCCAAAGTACAGCGCCGGAGCTACGTATCACTTGAGCAAGAGCTCCAGGTCATTGCCCTCACATCCCAATCTGTGACGTGTGCGAATCTGTGACGTGTGAGCAATGCGGACGCGAAACGTCGCGAGCGAGAGCGCTCGATGCACTCGTCTTCGCAGAACGACCGAGTGCAACGCAGGAGCAGCAACATGCCGATCGACGTGACTGCGCGCCATGCGTTCGCATACGGCGGGCGGCAGCTCCAGCTCGCGGATGAGCACACGATGGTGTTTGTGAGCGGCAATGCGCTCGCATTCACGTCGACAGTGTCCAACTCACAGCACTTTCTACTGCGCGCCAAGCCGCGGCAGCTCGTGGCGTTTGACTGCAACTGGCGCACAGCAACGGTCGCAGTGACAGCGCGCGAGCCGAGCGCAGACATCTTGCTCTACTCGTACCCGGACAAGAAGCTGCGCGGGAAGCTCCAACATGGCGCGCGCTTCGAGTACTCGCGCCTCGCGTTCTCGCGCTGCGGGCGTCGCCTCGTGAGTCTGCGCGCCATGGACCCAGACGAGAGCGACGAGAGCAATGCGAGCGGCAGCCAGCGCATCGCACCATCCTCAAGTGCAGCTGCAAACAGCAGTAGCAACAGCCTCACGAGCAAAGAGAGCGACGGAGCTGCTGCAGCGCAGAAAGCCATGCTGCTCGCCAAGCGCCAGCGCGTGTGCGTCTGGGACATTGAGCAACTCGAACCAGTGAAAGGCTGCGCGAGCGGCACGCTCACAATCGACGCTGCGTTCGTGTCGTTTGATCCAGCGAACCCGGATCAGTTTGTCGTCGGTGGCGACGACGGCATGCAGATCTGGAAGATCTACCGCGGCAAAAGCTCGAGTCTGCTGCGACAGATGAGTGTCCACTCGAGCAGCTACGCCCATGGCAGCGACGATCATAGTGACGACATGGAGTTCTTTGAGCTCGAGGAGAAGCGCAGTCAGTGGCTCTGCCACGCGTGGCTCAAGAACGACCGGCTCTTGGCAGCGAACCGCGCGGGCGAGCTCGTGCTCGTTGATACAGCGACTGCGAGCATCGTGCAAGTCATTGACACGGCGCTGCAGCCGACGCGGAGCTGCATCGCTGCGATCGTGTACACTGCAGATGCGATCGTGCTCGCGTACGGAGACGGTCGCGTGATCTGGCTCAGCGATAAGAACTGGGAGGTGCTGCAGACAGCGGCACTGCCGGACTCGCCTGCTGCAGGCGGGAGCACTAGTCTCGCATCCAGCGGCACAACACCGTCGAGCGCAGACGCCAGTCTCATTGCGTGCATGGCGCCGTCACCAAACCACTCGAAGCTCTACGTCGGCACGCGCGACGGCCGCATCTTTGAGCTCAAGAGCAGCGTGCTCGCAGACGAGGACGAGGACGAAGACGGCGGCGGCAGTGCGATGCTCATGAGCTCACCGGACAATAGCAGCAACAACAACAGCGACACGCACCTCGTCGTGCCGTGTGGGAGCTTCCCGGTCGGCGCAGTGCTCGCGAGCTCTGTGCTCACGCCATCTGGAGGGCTCTTTGCCAACGACACGCTCATTGCGAGCGGCGGCGTGAGCGGTCGAGTGTACTTCTGGAGCGTCAGCAAGTGCCGTCTCGTCGCAGAGGCGAGTGTCGTGCTCTTGTTTGCACACGCGCCAGGCACTGTACTCGGCGCGTCCGAGAGCAGCAGCGGTCTCCTCGCCGGTGCAGCGCCGTCGACTACGTCGCTCGGACAGAGTTTGAGCAGTAGCTCAAACGAGACGCTGCCGCTCGCAAATGGCGGTGCGAGCGCCGAGACAGCGCCTGCTGTCCTCATCACGGCGCTCGCGTCGAGTCCAGTGGACCCGGTGCTCATGATCGGCGACCACAGCGGACGCCTGCGTGCAGTGTGCGTCGCCAAGATCGTCGGCGGCAACGGCGCAGTCGAGCTCCTTCCACTGCACTCAGTCCAGCTCGCTGGCGACAACGCGCCGCTCGATACGCTCGAGATGCATCCGACGCAGCCGGTCGTGCTCGCAGCGTCGACGCGCGCCAACACCGTGTTCTTCGTCTCGATGGACCACGAGAAGCACTTCCAAGTGCTCGCGTACTTCACGCTCCTCGAGCCGAGCGAGCACGTTGTGGACGTCAAGTGGAGCATCCCAGCGCACAACGCAAGCGCGCTCACGGCCACGTGCTTCTCATCACGCGGTCTCTTCTACGTCGCGCGGTACCAAGCACCGTCCGCGAGCGCCGATGCACGCGTCGTGCCGGTCGAGATTCCGACCAAAGTCGTAGCGTTCGGTGAAGACATGCTCGCCAAGTGCACGAGCCTTCGGTTCCTCGCAGCAGCACCGACAAGCATGATGCTCGCGATCGCACCGAGCGGGAACCACGTCCACGTGATGAAGTACATGGAGATCGCAGCGCTCGACCCGACCGAGAAGATCTCGATCCTGTCCAAAGTCCTCGCGCAAGACGCGCACGAGAACGGCGTCGCGACGCTCGCAATGTACCCGCAGACGCTCCTCGACGGCAGCGAGCTCGTCGCGACCGCAGGGCTGAACGGCGCGATCACGATCTGGCTCGTGTCGTTTGGTGCTAGCAGCAGCAGCAGTAGTGGCAGCACTGCTGGCAAGGACTGGCCGCTCGAAGACGTCCAAGCGACAAAGAAGAAGAGCGTCGCCGTGCACGCTGGGTCCGTGACGTCGCTCCAGTTCCTCGACGTCGACGATGACGTGTACCTCGTCTCGACTGGCGCTGACGGTTGCGTCTTCTTGCTCGACGTCCGCATCCCAAGCGACCTCCGAGCGCCGCCATCGTCGACTGGCGAGCCTCGTGTTGAGCGCAACATGAACCCGCTGTACATCAACATTGTGTCGTTTGCCAAGTACGACGACGCGTTCAAGCCCGCGCAGGAGCTCGAGCACACGCCGTTCCTCGACGTGCTGCGCGCGGCCGAGGCGTTCGACGCGCGCAATCGCTTCGACCGCCTCAAGGACCAGACGCGCGCGCAGCTCAACGACCTCGAGCTCAAGCTCAAGGTCCTCCTCGCGGAGAACGACAAGCTCCCTGAGAACGAGCGCCTCGCGCGCGACGACTTTGTCGTGAACGTCGACTGGCGCGACGCGCTCTTAGCGCGGAACCGCGAGCGCGCGGACCGCGTGCGCGAGAGCATCGTGCGCGACATCGCCAAGATGCGCATCGTGCGTGAGCGCATGAAGCGCGAGTTCTGGGACGCCGCGACGGTCCAAGGCGTGCGCTTGCGCGCGCTCTCGCCGCCGCCAGCAACCTCGAACGCATCGCAGAGCAATGCGAGCTTGTTTGTGTACAACTTTCCCATGCGGCGCCAGAGCAAGCAGGAGCTCCGGACAGCCAAGCAAGTCGAGCTCATGCGCGTGATCGAGTTTGCCCACATGCAGCACGAGACCGCCGAGATGCTCGCGACACCAGCCGCCGCGCGCTCGGAGACGGCGCTCACGCGCTTCCACGACGTGCTCGCGCCGAGCAGCAGCAGTCTCCAGTGGCTCATTGACGCTGGCGTGCACCACCCAGCGCTCTCCAAGTGGCTCGTCGACAAGACGCCAGCAGGCACGCCTGGCGTTGGCGGGAGCGACCGGAGCTACAGCGACTTGCGGCCGTACGAGCTCGTGTACCACCCAGCGGCGATTCGCACGCGCAAGCAGCAGCGCGTGCAGATCCAGCTCCTCAAAGCGTTCGTGCGCGCGCTCGTGGTCGAGTTCAACGCCGAGTTCGACGCGCTCGTGCGGCTCAAGCAGACCAAGATCGACGAGATCGAAGCGAAGAACGCGCGGATCCTCGAGATCGGCGCCGAGCTCGGACTCGCTGCGAGCGCCATGGCGCACGAGCTCTACCGTCCGCAGCTCGCACCGGACGAGCGCGCAGCGTCGATCCTCGACGTCACACCAGACGAGATGACGCAGACGATGTACGAGACTGAAGAGATGCGGCGCAAGCGCGAGCGCGAGGCGCAGGAGAAGCTCGAGCTCGAGCGGCAGCGGCAGAAAGACGACGTTGCAGGTCGAGCGCTCACGGACATGATGGACGGCACGCTCGAGGTGAAGAAAGAGTCGCTCGCGACCCAGACGCTCGTGAAAGAGCCGTGGATGCTCGAGACGCCGCTGGACGAGATGACTGCGGAGCAGCGCAAGCTCCTCGCGCAGTTCGAGGCCGCGCAGCAGAAGCTCGTGGAGGAGACCGAGAAGTACAAGAAGAGCCTCGACCTCGAGCTCAAGAAGACGCGGAGCGAGATCAGCGAGATCTGCAAAGCGTTCGACGAGAAGCTCCGCGCATTGCACGAGAGCTACTTGCTCATGCGCCGGAGCGTGCTCGTGCAGCAGTTGTACGAGCTGCGGCTCGCTGAGGACCTCATGGACCACGAGCAGCTCTTGCTCGCGCGCGACCGCATCGCGGCGACGATGCAGACGCTCCGGAGCGAGATCCACGTGAGCGAGAGTGAGAACGAGCGCTTTGCGGTGCAGCTCGAGAGCGCCAAAGACGAGTGGCACCGCGCCGTCGACGACGACAAGAGCTGCGAGAAGAACTTTGTGCGCGAGCTCGAGGAGCTCGCTGGTAGCAACGCTGCATCCGGCGCCGCGCCACTCGAGCACGACCTCGTCAAGCACCTCATCGAGCTCTACAAGAAGCGCAAAGGCGACGACCTCGTGCGCGACAACGGCGAGCTTGCTAAGCGCGGTGGTGGTGCAGCAAAGCGCGGCAAGAGCTCGCAGCACCTCGGTATGGGTGCGAGCAGCATGTCACTCGGCGCCTCGAGCAGGCAGGGCCTGGCGTCCGACCCGTCGTCGCGCAGCCTTGCGCCAGTCACGACGCTGCTGCAGAGTCTTCAGCACTCGAGCAGCGACGGCGTCGAGGGCGAAGCGAACCTCGATCCGTTCCAGCACATCGACTACGCGCCGCAGCTTCGACGGCTCGACAGTAGCGGAAGCGTCAGTGCGAGCCAGCGCCACGTCGTGCCGCTCGACTACGACGTCGATCGCCCTGATGGCGTGCTCATTGAAGATCGCGTGTGGCGTGCGCTCAACACGTTGCGCACGAAGAAGATCCTCGCAGAGCACACGGCGAAAGAGAAAGCCGAGCAGTACGCGCTCGCAAAGAGCGTCGCAGAGGAGCTCCGTAGCAAGCTCGTTGAGCTCCAGCACGCGCTGCACGAGCAAGCAGCAGCGCACGCCGCGACGACGCGAGAGCTCGAGGCGCTCGCAGACAACGCGCCGCTGCTCGTGCACATCAAGCAGGGCCAGGACGAGTCGAGCAGCAGCAGCATGGACACAGACGAGCTCTTTCGGTCGCGCGCGGCGCCAGATGCGTTCCTCGTCGCGCGCGCGAGCGTCGAGTCGCTCAACGACGTGATCCAGCTCCACGGGAAGGACCAAGTGGGGATCTTGAGCAAGATCAAGCACTTCCGCAAGAACATCAACGTGATGGAGTGGGAGCACGCGCTGCTGCAGATGCAGACGCGCGACATGGAGGAGCGGTACACTGACATCCAACTCCTGCGCGTGACGAAGGACCTCCAGGAGCTCTTCCACACGGGCGACACGACCGAAAAGCAGACGCGCGAGATCGCGCTGCTCGAAGCCAAGATGGGGCACGTCGGGAAGAATCACCAGACGCAGCTCCTTAAGCTCGAGCACGCTATGAGCAAGCTCCAGAAGCAGTGGCGCGAGCGCGTGCGCGAGAACGAGGGCTTTGAGCAGCAGGTGCACCAGCTCCAGATGCAGGTGCAGATCCGCGAAGACATCCTTGCGAGTCGCAAGAGTGCAGCACTGCGCAACGCAGCGTCAACGACAGCGCCGAGTAGCAGCGAGCCAGCGAATCCGCAGCTCAAAGCGATTCTTGTGCGGCGCAAGCTCGTGGATCTTGCCAAGGCGCAGACCGAAGAGATCGAGTACTTGCGCATGGAGCTCGACAAGATGCGCCGCCGCACATTCCCGAGCTTTGTGCAGCACCAAGCAGCGCGCGAGTACCAATCTGACACCAAGTGATAGAGTGCGAACAAACGAACGTAGAGTCACAACGTGCACGACGCGACCGAGAGGAGCAAGGAGACATCGATGGACTCGCACCAGCCAATCCATCGCCATTGCCAGTCGCTTGCTTGTCAATCGTGCCGTTTCATGTTGCTCACAGGTCACAGACATTTGGAAGAGCTCATGTAGGGCCATGGACGAAGGACAGCTCAATGAAGCACGCAATGGACGAACGACGGACAGTGACAAGAGAGGATCGGAAGATGATGAGTGTATTGAATCATGGTGGTGGTGGTAGTAGTCGTAGTAGTAGAAAGCTCTGGTGACGCGACCGACGGCGAACGAACGCAGAGAGACAGACACATGTGGGTGCGCACTCGAGACGCCTCGGACCAACAAACTCGCCAGCCACCGAGCGACAAACAGACAGCACACGGCGCGCGTGTGTGTGCAATGCGCGCGAGAGCCAAAGCGCTCGTGCAGCCGAGCGCAGGTGGGCGCTAAATAAGACCAAGCCCGCCTGTCGTGGCGTCCGCTGCGCACACACGTACGCACGCATCGACGACACGAGTCGCAGCGAGCGCTTACTCGTCGTCGTGCTCTTCGTCGTCGACGCTCGGGGCCGCGCCGTACGACTGCTTGATGTCGTCGTTCTTCGTCGACGTCGCGTCCTTGCTCTTCGCGCCGCCGTTCTTTGGCTTGACCATGCACGTGACTTTGCCTGGGATCTTGGTCGACGGCGTCGACGCTGGCGGCGTTGATGGCGTCGAAGTAGCAGGAGCCTTCGTGTCAGGCGCTGTCGTTGGTGCAACAGTCTTCACTGGTGCGTACGTGGTCGCACCAGCGTCCGACGACGGCTCCTCCGAACTCGGAGCCTTCGTCGATGGAGCCTTCGTTACTGGCGCCTCTGTCACAGGCGCAGTCGATGCAGGCGCCGAGGTCGTTGGGGCGGTCGTGGCAGGAGCTGACGTGGTCGGCACAGTCGTGGTCGGTACAGTCGTCGTCGCTGGCGGCGTCGATGCTGGCGCTTCGGTCACTGGCGCAGTCGTCGGCGCAACGGTCACCGGCGCAGACGTCGGTGCTTCCGTCACTGGCGCCGTCGTTGGCACAACAGTCACCGGCGCAGTCGTTGGTGCCGTAGTCGTCGCAGCTGGCGCTGGCGTCGACGGCGCCTTGGTCGAGTTCGTCGCCGAGCCGCCGCCCACCTTCTCGTTGATAAAGTCGAGGATGTTCGATACGCGCTGGTAGACGCCTGGCGCCACGCCGCACTCGCCGCCCCAGCTCACGACGCCAATGAGCTTGTTGTTCGACACGAGCGGCCCGCCCGAGTCGCCCTGGCACGAGTCCTTCCCGCCGCCCTCGCCCGCGCACAGCATGCCGTCCGTGATGCGGTTGTTGTACTGCTTGTTGCACTCGGCGTTCGTGGCGATGCGCACGTTCACTTCCTGGAGCGTCGACGCCTGGACCTTCGTCTCGGTCAAGCCCCAGCCGCGCACGACCGCCATGGTCTTCTCCTTGTTGTCCGAGCCGTCAGCCGCTGCGAGCGGCACGGGCGTCACGTCCGACTTGGCCGACAGCTTCAAGATCGCCACGTCGTACACGTGGCTCGCCTTCTCGTACTTGGGGTGCACGTACGCCTCTGCGACGGCGATGCGCTCGCCGTCCTTCGTGCCGGACGCGTACTTGGACCCGATCGACGCGTACATCGTGACATTGTTCGTCTTGACGCAGTGCGCCGCCGTGAGCACGTACATTGGCGCAATGAGCGAGCCGCCGCAGTACGTCATGCCCTCTGGCGACTTGCGCAGACTCACAATGTACTTATACAGCGCAGCGTCGGCTTCCGTGCCGCCGTAGATGCGCTGCTCGTCGTTGTCCGATTCGCCGTCGCCGAGCTTCGACGCGCCGCTCGTCTTGGTCACGGGACCATCGATTTCGTCCGTGAAGTCCCACGCGCGCGCTGCAGTCGCGAGCGCACCGAGGAGCGCGAGACGCAAGACAGTCGAGGTCTTCATGGTCAAGTCTGGTGTGTGTTGTCTGTGTGTGTAGGTGCGAGCTCGTGCGCGTAAAGGCTCGAGAGTCTGCCTGCCTGTGTGTGGAGCTCGGGTGTCTGCTACGCCGGAGGAGCTAGAGTGATGATTGCCAGCGAGGACGACGGAGCGCAGCGATGCATCGAGCGCTGGTAGAAGTTGGCGAGATAGTCAGCGAGCCAAGCGCTGAGCAGCCGGTTTCAAGGCGCTTTCCGAGTGGTCCGAATCGATTCCAAATGACTTGGATTTTGTATTGGTCGTGCATCGCGCTCGTCTGCAGCAAAAGCGGCTGGTGGGCGTGGCGCTTGAGCACTTTTGATGAGCTTTGTCTGGTGGTGTCTTTGCAAGACGGACCAAGATGACCAGGAGCGAATGGTGCTGCGGTCCAGAGCTCCAGGACATGTCCATGCTTGTGTAGACGAGGTAGAGATTCGCTGGAATGCGAGCAGCACAATTGATAGCAAGCAATCGGTGACTCGGACGATGAGCGCGCACCTCTTAGCGATACATGCACACCAGTGTTGCTGGTGCACATGGTTGTGCCGCACGAACGCGCTCGCGATGGATAGTCTGCTGAGACTCCTGTCGTGAGCAAACGTCAGACGACAGCACGGCACAGTACTCGCTCAAAGCTCAAAGCTCTAAGTCTCAACCGAGTCTGAACTCCATTGCGAGGCAAGGTGCCGAGCGAACAAGGAGCGCACGAGCCAAGTTTACTTGCATGAATGAGCAAGCGATGGAGCATCAAGAGCGCAGACGTAGTGCCAAGGCAACGTTGATGCCATTGCCATGTTGTCGATTTGCTCAGACGACGTTGTCAGTCACATCGAGCGACCGAAAGCATCTGGAAGCGAGGCTCAAGCTCGTCTCGGGTAGACACACTCGGTGATTGCTCCGTCGGCGCTGCTCAACTGTTCAACGCTGCTGCAGCTCCGGTCAGTGCCATATCTTCTCAAAGCAGCGTGCATGCTCAGATGCTCAGACGATCTCGTGACAGCAGACCGCTTCGTCGTTGCGTCGCAACGCTCGTATTGGCAGTCTGCGCGGTGACTGACACGCTTTCACAGCAGCAGCATTGACAGCAGCACAACAGCAGCAGCAGCATGCCGTCGGCATCGACGTCGCCGCTGCATCGTGTGTTCGCATGCCGCTGCCTCAGCGGCGCTGGTGCTTGCAGAAACAGCAGCATTCGAGGCACGACGTCAAGGTCGCTTCGAGACCTCGGCTCGACCTCTCTCGTCGTCTCTCGACCTCTCTCGCACTCGAAAGGACACACAGAGATGAGCAGTGCACGCGAACCGAATACGAGCGCGCTGTGATTGCTTGAGTGACAAGCGAACTGTGCATGCAATCCGAGTCCACGCTGACTGACAGCACTCAAACGCCGGCCAAAGCGCACCCACACATGACAGGCTTGTCTTTCAATCAGTCAGAGCCAAGCAGATCAAGTCGGCGACAGCGACGCTCAGCAGCTCAAGGAACGCCGCCGTGGAGCGAAGAGCAGTGTGTGTATGTTTTGCTTCGGTCCGTAGCGACTTGAGCGAGACTGTCTTGGGCGTTATCTTGGGCTAGCCACGAGTACACCAAGTGCAAAGACCTTGTGTGTCCAAATGCCATCCGATCACCTCGCGATAGCCATGTCCACGACCAAGTCGTTTGACACCTCTGAACTAGCCTTCGAGTCTGCGCTAGCGTCAAGAGCTAGACTACCGTTGATCGATACGTTGGTTCGTTGCGAGTCGTATCCCTTCCTACTACTACCTATCTTCTGTCGGCTATCCTGCTCTCTTGCGCGTCAAGGTCACAGCAACGCAGCGTACGTCTCACACGAGTCGAAGTGTGTTGATACAAAGTTTATTGCGCTGTTAGAAGTGCTTTGAGAGGACTGCTTCGAGCTAAGTGCGTCGCACTTTTAATAGGCTTTGGCTTAAAAAATGAGAGGGTTCAGTGCACGAGAGCCAGCACAGGTTACGAGATCCAGCACAGGTTACGAGGTTACGTAGTTATGATCGCCTAATATAGGATTGCTTGTGAAGCACAACCTATAGACACTATCTACACTTTTGTAGAAATACAGGATAAAATATAAGTATTTGTTGTCCGAGGACACAAACCAAGTATGAAAGATTTGCAAACATACAATTATCAAATAATGCTGTTATCTTAATTATTGTATACGTGAGCGACAGGGCGATCGAGACATACAATTATCAAGTTAAACTGCATTTTATTGTATTTTTCGTGTGAGCGACAGGGCGCTCTAGCCATACAAATGTCAAGTTAAACTGTTATCTTGTTTTTATTATCAATGTAAGCGACGGGCGATCAAGCCATACAATTGTCAAGTTGACACTCTTGTCTTCTCGTTTACCATATCCTAACGGTTCGGTCAGCGAAAATGGCTCGGTCACTTTCGGTCAGCAAGGGAAATCCCTGATGATCCCTCGTTTAAACCACAATAGAGGACAATTTGGGAACGGTTAATTATGAACCGCAGTTCAGAACTGCGGTTCAGAGCGGTTCTTTTTTACCTTGACTGCCAGTTTGCTTTTCGAGATGGTGACAAAAAAGAGGGCGAACAAATCGTTTTGGCTCGAAGTTCTCCACGTGAGCGAGAGCCTCTGAAACGGCCTGTGAGCCGAGAAAACAGCGAAAAACAAAACTGAGCCAAATCACGTGTATTTTGGGACGAAAGCCATGTGAGCAGGACAGAGCAAATTGAAAAGTGAGGGGCAAGTTCTGAAATCGGAGGCCACAAATAAAAGCAATTCAGTGCTTGTGCTCTGCGAGCGAGCTGTCCCAGCCACACAGATATCGCATACAAAAACAAAGTCAAAATTTCATTGGCCAGAGCCGACAGCGCCTCCTTCTTCCTCATTCGACATTTCTACGACCTCGCGCGCACTCGGCCCCTCCTATCCAGCTCCCACCCACAGCACCAGCACCAAGACGCGCATACAGCGTACAAGACCAGCAGCCCCCCCCCCTCTGACGGCGCAGCTCACTGGCGAGAGCAGCGAAGCTTCGGCTTTGTGCGTTGCTGGTTCGAATCCAGCCGCCGTCATTCACGAACGTCTGTGTTGTGCGTATCGACCTCTGTATATGTGTGCATGCATGTGGATACATGTATTCGGTGGATCGGCAGTGGATGAGCGATCAGTGAGCCTGTAAAGGCCACAACAGCGAGATCGTCGAATGAGAAGCAGTGTGCATGTATGTATGTGTGCATGTGTGTATGTAGCAATGAACCTGCGTGGACATCAACTGGCGCGACTTACAGACCCGGCGTGCTCGCGAGAGCCAAGATGTCTTGACTTGCGAGTGGTGCCGGGTCGATGATCTTGCTGCCTGCAAGCAGGCGCCTGTACGCCACAATCCTGTCGTCGAGCACACCTTCCCGATGCAGCTTTCGCAGCGCCTTGAGCACGGTGCCTGCTCCACCTGCCGTGACACCGTGGTCATGGAGAAACTCGAGCGTCGCCGCCTGCGCTGCTGTGCCGAGCGCGAGGACGTCGTCCTTGAAGCTCGCCGCCTTCTCGACGATCGCGAACCCGGTCGGCAGGAAGAGCTTGAGGTACGCCGCCAACAGCCGCGAGTCGGACTTGCGCTGGCGGTCCTCGCTCTCCCAGACGCGTGGTGTAATGGGACCTCAGACGACCGAACTGCAGAGCAGTTGGACAACACTGAGTCCCAATACGGGGTCTTGAGGAAGCTTGGGCTCCAGCGCGAAGGGACTCACACGAAGTGAGCCGATCGCTTGTGCGTGGAGGGGGTCTTGGTGCCGAGAGGACGGCCGGAGAGAGGAGAGGAAGGCGACTTGAGTGGTAGAAGGTAAATTCGCAACTGACTTAAAATGCACTGGTGGTTCCTGCTGCGAGCTGCCGCTGTCGGCAGTCGCTCTGTTCTGCTTTCCTAAATCACCTCAAGGGCGCCTAGAGGTTTTATGAGTAAAACCTCACTCCTACTGATATCAACCTACTTTGCCTAATATAAAAACCTTGGGTACAATCGAGGTTCAACCCACAGACCTTGAACTTGAAGTCCGGTGAGAAAATTCCTTGATCCGTGATTGGCTCACGCCTCTCACTCAAACATCAGTGTCGCGTCGCCACGCGTCACCGATCCAGTTCCCCAAGTGCAGGAACCATCATTCTGCAATGGATTACTCCCAGAGGTGATTACACCCACTGGTCCATGCGAGAATGCCCATGACGTCATACCATGACATCATCATGTGAGAATGTTGGTATCCACCAACTTCCCTGAGGCTACAGGGTGGTGTGGTCCACACAACCGTACCCCATGTAACGGCCAGGGTAGGCCCGTTACATCACCTCCCCCTTAAAGTTCGACTCCGTCGAGCTAAAAGGTGTGCTCTAGGTCCATCTCATTCGAGATCATCCTGGAACATTCTCGAAGGTTCTCGAACCTTCGCGAACCATCAAGAATCCTTGGCTGATTACGCCGTGATGGCACTTCGTGACCGATGATTACGCTCTTGATTGCGTCATCACATGTCTCACCATTCGGTGGACAGTCACACGCTGGCATCGCCACGAGCCGCGAGCAGGTCGGCATTCGCCTCATTCGGCAATTCGCCACCGACCTGACAAGCGCTCGACGAAAACCCGCAAGGGGGAACGTCCCAAGCCGACAGCATTGCGATCCCTGACCCGTTGCCCTCGACTCCGTGGCACTAGTTCCAAACGAGTGGGCGGCGGACAGGTTAAACGCGAGGCTGCTGCCGGAAGGCCACGGTCAACCGTGTCCGGGGCGTTCCAGTCCAAAGTGCACAACCACTCGGAGCTGAAGCCGACTGCCAGACTGACCGAGTCAGCTCTGGTCGGAGTGGATCGTTTCCCTCCGTCGCTGCGAGCCGTTCCTTGCTGCCATGAAGCGCGCAAGTGAACGGGACTCCAGCCGTTCCGCCAAGAAGAAGTCGGGCACGGCAGCGCTCTTCGACATCTCGGAGATTCACCATCCTCGAGGTGGCGTTGAGTACTATCGCGACCGCTTCTTCGCCTGGCGTCGGGTCAACCGCCGTGATGACCCGACCCAGTCGCTGGCTGCGAAGACCAACTCTTGGCGAACGTTTGTCCGTCTCGAGAACGAGAGCAAGATCGACTCCCTTCTTGCGAAGGCGAGGCTTGACTCTCATCGGAGTTCGGATGACCACCGATCCTCCGATCGTCGTAGCTCGGATCGCTCCGAGTCTACAGACGGTTCTCGTACTCGCGAACGATATCAGGAACATCAGCCGCGAGGCTCTCACGATGCTCCCAAGTATCTTCGCTCGGCGGATATCCCCGCCAGCGCACACGGAAGAAGCGAGTCGGTCGCATCTCCCCGCGCCTCGACCGTGTCTGATCATCCCGATGATCCACGATCGACTCCACCAGCCACCGACGATCTCCATGAGAATCAATCATCGGAGGTGGGGCTGAACGCCAAGACGATCGAGCGGCTCTGGAAGTGGAAGAGCGCTCACCGTCTCCAGATCGCAGAGCTGTTCCAGCACTGCTCCGATCTGACGGCGCGTTGCGAGTCTCTTGAGGCTCGTTGCGGTGCCCTCGAGGATCGCCTCGACTTGGTGGCTTCCGCGCCTCATGTTGAGACTGCCCTGCAGCCTCTCCGCTCGGACTTGCGGGAGCTACAGCAGCGGGAGAAGGAGCGTGACTCGAAGCAGTCTCGCCTTCTCGTCGCTGTCGACGACGCGGGCTCGGTTCTCTCCAAGCTCCGCGGTGACCTCGAGGCTCGCCTTGTTGCGCTTGAGTCGGTGAAGGAACAGTCGTTCGACGTCCTTCAGCGTCTCTACGCCGAGAGCCAGCTCCAGACGACCGAGGTGGCACGTCTTCGGGAGCAGGTCGATGCTCTTCAGCATGACCTCGAGCGTCTTCGTCGTCACAAGTAGGATCAGCCGATCCACTTGGTAAGTATGGCTTCAGTCTGCCCACGTAGAATGTTGGGTGAAGACGCATACTTGTCGGGATGTCTAGCTTGTAGGCATCGCCGAAACACTTCAGAATCTGGAACGGTCCGATGAACCTTGGCAGAAGCTTTTTGCTTCCTAGGTTGGACACTGCATGTTCAGGCAGATCCGTAGCATTAAGCAATACTAGGTCTCCTTTCTTGAACTTGTGCATATTCCGTCTTCCGTGCTTGTCCGCTTGCTCTTTTTGCCGATCCTGGGCTAGAGCAAGGGCGTCCCGCACAAATCTCACGATTGCTTGTCTTTTGTCGACGAAGCTGAGAATTTGGCTCTTGTCGCGCCCCGACCGCTTGGTCTTCTGTACCAAAGCGTCGAAGTTGGCGCTTGTCCCACTCGCATGGTGCAACTCCGCTTCTGCTGGAGTTCCTCCCCCACTCAGAGTAGAGCCCACCCCGGACAGAGTTGCCGGTACCCGAGGATGGAACCCGTAGTTGATGTAGAAGGGAGAGTAGCCCGTCGAGGCGTGTGTTGAGTTATTGATCGAGAACTCAACAAGAGGGAGGAAGTCGCTCCACTCTTTGAAGGATGTTGCGTAGCTACGCAACACGTCCTCCAGCACGCGGTTGACTCGCTCGGTCTGACCATCCGTCTCTGGGTGTGCCGCCGTCGACATTGACAGCTTCGTCCCCAGGCGCTCAAAGACTGTGCGCCACAAGACAGAGGTGAACCGAGGATCGCGATCGCTCACGATCTCTTCGGGCAGACCATGGAGCCGGAACACCGTGTCCACAAAGACATGGGCGGTTCCCTCGGCATCGATGGTGTCACGAACGGCAGTCATGTGGATCATCTTGCTGAATCGGTCCACAATGACGAGGATGCCAGTTCGCCCTTGCGAGTCTGTCGGAAGTCCGAAGACAAAGTCCATGCTTACGGACCTCCAACAGTCTGTTGGGACAGCAAGTGACCGCAGCGGAGCCTGAGACGAGCTCGAAGGCTTCACGCGTTGGCACACTTCACATGTACGGACGTACTTGCGTACCCACTTGTACATGTGCGGCCAGTAGTAGTCTCGAGAAAGACTGAGGAACGTCTTCTCTCGACCCATGTGGCCTCCAGAGGGGCTGTCGTGGTAGTCGAACAGCAGCCGATGCCGTAGCTCCTCGTCGTTCGGCACGACGATTCGCATCTGGTCATCGTCCTCCACTCTGTGGTACAGGATTCCGTCTCGAACGGAAAACCTGTGGACCCTTGACCTTGCCTTGGACGAGAGCTTCGTCAGCTTGTCGTCCCTTGGGTCTTCCAGGTAGTGCGTTATCTCGCTGCACTCCTTGTCGTCCTTGTACGCGCGCTTGATGTCGTCCACGACACTTGAACTTGCGCGCACTGCGATGGCATTCGCAGCCTCGCTTCCACTTGGACAGCTTCTGCATCCTGCACTTGAAGCGTCTTCGCTCGACTTAGGGTCGTAGTCGGGCCGTCTTGAAAGCGCGTCGGCCAGTATGTTGGTACTGCCGGGCTTGTAGTGTACAACGAAGTTGTACTCCGCAAAGAAGGAGATCCACCTTGCCATTCTCTGCGAGAGGTGCGGAGTCTTCACCGCAGTCCTCAGTGAAGCATGATCTGTGTAGATCACGAATCGCTCTTCACCTAGTAGGTGAACACGGAACTTGACAAGAGCGTACTTCATCGCAAGTAGCTCCTTGTCGTGAACTGGGTAGTTCCGTTCGGCCGGTTTGAGCTGTCTCGACTGGTACGAGATCACCCGCTCATGCCCTTGCGCATCGTGTTGCATCAGAGCGCAACCGATCGCGTAGTCGCTCGCGTCGCACACGACGTGAAACGGCTTTGATGCGTCAGGGAGTGCGAGCACTGGGGCTTCCCGCAAACTCCGCTTGACCCTGTCGAACGCATTTTGCTGTTCGACGTCCCACTTCCACTCGGTGTCCTTCTTGAGCAGAAGCGTCATCGGCCGAACCATCTCCGCGTAGTTTCGCGTGTACTTGTGGAGATAGTTGGCAAGACCCAGCCACTGGCGTAGCTGCTTGACGTTGCCGGGTGCCGGCCAGTCGGTGATCGCCTTGATCTTTTCTTGATCTGCGCGAACGCCATTTCTGCCGACGAAGCAACCAAGGACGGGAATCTCTGGCGAGAAGAAGATGCACTTCTTCAGGTTCGCGTAGAGCTTGTTCTCCCGCATCACTTCGAACAGCCGTCGAAGGTGCTGGAGGTGAACCTCCACGTCCGTCTGGTTACCCGACGCCTTGCTGTGGACAAAGATGTCATCGAAATAGCTTGGAGCGAAGTCTCGCAAGGGTCGAAGAATGTTGGTCACCATGCGATTGAACGTCGCCGGCGCATTCTTGAGCCCTTGGGGCATCACAAGCCATTCCCACAGCATTCCACTGGGTGTCGACACCGCAGTGAGGGGCACATCTTCCTCTCGCATCCTAATCTGATAGAACCCGTCCATCAGATCCAGGGTGCTGAAGATCGTGCTCCCGACCATTCCGTCCAGGATCATGTCCTTTCGTGGCACGGGGGTCTGGGCAGGAATGGTGGCATCGTTCAGCTTGTTGAAAGCATGAACGATCCTCCAACCTCCCGTTGCCTTCTTCACGCAGAAGGTCGGGCTGCAATGCGGAGACTTGCTCTCACGCACGTGACCAGCTTTCCGACGCTTCTCGAAGAATTCGTCGATTGCCTCGACTTGTTCCTTCGGCAGAGGCCACTGCCGAGTGACGCAGTACTTGGTGCCCGGAGCCAAGTCGATTTCGTGGTGCACGCCTCGGTCAGGCGGCAGCTCTTCCGGCACCGCGTCTGGGAAGATGTCCTTGAACTCTTGAGCAAGCTCGTACACTGGATTTCCCTTGAGCGCATCCCACGACTGAGCCTCGAAGCGCTCAGCGCGTGTCTTGTCGTCCAGAACCTCGATATCCATGTTCGACGACGTCTTGATTTCTTCCAGATCGGCCGAAGCAACGATCTTGCACACTTGAACGATCTCACCAGCCTTGAGATCTCCGAGGAACTTCTTCTCGCACATCTCTTCCAGAGAGAGCAGCCTCGACAGCGAATTCGGGGGATCTTGAACCTTGTACCCGCGCATGCCCCGCGCGTTCCCCGAAGCGTCGTACGCCATTGCCTGGACGTACCGCTCGCCCTCTGCGCCGTCGCGCTTGACGCAGCCCTCGTCGACGATCATGTCCGACGCCTTCGTGCCTTGTTCAGGGACACGCGTCGCGCTCGAACTTTGATCCTTCGACGGATCCCGACGGCTGAGTTGAACAGGTTCAACCGCCGAGACTTCCACCTTCTTCGGTTGAAGATTCACGACTTGACTTTGACCGCGCTCTTCACTGCTGGACCCGAGAGATTCGCCCGTAGTGCGTGTGGGGCCATCGCACGCCAGTTGCACTTGTGCAGAATCCTCGACTTCTTCAACCGAAGTGGTAACCCAGGAGACTTGCTCCTCGTCCGCAGATTCCCACTGCACCGAGTTCGATCCATGAACTCTGATCCGACGCCGTTGCCAGTCGAACTTGGGTTGATAGCGCATCAACCACGGCATCCCAAGTATGATGTCATACTTGTCGTCAAGGTCGAGGAGAATGAACTCATCCTCGCCTTGGAACACTTCACTCGTGAGCCGAAGCGAAACACATCGCTTGGCTTGTTCGATTGCTGAACCGTCAGCAAAACGAACGACCATCTTGCCTCGGACACTCACTGCAGGAGCAAATCCCTTGCTTCGCAGAAGAGCGTCCGCCCGAACAAAATTGTTCGTCGCGCCACTGTCGACAAGCGCGCGCAATGGAACCGAAGTTCGATCCAGCTTCACGTTCAGAACGATCAGCTTGGATCCGCGGCTGTCAGACTCCTTCGTCTTGATCTTGGTGGTCCTTGTCCATGCATCCCGCACGCTGGGGCCGCTGTCCTGCGAGTCCACCCTGTTCGCAGAACACGTCTCGCGGCCAGTAGGTAGCCCCGCCCCTACTGTCCGTAGCCGTTTTTTGCTGGCTCACTCTGCCCACCAGGCCGACGGTGGCCCGAGTTGCCGGGGCGAGAGTATGTCGCGAGCGTCTTCTTGTCCATCCGCACGCGACAGTCCTTCTTCATGTGGCCCATCTTGCCACAGCGGAAACACTTGACGTTCGCGCTTGAGCGTTGGTTGCCACCCGAGTCTTGCGACACTGCAGACAGGTCCATCGGCTCAGGGCCGTTGTACACTGGACGCTGGAACTGCACCGGTTGTCTTGGCGGTCGGTACGTCGCACTGCCGACTCGTGCCTGCCGTAGGCTGAAGTCCTCCTGGAGCGCCAGGCTGATCGCGTCCTCCATCGTCGCAGGATACTCGCGGAACAGCTGCGTCTTGATCGGACCGTCGTTCAGACCCTTCATGAACGTCACGACTCGTGTGGCTTCCTCGATCGGTTCGCTCACGACGCTCGATACGAGGTAGCGCGCACGCTGCACGTAGTTGTGCAGGTCCGAGCGCCCTTGGCGCAGGTCCAGGAACTCAGCTCGCGCTCGAAACTCACATTTGGGTGGTTCGAAGGCTTGCTTGAGATCGTACTTGAAATGGTCATAGGTTGGAAAGCAGTTGGCATCCGCCATCCGCTTACCGAACGCCCACGTCTTCGCGCGCCCAGCGAGCTTCGACATCGCAAAAGCGACTTGCTGACTTGGATCCGTCAGCTGTCGAGCCTCGATGGCAGCCTCAAGCTCTACGAACCAGCGCAGAAGCGGTTCGCTCTCGCCGCCTCGATACGGCGAGATGTCGAGCTTGAGCGGGGGAACCCGACGCGGAGCAGAAGGAGTTGCCGGCTGGGCACGCGCACGCATCAGTTCCTGATGCATGAAGCGCACCGCAGCCTTCTTCTGCTCATCTGGCGAGAACGTAGTCAGCATCATGCCGACGCTGTCCTCGCCGATGGGCTCGACCATCCTTGAATACGCCAACCACTCTTCATCCGCCAGGTGAAGGTAGTCGTTCCTGTCGAGCATCGTCTTCCCGATCGATGCACTCGACATCTTGGCTCTCGTCTCGAAGGAGTTGGAAGGACTCCTCAAAGTGCTACCAGGTGTAATGGGACCTCAGACGACCGAACTGCAGAGCAGTTGGACAACACTGAGTCCCAATACGGGGTCTTGAGGAAGCTTGGGCTCCAGCGCGAAGGGACTCACACGAAGTGAGCCGATCGCTTGTGCGTGGAGGGGGTCTTGGTGCCGAGAGGACGGCCGGAGAGAGGAGAGGAAGGCGACTTGAGTGGTAGAAGGTAAATTCGCAACTGACTTAAAATGCACTGGTGGTTCCTGCTGCGAGCTGCCGCTGTCGGCAGTCGCTCTGTTCTGCTTTCCTAAATCACCTCAAGGGCGCCTAGAGGTTTTATGAGTAAAACCTCACTCCTACTGATATCAACCTACTTTGCCTAATATAAAAACCTTGGGTACAATCGAGGTTCAACCCACAGACCTTGAACTTGAAGTCCGGTGAGAAAATTCCTTGATCCGTGATTGGCTCACGCCTCTCACTCAAACATCAGTGTCGCGTCGCCACGCGTCACCGATCCAGTTCCCCAAGTGCAGGAACCATCATTCTGCAATGGATTACTCCCAGAGGTGATTACACCCACTGGTCCATGCGAGAATGCCCATGACGTCATACCATGACATCATCATGTGAGAATGTTGGTATCCACCAACTTCCCTGAGGCTACAGGGTGGTGTGGTCCACACAACCGTACCCCATGTAACGGCCAGGGTAGGCCCGTTACACGTGGTACCTTTGTGTACCATTCGTACCACACGGTGGACAGGTTTGCTGCCGCTGCCTTCTTGCGTCGCTTGGGTGCTGGTGCTTCTGACTGCGCTTGGTCTTCGTCGTCTCGCAATCGTTTCTGCTCTTGTGCCGTGTTGTCTGCTGCAGGAAGTCGAAGCAGCGCGGCCTCACACACGCGCAGGCGGTCGGACAGTGCGCGGTTCATCGCGATCAGCTCGCGGATGATGGCAGCGTCGCGGTCGCGCGCTTGGTCGGCTGGTGCTGGTTCGGCTGGTGGCTCTAGACTGTCTGACGCGCGCGCGCTTTACTGAAGCGCGTTCGACAGCGAAAGCAGCTCAGTCGCGTCGCTGCCAGCCTCCACCGCGCTCGCATCAAGTCGACGAACAAGTGGCGCCTCCATGCTCAGTGCTTTGAGCTGTGGGTAGTGCAGCACGAGCGTTGCGGTCAGCGCTTCGAGCACGCGCGCGTCGGCGAGGCCAGAGCAGCAGCTGAAGACACGCGCCTGGATGCGAGCGAGCCGCGAACGCGTGGCACTGTCGAGCTTCGTGGGGTCGGCTGCAGACGGCACGTCGTCCGGCGCCCAACCGCTTAAGACGCGCGCAACCTTGCGGTCCTCCCGCGGCGTGTTGAACACGTATGCAAAGCCTTTGTTGGCTGAGCTCATGTTCCACGCGCCGCGGTCGAGGATCCGCTGCGACGCCAGCTTCTCCTCGCCGTTCGCGTGCTGCGCTCCGCCTCGACGGAAGGAGTGCGAGGTAAGGTCGCGCGTCAGCTTGCCTGGAAGCTCGACGCGGCGCAAGAGACGGTTGATGTAGCCGTGGATGCCCACCTCGGCTTTTACCTTGCTTGTGCTCCCAGGTTCCGTCGGCGCGCCTGAGGACACCAAGTCGTGCGGCTCTGCGTCGAGGAGCGCATGCAGTGGCACGGCTGCGTCGACGACGACAGCGGCGGGCGAAAGCAGCGCGGGGAGCTGGCTCAGGAGAGCATGCGTCGGCATGTCTTGCGCGGCGAGAGCCGCAGCAATCGCGAAGACCGGGCACGTGATGAAGCTTGCGCGGTCCGGGACGAGGGTGAGCCCTTGCTCCTGCGACGTCTTCACGCGCAGCAGGCGAAGGAAGACAGCGCCGTCCGACGAGAGTGACACGTGCTGTTTCTGCACGAAGCCGAGGTCGGACGCACGGCCAAAGCAGTGCCACATCAGGCAGAGTAGCGCGGCGTCTTGGTAGTCTTTAGAACATGCAGCATTAACATACATCCTCTCTAACAACATGAATAGATCCTCCTTCCTACAAGCTGGCGCTTTGTTGACAAATCCTCCTTCCTCACGCTTTTGGCAGTGCTTCTCGAGAGTCTTACCCTTGCACAGCAGCTCCATCTCCACGGCAGCTCGCTGCAAGGGATAAGTCTCAAGTAGCCACACCTTAACGTTACGGAAGTAAGACATGACCGAGTTTTTTGCTAGTAGCTTGCCATCCTTTCCTACAGTAAATGCAAGATGAAATCCAAACCTGTCGAGCACTGCCGCGAGGCGAGCGCCTGATGCATCGCTCTTGATGCTGGCGTGGACGTAGTCCGCGCCAACATCCTCCGCTTTGAGGAAGCGAGCAAAAGCACTTAGCGCCGTGCCGCGCGCCTTCTGTGTGTTTGCAGGGATAAGAGAGCTCAGGCTCATGATGAATTGACAAGTGAGCATTTTGAGGTCACGTCAACGCACACACGACAAACGTTGCTGCGCTGCTCGCACCAGTCATTCCTATTGTATGTGGTACACACTGAACAAGCCGTTGAACTGGACACCCTTCCTGTTTGTCCGAATGGTGAGGGTATTTGAGGAGCACACATATCACTTGGTGTTTGTATTCACACATACATATTTTCTAATTTCTACCGACAAAATCTGCGACCGAATCGTCCGAACAGCAAGCTACTTATAAGCCATTTCTGATTGGCTAAAAAGATGGCTGTGATCAACGCGATTGGATGATAGTCGCATACACATACCGCGCATTATTTTGACGCGACCGAATGGTTAGCATATTCATCCATACTGGGAAAACACCGACACAGCAATTGCTTCCGACATTGCTTCCGACACAGGCCACTGTTGAGGCGTATTGTTGTACACAAAGGTCCACAAATATGATCATTGTGTTGACACACCATTTTTGCCTTTGTGGGTGAGAAAAAACAGATGGCGACTCATGAGCCTGAGCAAATGCGAGTTTGCAGGCGAGTTTGTAGGCGTAATGAGAGCCTCTGAAACGGCCTGTGAGGCGAGAAAACAAGGAAAAACGAAAACAGGCAAAACACAGTGCAGTCTCAGGCCAGATCCATGTGTGCTCGAGCCGGCAAATTCGCAAATGAGGCCGCAAACGCGTGTGAAGGGGGCAGTATTTTGAAAGGACCTCAAATAAGAGCGATTACGCTCTGCATATGATAGGATGAGCGGTAAATCATTCATGGCCGTTCACAATTGAGTGGCTCACATTGTGCGCCAACTCGACTTTGGCGATCAGTCGACTTTTTCGCGCTCTACTGCGCAAGACATCACCTCGCTTCACTACATCGTTCGTATGCATGTCTGCATGTTTTACCACGTCGGTCGGTGAGTGTCTGCACAGCAAGTGCAAGTGAGATCGATTGATCAGCTATATGTCGTGTGAACGCCTGCAACCGAGAGCAGCGCGCGTGTGTGTTCATATGCGAGACTGTGAATGAGCTGCGCGACATGTGTTGAGCCCCCTTAAACTTTGTGTGCGAAGCGCCTTGCGCCGAGCGGTAACATCGTTGTTTGGGCAATGCATGAGTCGCACACCCTCTCATCAGCGCGCATATTGTATAACGAATGAAGGCATGTTTGAGATCGCACTCGAGTGTTGTATTCCTGCATGTTACTGCGGGTTGAGGCTGTTGTCGACGAGCGCCTCGTCCTCGCAGTACTTGTTGCGGACGAGGGCGCGGCGCTCCCTATGGAACTTAACAATGAGTGCGTGTGGCAGGTTCGAGGCCGGCTCCTCCGTCGGCTCCCAGTCGACGAGGAAGTACGTCGTCTTGGTCGCGCGGTCGTATCGGGTTGCCAGGACCTTGCGCACGTTGTGCAGCGGCTGCTCCGACAAGTCGCCGGCGATCTCGACCTCCGCTTCGTCGCTCGGCGCCACGATCCACTCCTCGATGTCGCTCGGCGTGATCGTCTTCTTGAGCGACGCGAGCGACTCGAAGATGACCGACAGCGCTTCGGCTTGCGTCTCCTTGTCGTTCGTCGTCTCGTTCAGCGCGGTGCGCAGCAAGCGAATCGCGTGCTGGTTGATGCGGAGCTTGAAAACGCTCCGCTTCAACGCCACGAGTTCCATGAACTCCGAGCGACTGCGGACGGTGGTGCGTGGTTGCGGCTTCTCTGGCATCGTTGACGTCGTGTGTGTGCTCGAGTGTGATTTTGAATGCACTCTACAGCTTGCAAGATCCGTGACGTCAAGATCTACAGCAAGCAAACGGATGGACAGCAAGCAAGGCCGAGCTTCAAAGACAATCAAGTATGTATTGTGTGTGGTACGGCATGAAGAGATGCGTGTCTAGATTGTCTGTGCCTTGAGAATGCTCTGTCCAGCGAGCGGAGATGGATCGACGATGGCTCCGGTATCGCGCAGAGCAGCAAAGTGGCGAATGCGCTTGTCCAGCGCTCCCTCTTTGTGAGCCCGACGCAGCGCCTTGAGCACTGACGTCGCACCGACCGCACGCTCGCCTCGCGCGCGAAGGAAGTCGAGGACGCTGCGTTCCGCTTGCTCACCGATCGCGCAAGCGTTCGACTTGAAGTCCGGCTCGGTTTCGACGAGCGCGAACCCGTCGACAATGAAGAGCTGCATGAACGCGACGATGTGCCTCGCGTCCGAGACCGTTTGGCGCTTGGCTTCCGACTTCCAGAGACGCGGCTCGCGAGTGAACCACTCGTACCACACAGCGCGAAGGTGAGTCGGCGCTGACTTTTTGGCACGCTTGCGAGCTGGCTCGAGGTTCTCACTGTCTTCTTGTTGTGCTTGGTGCCCAGGCGACTCTGCGCTCAGCGTGTCGGCCACGTCGCGCTTGCTCACCGCCGCCACTAGGGTCTCAAAGCGAGCTTCCCAGCGCTTGTTCAGGTTGACAAGACCGCTAATGACAGCACTTTGGTACTCGATCATTGCGCGATCCTTCTTGCGGATGTCCTCGTCGCTCTGGGCTTTTTGTGGCGTTGCCTTGTCGACAGATCTCTCCGCAACAAGTCGCAGCGACCAGCGCAGCAAGCTATTCGAGCAGTCGGCGCTTTGAGCGCACTCTTCGAGACGACGTACAGCTGGAGCATCAGCACGCAGCTCCTTCAAGAGCGGGTAATGGCGAAGAAGAGCGACCATGCACTTGTCAAGCACTCGAGCGTCGACATTGCAGCCGGTGCGCGACAAACCCGAGCAGCTTGAGAAGGCGAGGTCCCGGACGCGCGCAATCTCCGCTTGCTCCCTGCTGTCGAAGTCGCCCAAGACCGGCTGCGCGACTGTGTCGTTCGCCTTCCAGCCAGAGAGCACGCGCGCAATCTTCTGGTCTTCGGCAGTAGTGTTGAAGACATACGCAAACGCCTTGTTCGTCGACGTCATGTTCCACGCGTCGCGGTCGAAGATCCATTGCGCGCTCAGCTCCGGATCGCCGTTTGCATGCTGCGCTCCACCACGACGAAACGAGTGCGAGGTGAGTCCACTCTGAATACCCGCAACGCCGATCGACCTCTTGAGCACACGGTTGACGTAGCTGTGGATTCCAGGAGCGCGATTCTCAGTCGCTGGCGCAGGAACGCGACCAAGAGAAGGCGCAGTCTCGGCAGCGCATCCATCCAGCAGGTCGAGCAGCGGTGAGCCGGCGATCTCTTCTTGGTCGAAGTGCGCTGATGGTGCCGGCAGCTGCGACAGCAGAGGAGCGCATGGAGCTTGCTGCATCATCAGCGCGACCGCGATGGCGAAGATCGGGCACGTCATGAAGCACTCGCGGTCTGGGATGAGCGACAGACCTTACTCTTCCGCGGTCTTGACTCGCACGAGTCGGAGAAAGAGCATGTTGCCGGCGCTGACAGAGAGGCCGGACTTGGCGACGTGCGAAAGGTCCGATGCGCGACCGAACACGTGCCACATCAGGCACACAAGTGCTGCGTCCTCGTAGTCGGTCTCACTTGTAGCCGTCGCGTAAAGGTGACGCATCAATAGACATAGATCGTCTTTTGTGCATGCCGGCGCCTTGTTGATCGTTGCTCCTTTCTCGCGGGACATGCAGTGGCGCTCGAGCGTTCGCGCCATCTCGAGGAGTTTGTCGTCCGTGGCGGGTTTGTGTTGCTTGAACTGATCCAGGAGCCACTTCTTCACTTGGCGGTAGTACGAAAGAACCGAGTTCTTCTTGAGGAAGTCGCCGGTTGGAGCGCGCTGGAAGGCAAGATGCATCGCAAACTTGTCCATGACGGCGACAAGCGCTGTACTTCCGTGGTCGCTGGCAAGCGAGACTGTCAATCGATCCAGCGACACGTCTTCCGAGTTGAGGAAGCGCTTGAACACATTGATGCCCACGGTCATCGCGGCCTTGGAGTTGGCGGGGACGAGGGCTTGCAGGCTCATCGTGATGGAGCGTCAAGTAGTAGAATGACAGTGAGAAACCCTGCTGTATTGTATGTGAACTTGTCATCGTCTTGCCGCGCATGCTCAGTGCCACAGCATCACTATAGACAGTGTGTTGTGGGAACCTGGACAAGTATATTGGAAATACGCAGTTGTGTTGACTATTGTATAGTGCATATACATATTTTTCATTTGGTTCCGACAAAATATGTCGGAAGCTGTGTCGGAACTAAATGCCAAACCCTTTCAGCTCTCATTGGACACAAATTCAAACAGAACATGCCGGTGATTCGACAAAATTTATCTAAGCATTCCTATTGGTCAATACTTCAATACTTAACACAAGTGAACAGTTAGCTTGTCGGAATAACGATCATATTCATCCATACCTAAAAACATCCAGCATTCCAGCACTCAATCCAGCACTCGCTTACATATCAGTGTGTGGCAGATTGTGCCACACCAACGAGGTTTCAGTCTCGCGCGCGCTCACAACCGGACAGACCGCGCAAGAGAGAAGCAGGACGAGCGAGTGCGGCAACAGCAAGAGAGCGAGTGAGTCGAGCAAGACGAGCGCACACGGCGAGACGTTGCGCGCATGCGGCGCGTGCGCGAGACGAACGAGAAGGTGCCAAGTGCGTGTACGTGTGGATCCTCCCGCCCGCCCATGACGTGTATCTTCGTGATACATCGAGGTGGCGATCATTGAATGAGTGCATCTTGCGTGTGGGCGTGTGCAAAAGAAGATCGGGCACGCGAGCAAGCGCACGAGTGATCGGCACAAGCGCAGCGATCCCCTTCAGCGACTGAGAGAGTGCTTGTGAGCGCGTGTGCACAGAGTGTGTTCGAGTGAACATGAGCATGTTGGCACAGACTGCTCCTGCTGTACTTGTATGCGTTTTATATTGTTTTTTGTATGGGACTCATTTGGACTTCGACCGCACGAAAGCCAAGACACTAAGAACGTGCCGACTGCTGCGACGACTTCGACGAGCGGTGAACGCGCGTCGAGTCGCATCGACTGCATTGCTCAATAGCGATTGCTGCGTATGTGCTGCTGGTGTGCCCGTGCTGCGTCGACTGTGAGCGAGTGTTGCATGTGCTCAAGTGATGAGACTGCTGTGCGTGGCGTGAGACGTGCTTATCTATTGTGACGGCTGTGTGTGCTTGGCGTCTGATGTCGATACGTGCTCTGGCAACACTCTCGACTGCAAGCACTATAACACTAGAGCGGCAACGTGTTCTCGGACGCCACGACACGGCGCGCACGACCACTTCGACAGCACGAACACGCGTACACTTCTCCAAACAAGAACTCGACTCTGTACAACAACCACACAACCCAGAGATGCGAGTGCTGCGGAGTGTTGCGATTGCTGTGAGTGCTGTGAGTGCCGCGAGTGCTGCGAGTGCCGCGATTGCTGTGAGTGCTGCGAGTGCTGCGTGCTCAACTTTGTGTTCTCGACAGCCGTGCGTGTGATCTCAGCGTGTATAGTCTGCTGTGCTGCTGATTGCTGAGTGTAAGATACTGTGTGTCCTATGTTGTGAGTGTGATTGAAGAGACTTTTCGTTACGAGACGTCGTTGTACACCACAGCGAGCTTGATGGCCGCGCGAGCTCCACCGACAACCGCAGCACTGCTTTTGTTGCGCTACTCCAACATCAAGCGCGACAGTGCTGTGCGCGTGCGCAACACAAGTGTGCGACGCGAGATTGACAGTGTGCGAGTGCTGCATTGTGTATCTGTGTGGTTGTTGTATGCACTTGGGCGCGCGAACGCCAGACGACCTCGAGCGCATGAGCCCATCGAACGAGCGACCGAGGAGCGTCAACACTACAACGACTGTGGCTACGACTCAAGCGCTGCTGTTGAAGCGTGCGCAGACGCGACGGCTTGGGTTGTCGAGGCATTCGACTCGAGTGCGTCGACAGCGTGAAGCACGCCGTGAGCATATGCAGGAGACGGGTCGACCAGACTTCCAGCAGCGAGACGTCTCTTGTACTGCTGGATGAGCGCGTTGAGGTCGCCGTTCTTGTGCAAGCGGCGCATGTGCTTGAGCACAGACTGCGAACCCTTCGACACCACGCCACGATCAGCCAAGAAGCCCGCAACAGCCTGTTCTGCCTTCAAGCCGAGCGCCATGACGTCGTCTCGGTACGTCTCCTCGTTCTCGTTCAGCGCGAACTCGCCAAGGAAAAGCTTCATGAACGCCGCGATTGACTTGGCGTCTGACTTGCGCTGACGCTGCGCTTTTGTGTCGTCGCTGCGTGCTCACTGCGCCTCCAGATCCCAAAAGCGCGGTTCGCTGCAGAACCACTGATACCAGGTCGCACTGAGCATCGTGACCGAGGAGCGATGTCGCTTGGCACAGGCAGCGGCGTCGTTGTTGTCGCTTGAAGCTCTCTTCGTACTGCGCGCGGCGGCGATCGGTGCGCGTGCCTCGAGCGCGTCGAGGCGTCGGCCCTGTTGCTTGACCAACTGCACAAGCTACTCGATCACAGTCGACTGGTGAGTGATCAGCGTCTGTGCGTCGGTGGCGTGGTCGATCTGCGCGGCTTGCTGACCTACTGGTTGGTGTGTTGTTTGCTGCGGCGATGCGATGCAGGAGCTCCAGGCGAGGAGATCAGCGAGCGAGCATTGTGAGTCGAGCGCGCAACGCTCCAGGCACTGCACGGCGAGGCTGTCCGGGTGGTTCTTCTTGAGCGTCGGGTAGTGGATGAGGAGGACCGCTGTGAGCACATCGAGCGCGCGTCGTGCGACACAAAACCGAGCCGTCGCAAGCTTGGAGCACGACGCGAACAGACGATCTTGGACGGCAGCGACTCTCCCAAGCGACTGAGCGTCGAGCACGGCGAGATCGGGCAAAGGTACGACGTCTGCTGGCGCTTTTCCGCTGAGCACTTTTGAGACCTTGTGGTCTTCCTGCCGTGTGTTGAAGACGTAATTGAACGCCTTGTTGGTCGTGGTGACGTTCCAGGCGCCTCGATCGAAGATCCAGCGGTCACTCAGCTCGGCCGAGATGTTCGCGTGCTGCGCTCCGCCGCGGCGAAACGAATGAGACGTGAGCTGTTCAGTCACGCCGGCGGGGCGCGCAACACGACCGAGCAAGCGGTTCACATGGCTGTGGATCGAGGGCGCTGACGGTGGAGGTGCGCCCTTAGCCTCGAGCGCAGTGCTTGGCAACGCCGTGCCTTCCAAGAGCTCGGCGAGAGGTGGCTCGTCGGAGAGAGAGTTGCGTTGGAGCGGGCTGAGCTGGAAGGTTACCAATGAGGTTGACATTAGGAGACGTTTGTGTAGCGAGAGCAAGGGCAATAGCAAGAAGCGGACACGTGGTGTAGTCAGAGTCAGGAAATAGAGATAGACCTTGTTCTTCACAAGTCTTGACACGCACAAAGCGCACAAAGCGCACAAAGAATACATTGCTCGCATCCACGGACACGTTTTGCTTGCGGACGTGCGTCACATCAGACGCACGACCAAACATGAACCAAAGGAGGCTGAGCAAACAAGAGTCTTGATAGTCACTAGACATGCGTCCATTTTCATACATATACACCATCATGCGACGTAGGTCGTCTTTCGTGCATGCAATGGCCTTCTTGACCATGCCACCACCTTCACGCTTGAGGCAAAAGCTCTCGAGCGTACGGCCCATCTTGAGTAGCTTTGCCTCGAGCACTACACGGTGCTGTGGAAACATGTCCAGCAACCAGTGCTTGGCCTGTCTGTAGTACTGCATGCAAGAGTGCCGTTTAAGTGGCTGACCATCCTTTGCTTCAGAGAACGCCAAGAACATACCAAACTTATCCATGACAGAAACAAACACCTGCCCACTCTTGTCATTCGCAATGCATTCACACACATACTGCTGCTCAACACCTTCCTCTTTCATGAACTTGGCGAACACCTTCACAGCCGTAGCTCGGGCGCGCAGCGTGTTCGCCGGTTGAAGTGCGTCGAGGCCCATCGGACGGAAACGTTGCAAATATGACAATGATATGCTTTTGACTGAAGCTGGTTATTGCCATAGCAATATTTCAAAATCAATTCCAGCACGATATGCTGGAATCACTGGTTCTCCGTCAATTCCTAGCCCTAATAATTATGATTGGATAAAATCACAAGAACACTGAGATTTGACATGTTTTGATTGGTAAATAATCGTTGATGGCGCCTGATTGGACAGACCACTCAATACAAAAACCTTGTGAAGCTGGATAAACGATGTTATTCATCCATATGGAATATTTTCCTCTGTCTTCTCTCACACGATTCGAAGCGTGTTGATGCAAAGTTTATTGCGCTGTTAGAATCACATAAAAAGAGCATTCCGCTTTGTGATCTCGTGAAGTATTTAACTGACGGATGGTTGACATCTAAGTTCGAAAAATAAAAACTTGAGCCAAATCCTGTTTGAAGTGCGACGTCCTTGAGAGGACACAACTGCTTCGAGCTAAGTGCGTCGCATTTTTAATAGGAATTGGCTCGAAAAGTGAGAACTATCAATGCACGTCAACCATCCTCTTTCTCTTAAGTGCGAGGGCCGTTTCAATTAAAGCCGGATACCTGTCGGCATGGATCACCATTTGCATTTGCTCTTTTGCAATGTACCTCCCAATCACCCCAGACATCGAGCGTCGCGGAGCGCTCGCCGTGTTCCGAGGCGCTTCGATCAGCGCTGTCGCGCGCTGGCTGCGCATCAGCCGTGCTGCGTTCGCGAAGCGCATCCAGCGCCTGCGTGCTCGCATGCGCACCGTCATGAACGCAGCACCGCGTCCAGTCGACTACGAGCTCCTCCTCTTCCCAAATCCGAGCTCGTTCGCTCGCTACAAGGCTCTTCTCCGTACAACAGCCCTCACCATCGACATCCAGATGTACGCGCTCACTTCGGACGAGGTAATTTGGACAAACTGATGCTGTCGAATTTGTTTTGTGATTTGCGATCTGATTTGCTATCTGATTTTCCCAGCTTGTCGACATTTTGCTCGCGCTTCGAGACGACGGCGCTCGCGTCCGGGTCATCGTTGACCACAACGAGGCCAAGGCCAAGTACAGCCGCGTCCGTCGGCTTGTACAGGCTGGCGTGCCCGTGCGTTGGGACCCGACGAAGACAATGCACTCGAAGATCGTCGTGATCGACTCGTGCTTGTCTCTCGTCGGGTCGTTCAACTGGTCCCTTCGTGCCAGCACACGGAACGTCGAGGTGGTCATGGCGATTCGCGACGACGAAGTCGCCGGGACGCTTGGCTTTGCCTTTCGCCGTCAATGGCGTGCAAGCTTTGACGTCCTAGAGTGCTACCTACCAGGCCCAGAGACGCCGCTCGAGCCCGAGCCCGAGGACGAAGCGCTTCCTGACCTGTCGACACTGCTCGTCGACTTGAACGACATTCTACCTGGTAGCGTGCTCATCTGGGCATGTGCATGTTGCGTGTTCTAATCTACTTGCCTTCATGAAGTTCGCTGCCGTCTTGATTCGAATGCAATGCTGGTCGGTGTGTCGTAGCTCTTCGCGCTCGAAAGCGCGCTGCTCTCTTGCCGCGACGCACAGTCCGGCGCACGCACAGACACTCGCAGCACCAGCAACATGAGCGTGCTTGCGATGGACCGAGCGAGCGGATTCGACCAGAAGCACGAGCCTGGCGAGCGGTGGCTCAAGCAGCAGAGAGGATGGCCACAATCGCATCCTCGGACGCGCCCTCGTGCGTGCTGCGTGCACTCGTCCATCCGTCCGTCTCGCTGCAGTAGGTGTGCACGTGCATCGAGTCGCGTGACGCAACGCAGATCTCGCGTCTCACCTGCTGGACGTTGTATCGTTGTGCCACTAGGAGCTCGAGCAGCATGAGCAGCAGTAGCGCGTGCTCATCGAGATGCCGCCACAAAGTCGCCAAGTACCAGGACGTTGCCGAGCATGAGACGACGCTCGTGAACCTCGCGATCGCGCTGCCCATGGACCGCTTCGAGCGCGCGAGTCTGTTCCGCAAGCCGCGGCACATGCCATTGAGCGTCGCGCTGTTGCGAGAGACGACAGCGTCCGACCATCGTCGCGCCTCCGAGCAAGTGCCTCGCATCGTCGTGCCTCCGACGCTGCAGACGCTCGCGCGCCAAGCCACGAGGCGCATTCAGCAGCAGGCCGCACTGCGAGCGACAAGCGCGTTATCCGCACTCTCGGCGAGCTGCGCAGCGACGGCGGACGGCGCGAACGAGCGAGCGCACTGGTCGTCACGTACGTCGTCTGTACGTGTGTCTCCCTTGCTCTTGCTCTGCTGTCCTTAGAGCAGCGCACTCAGTGGTCATGGTCACGTGCTGCGGTCCAGGAGCTCCAGGACATGTCCATGCTTGTGTATACGAGGTAGAGACTCGCTGGAATGCGAGCAGCACAATTGATAGCAAGCAATCGGTGACTCGGACGATGAGCGCGCACCTCTTAGCGATACATGCACACCAGTGTTGCTGGTGCACATGGTTGTGCCGCACGAACGCGCTCGCGATGGATAGTCTGCTGAGACTCCTGTCGTGAGCAAACGTCAGACGACAGCACGGCACAGTACTCGCTCAAAGCTCAAAGCTCTAAGTCTCAACCGAGTCTGAACTCCATTGCGAGGCAAGGTGCCGAGCGAACAAGGAGCGCACGAGCCAAGTTTACTTGCATGAATGAGCAAGCGATGGAGCATCAAGAGCGCAGACGTAGTGCCAAGGCAACGTTGATGCCATTGCCATGTTGTCGATTTGCTCAGACGACGTTGTCAGTCACATCGAGCGACCGAAAGCATCTGGAAGCGAGGCTCAAGCTCGTCTCGGGTAGACACACTCGGTGATTGCTCCGTCGGCGCTGCTCAACTGTTCAACGCTGCTGCAGCTCCGGTCAGTGCCATATCTTCTCAAAGCAGCGTGCATGCTCAGATGCTCAGACGATCTCGTGACAGCAGACCGCTTCGTCGTTGCGTCGCAACGCTCGTATTGGCAGTCTGCGCGGTGACTGACACGCTTTCACAGCAGCAGCATTGACAGCAGCACAACAGCAGCAGCAGCATGCCGTCGGCATCGACGTCGCCGCTGCATCGTGTGTTCGCATGCCGCTGCCTCAGCGGCGCTGGTGCTTGCAGAAACAGCAGCATTCGAGGCACGACGTCAAGGTCGCTTCGAGACCTCGGCTCGACCTCTCTCGTCGTCTCTCGACCTCTCTCGCACTCGAAAGGACACACAGAGATGAGCAGTGCACGCGAACCGAATACGAGCGCGCTGTGATTGCTTGAGTGACAAGCGAACTGTGCATGCAATCCGAGTCCACGCTGACTGACAGCACTCAAACGCCGGCCAAAGCGCACCCACACATGACAGGCTTGTCTTTCAATCAGTCAGAGCCAAGCAGATCAAGTCGGCGACAGCGACGCTCAGCAGCTCAAGGAACGCCGCCGTGGAGCGAAGAGCAGTGTGTGTATGTTTTGCTTCGGTCCGTAGCGACTTGAGCGAGACTGTCTTGGGCGTTATCTTGGGCTAGCCACGAGTACACCAAGTGCAAAGACCTTGTGTGTCCAAATGCCATCCGATCACCTCGCGATAGCCATGTCCACGACCAAGTCGTTTGACACCTCTGAACTAGCCTTCGAGTCTGCGCTAGCGTCAAGAGCTAGACTACCGTTGATCGATACGTTGGTTCGTTGCGAGTCGTATCCCTTCCTACTACTACCTATCTTCTGTCGGCTATCCTGCTCTCTTGCGCGTCAAGGTCACAGCAACGCAGCGTACGCGAGCCGTGTGTGTGCTGCTCGCTCCAACACGCGCAGCTTGAGCGCTGGCACTTGGTCGAGCACGCTCTTGAGCTGCTCCAGCGTCTGCTTTGCTCGCTTGCGTTGCGCGACGTTCGACACAGGTCGCGCACTTGCTGCGTCTGTTGCAAGTAGCGCGGCGACGACATCTGCGATCGAACTGAGCACCGCGGCCCACTTGTCACCGGCGCGCGCGTGCAGATCCGGGTGCTCGAGCACGCGCTCGCTCACGATCGCATCCATGCAGGTCAGCACTGTGTCTGCGCACATTGGCGCATGCACATGCGTCTCTGCATCGACCGCAGCGCTGTCGTCGTCGTCCGTGCTGTTTGAAAGACTCAGGCGAGTCGCCGCCGGTGCAATCGCTGCAGACCGCGCCACTGCTTGAACGACGCGCTCGATCGTCGCGAGCGAGCACGCAGACTGCGCGGTGCGCATCACAAGTGCCGAGATGCATGCAAGCGCCGCTGGACTCGCACGCGTCGCTTGTGCACTCGCACACAGCGCTGCGAACGCGTTCACGAGCTGCCGCGAGAGCGCGCGCTGCTGAGGACTGTCGAGCGCATCGAGGAGACTCGCGCTCGCCTGCGCCATCCATCACACACACACAACAACAGCAGCAGTCGTTAGTCGTCCGCTCACACAAGACACACACAGTCACAGTTGGTTCAGTCGTACCGTGAGCGCGCTCTCGAGCAAGTCCATGAGCAGCTCGAGCATCGCTCGGCTCTCGCTGCTCCCAGCGCCGTGCGCAAGGAGCAGCGCACTCAGCCACTCGACAATGGACGCCTTTGTGAGCAAGTACGTCGCGCCACTGCGCGTCTCGAGGCACTGCGTGAGGATCTGCGCCACGAGGCGCTGCGTGTGGTCGTCCGCGAGCTCGGAGCTGTAGAAGCTCATGAGGATCGGCAGCACGTGGCGCCGCACGAGGAGCTCGACGTCGCTGTCGTCGCACACACCGCGACGGAGCGTGTGGAGGAACCACGACCGCTCCTGCTTGTACGTGAGCGGCGCGCGGCTGTGGAAGAGCGCGTAAAACATTGGGACGTCGTGCAGGTCGAGCGCCGGTCGCGCGAGCAGGAAGTGGTTCACGTGCTGGTACAGCGCGTGCACTGGGCGACAGAGGATCGCGATCGCGTCGTTGAGGAAGACCGTGAGGACGCTTGCGACTCGTGCATGCGGCGCATCGAGCGCGTGCCGCACGCTCTCGAGCAGCAAGTGGATCTGCCGCCCGGCTTTGAAGTCGCTCGACTCGGACGCGAGCGACTCGTGCATGTGTGCGACGATGCCGTACGCGTACGACCGGACGCACGGAGCATTCGACGACGTCGCACGGAGCGCAATGCCCAAGAGCCCTTGCGTCACGACCGCAGCGTCTGGGAGCTCGGACGACGAGAGGAAGTGCGCGAGCATCGGGAGCAAGAACGCCGGGTCGTACGCCAGCGCCTTGCTGGCTGCTGCTTTGGATGAGAGTGTCGCCGACTCGTCAGTCCAGTCGAACGCAAGGAGCGCGCGGTCGTGCGCACTCGCGACAGACCGATCGAGTGGGAAGTGCTCGACGGTCGCTCGGACGCGCACTTGCTCGAGGCCGCCGCTCAGGAGCCAGACCGAGTCGTCCACGAGGTCCGTGCGTGCAGTGCCAGTCGCAGCCGCGCTGTCGTCCGCAGCCGACAGGATCGTCGTCGACGACGCGCCAAAGCGAAAGCCAAAGTGCGCGAGTGAGATGCCAGCGCGCTCCTCGAACGCGTCAAACAGCACGCGCACGAGGCGATCGAACGGCGAGAGCGACATCGCGTAGCTGCTCAGGAGCATCTTGAACAGCGCGCGGTCGTACTCGCCGCTGAGGTCCACGAGCCAGTAGAGCGCGCGCACGAGCGCGACGCGCTCAGCGTCGACCGTCTCGTCGCCAGAGCTCGCAGTGCGCTCGAGGCTTTCGACGAACCGCGGGCTCTCCGTGATCGCGCGCAAGTGGTCGCCAAAGTCGTACGTGAGCGTCTCGCGCAGCGTCGGCTCGGCGACGACGAGCTGGAGGAAGACGCCCGTGAGCGAGACGAACGCTGTGAACGACGCGCGCGCGCTCACGTCAAAGTCCAGCGCGCGCGTGAGCTGCGGCCCGAGCGCTTTGAGGATCGCGCGGAGAGTCGCAGGACTCGCGCTGCTCGCAGCGTCGTCGACAATCGTCGCGACGACCGCCAGGAGCGCAAGTGTCTGCGTCGCATGTGCTGCATCGTCAGGCGACTTGGTCAGCGTCTTGAGCGCCTGCAGTCCGCACTTGACGAGGAACACGACTGCGCTCTCGAGCGTCTTGCTCGTTGCGTCAAGCGCACTTGCGCGCAGCGCGAGCAGGAGCGCCGTCTGCTGCGTAGCGGAGAGGACAGTGCCGTCTGGAAAGCGCTTTGCAAGCGTCGTCAACGCAGTCGAGACGGCGTGAGGGAGGCGGTCGGTCGGCGCATTCGAACGCTCGATGAGCGCGTGGCGCACAAACGCCAGCTGCTGTGCGCGGCTCTCAGTCGTCTCCGTGTCTTTGTCATCGCTAGTGGCCGTGAGCAAGTGAACGACACTGTCGTGGACGAGCGAGCTCGCGAACGAGCGCAGCGCGGACGACTCGATGCGCGTGAACGCGTCGTAGACAGCGCACAGGAGCGCGTGGGCGTTGTCAGTCGCATCGCCAGACGACAGTGCAGCTGCAAGCGCCGTCTCGAGCGCGTCTGCAAACGACACTGCGCCAGATGCGCTGCGGTCCGTGCGGATCGCCAAGACGATGCGCCGCAGCAGCTCGGTGAGCGACACACTGCCGTTCGCAGCAGCAGCAGCGCGCGTGATGATCGGGACAAGCGTCGTGTCGATCGCGTCGCGAGCGACGTCGAGCTCGACGCCGCCGAGCTTGCTCAGGACCGAGAAGCTCGAGGCGTAGAACGCCGAGAGACTGCTGCTGCTGCGCGTGGTCGTGACGGCTGGAGCGCGAGCGAGGAGCTGCCAGAGCTTCTGCGCGAGCGCGCGGTGCTTCGTGCTCGCTGCTGGAGTTGCGTCGATCGCAACACTGTCGAGCGACCGCAGCACGTGCTGCAAGAGCACGCCAGCGACCGACGCGAGCGATGGCGACGACTGTAAGAACGTCTCAAGCAGCCGCATGCGCACAGGCAGCGGGAAGCGCGGCGCAAGGAGCACGACTGTCGGGACGCCAGCGCGTGTGAGCAGCTGACCGAACGCAGCGCTGTCGAGACGAAACGCTGGGTCCAGCAGACGCAGTCCGACGATCTCGAGCGCCGAGAGCTTCTGAATCAGGCGAGGCGACGTCGCGGCGTTCGCAGCGTCGTGAAGCTTGCGCAGGATGCGCACGAGTTGGACGTTCCGAGCAGACGGCGACGAGCTCGAAGATGCGACGAGCACAAAGCTCAGCGCGTCGAGCAAGAGCCGGCAGAGCGCCGAGTCGACGCGCTTGCTGCTGCTGTTCTGGCGATGACGCAGCGCAAACAGCAGCTGCTCGCACACACGCGCTGCTGCTGCGGCATCGAGTGCGCCGCTCTCGAGGCGCTCGTGGAAGAGCGTTGCGACGGCTGCAATCGCACTGTCAGTCGGCTCGTTTACGTCAAAGAGCACGCTCTGGAGCAGCGTCGGCAGCGGCAGCCCGCGCACCAAGCGGTCGGTCGCAGTCAGCTTTGCTTTCTTGTTGGACGTCGCTTTGGGCGACAGCGTGCGCTGCTGCACGAGCGCGACGAGGTCGCCACCGACCCACGACCCGAGGTAGTGGAGCACGAGCGCGAGCGAGTCTGTGAGCTCGAGACAGTTTGCTGCGATAGCATCGGCCGACGCCACGAACGCACTCGGCGCCGTCGCAAAGAGCTGCGAGGCAAAGCGCGGGAGCGACGTCGCATGGCGCCACGACGCGTCGTTCGCTGCTTGCTTCGACGCCTTGTGCTTCGACTTCTTGTGCGCTGGCGAGGATGCAGCGGCGGTCGAGGTCGCGTCGCCAGTCAGTGCGTGGCAATACTGCGCCAGGAGCTCATACGCGTCCATGTGATCCGCTGGAGCCTCCGTAGTGTCCTTGCGCTTGCGCTTCTTGAGCGCTGCATCGTCGTCTTCGTTCTCGTCCGCGTCGGTCGCCATCGTGTCGGGGTTCGTGATCAGCGCCACGAGCTGCTGCGGCGCGTCTGCGATGCTCAAGAGCGACAGCAGCACGCGCGTCCCAAACACGACGACGCTCGCCTCAGAGCGGAACGCCGCGAGTCCAGAGCTGCTGCTCGGCTTGGACTGGAAGAACGTCACGAGCGCAATCATCGCTGGACTGAGCGACAGCGTATTGCTACTGCCACTGGTTGTCGACAGCGCGCGCGTGCGGTGGTACGTCTCGAGGTACTGGAACGGATCTGCGAGCACGTGCTGCACGAGCGTCTCTGTGAACGCAGCGCACGTCGGACCACCAGAGCGCAAGGCGTCAAGCCAGAGCCGCGTCGCTTCTCGCGCGCGGCCACTCGCGTCGCTGTCGTCGTTGCCAAAGACTGTCGAGACGAGGAGCGTGCGCTCGAGCACGTGCGCGCAGAGTTGCTGGATCGCACCCGGCGGGCTCTGGACGTACAGCTGCAAGAGCTGGTGGAGCTTCGAGCGCGGTGCCGACGCGGTACTGCTACTCGCTGGCAGCAGCACGTGCAAGCGGCTCGCGTCGACTGCGAGGAGGAACCGCAGGACTTCGCTCACGATGAGACTCGCGAGCGCCGGCGCGTCCGTCGCGGCCGGCTCGAGGACGTTCCACGCGAGGATCTTGGTGAAGTCGAGCTTGACGTCGCGCATCGTCTGCGGCAAGCACGCGAGGTAGAGGCGGAAGACCACGAGCGCGCGGACGTAGATGAGCGCGAAGCGGTCGACTGACGCGCAGAGCTTGAGCAGCAGCGACACGAGCGCTTCGGGACTCGGGAGGAGGAACCGGAGCTCGTTTGCGAGCTCCGTTGGGCGGATCGCCGGCGTCGTTGGTGCGAGCGAGAGCACGAACGCGTAGCGCTGGAGCGCGGCCTCCATGATCCCGAGCGTGCTGTAGACAACCAAGTGGTTCGGGTGCTGAATGCCGCGCGAGAGCTCTTTGCGGCAGTTGAGCGGCAGCACGAGCCGCGTCGCGAGCGCCGTCGACGAGCACCACGCTGGGACGACAGCACTCGCGTCGTCTGCTGCAGTAGCCAGCGGCGTTGGAAGCCCTGGCGCTGCGGCGTCGAGCGAGCACGCGAGGAGCTTCTGCACGAGCGACGCGAGGCAGAACCAGCGGTACCCGGGCTTTGGCTCGAGCGGGAGCGCGAGTGCGTGGAGGTACTCGGCTGCAAGGCCCGGGTACGTCGTGAGGAACGACTGCACGAGCGTCTGGGCAGCAGGGCTCCGGATGTACTCGTTCACGCCGATGGTGACGATCGCATTGCGAATGACCTTGACTGCGTACGCAGTCTCAGACGGCGGACTCGCGTCGTCGCTCGCACTCGCTGCTGCTGCTGTGGCTTTCGAGAGGAAGAGCCGCAGCGCGTGCTTGCGCGGGACTGTGTAGAGCGCGCCGGCGTCAAAGAAGAGCGCGTTGAGGACGTCGAGCGCGAGGCGCGCGATGCTCTCGTCGTCCGACTGGAGCAGCGGCAGGAGCTGGTGCACGCAGTGGCCGTTGAAGATTACGGTCTTGGTCTTTGCGTCGACGCTCGCGTTGTGGAGCACGAGCGCATGGAGCTGCGCGAAGAGGTGCGCGAGCATCTCGACACTGTCGCCGTCGATGCTCTTGAACAGCGACGCGGTCACGCCGCCCTCTTTCATTGCGAACCGGTGCACGCTCTTGTCTGGACACGCTGTGAGCGCAAGCACGAGGCGCACGTACGCTTCGCGGATCTGGAACGCCGGCTTGACTGGCGCTGGCGTGTCGTCGTTGTCCTCTGCGTCGCTGCTTGGCGCTGCGGCTGGCGTCTCGGGCTTCTTCATGCGCCGCATCGCGAGCTTCCCGAACGGCACGCTCTGGAAGTTGAACAGCCGCACAAACTCGCGCGCGACGGCGCCGTTCACGCGCACGAGCGCGGTCATGAGCTCGAGCGCCTCGAACTCGATCAGCGGCTTGTCGCTCCACGACAGCACCTTCTCCAAGCTCGCGTTCTTCTCGCGGATCACGCGCAGCGCGAGCACTTCCGCCGCGCTGGCGTTGCGCTGCGTCTGTGTGCGCAGCAGCGTCGCAAGCACGCGGAAGAACGTCGCGATCGACTCGCGCTTGATCCAGCGCGTGCCGACGCCATGCTGGTCTGGCCACGTGTGCAGGAACGCATCCGCGTGCGGCTGGATCTCGAGGAACGTCGTTGCGAGTGCATCGGACGCGTCGGCTGCTAGTGCGTCCGCGAAGCTCTCGATCGCATCGTCGAGCGGCTGCTTCGTGCGCTCGACCGCGAGGAGGAACTCGCGCAAGACCGCAGCAGGCGCCATCGTGTGTCGCTCGTGTCGCTTGGCGTCGGAGACGTGAGTGCTGTGGCGGCGCTTTGACTGGCGCTGGCGACTGGAGCTGGTTTTTGAATAGTGCTATAAACGAGGGAATACAATGTGTACCCTGATTTTTCGCACTATCACATAAACAACAGCACCATATGCTAAGCGTGACAGCATCAGTATCTGGTCCAGCACGAAGAGCAGCAAGATGGAGTCGCGCGATGCAGCAGCTGGCTCGCGCGTCGCGCTCCCGGGCTTTGTCTCGACTGCAGTGCTCACGTCGTCGGACGGGGTGCGTCTGCTTGTGTGCATGTGCATGTGCTTGTGCGCGATGGCGATCTGACGTGCTGATGGTACATCTTGAATCAATCGCCAGCTCTTTGGCGACAACGTCGAGGAGACGCGGATCTCGGAGACACCTGCGCCGCGCGCGCAGGACGCAGCGGACTACAAGCCGCTGTACGAGCGCCTGCAGGAGCTCAAAGAGAAGAAAGACAGCGAGTGGCGAGAGAAGAACAACCCGTTCGGTGCGCCTTGTGTGTTCATGGCTGCACGCGCCAGGCTCTGCCAATGCACAAACTCGCACAATCACGGTATCAATGCTCACACATATCTGTCGCTACGAATCACACACTTGTATGGTTAACACAGCGCCGCCAAAGGCACTCGATGACGAAGAGATCCAGTTCATTCGCGACCTCGAAGAGCGCGAAGCCGCGTCACAGCAGCGCCGCAAGGAGCAGCACAACGAAGACCTCGCAGGCTTCTGTACGTCCGCATTGTCTTCTGTACAGTCACTCATGCTGACGCTCTCGACTCCTTACGCTCTTGTATGTGTCTAGTGCTCGCAAAGCAACAGGCTGGCAAGTCAACCACTACCAGCAGCAGCAAAAGCGCTGGCGCCACGACCGCCACACCCAATCGACCGCTCATCAGCGCTGCTTTGACGCAGGACGCACGCCAGAAGCTCTTGGCGACGCAGTCGACAGCACCAGCAGTCGTCGTGCGTGCGAAGCGCAAGGCACCAGCGAAAGACAAGGCGGCAGCGTCGACAAAGAAGGTCAAAGCAGCAACTGGAGAGAGCAGTGCAAGTGCCAAAGCGCCGGCAGCACCGAGTCTCGGACTCGTAGCGTACGGAAGCGACAGTGACTCGGACGACCAATAGACGTCAACGCGCGTGTGCACAAGAGAGAGAGCGTGTCGAGTAGAGTAGATTTGCCTCACGAGTGACTCGCCTCTCTACCGACTCAGCGCAGCAGCGGCGGTGGGATCGCAGACGGCGACTTGCGCGGCCGCGCACTGGCGTTCGGGTTCCGGAACGGCGGCGACGACTCAATGAGCACGCGCGCTGCGCGATGTGCGCGGCGCTGCGGGCGATCGGGTGTGCGCATCACGACAGACGTTGCGCTTGGCTCGCGCGCCAAGAGACTCGAGACTGCCGTGCGCGGCGGCACAGCGACGGCTGGTGGCTTTGGAACGCCTAGCGACGTCGAGCGCGTCAAGCCTGCGAGCAGCGGACGCGGCGCGGGTGCGCTGCTTGCTGATACGAGCGTGTGTGGCATGCGGTTCGTCGCACTGGGCGTGAAGCGCGACTGCGGACCTGCAACGAGTATGCGGTCCATGTCGCGCACCAAGAGCGGCGCAGGTGGTCGTAAGCGCGCGCCGAGCGAGCTGTGGTGCGCGAGGCGAGGCTTGTCTGCACTTGTTGGGAGTAGCGGCACCTGTGCTGCCTTGACGCCAGTGCTCACACTGCGGCGCGGTTTGCTGCTCGGCTTGCTCGTCGCACTGCTGCTGGTGGTGCTGCTTCTCGCGAGTGGCGGTGCGCCACTTGTGCTGCTTGATGAGCGCCTCGATGAAGACGAGGATGTACTTCGCGGCAACCGCGCTGGTGCAGCAGGCGGCGCTGCTACTGTCGACGGCGGCGCGCCAGTCCCGGCCGTCGTGACAGCTTTAGCAAGATCACGGCGAGTCGACGGGAAGCTCGAGCGCCGCCGCAGCTCATGTGGCAGGTCCATCTTCTTGAATGGCACTGCGGTCTCGGTGCGCGAGCGCTTGAGCGGCCGCTGCTCGTCCTTGAGCGCTGACAAGATGCTCTGTGCTGCAACCGCGACTGCGTCAGCTGGTGCAGGCGTTTGTGCATCGACTGGTTTGACGACCGACGCAACGACTGCGGCTGGAAGCGCACTCAGTGAGAGCTTCTCGAGCTCCTGTGACTCGTCCGCGAGCTCGTAGACACCGAGGAGGAACGCCACAAACTTGGGCACGTGCGCCGTGAACGCACGCGCTAAGACGTCCTGGAGGAACTCGTGGAACGGCGAGCGCTCGTCGTCGTCAGTCAGCGACGGCGGATTCGCAGCATCGAGGAGGAGCGCGATGCGGTCCAAGAGACTCCGGACCTCTTTCTTCGTGGCTTTGAGCGCTTGCTTGGACTGCTTTGCGGCTATCGCGCGCTGCTTCTTGCTCTTGCTCTTGCGACAGCAGCAGGCGCAGAGGCGAGCAATGACTTGGAGCTGCAGTACGCGCAAGACAGCGTCGCGGTCGAGTCCTTGCTCTTTCTGGAGCTTCGCAGTACTCAGATCAGCGAGCGGGACACGGAGCTGCTCGCCAATGTCGGCAATCGCGAGCTGCGGCTCGCTCGATCGCGCTGCAAGCACGTTCTCGAGGAACTGGCGCACACTTGGAGCGCTAGTTGTACTGCTAGTAGTAGTTGCAGTCGTGGCATTGCTTTTCGTGCCAGCGACGACCTGAGCGTACTGCTGCGTCCACGCGCACTTCGCAGTCGTCGTCGTCGTCATGGTCTCGATCGCCATGAGCTCGTTTCGCAATTGCTGTTGGCGCCATTTTCACCATTCGACGTGCAAGTAGCAGTCAATATGATATCGACACGTCATATGCTATTCCAAAGGATGATCCATGCGCTTCAATGGTCTCGAAATCGACTGGAAGCGACAGAGTGACAGACGCCTCGAAACGGCAGCACAACTTGCGCATCGACCGAGACGACGCGCGCACGTGCTGTGCGCTCCATCGCTCTGCTCTCGACGTGTCGGCTCTGCTCTCGCGCTGCTCGTGCTGCCAGACAGATAGCCAATCCACTAGCTGCACTAGCAGCAGTGCATCGATCCATTGACAATCACAGCAGCAGCAGTCACACCACTAGCACCACAAGCTGCCATGACCGAGTCGAAGCGCCGCCATCGCTTCATCCGCATGGATGAGCGGCTCGAGAACCTCCAGACCGAGCTCCAGCTCCACGGCAAGACGAATGCAACGGAGGACGCGCTGACGTTCCAAGAGGAGCTCGCGCTCCAAGCCGAGCTCACGATGATCGAGAGCTTCCAAGTGCTGTACCGGAAGCTCCAGCCGCTCGTGACGACGACGCCGCAGCTGCTGCACCACGTCAAGAAAGTCACAAAGCTGCTGCAGCAAGAGCTCCAGCAGACGCCGTCAACCGACGTGCAGCGCGAGCGCGTGAGTCCGGTGCTCAAGCTCCTCACTGCGCTCGCGCGCGAGCTCCGGAAAGAGTTCTACCCGCACTTTGCCGGCATCTTGCCTGACGTCATTGCGATCATTGACACGAAAGACGTACGTTGTGCTTGCATTGCGTACTTACGACTGCGCCAATGTCCGCATGTCGGCACGCACTGACGTCATGTATGACCTGCACTGCCTATTGATTGTCTCGTTATATGCCGCAGCCAGAGCTAAGTACGCAGGTGTTCAAGACGATCACGATGCTGTTCAACTACCTCCGCGTGCAGATCCTCAAGGACATGGAGGCCGTGCACAAGTGCTACTTCCCGCTCCTCGGCCACCCAAAGCCGTTCGTGCGGGACTTTGCAGCCCAGACGCTCTCGATCCTCCTCCGTCGCGTCGACTCGTCGAAAGACCTGAAGAAGTACCTCAGTACGTACTTTAAAGCCTTGGCGCGTGGCTCCAGTAGTGACAACGAGATCCTCCTCGACGGTTCGGCGAAGCTCCTCTTTGCGCTCGTGCGGAACGTGAACCACGGCTTCCACTCGCGCATGCGTGAGATCCTGCTCTTCCTCCTCGGCGCGTTCCGGCCGAAAGACGCCAAGACGACGCCGACGGACGCCGCGCACCTCGCAGTCGTGCACGAGATCGTGCGCCTCACAACGGACCTCATGACGAAGCACACGGACGCAGCGAACGCGCGCGAGATGCTCGAGTGCTTTAGCTTGGCGCTCACAAAGCTCGCGACAGCCACAGACGCGCAGAGCGCTGCGTCGAGTCTCTATACCAGCCGCATCCTGCACATGTTTGTGTTCTTTGTGCGGTACCGCGGCGGTCGCCTCCTGGGCGACGACGCCACAGCGATCAAGACAGTCCACTCGGTCGTGAAGCAGCTTCTGGCGAACCCTGCGCTGCTCATGAGCGTCGACGAGTCGCTCCGGAACGAGCTCGTCGAGCTCCTCGAGTGCGTCTGGCGCCTCTTTCCCGACGCACAGGACGTCGTCGCGTCGCAAGTCGAGACGCTCTACCGCGCAGCTGACGCCTCTGCGCCTGGCACGACGGACGCGCTGCAGCAGTACTGGCGCGCGCGGCTGATGGCGCTCTCGGCGCAGATCTTCACGCACACGAGCGTTGACGTTGCGTTCGTCCGCACACACGTGTTCCCGAACGTCCTGCACCTGGCGTTCGAGACGCTGCTCGCCGCGGACGACATCAGCGCGTTCGCAGTGCTCGTCACGTCCATCGGGACGTACATCGCAAGCCACGAAGACGTCGCCGACGCGAACCCGTTCATCGTGTTTGCAAACGGCCACCGGTTCGTCACGTACTCGCCAGTCACAACGGTCGCTGCGACGACAAAGACGCTCGTGTCGGTCGCTACACGTGTGATGGACGACTGCTTTGCGAAAGCAGCAGCAACGACAGACGACACCGACGCCGCCGTGCATGAAGCGCTCGCTGTCGCGTGGAAGTTCTGCCAAGCGCTCGCGCTCCTGCGTCTCGACGACGTCAAGGTCCTGGCGTTCGCTGCGCCAGTGCTCGCGCGCGTCGAGAAGCAGATCGCGCGGGCGCCAGCGACCGAGCGCGCTGCAGCGTTTGGCGCGCTCCGGGCCGAGCTCTGGCGCGTGCAGCAGATCGCGATGCACCAGACCAAGGCAAAGACGACCGCACACGCAGCAGACTTTGTCGAGTCGACGCTCCGGGGCAAAGCGCAGTCGTTCGCGACGCTCTCGGCGTTCTTTGAGTTTGTGCATATGCAAACGCTCGCGCAGCAGCACGCGCTCTTGAGCACCGACGCGCTCGAGTCGGTCGCCGAGCTGCTGCAGAGCAACCTCCGGTCGCAGTCACACGCGCTGCGTCTCGTGACGCTCGAGCTCCTCGCGCGCGTCGACCGCCTCGCGTTCATCGAAGCCGGCGACGCGACGCTCCTCGGTCCGTGCGACCTCCCAGACGTCTGTCTGAGTCTCGAGCGCCTCTGCGACAGCGTGACAGTCGACACGGAGCGCGAAGTGATTCGGCTCATCGGTCGCGTGAAGATCCTCTGCCGCTCGCCGCAGACGCCGCTCGTGTACAAGCGCATGGCGGTGCACCACCTCTTTGGGCTCTACCACGTCAAGTTTGCCACGATCTGGCCGCACATCGCCGATGCCATCGAAGCCGCTGCACGTGTGCACTTTAGCGACGTGTGGGCGATCGCGTCGCCCGAGCTCCTCGCGGCGTCGGTGCGCCAAGAGGTCAAGAGCACGAGCGCATCGCACCAGTGCGCGGCGACAAGCGCCAGTAGCGAGAACGTCGACATGGCAGACACTGCTGCGACGCCTGCCGTGTCGCCGTCGATCGCAGAGGTCACGACTGCGTTCACGGACGTGTGTGCGCTCGAGCAAGGCCGCATTGACGCGTCGAGCGTTGTCGACTACGTCACGCACCATGGCCTGCTCTGGAAGGGGCTGATCAAGTTCAGCGACCTCGCTGAAGCCAAGACGAAGTTCATCGTCCCGCTCTTCCTCGTCTTCTTGCGCGACCAGTACGCTGCGATCTACACGGACGAGCTCGCGCCGAGCATGCTCGCGAGCATCGACGCGTCGATCGCCAAGCTCGACGCTGCCAACACGTTGGAAGTGGCTGCGTGGCGATCGCCAGTGTCATACACGCAACTCACGACAAAGAGCGTCCGGAGCAAGTTCCTCGACCAGCTCAAGCTCTTTGCGACGTTCAAGAACATGAAGGGCGCGTTCGCGAACACGGTCCTTCACGCGTTCTTCTTTGACTTGCTCATGAAAGCCGACGAAGTGACGTCGAAGCTCGCGCTCCAGTGCCTCTTTTGCTTTGGCAAGCGCCACTTGGCCGCGTACAAGACGCAGCTCGAGCGCATCGCCGACTCGAGCTCGTTCCGCGAAGAGCTCACGACGTTCAACATCAGTGAAGACGCCGGCTTTGTGCTCCAGGAGCACCGTCCCGAGCTCTTGCCAGTGCTCATGCGCTTGCTCTATTCCAAGTGCGTGAGCAAGAAGGGCCGCAACACTGGCGACACCGTCGCAGCGCGCCGCACGGCAATCCTCGCGTACCTTGCAGCGCTCGAGGAGCGCGAGCTCGCGTCGTTTGTCGAGCTCGTCGTGCGTGCGTTCGACGTCAAGATCGCGCCACCAACGACGTCGACGGTCGCCGTGCGCTCAGCGCCAGTCGAGGTCGCGCTCGAGAGCGTGCAGCCGTCGCGCATCTTGGGCTTCCTGAACCTCTTGGAGGACCTCGTCGGACAGCTCGGCACGAAGCTCGCAGCGTACGTCCCGACGCTCGCCGACTTGCTCGTGTCGATCCTCCAGTTCAACGCCGACGCCGCTGCAGCGATGGACGTTGACGACGACGACGCGACTGCGACGGCAGCAGCGATCGACGCTGACGAAGACGCCAGTGGCGCTGCACAGGCGCTCAAGCCCGAGTACTCGGCGTCGATGCGCAAGCAGATCCGCATGCTTACGTACCGCCGTTTGGCTGAAGTCGTTGACACATTCGACCACGTCGTGGCGCTCCAGCCGTGGGTCGAAGCGGTCTTTACGATCTCGCACGACGCGATCGCGCACCTCCCGAACGCAGTCGTTGGCGCTTCGAAAGCATCAGCGCTGCTCGACTTCCTCGTCGCAGTCGCGCGTGGCGCAACGTCGCGGCACCACCTCGCGCCGGCGCTCGTGCAGAGCGTCATCTCGTGTCTCTCGGCGGGTCTCGAGTCCAAGGACGCGTCGGATGCGAGTGCCTCGACGCGCGGTCTCTCGCCTGAGATCCTTGACTCGGTGCTCCAGTTCCTCGCGTCGCTCTTGGACGGCGACGAAGTGAGCATGAGCGAGTCGACCGACTCGGCGCTGCTCGTGATCCCGATGATCCCGTTCATCCTCGACCAGTTCGTCGCGCGGTTCCACTCCAAGACGGCGCGGTACGCTGTCGAGCGCTACGCGGGGTCGTCGAAGAAAGAGCTCGGCTTCCTCTGCCGCTTGTCGACGCACATTGGCGCCTCGAGCAGCGCGCCAGAGCTCCTCGCAAAGGCCGCGCACGACCTGTTCCAGCTCCTCTTGCCGTTCCTCTTGCGGAACCACCACCCGTCTGCTGCGGACACAGAGAACATCCTGACGGTCCTCGCGCAGCTCGTGCCGCAGCTCGCAGAGCCAAAGAAGCACGTGCTGTCGCTCTCGAAGCTCTTGGCGCCAGGTCCAAACTGCATCACGGAACGCTCCGCGCGCGAGAAGCTCTTGCAGGTCTTCGTTGCGCTCGGGAACCACGCGACGCTCCGAGCGCTCGCACCGGTCGCCAAGCTCCTCGAAGCGCTCAACGCGTTTGACCCGAAGAAGATCGACGAGATAGACTTTGAGCGCCGCGTCGACGCGCTCAACAGCGTCAACAACAGCGCCTTCAGTGGCTTTGTCGACGACGCGCACTTGCTCGCGCCGCTCGTGAGCCAGTACCTCTTTGCGATGCACGACAGCGAGTTCTCGATCCGCAGCGGCGCGCTCGCAGGGCTCACGACGTTTGTGCGCTTGGTCGCCGACGCCGCCGCCGCAGACGCAGTCGTCGCTGACAAGTCGGTCGTCGTGAACGTCCTCGAGTCGCTCGTGATGCCGTGCGTGCGCGTGAGCGTCAAGTCGCCGAGCGAAGACACGCGCCGGGGCTTTGTCATGCTCCTTGGGAACCTCTCGGACCACGCCGCGGTGCTCCAGCGCTACGCGTTCGTGCACGCCGACTTGGCGCTCCTGCGCAACAAGGAGGACCCGGAGGCCGACTTCTTCTACAACATCACGCACATCCAAGCGCACCGCAAGCGCCGTGCGCTCCAGCGCATTGCGACGCTCATGGACGAGATGGCGGCCAAGGTCCGTGCCAAGGACGCCACCGACGCAATGGACGTCGACAGTGGCGACGCCGTCGAGTGGTTTAGCAACTCGACGGTGAACAACGTCCTCTTGCCGCTCGTGCTCCACTTCATCTACGAAGCGCAGGCAAAGAGCCAAGAGTCGATCCGCGCGGAAGCCGCAGCGTGCGTCGGCAGCGCCGCTGGCCTTCTTGGCTGGTCGCACTACTTGGCGCTGCTCCGGCGCTTGCTCAAGTCTATCGACGGCCACGAAGAGATGGAGAACACGATCATCCACGCGATCTGCGCCGTGATCGACAACTTCCACTACCCAGCGCCAGGCGCGATCGCCGAGTGGGACGGCACGCTCGCCAAGCGCCGACGCAGTGGTCCAGGCGCTGCTGCTACGAGCGAAGCAGATGCCGACACGAGCTCCAAGATCCAGGACAGTCTTGAGGCGCAAGTGCTGCTGATGCTCAAGAAGTACCTGTTCAAGGGCGTGACGAAGAAGGGCAAAGAGAAAGCGTCGAGCGCGTCGTTTGACGACAACGTCGTGTCGTCGCAGGACGTGACCGTGCGCGTGCCGCTTGCGCTTGCGATCGTCAAAGTCCTGCGGCGTCTCCGTGCCGGGGCGTTCTACCTCGAGTTCCCAAAGCTCCTCTTGAGCATCACCAAGCTGCTCAAGAGCAAAGACGAGAGCGTCCGGTCGGCGTCGCGCACGACGCTCGTGCGCATTACGATGGAGCTCGGGATCACGTACTTGCTTCCGGTCGTCGAAGAGCTCAAGGCGACGCTCCGCGACGGCTACATGGTCCACGTGCTCTCGTACACGCTCCACTCGATCCTCGAAAAGGCCGCGACGCTCGTCGCTGCGACCAAGCCGCCGTCGCTTGTCCAGGACAAGGCGACAGACAGCAACGCCACTGTTGATGAGCAGGCGTTCGTCTCGCCGCTCGACGCGTGCATCCCGAGCATCATGGACATCTTGCTCGAAGACCTCTTCCGGAACGTCGTCGAGAACCAGGACGGCTCGGAGCAGCGTAAGTCCAAGATGAAAGAGGCCAAGTCGTCGCGGAGCCTCGATGCTCTCGAGCTCCTCGCGCGCACCGTCACGTTCCTGCCGAACCCGAGCATCCACGCGATCGTCGCGGCGCTCGTGCGCAAGTTCCGCGAACTCGAGAACGCCAAGTCGACTGTTGTGCTGCACGAAGCGCTCAAGCGCGTGGCGCTCGGTCTCGTGAAGAACCCGAGCGTCGAGCGCTCGTACGTCTTCTTGTACGTCTACAACCTCCTGCAGTCGTGTCTCGAGAGCTTGCGACCTGCGAACGAGCGCGAGAAAGCCAAGTACGCAGAAGCTGCTGCGGCGAACGCGCTCGTGTCGTCGTGGCTCGTGAACGAGAAGAGTGCGCGTGCGACCGCCGAGTTAGCAAAGCGCGCGCCGCGTCTTGCAGCCGCCAAGGTCGAGCTCCAGAGCCGCATGACTGGCTACGACCGCCACGCAGTCCAAGACGCTGCCGACTCGATCACTCACCTCGAAGAGCTTCTCAACTTCTCAGTCTTCCTCGCGTTTGCGTTCATTCGCGCCGGCGAGAGCTCACCGACGCTCGTGGATCCGCTCGTGCCGCACCTCATGCGGTGCGCCGCCGAGGTTAAGAACAACCAAGTCGTGATCCACGCGCTCAAGTCGTTGGCGCTGCTGCTGCACCAGCAAGACGTGCCGGCGATGGCGATCGCGGTCTCGCCGCTTGTCGACCGACTCTTCAAGATCCTCCAGAAAGCTGGCGCCGCGACGCGGAACGAGATGGTCCAGACGTGCTACAAGACGCTCACAGGCATCCTCAAGCATCGCGGCGACGCGTTCCGGTTCACGGAGCCACAGCTCCGCGTCGTCTTGAGCTTTGTGCGTGCCGACTTGGAGGAGCGCGACCACCAGAACGCAACGTACGCGTTGCTCAAGGCGATCATTGCGTCGCGGCTGGTGATCCCCGAGGTCTACGACGTCATGCTCCGCGTCGGCGAGCTCCTGGTCCAGAGCGACGCGCAGAGCGCACGGGGCAACTGCGCAGCGATCTACCTCACGTTCCTGCTCGAGTACCCGCTCGGGCCGAAGCGCATCACGTACCACCTCACGTTCTTGCTCAACAACTTGAGCTACACGTACGAGAGCGGCCGCATCGCAGTGTTGGAGGCGCTCGGCGCACTGCTCAAGAAGCTCCCGATCGACCTCTTGAACGAGCGCGCGCAGTTCTTCTTGCTCCCGCTCGTGCTCCGCGTCGCGAATGACGAAGCGCAGGCGTGCCGCACGCTCGCAGCGGACGTGATCAAGACGCTCGTGAAGCGCATGGGGAACCAGCAGCTGAACGAGAGCGTGCTGCTCGTGGCCAAGTGGTGGCAGTCGCACGCGGACGTCAAGCTCTTGGCGACTGCGGCGCAAGTGACTGTCCTCGTGCTCGAGTCCCGGCCCGAGTTCCTTGACAAGTGCGCGAACGAGCTCTTTGGCCACGCGTCGACAGCGCTCACGCAGCGCCTCGCCGACTTGGACGAGCTCGAGGACAGCAGCGAGCTCAACTGGCAAGTCGTGTACCACGTCCTCGTGTGTCTGACCAAGTTTGGCGACCACTTGAGCGGCAAGCTGGAGTCGTGGCTCGCGGACCACAACAGCTTCCTCGACGCGGTCGTGCTCCCATTGCTCGAGTACCCGCACGCGCTCGTCCGCCTCGCTGCGCTTCGGTTCGTGACGTCGTACTTGCGCCGCCGCCGCGCGTCGACGCTCCAGTTTGCCCAGTCGCTCAAGAAGCTGCGCAAGGGCGTGCTCGGCGACGCGTACTTGACGCAGCCTGGCAAGCTCTTTGCGCTCGCGGCGCGCGTGACCAAACTCGTCGATGCGCCAGCGTTCAGCAACGAGGTCGCAGACGAAGCGCTCTTTGCGCTCTCGTTCCTCATCGGCGCGCTCGAGACGTTTGCGAGCATCCCGCAGTACGTCTCGGCAGTGCCAGCTGCAGCACCGGCGGCCGCTGACGACGACGACGAGCAAGTCGCACCAGTAGCAGACAACGACGAGCAAGAGGGCGCAGCGGCTCCTGCCAGTGGCGCTGAGAGCGACGACGACGACGATGAAGCAGAGGCTGGCGAGACGACGATCACTGACGAACAGGCGCAGCAAGACGCCAAGGCCACGGCCAAGACGCCGGTCGGCTGGCTCCTCACGCGCTTGTCGTACCTCGCACGCGCTGTGAGCGGCGCGAATGCTGTGCGCGTCGCGATCTTCAAGCTCTTTGCCGCGCTCGTGACGGCGCACGACGCTGCGTTTGCCGAGCGGTACGTGCTGCAGATGCTCAACCCGCTCTTCCGCGCCGCGAGCACGATCAAAGAGCAAGCGAGTCCGTCCGAGAGCTCGCTCCTGGCGCAAGAGGTGCTCGAGCTCGTCGAAGCCAAGATCGGCGCGACGGCGTTCATGGACGCGTACACGTTTGTCCAGCGCAAGCTCGCAGTGTTCCGCGCGACGCGCCGCGAGCAGCGCAAGCGCGACCTCGTGAACGACCCGCAGCGCGCAGCGAAGCGCAAGATGCAGAAGAACGAGACGAAGCGGCGCGCGAAGCAGCTCAAGAAGCGCAAGTACACGGTCATGAAAGGCACGGCGTCGGCTGCGACGCGACCCGCGCAAGGCGATGCGGCCAGGCGCGCAGTAGTTGTGCGAGTGATAGCTAGCAACGTCCTACATCCTAACACTGTTGAATCGATAGAGTGCATACATCCTTCTCGTCTTCTGTAGAGCTAGCTGGTGGTCATGGTGGCAACGCCGTCAGTGACTGCTGCTGGTCATGCAGGCGACGGCTTCGAGGATGCGAACACGGTGGAGACGCAAGATGACGCCAAGCTCTTCGAGGTCGCGGTCCGTCGCTTGGAGCAGCAGCGCGCCGTCAATGCCGCGCGACCGGAACGTCGCGCCGTAGCTGCTGTCGAGGTCGAGGGCATCGACAAACGCGGCGACGTCGTCTGGAGTCATCTCGCGCATCGATGACGATCGGAGCTGCGCTCGACTCTCGCGAGCACTGGGACTGAAGATGCCGCTGCTCCTGTTCGCTGTCGCAACTAGCCGTGCTCGCTGCTGCTGCTGCTTGTGCTTGTGTCGCGATGTTGAAGACAGCGAAGTCGTCGCACTCGCGCGCATCTTTGCGAGTGTCATGAACTTCTCGACGATCTCCTGTCGCCGCAGCTCGTCAGCTTGCATCGCGCTGTCGACTGCGCGCAAGTACGGATGAGGCTGCGACTCGGGTCGACTTGGTGAGACGCCCTCGGTGCTGTCGTGGTCAGCTGGAGCATCGCTTGCGACGTCGACTCGCCCCTTTGAACGACCGAGTTTGCGAGACACGCCTCGGTCACGGTCACATGCGAGGCGGTAGACTGCTTCTTTGCGTCGGAGCTCGTTCTTGCGCTGGTACAGGTCGCCGGATCGGAACTTAAGCGTGTTCACGAGCGCACCGATCTTGTTCTGGAGCTTGCGGCGCTTGTCCGGTCGTCCAAGCGCGTCCGCGAGCTTTTGCTGGAGTATCGCGACTTCCTCTCGGATCGCCCCGAGTTCGTGCTCGGCATGCAGAATGAGCTCGCGCGAGAGCTCCAAGTCGCGCCGCATCTCGTCTGTCCGATCGCGTGGTGGCAGCTCGGTACTGTCTGTGAGCGGCAGGAGCATGGGTTTGCCAAACGCGCTGCTTCGTGGCTAAGTATCATGGGCAAGCAGTGATGTCAGACGCCAGGGCAGCGCTCATTGCCAAGCACCAGCTTGTCGTGTGTCATGAGCAGCTCACTCGTACGCACCTGTCCAAGTCGGATGTCCTGGTTGCTCCAGCGCACGCGCTGAGGCGTTCCATCGTGTTGTGTCTGCTGCTTGGACGCATTCACGACTGACGGGTCGACAACTGCCAGCGTCCGCTCTAGCTCGTTGTTCACGTCGCCACTGCTGTCACTCAAGTCGCCTTGCGCTTGCGCTAGCTGCTGCTGCTTGCGCTCCATCTCGAGTTCACGCAGCAGGACTTTACTCGCAAAGAACACACGGCGCATGTCGACACTGCCGACAGAGAGACCGAGCAGCACTGCGGCGTCCGGAACCTTCTCGCGCAGCGCTGGGTGGTCGAGATGGAGTGGCGACAGGAACGGGTTGCGCTCGAGACGGAGCTGCTGCAGCGCGTCGACGCGCACGGGCATGCTTGCGAGGAAGTCGAGGTCGCGCGCCATCTTGAGCAAGTAGTTGACTTGGCGCCACTGGAACACCTGCGTCTGCGTCTGCGTCTGCGCGCGCCACTGCTCGATCGCTTCGATGATCTGGACGCTCACGGACCGGAGTTGGTCGAGCAGACTCTGTACGACCATCGGCGATGCTGTCGCTGTCGTCACGGAGCCACCACGGACGCCGCGATGTGGAAACGTGTACGGATAGACCTGCTCGATCTCGGACGCAGTTGACGCCGCAGTCTTGCTCGGCTTGGCGCGCAGGAGCTGCTCGAGCGCTTCGAGACATCCCTCACGCTCGACGACCTTGCGCACGATCTCGAGGTCGCTCAGCGACGTCGCCTGCTTCTCAAACGTAAAGAACGCGGACGCAGGCGTCACAGTCACTGGTGGTGCCTTGAGCATCGTCGAGCTCATGGTCTTGACGTCTTTGATGATGATGCGCCTGAGCGTCACGTGACTATCTCTAGCGATGTCGTTACGACTCATACTGATGCCTATCAAGTCCAAGGACAACCGAACGCGCCTGTCGTCTCAGAGAGACACCAGCGACACAAAGACGCAAGCGCAAGGGGCGTCGATGGCATTTGAGCAGAGCACACGAGGTGCTCGCTACTTGATCGCGTGGAGACAGAGGCAGAAGAAGAAGGAGAGAGATCTACAGCTACTAGTGCTTGCGGAGGTGGCTCGCGTCGTCGTCGTCGAGCGTCTCGAGCGTGTACACACCTGCGTCGTCAGCGTCATGCGCGTCCGCTGCGCTGTTTGCAGCGTCACTCCGCGCGTTCTTCTTCTGGATGTTTGCAAAGATCGAGAGCGCAGACGCGACCATGCTCGACGGGTCGTTCGTGTTCGCTGGGAGCAGCACCGTCGTCGACTCCTTCGCAATGTTGCTGAACGCCTCGACGTACTTCTCTGCGACCTGGAGCGCCACGGCGTCCTGTCCGCCCTGGCGCGTGATAGCGTACGACAGGCGCTGGATCGCATCGGCCGACGCAGTCGCGCGCGCGAGGATCGCAGCAGCGTCACCTTCGGCTTCAAGCACCGCCGCGCGCTTCTTACCCTCGGCGACGTTGATGTACGCCTGCCGCTCACCCTCCGAGTCGAGGATCTCCGCGCGCTTCTTGCGTTCTGCCTCGGCCTGCATGTCCATGGCCGCCTTCACGCTCTTGGGCGGCGCAATGTCGCGGATCTCGTACCGCAAGCACTTGATGCCCCACGCCTCGGACGCCTGGTTGATCGACTCGACGATGTTCTTGTTGAGCGACTCGCGCTCTTCAAACGTCTTGTCGAGCGTGATCTTGCCGAGTTCTGAGCGCATCGTCGTCTGCGCGAGCTGCGTCACGGCGTAGATCGGGTCTTCGACCTAGAGAGAGCGCAGTGTCTGACAGTCAGTACTGCTGCTACAGGCGGTTGATAGCAGTAGGTACACAAAGAGAGCTCAAGCGTGCAGACGTACGCCGTAGCTTGCGTTGTAAGGGTCAATGATCTTGACGTAGAGCACGCCGTCGATGTTGATCGTGACGTTGTCCTTTGTGATCGCCGACTGTCCGGGGATCTTGATCGCCTCTTCCTTGAGCGAGTGCACGTACGCGATACGGTCGACGAGCGGAATGAGGAAGTGGAGACCCGGCGTGAGCACGTCGTGGTACTTGCCAAAGCGCTCGACAACCCACGCCTTTTGCTGTGGCACAATGAGCACGCCCTGTTGTTGTAATGCGTGCGCGGCAAGCATAACGTGTGTTAGAGAGAGAGGTTGGCGAGTCAGGCGCCTACAAGTGCGCAGCACGAGCGGCTCTATCGTGCCTAGAGATAGACAAACACACTAAAGCACACACGAGTGACGCACAATGTTGACAGGCGTCTCCTGGAGCCGCGAGTTGCCGTCGTCGAATGGCGACGCGAACTGCAGCGTGCGCGACGCGCTGATGCCGCGCACAGTCTGCAGCGCAGGCGCGTGGCGCGTCGCAGCGGTGGCAGCCGCGCGCAGCAGCAGCGGCTTGGTCGCTTTCGTCGCGACCGTCGAGAGCATCGTCGGCGTCGTCGTCGTCGTCCGGGTCTGTCGTGCGCACAAGTGTCTTCGATCGTCTTCGAGAGCGCCTCGGATTGGATTGTTGGAATGTGTGTGGCGGCCCAACACCTGAAGTTGGTGGCTAGTGACAGAAGCAAGGGATACTCAAAATACTGAGCAATTACCGCGTTTTTGTCACTATCAAATATTGAACTGAACCAAATTGAAGCAAGTGTTGTGATGTTTGCAAAAGCATTCATCTTGCTTTCACTATCTGAAAATCGAACCAACTAAATGTAGCCAAACAAAACACTCTCAATCTCCAAAGAGCGTTCAACAAGTCAGGCACTCCAATTGACGATGAGTGTTGAGTACTAACTTCTCATTAAACATTTCGCAGCGCTGCATGCCTTCTTAGAACAGATGCCAAGTTTCAACATGATGGATGTGGTATATCTCGAGCTGCGAGTTACCATTCCTCACATGGAATTCTCGAACGAGATTCGCGTTCATGCAACAGAACACACAAACCGTGTAAAAAAGACAATATCTCTCTGTGATGTCAGATACCTCTTATACACTGAAGGGCATTGGAACATCGTTGAAAGGTCTTAGATCCAAGAAAGCATTAACGTCCTCGACCGGTTTGTTGGCGCACTCGCGGTCGCCGACAAGTAGCAAGTCGTCGACGTAGACGGTGCGGAGCAAAATCTAATGTATATCCCCAAGAGATTCATTTGCGTGATGTAGACCACAGGCTTTATCGAGCGACGCCAGTAGACCTATTTGCATCATGGACGGTTCAACGAGGCTCAGATAGTATACGATTATCCTACAAGTTGAACAACAGTGGAATCACTCGAAAATAATCTGAAGGACTTAGAAACGGTTCGGTTGTGTCTCGCACGTATTCTTTCGCGTCCAACGAGAAGTGTGCAGTAAGCTGATCCTACAATACTTCATATGTATGCTATTCGCTGGTGATATGGTAGCACAAAAAGAACGATGCGTGTACTGTTTAGGTGTTGATAATGTGTATTTGTGCGATCTCCGTACCCAGTGCGGCCAATCTAGTTCCTCGGCCACTTTCCCGCCCATAAATTAACAAAGGAAAGTGCCGAGATCATGACTGCTGTGAAGATTGGCATATCAATGCTGACATGGTGGTGAAGAACTTGCTCTTGAAAGTGTCAGTTTGTGACTGACAATGATGCACACAAAGTAGACCGTTTGGGCCAAACGCACGCATTGCGAGAGACATGACCAGATGTGATTACATTGCGCTTGCTGAGTAGGAGATATGTCGACATGTGCCCGTTAAAAGCCAAAGTGACAAGCAACCTACCCTATCAATGATGTTTGTGACCTCACAGACAATAATACGAACTCGGTGAACCAGTTGTGCCGTTGTGCTTGCATTTGAATTAGGTTTGATGCGGTACTTTCGTGAAATATCTATCAATCTAGTCATACACTCTCAATGCGGCGCATTCAAGTAGTACCTGAGGTTGTTGTTGGTATTGTGGGTGAAGTCGAGGAGTGGAATCTCGCCAATTGATGAAGTTACGCTTTCAGAACTTCTATTCTACCCAACCACGGTAGTTACTATTTCCAAAAATTTCTTCTGTCACTGTGCTGTACTTTGAGGTATTAATGCTCTTGATTGTACATAGGCAAGTGTGCACGAGAAGCAAATGAACGGGTTCAAAATATTGATTCATCTAATCTTCACCATATTGAGATATGGTTTAGTCGGGTAAGACCACGAACGACGGCCTTATAGCCGCTGGACAAACGGCAGCCTTGTACCCGCTCGAAGCATCGGGAATATTAGTAGATCCTGTAGTGAAGCGCGATCTCACGCACTTCACTTGTTTTGTTTGCACAGAAATCGTTGAACTGGCAATACACAGTAGTAGACAGAACAGGTCGCGTAGCACATCCTTGGCCGCCAGCATGCCAGCCGTCGCTACGGTGCGATCCAACAGTGGGTCCATGACCCCGACCTGCTTGTCACAGACGGTCACCGTCACCTTCTAGTTTTTGTCTTAGACGGATCAGATGAGCCCCTGAGTGAATTTTGCCTGTCCTTGCTCTACTACACCATTCCACGCTCAATAGCAAAATTTCCTCATTCAAAACCAAAATTTCCTCGATCAATAGCAAATGAACCCGATCGAAATACCTGACCAATTGTAATTAGTCAAATTTCAAGAAAGCCAAACTGAATTTTATTGACCGACTGGCATGTCAGCTCTGTCCATTGCCGTCGCGTGGAACGGGTACGTGTGGCGCCAGCAAGCGCGACACAGATCCTCTGTGACTACCTCAGGCAGTACGATGTCTGCCGCGAGCTGAAGATAGCTCGATCGATGCTCTGTAGCTGTTGTGTTTGGCGGGACTTGCAAAATCGCGGTGCGATTGCGTGCGAGGAAGCGCTTGACTGCGCCCTTGTACATCGAGAACACGCTCTCAATGGGGTTGAGCATGGGCGAGTACGGCCCTAGCTTGAGAATGCTCGCGCGCGACAGCTCTGGGTCTTGGAGCACTTCGTCGACGCGCATGTGGCACGGCGCGTTGTCTACAACGAGGACGACGTCTTCGAGATCATAAGTCGTCGCAATGTGGCGCAGGAGCCGAGCGACGAACGCGTTGCAGTCTTCCGCTGTAAACGAGCCAAAGCGAGACTCGGAGTAGGCAAGTCCATGTTCAGAAATACACGCTATCACGTGTATATTCCTACCCTTGCCGGCCGTGTTGTTGACGACGGCGCGCTCACCAACCTTGCTCCACCCGTGCAAGCGCGCGCACCACAGATTGAAGTTGGTTTCGTCCATATAGAACGCTGTCTTGCCACTGCTGAGATGCGCATACAGATCGATCACGTACTGACGCCTCTTCTCCTTGTTCACTGCTGTGTTGCGCTTGTCGTTGCCTCGGTGCGTTTGCTTGACTGAAAAGCCAGCGCACGTGATCGCTCGGCGCACCGTCTCGCTCGACGCGCGAACGCCAAACTCGTCTGCAATGAGCGCAGTCACGCCAGTGCACGTGCTGCTGCTGTTCGTTGCGAGGTGGTCGACGAGAAACGTGATGTGCTCTTCGAGAATTTTGCGGTTGCGAGCGCCACCGCGCGTGTCTGGTTGAGGGCTCCAGTCGCGACCCAGCCGTACGCAGTGCGCTGGTTGACGCTGTTGTGGCTTGCAACGACCTTCCAGTCCGCGTCGGCTTGGGCGGCGTCAAGCACGCGTTTTTTTACGTCGAGTGGATGTGTCTTGCGATGTAACGGGGTACACAAGCTATGGTTAATATCATAATAACATAGCTTTGCGGAATTACTATTCACGCATCTTCTTTAAAGACCGGCCATTCTGGCGGTTGTTCTGATTGGTAGATATCTTAGAATATTAGCCAATCAGTGAACTTGGACTCTCAGAGCCAACCACATTTTAGTTGACCTAGCTTTAGTATTGCATACTTAGACTTAGTAGCTCACACCAAAGGGTGGAGCCCGCACATCCAGCTAAAATGAACACTTGCGATTTAGACCAACTCGACTGTTGTGTTTATTATCTCTGTCTGGAATCCTTGCTGAAGGTGTTCACACACGCTTCCTCGCAAAGGTGCTGCGTAACTCGGACACGCCCGGTTACATGCGAGGCATGATGCCGTGTGAGCGGCGAGCGCGCGCGGTGAGGCCACAGAGCTTGTGTCTTGGCCATTCGTGCTTCTCCTCTGTATCGTAATGCACTCAGAACTCGATATTCCGAGTTATTCGGTCATTTGCTATTGATCGAGGAATTTTGATTTTGAATGAGGAAATTTTGATTTTGAATGAGGAAATTTTGCTATTGAGCGTGGAATGGTGTAGTTGTAACAGTCGACACAACAGCAGAGAGGGTGTGTAGTGCTGGTCGAGTTGCCCGTGTATCGTTGTAAGTGAGTTGTTGCCTTTTTGTCTCGTTGACCGTTGTGGTTGCTTGTTGCTACGCTTCGTCACTTCAGCACGGACCTGATATTGATAAAAATAGTGTAGCTTGTATGTGTTGGATCACTCAATTTTGTCACTATCAATAAATAACACTGAAACCAAACTTGAAGTTATTCCTTTGTCGCTCTGCTGAGTACGTTGATGTTTATCAAACGCATGAACTGGAGCTTCAACTGTCTTGCACATAATCACATGTACAGAAGCGCATCTTTTTTCGGCGGCTTGGTACACATGCATGAGATGAGAGACGAGGTAGAGATGCGTTCTTGCGAAGAGAAAGAGGTTAGTGCAGCTTCATCTGTATGCTACTCTGTCCACTGCCTATTGCTCTTAGTCGAAATACACCATTTTCAGCTCATGAGTTGGGATTTCCGTTTGGTTGGCATTTCAAAATCGAGCTCTGTTTCAAAACTTTATTCTTTCGCGTTGACTCTTTTTGACACTTAAAAGACCTTCTGCGATAATGGCAGAGAACTGTAAGAACAAATAACCGATTCAACCAAAATTATAGATTTTCAGAGATTCCAACAACTGCCAACATTTCATCTGGATTTCACATCACTTGAGCAAAAAATGGTGTACTGTCGCTTTGGAGCTTCAAACAGATCCCACAGGTCGAAACTCATCAGGTAGGTCGGGATCTGGACGTCAAACGTCGGTCGCTGCAGTAGACCTTGGTTTTCCAAAGCTGCGTCTGGGTCGACAACAGGGTGGCGATGCCTAGAAAAGGTGAAGCGTCTAGAACGATGGGTTGTACGATCTGCCTAGTTGTAGATTGCAACTCTCCCAGACAGTTCTGCACACTTACATACACGGGCGCATTACCAAATTGGTGCTCGTTTTTCACGCGCGTCTCACCATCTGCTGGGTCAAACGCGAAGGCTTGCGAGTCACGCCACGGTCCCTCATGAGTTGGTCGTCTCCAGTACACCAGAAATGCGACACGTGTGGGGCGTCAGGAACCTAGCGAGTCTTTTTCACAGTCCTAAACTATGAGGCTTACCTATCGCTTGAAATGGAGCCTCAGCATTCCTGCACACAACCGCATGTACTTTAGCACTGCACCCTTAGTTTCTGAAAGAGCTTAGTACGTATGCATGAGATAACGAGAAAAGTCGTAGCAGACCACCTGGTTAGGTATATTGCTATATTTAAGCTCAGCCACACTCATCTTCATACGTCGGTCCGTTCCAAGTGATCAAGTGTATTGGTCCTGAGAGGTACTGCCTTCAGCTGCCTCCGCAGATGAAGCGCCTGAACAACGTCTTCAACGTTGATCAGCGCAAGGTCTCACCCGGAACCCCCAGCCATATTCTCGGTCGTCAGCTGTACAAGACGACCGAGATGCTGTACGACGAAATCGGCGAGCGAGGTAGTCGAGCGACTATAGGCTCAACTCACTGTCAACAAGCGGCGCCAGTACCTGGTCAAGTGGGCCGACCTTTCAGAAGCCGACGCGAGCTGGCTGTGGGAAGATGACATTCGGCACGTCGCTCACTGGGACCAGCTCGTCCAAGAGTTGCGGTCGAGAGCGACGCTAGCATCTCGCTGCGCTCTGCGCTCGCGTCGCGACTAACTGGCGGAGAATGTAGTGCTACAGATCTCGACTACGAACGTCTGTCTCGGAGCCGCTCGAAAGTAAGTAATGGACAGCGTGGTGGAGTGTTTAGTGTAGTATCTTTTGTATAACTGTATGTCTGGCTGTAGGTGCCAGTATAACTACAGAAAGAGTGGAGCGTTGGCGTGAGTCGCTAGTGCATCGTTGTCAAACTTGTGGTCCTCTACTTTCTGTTGTGGTTGGCTGGCTCATGCGTCGATAGAGGACCGATTTGGTTGTGAATTAATAAAGTTTAGTTAGCCTATTTTACCTCACTCTATTTTGTCACTATCAATAAATAACAGTTGAAAATGCAACATGGCTCGATGCGCAAAATGGCTCCGAAGTCGAACGACGTGGCTTCTAATGTCGTTGTCGGTGGCAACAGCAGCATGGCGAGCGATGTAGACGAAGACCTGCGCGTCGAAGTCGTGAACGTGGACCACTACATGAGCGCGCCGCTGCCGTCTGGCGCGGTCCCAGGACTGCTCAGCGTGCCGTGCTACCTCATGGCGCGCGAAGTGCCAGTTGTGCGCATCTTCGGCGCCACACCAGCAGGACAGAAAGCGCTCGTGCATCTCCACGGCGTGCGTCAGTTGCTGCATCACGTGCACCTGCATGCATGTGGGCACTAAAATGAGCTCAGCGAATGTACTGCGTCTCACATCCAGTCGCTTGCGTGACTGTGCACTGCTGAAGGTGTTTCCGTACTTTTACTTTCGCGCCGAGAACGATGCCGTGTTCGACGACCCCGAGGAGCTCCGACGGCTCTTGCCGCGCATCGCAATGGAGCTCGAGCGCGCGAACGAGATCAAGCAGCAAAGCACAACCAAAGCTCCAGTCGCGCGCACTGCGTCGTCGAATCGAGCCAAGATCGTCGCCAAGGTGTGTGTGCGTGTAGCACTCCGAAGAGTCTAGCACGCTTGCACTTGCTCTCGTTCGCACGCGCACACAGCTGCAGCGCACTCAGTGTCTTACGTGATGGTCAACATGTATGTGCATCGAAACAACTACACGGCAGCTCTTGATTGTCCAAGGCACGTCGTTCTACGGCTACCACGCGACGCCCAAGCTCTTTGTGCAGGTCTTTTTGTACAACCCGTGCGTGGTTGCGTCAGTGGTGCAGATCCTCGAAAGCGGCTGCATCGCAGAGCGGCGGTTCCAGACGTACGAGTCGCACATCCCGTTCTTGCTGCAGGTGCGTCTTGTGCACTTGTGTGTGAAGTGTGCGCTCAGCTCATTTTCATCTCATTCTTTCAACACTGTCAGGTCTTTGCAGACTACAACATCGAAGGCATGAGCTACGTGCACTTGGCTGACGTCAAGGTGCGTGCTCTGTTGCTTTGCTCTTGTGCATACACCTCGCTCTCTCTCTCATCAGCAGCCAGTGCGTCTCACATGCACACGCTGCAGTTCCGAGTGCCAGTGCCAACCCAGCAGTCCCACCTCCGTGGAGCAGCGACCTCGCCAACAGCGAGTCAGGACTCACTTGATCCTGCCTACCGCGTCGTGCTTCGGAGCAACACGCCAGACTCGAAGCTCAGTGGTTTCCAGAATCCGTCGCAGTCAGTCCCTGGTCGCCACGTCACAGTGCATCCGCACCACACAAGCAAGTCGCAGTGGTTTGCAAGACACTCGAGCTGCGCCTTGGAGCTCGACGTCGCAGCTGCGAACGTGCTCAACTCGAAGCTCTTTCGGTCGCTCCAGCAAACGTCGCTCGAAGCAAACGGCGCGCTGCCCAACGTGCCATCGCTCGCTGCGATCTGGGAGGTGCGCGTGTGCTTGAGAGTCTGTGAGCAGTGGCTCGGACTATCGCGTTGATACCAGATGACTGACAGACTGATTGAATGATGGCTACTGATAGGAAGAGCGGCGGCGACGGATCCTCAACGGCGAGAGCAGTACGCCAGAGCTGTCGCTCACGCTTGAGCGGCACTTTGGCAACGCGAGTGCGTCGAAAGCGTCAGCATCCGCGTCTTCTTCGTCGTCGTCGTCGTCTGCGTCGCTGCTCTCGCAGTCGTTCTTCCACAAGAAGATGCGCGACTCGCTCGACGCTGTGCTCGCAGAGATGGAGCGCGACGTCCAGAGTCGAACGCCAGTGGCAGCTGCGACCCACACGAACAACAACACGAGCCGCCTCAGTCTCGACGACAGCTCGCTCCTGCTTGACGCAGACGCAATCGGGAGCTCGCAGGTCGCAACGTGCCGCAACTCGATCGCGACCGAGAGTCTCTTTGCATTCACTCAAGTCGGCGAGGCGGCAGAGCTCGAGCCAGTTGCGTCCCAGAGTCTGGTGCGTCCAAGTGACGCGTGCGTTGACTTCGCATTGACGCGATGGAGAGCGATGTGCTCGTACTCACACAACGTCGCTTGTGCGCTTGTCCTGCATGATGACTGTCGCTGCTCGTAGCACAACACGAGCATGGAGGACGACGACATCGTGAGCGTCCTCCTCGCGATGCAAAGCGTCGACAGACCCGAGTGGCAAGAGAAGGTCTCCGCTGTCTACTCACAGGCTGCTGACGTTGATGATCAAGCGTTCGACAGTGTTGCCACTGACATGGATGGTCACGCGAGCGAGCGCCGCATTCACGACATGGATCGCACCGAGGCGGATGAAGCAGATGACAGTGATGAAGGCAAAGATGACGAAGATGACGAAGACGAGAGCCAGAACAACGAGATCGGAGACATCCTCGCAGCTTCGCAAGCAGCGTTTGGCTTGGATCCCATGGACGACGAGGAGGAGGACACGAACGATGGCGACATGGCTGAAGCAAACGATGCGCGTAACGGTGCAGATGCTCGGGCAAACACAAACGGCGGCAGTGGTGCGTGGTGGGAAGTCGCAGAGACCGAGTCGCAGCTGAGCACGGACTCGTTCAGCGAAGTCGGGAGCGCGCGAACGTCGTCGTCGCCATTGTCGTCTGTCGCATCGCGCGCTCAGCAGCTCATGCATCAGGTCCGCATTGTGTCTGCTTGACTTGATGTCTCTGTTGTGCGAGTGATGGCACTCTGACGCGTGAGACCTCTGGCGACGACTGACAGGCATCTGCACACAAGGCAACGCGACCACACAGCAGCAGCAACTCAACGCGTCGCGAGGACGACGCGGTCGTGCTCGTGCGAGACATTGAAGACCTCTTGCCACCGCCGCCGCCGATCCAACTGCGCGCGACGTTCGACGAAGACTCGGTGCGCATCGACCGGTCGAGACTGTCGCTCACGCCGCAGCCGAAGCTGTCCAAGCGGCAGACGAGCGCTAAGCAACTGCGACGCGTTCCGCGGCCAACACGTGGTCACGTGTGGCTCTACGACCGCGTTCCACCGAGCGCGGACGAGCTCTTGGCAAGCGGACTCGAGAGCGGAATCGACGATGTCCAGGTATGTTCTGTGGCTCTCGTACAGTCATGAGGCGTATCGCTCACACTCTGACTCACGCGTGCATGTACTTGCTCCAACGAGCGCAGTACCAGCCAGCGTTCTTCAGCAAGAGCAGCGACATCCCAGACAAAGCGATGGTCTTTGGCGGCAAGACGTTTGCGTTCGCGCCTCAGGACGTTCGCCACATGGCGCCATTCGATCCAGCTGCGCTCATCCTGAGCAATGCGTCTGCAGCAGAGGCGACGCCAGTGTGGACAACGCTCGCAGATCTCAAGAAAGCGCACGGGCGACGCACAGACCACAGTGGACGCGTCGTGCGTCGCGTGCGCACGCCAGCGCGCTTACCGCCAGATCGCCAGAGCGTCTGCGAGTGGCTCGAGACAAACGCAACAGCAGCTGCGTCGGCACACGCGTCCGCGGTTCGTGATGGTGGCTGCTCTCGCTCTCGTTGCTGTGATGTCCCGCAGTGCCCTCATCGGTGAATGGCTGTCTTGTCTATCTGTCTGTGTTGCATGCCGACTGCAGCCTCGACGCAAGCGCCGCTTGCCGCGCGACTCGCTCAGTGGCGGAACACCGAGCACGCAGCGCGTCGCGACTGGCACGCCGATCTCGAATGTCACGGTGCTGTCGCTCGAGATGTTTGCGATGTCGCGAGGGACGCTGCTCCCGGATCCGCGGCTCGACGCCGTGCGCGCCGTGTGCTACGCAGTCGAAGCACAAGAGGGGCCGCAGGACGCAAAGACCACGGAGCGCGGCGTTGTGCTCTGGCTCGACGATGCGCTTGACGCCAGTAGCAGCGATAACAACAGTGTTGATGCTGCTCAGGCTGCGCAGTTCTGTCTCGCGAGCAGCAGTAACAGTGGCGTCGCTGTGCGCATTGCAACGAGTGAGCGCGAGCTGCTGGAACACGTCATTCGAGTCGTGAACGACTGGGACCCGGACTTTGTCACGGGCTTTGAGGTCCAGAAGGCGTCGATCGGCTACCTCATTGACCGCGCCAACCAGCTCAACGTTGGTTCTCCACACGCAGTCGCTCGTTGTAGACAAAGCTACTGGTCCCTCATCAGTCACACACGTGTCTGCCTCTTGTCTCTTGTTTGCCACAGATCAATCTCATCCAAGCGCTCTCGCGCCTTCCACACACAACCATCGACGCGCGCAACCCGATGGCGCGACCGAGCTCCGATGCTGCGACCGTCAGTCACGGTAACGATCACGACAACGATGGCGAGGACGAAGGCGAGTCAATCGGGACGATGTGGGGCGTGACAAAGGCGTCTGGACTGTGGATCCACGGACGCTACGTCCTGAACCTCTGGCGCATGGCTCGGTCGGAGGTGAAGCTCTCGCGCTATGCGTTCGAAGACGTGCTGCGCGCAGTCGTGCAGCGCGAGTGTCCGATCTACTTGCCCGAGGACCTCTCGGCGTGGTTCGCGGCAGGCGGCGCAGCGCAGTGGAAGGTCCTGCGCTACGTGCTCCAGCGCGCAACGCTGAACCTTCAGATCCTCTCCAAGATGCAGCTCATCACGCGCACGAGGTGCGCTGTTGTGTGTGGTCTTCTTCGCCTACGCGTCTCTGACGAACGCCTGCTCGTACGCGCTTGTAGTGAGATGGCGCGGCTGTTTGGCATCGACTTCTACTCGGTGCTCTCGCGCGGCTCGCAGTACCGCGTCGAAGCCGTGATGCTCCGCGTCACGAAGCGCCGGAACTACCTCTTGCTCTCTCCGAGTCGCACGCAAGTCGCAGGTCAAGCGCCGATGGAGTGCATCCCGCTCGTGATGGAGCCGCACTCGAGCTTCTATGCCGACCCGGTCGTCGTGCTCGACTTCCAAGTGCGTCCTTGTGTGTGTATAGAGACTGTTCGTGTGTGTTGTAGTCTCACGCGCCATCGCTCTTGCTGTTGCTCTATCGCTTGTCTGCAGTCGCTCTACCCATCGCTCGTGATCGCGTACAACTTGTGCTACTCGACGTACCTGGGGCGTCTCAAGAACGGCATGAATCCCGAGCTCGAGACGGCAATGGGCGTGATCGACTACGCTGCGAGTCCAGACGGCTTGCTCGAGTGCCGCGACGCGATCACGATCGCTCCGAACGGTGCACTCTTTTGTCCAAAGACGCATCGCTACGGCGTGCTCCCGGTCATTCTCGACGAGATCCTCTCGACGCGCATCATGGTGAAGAAAGCGATGAAGCAAGCAGCAGCGCGCGGCGAGAGCGAGCGCCTCGAGAAGATCCGGAACGCACGCCAGCTCGCGCTCAAGATGATCTCGAACGTCACGTACGGATACACTGCGGCTGGCTTCTCGGGTCGCATGCCGTGCGCACAGCTCGCAGATGCGATTGTCCAGGTGCGTGCGTCGCCTGTCGTGCGTTGTGGCTGCAGTCAACTGAGCTCACGATGCGATGCGCTCCGTGTGGACATGGACAACTGTGTGTCTGCCTTGGTATCCACCTGACTGAGTAGAGCGGTCGGTGCACGCTCGAAGCCGCTGTTCGCCTCGTCGAGTCGCGCGCAGACTGGAACGCTCGTGTCGTGTACGGCGACACCGACAGTCTGTTCGTGCTGCTCAAAGGACGGTCCAAGGCTGACGCGTTCCGCATCGGTCAGGAGATCGCAGATGCCGTCACAGCAGCAAACCCACGGTGCGTGTCTCTCTCTCTGAGCATACTGGCTGGTGTTTGGAGACTCCAACATGACTAAACGGCTCACGTCTCTCTGTGTGTCGTTGCTTGACGCACGTTGCCCACTGCGATGGCGCAGCCCCGTGACGCTCAAGCTCGAGAAAGTGTACTTTGGGTGCGTGCTCGTGTCCAAGAAGCGGTACGTCGGACACAAGTTTGAGCACGCGGCGCAAGCGACTGGCGTCGTCGAAGCCAAAGGGATCGAGATCGTCCGGCGCGACTCGTGCGGCGTCGTGCAGCAGTCGATGCAGCGGTCGCTCGAGCTGCTGTTCACGACGTCGGACCTCTCGCTCGTGAAGCGGTTGCTCCAGCAGTTTTGGCGCAAGATGCTCGACGACAAGCTCCCGCTGCGCGACTTTGTGTTTGCAAAGGAAGTGCGTCTCGGGACGTACAGCAACGGCAGGTGCGTCGTCACAGCCTTCTTTGCGACCACACGTGACATCGTGGATTGAGACTGACCTGACCTGTGGTGTGTTGCGCTCTTGACCAGTGCGCCGCCTGCTGCGCTCGTCGGCACGAAAGCAATGGCGAGAGACCCGCGCGCCGAGCCTAGGTACGCCGAGCGCGTGGCGTACGTTGTTGTGAACGGGCCTCCTGGCGCTCGCCTCGTCGACCTCGTCGTGTCGCCAGACGAGTTTGTCCGGAGCAAGTCGAGTCTCTCGATCAACCACCAGTACTACATCTACAAACAGGTACGAGGCACCTACACAGTGCGCTCTTGCAACTGCACAAGGATGTGGTGATCATGGCCGTGTCAGCTTCAGACAAGTCAGTTGTGGCGGTAGTTGATACCGACGCCTCGCGTACCCTCTCTCTTGTTTGCCGCTGACTGTCAGATGCTCCCGAGTCTCGAGCGACTGTTCCTGCTCATGGGCGTGAACGTCCGTGCGTGGTACTCGGATATGCCCAAGTCGGCAGTGAAAGCGCGACAGCAGCTCCACACGGTGCAACCGGCGCGCCGACTCGCAGGCTCGACGCGCTCGATCGATCTGTTCTACATGAGCAAGCACTGTCGCTTGTGCGGCGCCATTGGCATGGACTCGCTGTGCGCCGACTGCACTGCAAACCCACAGCGCAGTCTCTTTGCGCTGCACGTGGCGTCTGCGCGACAGGAGCGCGCGCTACAGACTCTCCAAGCCGCGTGCTACGAGTGCGGCGACCGCGCATCTGCTGGCACGTGCGCGAACCTCACGTGCTCGATCTGGAATCGCCTTCGGATCGTGCATGCAGAGAAAGTGACGCTGTAGAAAGGTGCATGCGCGAAGGCTGGAGACAAGCACGTCGTACGACGAGCATGTGATCGATCGACTCCAACATGAAACAGCGACTTGCGAGACCGTGATGACACTCCACCAACACCGTGAACGACACCCGTGCCTACTCGAGTCCTCTTGTATGTGGTTCCGATCGAGTCGACCAGCAGCCAACCAACTTACTGCCGCGCCGTTGAGTTGAGACCGTCTGACATTCAACCGAGGTAGCTTGACACTGACGAGCCTCACTGACACAAGTACATTCACGCACACACATAACCACGCATGACACATGCGCAACGACAGAGTTTAGCCGGGGTAGTGTTGATCACTTGATCAGCTTGAGTGGTGGTACTCATTCATTCTCGAGTTCGAACACGAGAGAGTTTAGTCAGGGTAGTGGTAGTGCAGCTTGAGCTACGTGTATTAGTGCACATTCACGGCCACTCTCTCGAGTTTGTCCTGCTCGCTACGTCGACACAAAGCTCCGAGGCTGGCGAACTTGGCCCGGTGCAAGTACGTCCCAGTCTTCCATATTGGGAGACTGCGGGTTGGCTGTACCGCGCGCGTCTCGCTTTCTGCTTGCGCCGCACGATACTTGGTGCGCTCGCGTTCGGTCCAGGTCGTCTCGCCCTTCAGCTGAAGAAGTGTGTAGCTGTCGGTCTGAATGTAGGTGTGCGAGAATCGCGTCTCGAAGTGCCGTAGTGCCTACTGCACTACTCGTGTCATAGTATTGAGAACACACGCAACACGCAGCTCTCGGCGTGCTTCCTAGTGCTTCGACCACTCAACTTGCTAATAGCGCGCACTAGCGCCCGTACATGCTACTCGTTCATACGCATGTGCTTCGACGATTGTTCGAAGTAGTCGAGTGTGCACGTCAGTGTTGCGTCCGCGATGCGCACCATTTTCGCGAGCTGCTGCTGTTTCTCCTTGTCGAGTCGTATCGCCTCTGGCTGCTTCCACGTGAACTCGTACGTGGTGCGTGCCATCTCAGACAACTCTTTCAGTCGCGCGATATATCGATCAGTCTGCTGTTCTTGTCGCTGTTGTCGGTCTTGGTTGTTCGTGTGGATCAGCGACTTGAACTGCTGTACGGCCGTCTCGATCAGCCGACCGACTCGATCTTGGGGCTGTGCATGTGGCGGAGACGAGCGGTCCGATCTATCCGGCACGCTGTCCTCCAGCAGCGCTGTCCAGCGCTGTAAACCAGCGTCCCAAAGGCGACCGTGCCGGAACGCGAGGATCGTCTCGAAGTTGCCGCGCATACGGGCTTCAGAGTCGCTCTCGCGCCTGCTCGACCTCGAGTCGTGCCGCTTCGTCGTCCTTCAGACGCTGTCGCTTGCGCTTCTCGAGCTGCTCGGCCACCCACTCTTTGCGCGCATGGCGGTCTGCTACGACTGCTGCTGTTGCTTTGTCCGGCACGCCGATGCGTCCGCGGAGCGCATGGAGCGCCGACATGTTCGCTCATTCATTCATTCAAGAGAAGAGGCACAGAGTAGAAATATCATGAGGCGAATATCAAAATCATCGTGATTTCGAATCCGAATATTTCAATATCAAAATTGCAAACTATAATGCACCACTTTTTCACCATCCACATACATTTTTCAAGATGTGTAGCCTTTTTGGTGAAAAATAAACCTACACATCTTGAAAAATGTATGTGAGTGGTGAAAAAGTGGTTTTTCACTCGTAATTATCACTATCGACAATTTAAACAGAGATCTGATCCACATAGTGAACACAAGTAGTTGTACGTCAGTCCCTGAAAAAACCGCTCTATTGACACGCGAGCGACTACTTTGCCTACAAACTTCAAGTCAAAAGCATCACTCCCTCATTTTCTGCTCTATGCAAACGCTAGCGACTACCTTTCATGCAAACTTCAAGTCTAACGAACCACTATTAGAGTTTGAATAGTGGAATAAATAAGGTACTCGCGTTCTTTGGATCTTTGGAACTGCGCAACTACGACAAGAAGCACTGTTAGAGTATACTACCAACATTGACAAGCCGGTACTCAGTCTGAAAAACAAAACCAAGAGTATTGTGCACTCCAATCGCCGGGTTTCATGAAGACGGCAAGCCCAGTTCGGTTACTGTGTTAAAGACTATTGTGCGAAAGTCACGCACGCTCGCACACTCTCCTACGGCAGGGCAGCCCAAGCATAATGCCCAAACCTGGAAGTGGCTTCGCCCAGCTAGATCCGTTCTCAACTATTTTTACGCGCTCTAACACACCCAAAACCAGCGGCAATGACAGCTAATGTTGACGTCTAGAAATTCACTTTCGTCGTTGCGATCGCAAGTGAGTGATGAAGGTGCAGGCACTTGCGTGTGTGTCCATCACATGCTCAGGTGTCAATTGACTCTCTAACATGTGACTCTCCAAGCACAATAACCCTAGGACTACGGTTGGCGCACCTTCTTGTGTGTGATGCAAAACACCATGACGCGCAGTACGGACTCACACTCGCTGAAGAGCTGCAGCACCTCTCCCAAGCACTCCGATCTGTCGTGGCGAGCCACGCCATCGAGTGAGCCCATGTAGCCGTCGCTCCAGTCGTCAGCCCGCTCGTCCACGCTCTCACTCGCCCACTCGTATTTGCGTGTGGGGTCCTTGTGAGCTTGCGGTGGCGGCCATGGTTGTGCCAATAGGTCCTTGATCGCCATGTCGCTGGGCTCGTTCAAATCGTCGAGCTCGACGACCTCGCGTAGTGGCGACGCCTCGCCTGGGCTGAACTTCACAGGCTCGCTTTCGGGTTGTAGTGTCTCGTGCGCTGCGTCGTCGCTTTCTTCGAGACTCGTGCGGCGCTTCTTGCGCTTGACCGCGCACTGCACGGAGGCTTTTAGCTGGCTTGCTGTCCTGTCGGGCCAACGTAGCGCAGGACTTCCTCCGACGTGGACCCTTCATTTAGGCTCTTGAACGCGTCCACGATGGGCTGTTTGTGGCGGGGTCACACAGCACAATCGCTTTGAGGAAGCGTGTACACACGCGTGCGGCAACTTTTTGTTGCAGGGAACGTGTTCCCGTAGCCTGGACGTTGTGAGGACAACAGAGCAGGTTCCAAACTAGTTCATTGTGTGGCTATCATCCTACAACATGCATGCATAAGTATCCCTATACCGGACATCCCGGATTGGTGCATGCCACACCAATCCATGTAACTGGCCACTTTGGCCCCGTTACACTGTTGCTCGGCGCATGTCCACAAGCTGCTGTAGCTGAGGTCTTTGCGCGTAAGCGCCTTGGCTGCACGCCAGGTGGTCGTCGTGATGCCTCGCCGCATCTACCACACCACATTTATATGAGCAAACCAACGACAGCAAACAAACAAACGAATAAATGAAAAGTTGTAGTTCAGAAGTGGTTTCGCAAATTCAGTGTTGTTTTTCTTCAATTTATGTGGTGCACTCACCACCACATACATTGTGAAACCACCGAACTTGTGGTACATACCACACCACACACCTCCAGCAAAAAACACTACCACTATGTGAAAGCCACAAGCGAGGGTGGACCTTGGCACAAGGATGTGATCAAGCATCAAGGCATTGCACACGTTTGGTTGCTTTGCCTTGCCTATGCTTTGCTCGAGTGTCTCGTGGTCTTTGTGTTCCACACTGTCTGGCTGGCTGGCTGGCTGGTTGTCTGCGCCGCCGCTCGATGCACGTGCCCCACTTCCGGCCAACCAACAAAGCAAACAAGCAAGCATGTGTTGCTGTGACTGGCGGATAGTGGCTGCTGCCGCAAATGCACAAGCTCGCAAGGCTCACACAAAGCTCGCCGTGCTTCTCTTGCGCGAACACCCAGCACGCCGGTGCTGCTGTGCTGCTGCTATGCTTGCTTGCTTGGTCCTCGACACTGCGAAACCTTTCAGCTCGCGCTCGAGCGCCATGAGAACGCCAAGAACGATGTGTACATGCACGCATGCTTCTTCCTCGTCGACTGCTGCTGCTGCTGTTATTCCGACCTCTCCAATGCGAACTCTCTCCCATTCTCATCGACGTCGACATGACATTGACATCACATGCGCATCGCGCATCGCTTAAGACGATGGTGCTGCTTGCCTCTTGCTCGCAAGCCGAGTCGGCACGTTGCCGTACATAGCTGTCGTTGCCTGCAGCAGCAGCACACAAGCACGTACTAGTATAGCCATCGCCGACACCCTTTCGCCACTACCACAACAAAGCGCGCGTGCTCATTGTGCGCAAGTCTTGCGCGTCACCGCTTCAAGGCGAGCCTTCTTTGAGCTTGATGGAGCTCAAGCACCGAGTGAGGTCGGACCTTGGACTTTGTGCGACGAAAGCGGCCTGACTGGTTCGGGCTGTGGCTATGTCGAGATCAACTGCACTGCGTCGCACTGTGGCTGCTATAGTACCGCCGCCGCGCGCTTGCAGCCACTACCGCCGCCACACACGATGTACTCTCACACGCTCTTGACTGGCTCGGAGACTCGTGCCGTCTGTGCTTCTCTTGACCCGAGGCCGTTCACTGTCTGCTCTCGCTCTCTCACACTTGTTTGTTTGCTTGTTCGATTGGTTGCCTAGGTTGATTTTGCCTAGCTGCTAGCCGAGAGCTTGCTTTTGCTGCTCCATCGAGAGTCGATCCAGAGCGCAGCAGCAGTAGCAGTCTGTGCATGTCTGTCTGTCTGTGTCAGGTCGCGTCGAGTCGGGACGCACTGAAAAATTGTCGAGCGTCGTCGTCGGCTCGTGGCGACTTGCTAGCGTCACGGCGGCCGATCGCGCGCGCCCGCGTTGATCGGTCCGTGTGCTTTGTTCTCGTTCTTGTTGGTTGGCTCGACGAGATGATAGCTGGTAGTGTTTTCGCTCGGTGCTCAGCACGAGTCACGTGCACGATTCGATGCGATCCGATGCAAATCGACGGACAGCGGTGTGCTCCATATGACGACGTAGTCGTCGTTGCTGTTGTTGTGTGCAGCGACGTCGAGAACAGACCAAGAAGAGCTCGAGAAGGAAGAGCAATGAGAGAACGAAGAAGGACACCGCCACCGCCAACACCACGCTGCACTTGCGGCGAGCTGTGCATGAGTGTGCGCAACCTAGCCACTTGAGCAAGGCATCACAACACCGTGTTGCCAAGACGCTGCTAGTGCGAGTGAGCGAGCGAATCGCTTTGAGCAAGACACGAACCATTGTGCAAGCAAGACGTTGCCCAAGCAACGAGCAACGAGGCACATTTTTGTATGGCGCAAAGCGATGCTGACTTTTTGTCCTTTTTACTGGCGTGTATGGCTCGTCTGCTCAACGCAGCTGCGCTAAAGTGCGCACGCTGCAAGTACCTGAATTTCATAAACACATCGTTGTTTTTCACAAATGCGGACTATTGTGCAATGACGAACCACTCGGTTTTACGTGAGATTCCATACAAACACCGAGTCAACGAACTGAGGCGAGTGGTTTTGCTTACGACCACGACAGTGGTTTCACTCAAGCATTTTCATGAAATTGCGCACTTCCCGGCTCGTCTGCTGCCCAAAAGGTTCGAAAAATGACGCGACCGTACCTAGCGGTGCGCCACACCACGTACCACACAACGTTGTCTGGCCTCTTTCTCTAAGCGTGAGATTCTCGAGGGGTCGAGCAGGCAGGCAGGCGGTCAAAGCAAGCAAGCCGGAGAACGCCACCAAAGCCACGCTCTTCCAAGTCGCTCTTCCAAGCACTGCTCTGTATCGAGCAAGCAAGCGCTTGAGCTGGAGCGCGCGCGCTGTGCTCTTTTACTCTTGACTCGGGCGCACGCCGCACACCACCCACACACGAACACAGACACACGCACGCACGCACGAGCGAGCGAGCACACCCACACAACCGCTTTGCACACGCGAGCGCGAGACCGAGACCGAGACCGACGGCTCGCTGCGCAACCAGCAACAGCAACTCCACCGACAACAACAGCAGCAATAGCATCGCACAGACGCGAGCTCGGTGGCGACGTACACGACTGACCGACCGACCGATTCGCTTCTGTAGTAGCGCTCCGCCAGCACTCACAACAACGAACAGCTGGTGCGAAAAGCCATCCGGTCGAAACGCACACACATACGCAGCACATACCACATTCAAAGACGCAACGAGCTCGACCAGCAATTGGCGACGACCTCGACGTAGCGCAAGTAGAAGCAGCACACAACAACAGCAGCAGCGAAGAACGAGAAGCAACACGCATCGAGCACACGCGCGACCGCCTCCACGCAGCAGCAGCAGTATCCTTTCCCAGCAGCACGACCAGGCGGGACCACTGACCGCCGTGGAACAGGCGCGCACACACACACGCACGCACGCAGCGATTCATCGCGCGACGCATTGCGCAGTCGCGAGTGGCTTTGCGCGCACAACACACACAACGCACACAACACACAACACATCACACACACACATCCGCTTGAGCGACTGCCATCATGGACGTCGGCACAGAAGTGTGGGTCAAGAGCGAGACGCACGTGTGGGAGCCGGGCGTCGTGCTCGACTGCCAAGCCGTCGGCGCCACGGGCGTCGTCAAAGTGCGGCTCGAAGCGAGCGGCGCAGTCATCACGAGCGTCTACGCGCACGAAGACGCGGCCGAGAATGAGCTGTACATCCGCAACAAAGAGCGCAGCGTCGACGCCATGGCGTGCCTCACGGGCCTCGAGCACTTGCACGAGCCGGCGCTGCTGCACGCGCTGAGCGAGCGCTTCGCGCACGACGAGATCTACACGTCGATCGGCGACATCCTCGTGGCCGTGAACCCGCTCAAGCCGCTCGATCTGTACGCGCAAGCGACGATCGACCGCTACAAAGACGCCATGTACCGCGACGGCGACGCGGCCGCAGATCGCACGCGCAGCAGCTCCACGAGCGCCGCGGTGCTCGGCACCGACACCACATCTGCGTCGTCCGCGCTCGCAGCTGCCGAGCCGCACGTGTTTGCGATCGGCGCGAAGGCGTTTGGCGGTCTGCTCAAGCCCGCGCAGCGGAACCAGTCGATCCTCGTGAGTGGCGAGAGCGGGTCCGGCAAGACCGAGACGACCAAGTTCCTCATGCAGTTCCTCACGTCCGTCGGCCGCGACGCCTCGGCGTGTGCGCTCGCCGCCGGCGAAGTCGTCGAGATTGGCCGGCGCATCCTCCAGACGAACCCGATCCTCGAGTCGTTTGGGAACGCGCAGACGATCCGGAACGACAACAGCTCGCGCTTTGGCAAGTTCATCAAGATCCAGTTTGGCCAGCGGAACGAGATCGTCGGCGCTGAGATCGCGTCGTACTTGCTCGAGAAAGTGCGGCTGATCCACCAGTCACCAGGTGAGCGCAACTTCCACATCTTCTACGAGCTGCTTGAAGGCGCCGACGCTGCGCAGCTGACTGCGCTCGGTCTCGCGCGCGGCACCAAGTACGAGCTCTTGAACGCGTACGGCGGACCGATGAACCGCCGCGCGGCGCTCGGTGCGAACCAGTTTGCCAAGCGCTTTGCGCAGACCGTCCAGGCGTTTGACGACACGGGCGTTGACCGCGACGAGCAGGACTTGATCCTGCGCGTCCTCGCTGCGCTGCTGCACTTGGGGAACGTCAACTTCATGACGGAAGTGCACGAAGGCAAAGGCGAGTCTGGCACGCGCGACGAAGCTGCGGGCCGTGACGACTGCGACGCGGCATCACTTTGACAAGTGCGCCGAGCTCCTTGGTGTCACAACCGAAGACCTCGCGTCGCTGCTGCTCACGCGCCGGATCACTGCGGGATCAGAAGTGATGGTGCTGAAGCAAAGTGCGGAGCAAGCGAAAGACATCTGCCGGTCGCTCGCGAAAGCGATCTACGGCCGCATGTTCTCGTGGCTCGTGCGGCGCCTGAGCGACGGGATCAACTACATCTCGGACAGCGCAGCAGACGCGTACGACTACGACGCGCCAGAGATCAAGACGATCGGGATTCTCGACATCTTTGGGTTCGAGAGCCTCGACCGCAACGGCTTTGAGCAGCTCTGCATCAACTACGCGAACGAGCGCTTGCAGGCGCAGTTCAACGAGTTCGTGTTCATCAAAGAGCAGGACGTGTACGTGTCCGAGGGTATTGACTGGCGCTCGATCCCGTACCCGAGCAACGACGCGTGCCTCGCGCTCTTTGACGACAAAGCGAACGGTCTCTTCTCGCTCTTGGACCAAGAGTGCCTCATGCCAAAGGGCTCGGACGACGCGCTCGGGACCAAGTTCTATCGGTACCACGGCGGCAGTAGCACGGACGCCGCGGCGACAGCAGGCAACAGCAGTGTCACGGGCGGGAGTCTCCTCAAGCACCAGCAGAGCCTCCCTGCGTACACGCTGCCGCAGCTCATGACGTCATTTGGTCGGTACTTGCACCCGTCGACTGGCGAGCAGCAGGTCGAGAAAGAGCCCGAGCCGGGGCTGAGCAAAGCGAAGCCGTTCTCGGCGTCCAAGATGGACCGCGTGAAGCACCAGTTCGTCGTGAACCACTTTGCCGGCAAGGTGTGCTACCGCATCGAGCAGTTTGTCGAGAAGAACTTGGACATGCTCCCCGCCGATGCGAGCACAGTCTTCCACGCGTCAACGAACGCGCTCGTGAGTGCAATCGGCGACGTCGAAGTGCTCGACCAAGTCACGACCGACCGCGCACCGGGGCGACGGCGGCCGTCGCTCTTGCGCGCACCGAGCGTCTCGGCGCAGTTCAAGAGCCAGCTCGACCGGCTCGTGGAAGAGATCGGCTGGACCGAGGCGCACTACATCCGGTGCCTCAAACCGAACGAGCTCAAGCGACCGGGTATCTTTGATCGCGCGCGCATGGTCGAGCAGCTTCGGTCTGTCGGCGTGCTCGAAGCGCTGCGCATCGCTCGCGCAGGCTACTCGGTCCGCCTCAACCACGCAAGCTTCATCGAGCTCTTTGACTCGTCGTTCCGCTCGCTCGTGCGCTCGAGTAGCGCGCTGAGCACACGGAGAGCGCCGCGCGCGTACTGCGAAGCGCTCGTGACAGCGCTCGTGACAGAGATGCACCGGCGCCACGGCACAGACGATCCGATGAAGCGCAGCGCCATGAGCAGTCTGCTTGACACGGTTGCAGACGACAGTGCCGACGCGACAGAGGCAGTGAAGCGCAGCGGCGCGCAAGTCGGCCGGACGCTCGTGTTTTGCAAGAACGAGACGTTCAAGACGTTCTCGCGCCTGCGCCTCGAGCGCCGTGACGCAGCAGCGACTGTGCTGCAGCGGTACTACCGCGGCTACCGTCGCCGCCGGCGGTTCCAGCAGCTCCGAGAGTTTGTCTACCGCATCCAGTCGATCGTGCGCGGCTTCATTGCGCGCAAGCAAGTGCGCGAGCTCCGAAAAGCGCGGCGGCTCCACGCAGCAAGTGCGATCCAGCGCTGCTGGCGCAAGAAGCTCGCGTACGACCACATGGTCGAGCGCCAGCGCCGGCACCGTCGTCTGCGCGCAGCGTGTGCGATCCAGCGCTGCTGGCGGAGCAAACTCGCGCGCAACTGCGTCGTGGAGCGCAAGATCGAGCGGTTCCGCTTGCGCATGGCGTTCCGTCTCGTGCAGCTCGCAGTCGCGCGGCTTCGCGAGTACGTCAGCGAACCCGAGGACGTCGAAGGCGGCGACGACGACGAGACGGTTCCTGCTCCTGAGCCAGAAGCCCCAGATGCTGTCGTCGTTGTTCCAGACGCAGAGCTGATGGAGGTGATGGTGCCGGAGATTCCAGTGACGATCGTGCCGCCAGCGTTTGTCGACGAGGCGCCGACTGTGGCGGATGTGGCGAAGCAGTCGACTGCGAGTGCGGACGAGCGATCGGACAGTGACGAGCAGGAGACGACGCATGCAAAGCACAAGGCGTCGAGCAAGTCGTCAAAGAGCAAAGCGAAGGCGAAGCTCAAGGCAAAGAAGCTCAAAGCGGCATTGTCGTCATCTGGACGGCGCGACAAGCACCGGAGCAAGCACGGCACGGCATCGACGAGCGACGCGTCGTCGCTGTCATCGTCGTCTTCATCAGAGGACGACGCGCCGCGAAAGAAGAAGTCGTCAGGAGGACGACGCGAGAAGCACCGTGGACGGCGCGTCGAAGCGTCCGAGAGCGAGTCGTCATCGTCTTCAGACGACGAGCACGCGCGTCGGCGTAAGAAGTCGCCGTCGTCGCGCAGCTCGAAGCACCGCCGCTCGCACCGCGCCGAAGCGTCTGCAAGCGACGCGTCGTCGTCTCAGTCGTCATCTTCGTCTGCGTCGCTGTCCTCGTCCGACAGTGGTCGCCGCAAGAAGAAGAAGTCGTCGTCGTCGTCGCGCCATCGCCGCCACCGATCGCACTCGCGACGGAGCACCGCGAGCAAATCGGCGAAGAAGAAGCGCAAGGACGCGCTCGCAGACGAAGCGCGCAACCTGAAGCTCGAGACCGAGATCCTGCGGCTCAAGCACATGCTGCTTGAGAAGCACAGCAGCAATAGCAGTCTCCACGGATCGGTCCGTCCGAGCAAGCGCTCGTCTGGACTGTCGTCTGCGTCGATGGCACGCACGAGCCGTGACGCAGCGCGCTTTGGGATCGACGACCTGTACCCCGACCCGCTTGACATCCAAGCGCGTGCGGGTCGCCGGAGCCTCTCGCTCGACGAGATCGACTTCTCGGCCGACGAAGCCGAGGACGGCGACGAGGTCTCGGGCCTCTTGCCGCCGCGCCGGACGCAGAGCGTGTACCACACGCGGCAGCTCGACCACGTCTCGATGCTGTCGCAGAAGATCGAAGAGCTCGACGCCAAGTGCAAGTTCCTCGAGCAGCTCGTGGCGCGCAAGTCGTTTGACGAGTCGTCGCGGTCGTCGGTGGCCTACAGCTTTCGGTCGTCTGGGAGTGGCGGCTGGGACCGACGGCGGTACCCGTCGGTGATTGACACGAGTAGCTACGCCGAGAGTCAGCTGAGCGACCGGGACCACAACTCGAGCGGCGAGATGGACGGCATGATCCGGAACATCCAGCAGCAGATGGACATGCTCCGGCAGACGATGGCGACGAAAGAGGAGGCGCTCGTGCACCGTCACGCGACGTCGGTCTCGAGCTCGCGCCGTACGCGGTCGTCGTCGATGGCGTCGACAGGTTCGCTCTCAGGACTGCTCAACAGCGACGCAATAGCGACGCACCAGCATCCGCACCATCATCACAGTCACCACAGCTACGCGCACAATGCGCTGCTGTCGCCGTCCGAGTCGCACCGCAAGCAGCCGTCGTCTGCTGGCAGCGGCTACAGCGCCGGGTCGCACGGGTTCCCGCCGACCCCGACGTCGTCGCTGCTGCCTGGTCCACCGCACTCGGGCGGCCCGACGCGCATGGGGAGCATGAGCAGCGTGAGTGGTGCGAGCGTCAGTGGCGTCGGTGGTGGCGGTCGCCACGTCCCGCGCATTGTCAAGTGGGCACGGAGCAACCAGTGCTTTGAGTGCGAGGAGCCGTTCAACATCTTTGTGCGGCGCCACCACTGCCGCATGTGCGGCAACTCGTTCTGCCACGAGCACTCGAGCCGGCGCGTGACGCTCTCGGGCATCGGCTTTGACGACGAGCCCGTGCGCGTGTGCGACCCGTGCTTTGCGGACCACTGCACGTACGCGCAGGGGCCGTACGCGTCGAGTGTGTCGCAGCCGTACTCGGGCTTCCCGAGCTACGGCAACGGGTCGTCGCTCTCGGCGCTCGCGTCGTCGCACACAAGTGCTGCATGACCAGGAGCAAGTAGAGAGAGTTAGCTATCAGATGAGAGGAGAGGGAGACACGTAGAGAGATAGTAGAGACAGACGAAGAGTGTAGCGAGGCGTAGTGAATAGACAAGTGAATCGAGTCGATTGGGCTCCCGTTGGTGTGGTGGACGTGTCGTTTCGCTTTGCTGTCCGCCAAACGACCGTCGTCGACTGACGCGCACACACTCGGGGATGCCTCGCGTCGAGGTTGCGCGCGCGCCGAGCCCGTCGCAGTCGAAGCGAGCGTGGCGGAACGTCGTCGCTGTCTCGCCTGCCCCACACAGCAGCAGCGCGAGTGCATTGGTCGTTCCATTTGCGTCGCCACTGCCACAACCAACACCATGCACGACAAGTGGCGAGAGCGTCACGATCACTAACAGCAAACGTCAGCAGCAAGAGCGATCGCAGACTTCGTCGCGACGCCAAAGTCGTCCGAGCAACTCGACATTGCCTCAACGACGACACTCGAGAGTGAACCTCGCAGTCTGGCGCACGTTCGGTCCGCTTGGCGTGCCGCTCGTGGTTGTGCTCAGCGTCTCGACTATCTGGACCGCGCTGCTCCTTGTCCTCAACATTGCGCCGAACGCGACGGCGAACTACCTCATGGGCACAGGCGACTTTGATGACGGCTCGTTCTGGCTCATCATTGACCCGGACATCGTGATCCTGACGCTCGCGACCACGGGTCTCACGACTGTCCTGCTCGGGTACCTCTACGTCCTCGCCTCGATCGTCGTGCAGACGCGCCGTCGAGCGAACGAGACAAAGACACTGGGACTAGTAACTGAACTTTCGTACCGAGTGCTCGGCAAGCAAGCCGTGACGACCTGGAGCGCGATCACAGGCTTCCGCGGCACGCACCGAAAGTTCTGGGTACGTCACATGCAGAGGCAGTCGCTTGTTGGTGTTGATCGAGTTGCTTGCTCTATGTTCGAACAGCACACTGACGTCCACTGTGCTGTTATCCTCACTGCCACGTACAGAACCTCTGGTTGAAGACGGTCGACTTGGCGCTGCAGACGATCACGCTGCACCAGATCCTCGAAGCTGGCTTCCCTGTCGTACTCTGCTACCTCTATGCATCGCTCGTAGCAGCCAACTGCCTCTCGTGCGTCGTTGTGATCCTGAACCACGCGCGCTTGACTGCGTTCGGCGAAGTGCTCCTGGACACTCTGTACGCGCGTGCGCTACTACTTGAGGGCTTTCGTGCATCCGTCTAACTCATGACGCTGATGTAAAGCCACTGACTGACAGATGATCGATCAACTGTTGGTGCCTGTAGGTTCGACATGGTGCTCACAGTCGTCGCTCCGATCATCCTCCTCGTTTACAGCTACTATAACTTTGACGCAGATCGCGACGCGTTCCGTGTCGCGCTCGAGCTCGCGCCGCCTGGTTCATTCGAGCACCACGCGCGCATGGCCGCGGACCCCACGCAAGTGACGCTCTTCTTGATCAGCTTCCACGCACTGCGGATCCGCACGCTGCTGAGCTTTGTCCTGCGCATTGGCATGAACCTCTCGCTCGTGTACCGACTGAAGCGTATCGTTGAACTGACTGCGAAGCAGCATCTATCGAGCAGTCAGCGCACTCAGCGCAGTCGACGGCTCTCGTCGTCTCCGGCTCTCGAAGTCCAGCGATCCGTGCCCAAGTGGGTCGCTGCGCTGTTTGCCGTCGCAAGCGGGTTGCTACTTGCGTATACGCACGCGTGCGTCGCGCGTGCTCAGTCGCAGTGCGCTGCGTTCGAAGCGTGCGTCGCTCATGCGCACCGCCTCGTGAGTTCGCGCGGCTTGTGTCCGTGTCTCGTAATGATCGACGTCGACAAGGCACCAAAGACGTTTGCCGAGTGGATCGATCCGCCAGACGTGACCGAGACGCTGCGCGCGCTCGCAGCGTCTGGCAACCTCCAAGTGCTCGAAGTCGCGAACCGCCGACTCGTTGCGCTGCCGCAAGAGCTCCACGCGTGCAGGAACATGCGGCACATGTACGTTGTCATGGTGCTCAGCGGCGACAGTGGAAGTGCTGACGCTGGTGTCTTTTGCTGTGGTTGACTACGCTACAGCTCACTGATGCTCAGCGGCATCCAAGTCCTGCCAGACTGGGCAAAGGACCTCGAGCGCCTCGAATTCCTGTACGTTGAGTAGACTAGACCATGTGCCACTAGCCAGCTACCGCATCGCCTCGGTCATACGAGACTGTGTCCTTACGCTGCACCTGGCTGTGTGTCTCTCGTTGACAGGAACATTGAAGGCAAGCCCGGTGAAGCGAACCTGCTCGCAATGCCGTCGGATCTCTTTAGCAAGATGACGTCGCTCACGTTCTTGCACCTCGGATTGCACGAGTCGCTGCCACACATGGCGTCGTTTGCCGGCGCACCGAACCTCAAGAGCATCTCGCTCGCACTGCTGCTCTCGCTCGAGTCGCTGCCGTCGCTCGCGACGCTCACGCACCTCGAACGCCTCGAGCTGCTGTTCCTCGCGAATCTCCAGGCAGTCGACGGTCTTGGTGCGCTCTCGCACCTCTCACATGTTGTCATTGTCGACGCGCCCGTGTGCTGCAACGGCAAGCTCGGGTCGTGCGATGTCTCGCACCACGTATGCACGAACGCAGTGTGCACACCTGATGCTGCACTCACTGCCGACGCTGCGTCACTTGCACTCGTGCAGCAATTCAGCCAGACCGTGTGTTTGGCGTTCCTCGATTCGAGTGCTGTGCTCACGGCGTCGCCGAGTCGAGACGCAGTCGACAGGTGCGGAGGCGTGCTGTACCGCCAGTGCGCACTCAGTGCATCAACGAACGAGACGGCAGGGATCTGCTACAACGGCCGCACGCAAGTCATATCGTGCGTCGATGCGCCCGTGGTCGTAGCGATCCGGCGCGAAGAGATCCGGCGCAGCGTCGGCGCTGCGTGCGACCCTGTCGAAGAAGCGTGGCTCGGGTGCACACGCGCGTGACGATTAGAGCTGTGCAAGAGTAGCTAGCTACGCTTGCTTGAACATCAAGTGCATCCATGCAACAAACTCTCGAGCCATTGATGCATCTGCTCGTGAACATGCACCCAGATGTCGCGCATGGCGAGACGCGCATCGACCAAGACGCCGGCACAGCAAAGCGTCACTCTCAAGCCATTGACCACGTCGGTTTGTCGAGATGTTCATGAGTGTTGTTACGATGATAGTGTGTGCGAAAGGCTATTTGATAGGCATGACCGACGTGTCCGCTTCCGCATACAGTTTCCAAGTACAAATGGCCGCGCTGAGGACGAGAAAAAAGTTGGTGGATCTGACGTTGTGAGTGGGTGTCGGCGCTATCGTCGTCGTCAACACCTGGTGCTCGCGTGTGACGCTCATGCGCACGACTGCGACTGCGACTCGTGCTGCCTGCTGCTGCTGCTGCTGCTCGACGCAGCGTCTTCTGCTCCACACGCACGCGCACTTTGACATTGCGTCTCGAGGAGCGTCACGCTCGACTGTGCCATTGCAGCACCGCCGACAGCCGACGCGCTTGCGCAAGAGCAGTCACAGCTGCCGACAACAGTCATTGCGATGACCATGGAGCAGCAGCACTCGCAGCAGCCGTGTGTGCTCGGGATCTGCGGCGGCGTCGGACCCGCTGCTGGCGTGCTGCTGCATCAGATCATTCTCGAGCACACCGAGAGCGACGGCCGCGACCAGGGCCACTTTGACGTCTGCCACTTCTCGCGCTCGGAAGACATGACCGACCGCACCGAGTACTTGCAACATGTGGCACAGTGTGACCCAGACAACGACAACGACACCAACTCAGCAGCACTAGCACGCGTCGAGAACCCAGCGCGCGGCATGGCGCGGACGTTCGGCATGATGCAAGCAGCTGTCGCGAGCAGCGGTACGCGCACGCGGCTCATCACAGGCGTGCCGTGCAACACGTTCCATGCCAAGCCGATCTGGGACGAGTTTGTCCGACTCACAGTGCCAGACACGTCGCCGTGGCTCCACCACGTACACATGCTCGAGGAGACAGTGCGCTTCATTGCACAGTACGCACCAACGTGCACGCAGATTGGGCTCATGGCCACGACTGGGACGCGCGAAGCGCGCGTGTACCACGACTTGCTCGAGCCACTTGGGTACCGCGTGATCGAGATCTGCGCGTCGCTCCAAGCCGAGCTCCACGAGTCGATCTACAACAACGTCTGGGGCATCAAGAGCACCGCGCCAGCTGTGACGCCGCAGTGCGTCGCGAACTTCCATCGCTACGCGCGGCAGCTCCAGGCGCAAGGCGCAGAGGTGATCGTCATGGGCTGCACCGAGATCCCGTTTGCATTCACCGGTCGCCGGTCGTTCGCTGGCGTCTTGCTCATCGATCCGCTCGTAGCGCTCGCGCGCGCGATGATCCGAGAAGCCGATCCGCGACGACTCAAGCCGCTCGCGCTCGATCGCTCGTGCGTCGCGCCGCTCGACAAGCTCGCGCACGCGCGGTCGCCGACCAAGTACTACGCGTCGTGCTGGTCGCCTCGGTAGCTGCGGATCATTGAGCCGCTCCAGCGTATGCGATTCGACTCTTGTCGCCTATTTATTAATGATCTTTCCATTCGCATTCCTCTTGCTAGACTTGGCTCACAAGAGGTCTTGCAAGAACGCTGTCGCTTGTGCGGTCGCGACCTGTTCGACCTGCGGCGCCAGTGCTTCCGACGCAGCAGCTGGCACTGCGCTGCTGCTGCTTTGCTGCTGTTGCTGCCGCAGCATTTCCAAGCGGCGCTGCTTGCGCGTCTTCGCGTCAAGTGGAAGCGCCGCCTTTGCGTGGCCGACGCTCGCGTGCACTTGCTGCAAGTACGTCTTCTCCTGCGCGTTCAGGCGCTTTTCCCACTGCGACGTCACAAAGCCACTGCTGCTGCTGCTGCTGTTTGTGGCGGTTGCGCTACTGTCGTCATGTGCTGCGTGACTCAAAGGAGAAGACGCTGTGATGTGAGGACGGGCAGTCGCAGGGCGCTCTGCTGCTGCTTGGCGCTCGATGTACTCGGCGTACGCTGCGCTGTCTGTCGTGACGACACGTGTGCGGCCAAACTCGTCAGTGATCTCAACCGTTGCGCTGTCACTGACACCAGTCGACGGTGGCTGCTGCTGCTGCTGCTGCTTGGCGCGAAAGTCGACGAGACACTCTGTCACAGCAGCAGCAGATGCAGCGTCTGCCTCGTGTGTGCGGCCGCTGACGAGTGCGTCGTACAGCTTGGCTTTCTTTGCGAGCATTGTGCGTGACTTGTCGTGCCACGCCTTGTCGTCATCGTCGTCGGGCACTTCGAGCGCACGCGCTGCGTCGTCCTGGCGCCGGCGCTTGTCGACGCCACGGTTGCTCGCTTTGCCAATTCTGTCTTCGTCGCGCGAGAGCGCGTGGCTGCCGCTGCGCTTCTTCGTCGCTTTCAGATGTGCAAATCGCCCGAATCCACGCGCACCGCTTGCGTCCATTCGGCTGCTGTGGGCGTCACCATCGTCAATGTCGTCGTCGCGGCCGCTTGTGGCAGCGTCGAGAAGCTTGCGCTTACGCTCTTGGCGCTCTTGCTCTTTCTGGAACACGACTGCGCGCAGATCAACGAGCGACTTCGAGTCGACTTTGATCGCCTTGGCCTTAGACGGCAGCAGCGCCGACTCGGTGAGGAACCCGAGCGACATCCTTGCGCTTGGAGCTGCTCGAGCTTCTTGTTGTTCTTCTTCGTTGTCGTTGATCGTGTGGACCACTTGTACGTACGTAGTCCACACGAATGGTGGTGTGGGACACACCGGTTAGTCGTTTTCACACGAAATGGCTACAGCTAACACCCACACAGTCACTTGACTCGACGCAACACCATCGTCGTCGTCATGGCTGCGCTGCGGTCGCTCCGGTCCAAGATGGCCGGCCGCGTGACCCCGAACGCTGCGTCGGCCGCGACCGCAAGCACAGGACCACATGCAGACAGCAGTAGCAGTCGTCATCCAAGCGCGCTCGAGACCGGAGCAACAAAGCGAGCTGGCAGTCCTGCCAACGAGCACCAGCAGCACCCGTTGAAACCACCAACATCAACGCCGTCGACAGCGTCGTCGTCACGCAAGAACGTGCCGCCTTCGCCTGCAGTGCACCGCGACTCGACGTTCCGCGCCGTCGGCAGCCTTATGCTCCGACCGGGCACGAACCAGATCAACGTCCTGCGCACGTCGCTCGACGACATCAACGAGCGCGTCAAGTACCGCTGGGTGCTCCACCCGATGTCGCAGTTCAAGACGGCGTGGGACTTGCTCAGCGCGTTTGCAGTCGTGTACTACTCGTGGATGATCCCGTTCATGCTGTGCTTTGAGTGGGTCCCGCGCGCCGAGCGCACGACCGTGATCCTGCGCGTGCTCGACGTCTGGGGAGCGCTTGACGTCTTGCTGCGCTTCCGCACGGGCATCATCGAGTACGGCAACATTGTGATGAACCCAAAGCGCATTCGCAACGCGTACGTCAAGTCGATTTGGTTCCCAATCGACCTCGTCTCGACGATCCCGTTCGAGATCATGATCCAAGGCGGGAACGTCTCGACGCGCAAGACGATCAAGATGATCAAGTACGTCAAGCTCCCGCGCTTGCTCCGCATCGGTCGGTTCCTCAAGTACGTCCGCGGCTACAAGCGCTACAGCAGCTTGGTCATTGCGCTCAACTCGGTGCTCTTCGCGTCGCACGTCGCGGGCTGCATCTGGGTTGCCGTGCTCCAGCCGTGCGATAGTGCGACCGACATACCGGAAGTCGCGCACTGCGTCGCAGATCAGAGTATGCACGTGTACTGGATCGCGTTTCACCACGGCATCGTCTCGCTCCTCGGCATATCGAGCGACCACATTGAGTCGCGCGAGCAGTTCCTCAGCGGCGGGTACCACCACCAGACAGAGTGGCTTGGCGACGCGATCTACATCTGGTCGAGCATTGTGTCCGTCACAGGCGCTGTCGTGACCGCAGTGCTCTTTGGGACAGTCATCCAGCTCGTACAGAGGTTCGTGCTCCCGCCTGGTTGTGCTGCTCTGTCTGAACGAGCAAGACTCTCACACTCGACCACACCATACCATGTCTTGTGCGCTGTTCACTGTAGCTGGAACCGCGCCGAGAACACGTTCCGAAAGAAGATGGACCAGATCTCGCACGAGATGGAGGCGCTGAGTCTCCCAAAGCCACTGCGAGTACGCACCCACGCACATGCTTCGTTGCTTCATCGCGCATTGGATGCGGCATTGGCGATGTAGACAACATGGACGTACTCACACTGCTGCTGTCCTTGGACTGACGGACGGAATGACCAGGCTCGCGTGAACGCGTACTACGACTACCTCTGGCTCAACGTACGTCGCGGATGTACACTACTCACGGCTAGTCAAACCGTACACAACTGAGCACTAACGATACAATGCTGTCGTGTTGATGGACTGACTGATTGACTGGCGCACCACGACTCGGCAACACACACTATCTCTAGAGTCGGACGTTCTCCGAAGAGCTCGATCTGCTCAAAGACAACGGTATGTCGATCGCGCTGCGGCAGCAGATCGCGATCTACCTCTTCAAAGACTACCTCCAGAAGATCCCGTTCTTTCAGCTCGCGACCGACACTGTCCTAGGCATGATCTGCATGCAGCTCCATCCCGTGATCTACATGCCAGACGACTACATCATCCGCGAAGGCGACATCGGGAAAGAGCTCTTCATGATCGTCAAAGGCGTTGTCCAGGTCATGCCGCCCAAGCTCGCGAGCACCGACGCAGCGAAGGCGGCGAACAAGATCCTATTGGGCGAAGGCAACTTCTTTGGCGAGATCGGTGTCGTGATGGAGGTCGAGCGCACGCGGAGCGTCAAGGCCGAGTGCATGGCCGAGCTCTGCATCCTCTCGCGCGACGGCTTTGACAAGATCCTCGTCGAGTTCCCCGAGTTCGCCACAGCGATGAAGAAGCTCATTATCAAGCGCGTGGGCGAGATGCTCGACGCGAACGACGACCCGGCGCGCATGGAGAAGATGACGAAGCTCGCGGACCTCAAGATGAAGCGCACGATGCAGACGCACAACCATGTACAGAAGCTCCGCGGTTCGGCGCACCTGCTCCATGCATTTCGCTCGAGTACATCGACTGAGGCAACAGCACCAACAGCACCAACCGGTACGAGTTCGCCAAGCAGCCCTAGCGCTGCCAACACAAGCGCTGGCGCTGCGCAGTACGAGCCAGCAGCCGCACGCGTCGAGTCGCTCACTGCGCTCGAGCCGATCGCAGAGCAGCTCGAGAGCGACACCGCGCACGCGGCGCTCTCGCGACGAGCGACGCTCACGGATCTCTTGGACGACACGTTCACGGACGAGTCGCCTGGCGCTGCGAGTAGCCTGGAGGATGCGAAGCGAGCGTCGTTCAGTGCGCTCGACGTCGACGCGCGCTTGCGGGAGCTGGTGCAGCCGACGCCACCATCGGCTCTGGCAACGGTAGCAGATGCAGCGGCAGCGCTACTGAGTTTACCAGGAGGAGGTAGTGGTGGAGTAGCAGTACCAGAGTCCAAAGCCCTGCAGCAGCAAAAGATGGCACGCAAGGTCGAGAAGGCGCTACAACAGCTCGAGCGCAAGGTCGAGAGTCGGCTGAGCGACGTGGAGACCAAGCTCTCGCAGGTGTTGGCGCTGTTGCTTCAGAGCAGCAGCAGTGGTGGTGGTGGTGAACCCGACGATGTGGCGATGACGCCGGAACAAAGCGCGCTCGATACGAGCTCCAGGGGCCAAAGTGCTCTGTCAGACGCAATGGCGAGCACGCACGCAGAGGGAGACGACGACGACGACGACGACGCCGACGAAGTCTGGCGATAGATAGACACGACCGAGATCAAGACCGAGAGGTCAAGCCGCCATGAGGCTTGCAGTCTCATGGCAGCAGCAACAAGAGGTGTGCCAGCAACACCAAGAGGCAAAGACGACCATGCAGTACGAGCAGCGTAGAGTAGCGAGCGGACACGCGCGAAAGTGAAGCCATCTCACAGACCCGAGCTCCTCCCATCCACTCTTCCCATCTCACTCAAAGTCTCGAGTCTCGATGACGCAAGATGGTCGTCGTGAAGCGTCGCGAGAGAAGCACCTGAAGAGAAGCACGGTGCGCACGAACGAAGCTCGGGGCATCGGAGGGCGTAGTGCTTCTCGAGGAGCTGCTGTCTGTGGACGGAAGCTAGCTCCTAGCTCCCACACAGTAGTAGGACCTGCCGGCTGTTTTGGATAGACACTGGATCTTGCGAGTGCGTGAAAATTGAGTTGCAAGGAGGCAGCACAATATGCACGTGTGTTGAGCACGCGTTGGCCATGTCGTATCGCCAAGGCAACGCAGCCCGACCTCGACGTCGCCAAGAAGGCTCACAGGAACGCAGCTCTCGGGATGTCGAGAGCTTCGTCCATACAGACCAAGACGAGCGTTCAGGTGGACGCTTGATGTGAGAGAGTGGCACGTGACTTGACTTGAAAAGGCGTTTGAAAAATGACATCAATGAAGTCGAGAGCAAGTATACAATCTTGTTGACTCGTCTCGATAGGTTAAAATCTGCCGTTTCGCATGCTGGGTGTTTGTATGCGAAGCGTGGGACACGCCAGTGAGCCGAGAATAGAGCAAAGCAAAGAAAGAACGCCACGATACAAATTTCAAGTGTGGTGCTGCGAACCGTTCCGCGCGCGCAGTGTGGCGCACACCACGAGCGCGGTGTTGTCGAGTGTGTGGGCTTCTTGCTCTCTTCCGCGATCGCTCATTTGCTGCAATTGAGCGCGTCGCGTCGTCGTCCTTGCGGCGGCTGTTTCTCTCTCTTGCTCTCGAGCTCTCTTGCGCTGCGACGACGTCGACCGCGACCACGACCGCGCGCCGACGATCATCATCATCGTGCCCGCACGCGCCTGCTCGCTCGCTACCAGCACCGATCCATTCCACACACACACAGACGCAAGCACATGCAGAGCTGCGAGCGGCCGCGCTTCACTCTCTTCTCGCCTGAAGACGCCGAGGCCATGACGCTCCGCGAACGCACGAGCAGCACTGCAACGATCCCAGGCGGCGGCAATGCGCCACCACCAGCCGGCACGGCTGCAGCCGTCAAGTTCTTTGAGCAGCAGCGCGCGTCGTCGTACACGATGCGGCCGAGCCAGACGTTCTACGGCGGTCGTGAGTCGTGCGGCGACACGGACGGCTCGGTCGTCTCGTCCTCCGTCGCAGACGGCAGTGGCGGGAGCTCAGGCGGCGCGAACAGCTTCCAGTCGCAACAACACCAACAACAGCAGCAGCAGACCTCACAGTCGCAACAGATGCAGCAGCAGCGGACGTCGGGCAGCGCGTCGAGCCGCATGCGCGTGAGCGTCTGCGCAGACGTGAGCAACACGTTTGAGGAGATGTTTGAGACCGACTGGGAAGGGTATCTCTGGAAACAAGGCCACGTCGTGCGGTCGTGGCGCTATCGCTACGCCGTGCTCTCGGGCACGACGTTCTCATACTACGTCTCCAAGGACGTCGCGATGGTCGATACCGAGAAGTTTCGCGGCCGCGTGACCGTCACCGGCGCGCGCAAAGACGACACGCGCGCGTGCGGCGTGCTCGTCACGACGACGATCAACAAGGTCTTTGCGCTCTACACGCGCTCGCCGATCGAGTCGGAGATCTGGGTCAAGATGATCCAGCAAGCCGTGGCGAACGCGAGTGGCGAGAAGCCGTCGCTGAGCGCGACTGCGCGCCTCTCGTCTGGCGGCGGCGGGAGCAACAGCGCACCGAGCCGCGACTCGGACCTGCAGCAGCAGCTCATGAACCGCAACACGCTTACGACGAACGCGATCTTGACGCAGAGCGTGCGGTCGTCGCTCGACTGGAAAACGCGGAACCTCAACACAGTCAAGCAGTTCTACGCGCTCTGGACAGCGCAGTTCCTCGAGCCGCGCGGCGCGAACGAGTCGGCCGCGAACTTCATTGCGCTCTTCCCACTCTGCTCGACGGACATGGTCCTCACGATGCGCTACCCGTGCGAGTTCATCCCATCGAGCGCGTTCTACGGCCGCGAAGGGCTCGTCGACGTCGCACTCGGACTGTCCAAGTTTGTCCAGTTCCGGCGCTTCCAAGTCTCGCGGTACCTCAACACGAAGCACCCGAACGTGCTGCAGGTCCTCGCGACCGGCAAGATCTACAACAAGGCGCTCCAGCGCGAGTTCACGTTCACGACGCGCGACGAGCTCCAGCTCAGCCCTGGCGGCCGTGTCCTGAGCATGCAGATGCAGATCGAAGTCGACTTGTTGGCGTTCCAGATGTCGGACGCAGACCGCAAGGTTGCAAAGTCCGACCGAGGCTTCCAAGCCACGACGTCGAAGCGCGTGCTCTCGCTCTCGATCCAGCACTTCCACGTGAACCGCGTGCTCGGGAAAGGGACGTTTGGTACCGTCGTGCTCGCGGAGCGCAAGAACACTGGCGAGGTCTTTGCGGTCAAGATCCTCGAGAAGAGCTCGATGTCCAACTACGACAAGCTCCGGACCAAGACCGAGATGCGCATCCTCCGCGACGTGCACCACCCGTTCATTGCGCCGCTGCGGTTCTCGTTCCAGAGCCACTCGCGCGTGTTCCTCGGGATGGAGTACTACCCGGGTGGGAGCCTCTACACGCACATGAACCGGTTCTCAAACAACAAGGAGCACCGGATCAAAATCGCGATCGACATGGCGCGCGTGCGGTTCTACGTCGCGCAGATCGTCCTCGCGCTCTGCCACTTGCACGCGTGCGACATTGTCTACCGCGACCTCAAGCCCGACAACATTATGATTGACGAAGACGGGAACGTCGCGCTCGTGGACTTTGGTCTGTCCAAGACGAGCGTGAGTCAGCTCAGCGGTGCGCGGACGATGGCCGGCTCGCCAGCGTACACGGCACCGGAGCTGCTCAAGCCGAAGCGGTCGCGCGACTACGGCAAGGCCGTGGACTGGTGGTGCCTCGGGATCTTGATCTACGAGATGCTCTTGGCGAAGCGGCCGTTCCACCACTTGAACGTCTCGGTGCTGTACAAGCTCATTGAGAAAGACCCGGTCAAGTTCCCGCCCAAGTGTGCGCTCCCATCGGAGGCGCGGAGTCTCATCGTCGGGCTCCTCGAGAAAGACCCGACGAAGCGCCTTGGCGCGCGCCAAGCGAGCGACATCCTCACGCACCCGTTCTTCAAAGACGTCCAGTGGGACCTCGTGCTGCGCAAGAAGGTGCAGCCGCCATGGATCCCAGCGCCGCTGTCGCTCGAAGAGGAGAAGCTCAAGAACCCCGACATCAACTACGACAAGTACCTCGCGTCCAAGACGTCGTCGACTGGGAGCTTCCTGAGCATGATCTTCTCGTGGCGCAGTCCGCACGTGCGCGCGCGCCGGAAGCCGTCGGAGCGCGAGAACGACACGTTTGGCAAGTTCAGCTACGTGAGCGACACGACCAACTCGTTCCTCGTCGACGAAGACGAGATGCTCGACTCGGCGTTCACGGGCCGTCGGAGCGTGCAGCTCCAGAACCTCGCGAGCGATGCGTAAGACACACCCTTCTGCATACTGCAACACCACCAACAGCGTGCGACGACTCTGCGACAGCAGCAGCAGACGGCGACCTGGCGTGGTTCTCGACGTCGCCCCGCACTCTTCTCTCTCTCATCATCACCACCACGCGCGCGCGAGCATATCATAGATGATCGATCACGAATGCCACACTAACTTATCGCGAACGCGGGTCTCGAGTCGGCTGTGTGTCTGTGTGTCTGTGTACGTGGCTGGCGATGCGAGTGCAAGTGCCACCGTCGCTTACGCAAAGCGCTCGTTGAGCGAGCGACTCGCGTGCATGTCCTTGAGACAGACCATGGCCGAGTTGCGGCCGCAGGCGCCCATGACGCCGCCGCCAGGGTGCGAGCCCGCAGAGCTCAAGTACAGCCCCTTGATCGGCGAGCGGTAGTCCGAGTAGCCAGGGATCGGCCGCATCCAGAAGAGCTGCATCACCACATACACGCGTCGTCAGCTAAGTGGAGGCGCGAACGTGACGGACTGCAACAATCGAGACGCACCTGGTCCAAGCCCATGGCGCCGTGGAAGATGTTGCCGCGCGGAAGCGAAAAGATGCGCTCGAGGTCGGGCGGCTGCATTGTCCATGAACGACACAACGTCGTGAGCTTCCGTACAAAGTGTTCGAGACTCTCGAAGAACGTACCGTGAGCATGTCGTAGCCAATGATCGAGTCTTTGAAGCCCGGGGCGTACTGGTCGATGACCGAGAAGACTTGGTCGGCGAACTTGGCTTTCTTCCCAGGCGTGTCCCAGCTCCCGTCCTACGAGCAGCAGACGACCGAGTTGGTCCAACGAACGTCCTTCGCTCTCGTGATGCGAGTGTCCGTACCTTGGGCATGTACGGCGTGTACTGGACAAACAGCAGCGCCACGTGCTTGCCTGGACCGCACATACAATGCCTCGACTGTCATTGTGCTGCACTGATTGCAGCAGCTCCATGCAATCGATCGATCGAGTACGTACCTGGCGGCGCAATGCTCGAGTCGAGCGACGTCGGGACGTTCATCTCGATCACGGGGCGTCTCGACGCGTAGCCGTGCTGCACGTCCAGGAACGCGTCTTCGATCTGATCGCCAGAGAGCGATCACATCAGACGCGCTCCATTCACACTCGATAGAGAGCACAATAGTGTTGTTGTTGGCACGCACCTGCGCCACGGAGTCTTCAAAGTGTGTCGTGCCGCGGTGGTGGCGCATCGGCGTGTTGCCGTCGCCCGTGTTTGGGATGCACGAGAAGTTTGGGAGCCGGTCGAGCGCGACGTTGATCTACCGACATCGAGTAGTGCGTGAGCTACGAGCACGGACACGAGCAGAGATCAAGGGAGACACTCGTACCTTGGTCGACGCCGACTCGCAGTTCCAGTTCTTCTTGAAGTGCGTCACGACGCGCTCGGGCAGCACGCGCTCGTCCAAGAGGTCGAGCATCGTGACGAGCGGACTCGTGTTCGAGAGCACATAGTCCGACTCGACGACGTCGCCGCTCGCGAGACTCACGCCCTGGACCTTGCCGTCATGCACGTCGATCGACTGGACCGGTGCGTCTGTGAAGATCTCGACGCCGGCTTCGCGCGCTGAGCGCTCGAGCGCTTGCGAGACGCCGCCCATCCCACCTTTCACGTGTCCCCACATGCCTTTCACGCCGTTCACTTCGCCCATGACGTGGTGGAACAGAATGTACGCCGACCCGGGCGTCGAAGGCGACACCTGCAGCGCAAGAGAGCGATATCGAAGTCAGCCAGACTCATCGATATCGAGTGTGCTGGAGTCGTCACGTAAGGCGAGACCTTGGCACCGATGATCGCATCGGTTGCGAGTGTCGCCTTGAGCACGTCCGACTCAAACCACTTGTCGAGGATCTTGGTCGCTGGCGCCGTCATGAACTCAAGGAACGTCGTGAGCTCCTTCCCGAGCTTGCCGGACCGGTACCCGAGCTTCATCATCGACTGGATCGCGTCGACGCGGCGACTGATCGTCGAGTTCGTATTGAACACGACGCGCACGTCTGGCGGGAGCTACAGACGTCACGAGGTCGTGAGTCATTGCTGTGCCTGGCACACATCGTCCTGGCGAGACACTGCAGTCGCACCTCATCGATCATCGGGACAAAGAAGTCGACCATCGTCTGGTGTCCGTCAAGCAGCAGCAGGAGTCAATCTGTCTGTCTGGCGCTCGTAGTAGACAATACAGCGAATGGAGCAGACGCACCTCGAGCATGGCGTTGTACTTTGGGTACGCGAGCGCATCGGCTTGCGAGAACTGAGCTGCTCTCGCACGCAAGCGAGGTACAAGAGGGTGAGCGTGTGGTGCCTGTCAGTAACAGAGGCGATGAACGCGTACCGATGCTCTTTTGGTTCTCGGCCATGTCACTCCCGAGGATGAGGCTCCGTCCATCGAGCGTCGGCGTGAACGACGACGGATCTCGTGGATACACTAGGCACACAAGAGCAGCAGCAGGAGTGTGGACATCAACGCCATAGCTTGCTTAATGGAGCTCACATGACACACACACGCTTATGACGCACCTTCTAGCCCGTGGCGATAGAGCTCGAGGTCTTTGATGATCTGCGGACGGAAGAGCGAGAAGACGTACGACGCGCGCGAGAACTTGAAGCCTGGGATGATCTCCTCCGTGACTGCTGCACCGCCGACCAAGTGGCGCTTCTCGAGCACGCACACTTGCTTCCCAGCCTAGCGTCGTTGTCCATTGCGTCCGTGAGTCGTGAGCATCAAAACGATGTGTAGATCCATTGCATGTGTGTCTGCTGTACCTTTGCAAGATACGCGGCTGCGACGAGTCCATTGTGTCCGCCGCCAACGACGATCGCGTCCCTGCAAGATCAGGACCACGCGAAGCGAGTGTGAGACGACAGAGGCTACAGATGCTATAGCGCATGCAGACAAACAGACGAACGCGACCATCGCTTGCGCGCAGCGAATGCAGCACCGAGACGCATCGTGTGCGCTTGCTCCTGCCGAGTTGGTTTGGCAAATGCCATGGCGCTTGAAGTATCGTGATAGTCATGCACTACTGCGCGCGCAAGAGCTTTACAGCCGAGCTGGAATATCGAACCGACGCGGTTGACTTGTAGTTTGTATACATTGATGGCATTTCAGACGTTGAAGTTGCAGACGAAACAGACAGAGGCGCATTGTATACGCCAAAGGCAACCACAGCGCGCAATGACCTCCGCGATGACGACGAACGCGCCAGCGACGTTCATAGTGCAGCTCGTGCACAGGCGCCATGGCCGGCACGATGGCGCCGCAGCGTCGCTGCAAGTGCTCAACCAAGCGTTCTGCTTGCACATCGACCCGAGCTGCTTGACGCTGGTTGTTGCAAACGCAGCGCCACACGCACCAGCAGTACCAGCGCACTCGTCGATCCTGCGCTACTTTGCTCGCGAGCGATTGGCAATCGCTCCGGCATCGAGCGAGCATAGAGCGCCAACGCAGCGCGTGTGGTTGAGTGTGCGCGCAGGACTCGTCGCGAGCGTCCGCGTGAAAGGCCGGATGCTCCGCGTCGCGATGCACGACCGCCAGACGCTCCGGTGCGTCTTCGCTCTGTGTGTTTTCGTTTGTGAGGCTCGAGTTGCTCACTGGAGTCTGCAGCTTGCGCGTGAAAGATGCGGACGAAGCGCTTGGAGTCGCGACTGCAATGATGGATGCATGGGGTGCGTCTTGTGTCGTCCTCTCTGGTGCATGAGGCTCTAGACATCCAAACTCACGTGCAGAGCATTAGGGATCGAGCCACTGGTCGAGACAGCAGCTGGAAGTGCGGACGCGCACACTGCAGCGCCGTCCATGGCGCAGCTGAGCAAACTCTACGTCCACTGCCCGCAGTTCCGAGCGCTCGTGCGCGACCTGCACAGCCGCATCGAAGCGCTTGGTGCTGATGCCAGTAGTGAGGACGACCAAGGCGCCGCGGTGGCGACGATCTCGCTCTAGATCATTCAGAGGGTAGTTCCATTGTACGAGTGCATGCACGATGCAGAGGGCAGTTGGCGGCGTCTGCGCCGTGAATACAGGCGAGCACGATGCGCGTCACGCGCTGTCGTTCTCTTGCTCGACGCAGTGCTGCGCAAGGCGCGTCTTGATCGTCTCCATGATCGACAGCATCGCAGTCGTCTCTTCGTGGTCGCGCCGCACGATCGCGACTTGGAGCATCACAGGCAAGTGCATGATCGCGTCCTCTTCTTCTGCCGCTGCGCCGTCGCCGTAGTTCATCTTGTGGTAGTTGATCGCGGCGTCGCGGTACTTCTCGTACAGCTCCAGGCTCTCAGCGTCTTCAAAGCCGTACGACGACACCGGGCGTTCGAGCTCGCCGCTGCCGCCGCCGACGCCAGCATGCGCAGCGGCGTTCTCGAGACACATTGTCTCGTGCGCGTCGCGGATCTGCTCTTCGCCGACGCCGTACGCAAGCGCGAGGATGAGAAAGACCGAGTACTTGCGCTTGAGGTGATCAGCAAAGAAGTTGAGCACGTCCGGCGCAATGCGCGTCGTGCGCGCATCCAAGTGCTCGATCTCGCGGCGGCTGTTGGCAAGAAAGAGCTCGTGCACGCGGCTCACTTTCTCGTACACGAGCAGCGCCATGCGCGGGTTCGTCACTTGCGCCACGAGCTTCTCCATTGCGACGATGCGCCGGATCTCAGACTCGGCTTTCTCTTTCTCGCCCGAGAGCACGCGGTGGCACCAGATCTCGCTCTGGTGGAGCGTCAAGCGCGAGTCCTGACCCGGCGAGACCCACGCTTTCTTCATCACGTCGCGCGACGGCGATGCGTTGTTCGACTCAATCGACGCGTCGCTGCTGCTGCTGCGTCGTCGATGGACTGTGTTAGTGTCGTGCGCGTGCTGCTCGCGCTTTGCTTGGAGCACGCGCCGGATCGACTTGGTCCAGAGCTCGAACGTGCTCTGGTTGTACGACGCGAACTCGAGGACGCATCGCGCACTCGCGTGCGGATTGTTCGAGAGCACAGTGCCGGCACGCGTGCCGGCGCCGACGACCAAGTGCTGCCGGAGTTCGTCATTGAGCCACTAGTGTCGCGTATCGTACAGCGTATGTGTGTGAGAGAGAGGACCACTACCACACAAGTCGAGCCAAGCGGTGCGCACCTCGTCGAGCTCGTCAGTCTCGAGGAGCTTGCGCCGAAAGAGGCGCGACGTGCTGTCGAAGTGCGAGGCATCGGACACGCCAACGTCGACTTTCATTTCGCCAAGCAGGAGCATCTCGTGGAGCTCAATCACCTGCACAAGTGGCGTGCGTGAGTGTCCACGTGCGTGTGTCGTGGAGGAAGAGAGCGCAGTGCGTACCTTGTCGGGCTTGAGGCCTTGCTCCCAGCGCTCGCGGCTCTTGAACATGAGCATGTAGTCGTTCTGGAGCGACACAAAGTACGGGACCCACTCGCTGAAGAAGAAGATGTTGCGCTCGAGCACGAGGAGCGTGTCGTTGAGCGTTTGCTGCCGAACAGACACATGTGCGTCAGTGATACATGCTCCAGTACTTGGCAACGCATGCTCGTGCTGTACGTACTTTGTAGATGATCGCAGTCTTGGCGCGTCCGAGCGACTTGGGCGTCCACGGCGTCTCGACTGAGAGTTGCTCGTCCAAGACAATCGACGCGTTGTTGCCGTCGTGCGTGAGCTCCTGCACGTGCTCTGGCTGTCGCTCCTGTTGCTGCCGCTGCTTGTCGTCCAAGCGCGCTTGCTGGTGGTTCTTTGCCACGATCTGCTTGAGCAGCGACGCAGGCGCTTTGCTCTTGCTGTTGTTGGTGTCTTTGTCATGGATTGTCGTTGTCGTAGCAGTAGCACGAGGGGATGTCGATGTCGTTACGGAGGCGATGGTAGCATCGTGTGACGCACGTGGGCTCCACGCGGATGGCAGCGACGAGCGGTGCTGCTTGGGCATTGCGCTAGTACTAGCGCTCGACTGCATTGCGTCAGTCGGTGTCTTTGTCATGCTTTAATGCGTATGCACACGCGTGCACGCACAAGTCGTCGTTCAGTGCTCCGCAAGCGAGTCGCGACGCACATGTGCAGACACAGCTCGAAGCGGCGCTCGCTCGAACCGGTTCATTCACGTCCTCTCGAGCGATACAATCGCCAAGACGATTTGCAGATGGCTATTGGTTCGAATTGACAATAGCAAATGAGTGGAATATGTCGAATCTGGCGTGAAATAACGAATGTTGGGTGGCTATGTTCGCAAGTGTCAAATCGTGTGTGCATAGTTTTGCAAACGCAATATCTCGTGCTTCAAGCGCATCGAAACTTGGCGTCGCCTTCCTGCAGCACAGACGCACTCCCGACGACTGCGACGCACGCGTGTGTGAAGCACCGGAAGCACGACGATGCAGTCGCCGCCGCCGCCCAAGCTCCAGCCGCGGCGCTCGAAAGACGACCACCGGCTCGTCGCGTTCCCGCCCGTGCGCATGGGCTCGTGGCGCCGCTTCCGCTCCGCGTCGCAGGAGCTCGCCGACATGATGCTCGCTCCCGCACCGTCGTCAACCGCTGCGCGCAAGCCCGTCATGAGCGTGCGTGCCTGTGTGTATGTGCTGTCGTGTGTATCGTGTCTGCCGCGTCTCTCCTGCTCCTGCTCCTGCTGTTGGTCTAATGGAGCTCCTCGTCATTGTCTGCTACAACGGACGCGACATACACACGATGGATCCTAGAACTTCCAAGTCAATACGATCGAGATGAAGCAGATCCTGCAGCCGCCGCCGCTGCGGAGCCGCAAGACGAAGATCATCTGCGCGATCGGGCCGTCGTGCTGGTCGGTCGAGATGCTCGGTACGTCCTGTTGCAATGTCCACATTCACTATCACGCAGTTCAGAGCTCACACTGCCTGCCACTGTCGACACTAGGCGAGCTCCTCGACGCTGGCATGAACGTCGCGCGGCTCAACTTTTCACACGGCGACCACGAGATGCATGCGCGGAGCCTCGCGAACCTGCGCAAAGCCGTGGAAGCGCGTCCTGGCTGCCACTGCGCCGTGCTGCTCGACACAAAAGGACCCGAGATCCGCACTGGTGTGCTCCGAGACCACAAGCCGATCCAGCTCGAGGTGCGCCATCGAGTAGCTGCGACTGTGTATGCCTCTCTTGTACAACGCGGCACAGTCACCCTTACACTCGCGTGTGTCCATCAGGCAGGACAGGAGCTCGAGATCACGACCGACTACGCAGTCGAAGGCGACGCGACGCGCATTGCGTGTTCGTACAAGCACTTGCCGACGTCCGTCTCGCCAGGCTCGAAGATCCTCTGCGACGACGGGAGCCTCGTCATGACTGTGCTCGCGTGCACAGCTGACGCGATCCGCGTGCGCGTGCTCAACAGCCACGTCCTCGAGGAGAAGAAGAACATGAACCTCCCAGGCGCAGCGATCCAAGTCCCAGGCATCACTGCGAAAGACGAGACCGACTTGCAGCACTTTGCGATCCCGCAGGCCGTTGACATTGTCTCGGGCTCGTTCGTGCGCTGCGCTGCCAACGTCCGCGCGATCCGCGCGTGTCTCGGGGACCGCGGGCGCCACATTCGCGTGCACGCGAAGATCGAGAGCATCGAAGCGCTGCGGAACATTGACGAGATCATCCGCGAAGCCGACGGCGTGCACGTGAGCCGTGGCGACTTGGGCATGGAGCTGTCGCCCGAGCAAGTCTTCCTGGCGCAGAAGATGATCATTCGGAAAGCCAACATCGCTGGCAAACCAGTCGTGACGTCGACGCAGGTACGCATGGCGATGGCCTTGAGCTCAGCGCCTGAAGACCTCATGCTCTGTGTGCACTGACGCACTCGCTCGTTCGCGTGTGGTGCTCTAGATGCTCCAGTCGATGACGACAAAGCCGATTCCGTCGAACGCCGAGTGCACGGACGTGGCGAACGCAGTCTTGGACGGCACGGACGCGATGATGCTCTCGGCCGAGACTGCGAAAGGCATGTACCCGAAGGAAGCGGTGCAGACCATGGCGCGCATTTGCTTGGAAGCGGAAGCAGCGCTCGACTACCCAGAGCTCTATCGCGCCACGCGCGCAGTCGTGCCGCGTCCGTTCAGCATGTGCGAGTCGATCGCATCGGCTGCTGTCGAGACGTCGATCGACGTGCGCGCAAAGCTCATCGTGTCGTTCACGGAGACGGGCTTTAGCACCAAGTTCCTCGCAAAGTACCGCCCCGTCGCTCGGATCCTCGCAGTCACTGCGTCCGGGTCGACTGCGCGGCAGCTCGCAGGCGTCTCTCGGTGCGTACTGGACGATGCAATGTCGATACTGTGTGCCTGTGAGCGATGATCCAGTGCACCAGACTTGTCAACTAACACTGTCATGGTCGCGTGTTCGCAGTGGCGTCTCGGCACTCCGCGTCGAGTCGATGGTCGGGACGGAGAGTCTCGTGATCAAAGCGATTTCGTACGGCAAAGAACAGCGCTGGATCGAGAACGGCGACATGGTCGTGCTCATCCATGGCATGACGGACGCAGTCGCTGGCGCGACGAACGTCGTGAAGGTCATCGAAGTGAACGCCCAGGGCTTCAAGAGTCCGACGAACTTTCACTTCAAAGACCTCAAGACCGTCGGCGCGTTCCCGTTCCCAGACGAGTGAGAGTGAATTCACGAACGTCCAACGAGGGCTCCTCGCACACACACAGAGAGGACGAAGAACAACGACAACTATGAACATGTAAACATCAAACCGTTCGACTTGCAGGTACATTGGACGCGAATGAGCTCAGAGCGTCCTTGTCCTCGAGGCTGGATGGTAACGTGACGAGTGGTATAGGTGCCTAATATGATGTGGCCTACGTGTATTATGGCATTTGTGTACCGATTGTAGTGTTTGTATTTATTTTGACACAATCAATCCAAATGTGACTATTGTTGACACTATTTTCGTGCTTGTCACATCCACACACACATTTCAAGGACATTGCGATCAAGAGGAACATGAGGTGACGATCGATCCGGTCGATGTGCATGCGCTTGACGCTCGTGACGACGACGTAAGCTCGCACTTGCTCGCATAGACTGCTCACGCATCTCTCTGTCTGTTTGTATCATACCATGCTCTCTACGACTGCAGCCACGACGCAGAGACTGCGAGCGAAGCTGTCCCGCTCGAGCACCTCACGCTTGCGCCGTCGCCATGGCGAGATGTGACGCAGGTACGAGAAGCGCTCGCTCTTTCTCATCCACTAGCACTACTCTACTCGTACACAGAAAGCTCACACACGACTCCACACGCATGCGCTTGCAGCTCTTTGCCGCCGCTGCGAAGGAGCTCAAGGTCGGCCAGATGGTCCACTCGCAGGACTTTAACCTCTTTGACTCGATGTCGGCGCTCGAGCTCATGGACCCAAAGATGGACTCGGGCGTGCTCGTGAACGGCGCGCCGCCGCAGTCGATCAGCGCGCGTCTTGCGAGTGGCGCCGTGCTGCTCGAGTTCTCGTCTGCGCGCGACGTGCTCGCGACGATCGACGAGCTCTTTCGGCTCGAAGCCGCGTGGATCAACGGCCAGCCGCTCCAGCAGACGCTCCTCACGAGCGTCTACATGCACCGCGACCCGATCAACGCGCTCGTCGGCGCATTCATTGGCTTTGAAGACCTGCTCGCGCGCGCGAACGTGCGCGATGTGCTCGCACAGAAGCTCACGACGCACTCGGCGCGCGAGACGCTGCAGCTCGTGATGGCGACGATCTGCCTCGCGACGCTCAAGACCGACATCATCGTGCGCGACGCCGTTGTGCGCGGCGACATCTACGAAGAGGAGGACTTCTCGCCTGCGAGCGGCTTTGACATTGGGATCCTCGAAGCGCTCTCGAGCGACAGCGTCCTCGCGCTCCTGAGTGCGACCGAGGAGCGTCTCATGGCTGTGCTCGCAGAGCAGCAGCAGCGCGCGGCAGCGAGCGCGTCAAAGAAGAAAGCGGCCAAGAAGAAGCACAGCAGTGCGAACAAGAAAGGAGCAGGAGCGACAGCGACGACGACCGACCGCTTTGAAGCGCTCCACTCGAACCCGCGCGTTGGGAGTCTCCTCTGCGAAGCGCTGCTGCGTCGCGTGCGGCTTCGGCGCATGCTCTTTGAAGCGTTCCTCGAGCTCGTACGGTCTTCCGCTCTTGTATGTGCGTCTCTATCGGCTGAGCCACTTGGACTGACCGACAGACCTGGTTGTATCTACTGTCGCTTGCTTGCACCAACTGCAGGGCACAGTCGAGGCGCCAGTCAACCTCGAGCGCGCGCGGACGCAGTTTGAGCAGATCCACGACGTCCTCGGGAGCTTCACGACCGAGCAGCTCGAGATGGACCCCGAGGTCTTTAGCGGCAAGCCGTGTGGCGTCGACAAGACGATCAGCCGCCTCTTGCTCTCGGGTGCACCGCCGCGCGAGACGAAGATCCCGACGCTCGACGGCGCGATTGCGATCCAGCACGTCTTGATGACGCAGCTCGTGACTGCGTGCAGCCACGCCGAGTGGTCCTCGATGGAGGACTTGCGCATCTTCCTCGCAGACTTTTCGCGTCAGCAGCCGAACATCATTGCGCGGTCGTACGTCTTGGTACGTCTTGCTGTCCTGCGCAGTCTTTGTGTGAAAATGGATTGTATGTCTGTGATATGATATCCTCACGTAGTACTCACACAAAACGTGCGCACACATACAGCTCTTTTTGTACATGGACAAGAAGATCTACGGCAAGTACAGCTTCACCGAGTGGCTGTCGGCTGCGATGGTCGCAAACGGCGTGCCATCCGTGCTGCTGTCGACACAAGAGGGCGTCGTGTTTTCGTCGCGTGTGATCGAGACGCTGTACGAGTCGTCGCTCAAGCTCTATCTGTTCAATCGGTCGCGCCAGCGCGCGCGCATCGAGTACCTTCTGGAAGAGTGGGCGATCCTGCAGCTCGAAGCCGTCGCGATCGACGAGAAGTTCACGACCGAGATGGCGATTCCAGTGCGTCAAAATGCACCTGTGAGTGTCATGACAGTGTGACACTGAGGTTCCTCACACCGCTTGTCTCTCTTGTGTCTGTGACTGAGCAGAAAGTGTCGTACCCGCGCTACTTCACGGCGTGGACGCTCGAAGAGACCGTGCTCTTGATGATCCACTACGTGCTTCTCGGCATTGAGCTGGATCTGTACGCGCCGTCCGAGTACGGCACGATCTACTGGTACGTTCATGCAGAGTTGGTAGCTCTTAGTGTTTGCCAATGTCTCACCACCACGACGCTCTTGATCTCTTAGGTACTTGGACTATCTCCACGGCTCGCGACTCCAGAACCTGAACGTGACGTGGCAGTTTGTCGAAAAGATGAAGCGCGCAATGCCTGCTGGACGCCGCCCAGCGCCAGCAGCAGCAGCAGCGGAGCAAGCGCCGAAAGGAGACAGCGCAGTAGCCGACGACGCAGACGCAGCGAGCAAGAAAGCCAAGAGCAAGACGGCAGCGCCTGCGAGTGACTTTGATCCTGCAAAGGCGCGGTTCCTGCGCGAGATCAACTACAACGAGATGCAGCGCAGCGTCATGCGCGCGTACTTCCAGGTACAGCACCTACGTGCATGTCATGAGCAGTTCATGTGCCCATTTGCGACAGTGTCTCATTTGCAACAAATGACACATACACAGCTCTTCAGTGCGCTCGAGCGCGATGGACTCGTGCAGAACGTCGCGCCGACGTACAGCTCGACGCGCATTCGGTTCGCGCACCGCTTTGCTGCGTTCAAGTCGATCAGCTTCCCAGCAACGCTCTCGCACGACGACTACACGAAGAACAGCGACTTCTCGCCGTATAAGGTCGAGCTCATCTACAAGTCGGCCGACGAGTGTTTCAAAGTCGCACGCGCGCATGGCGAAGAGCTCTTGCACAGTGACGCGATCACCGGGAGCGACAGCATGCACGAGAGCAGCAGCGCAAGCGGCAAGCAGCGCGTCGTGCACGGCGCCGAGGTCGAAGCGCTTATGAAAGTCGCAATTGCCAACTCGGTCGCGCTCATGCGGCGCGAGCAAGCGAGTGCGAGTCGCACGAAGAAGCCGGCGCACAAGAGCTCGAACGCGAGCGCTCCGTCCGGCAAAGCGACGCCCGAGCTCTTCGACTTTAGCGTGCACCCGCATTTTCCGATCGTCGCGTTCCCAGACAAGCGCGCGTAGCGAGTGTGCGATGAGTGATAGAGCGCGAGCACGTACAGACGAGCAATAGCGTAGGCAGGCAGTAGGAGAAGCAATGCATTGCGCTGGTTTTGACAGACTCTGTGTGTGCTGTTGCGTGTGAGAGAGCGTCGCTGCTCGTAGTGTGCTGTGCAGTCGTTGTCGTTGCCAAGAGCTCACTGCTGCTTCTTGCTCTCGACTGCGTCGACGACATCGCTGTCTTGCTGCTGCGCTTGGAGCTTTCGTCGCTCGGCCTGCTCCTCTTCTTCGATCTGGTCGATCAGGACTTTGGCTGCGAGGAGCCCGATGAACGCGAGCACGCACACGGAGATGCTGATCATGACGCCGTAGAAGACCGGGTCGCCCACGAGCGCCGCCATGACGACGTCTTCCCAGCCCTCGGCGGGTCGCGAGAGCCGCTCCTGCAGGCGCTGGTTCGCGTCGCCGCTCATGTCGATGTTGTCGTCAGCGTCGTCTCGATCGCCTAGCGCTCGCTGCTCGGTGATGTATGATGTGCACGTGCCAGGCGCGTCCCTCGTTTTCTTCCCTATCATCAGCACCACCCACGAGCATCAGCGAGTGGATCCTCATCCTCGTCCGTGGTCATTCGCCAAGTCTCCAGCTCGACGCCACACACACACACACACGCACACGATGCTCGCTCCTCTCCGCCGCTCGCTCGCGTCGACTGCGCTCCGCGCGACGCGCTCGCTCGGGAACACGCGCGCCGTGCACCTCGAAGCGAACAAAGCGTCGGTGCAGGTGCGACCCAGACACACGTGCTTGTGAGCTGCAAGAGCGCAGGGATCTAACAGGACACACACATGTGTATCGGCAGGCGCTGATCAAGAACGAGTCGGTGCTCGTGTTCTCAAAGACGTACTGCCCGCACTGCGCAAAGGTGAAGGCGCTGTTCAAGGACCTCGAGACCGACTTTGAGCTCGTCGAGCTCGACGAGCGCCGTACGTCCTACACACACATGTCGTTCGTGTTCGCTGCTGTTCCTCACACTCACACGCTCCTCTCTCACGCATTAGCGGACGGCGCTGAGATCCAGGCGCTGCTGCTCGACCTCACGAAGCAGCGCACGGTCCCGAACGTCTTCATCAAGGGCCAGCACATCGGCGGCGCCGACGCGACGCTCGCGCTCCACGCCAGCAACAAGCTCGTGCCGCTGCTCCAGTAGACATCCTGACGCTCTCACTCGCATAGCGCATACAGCTCACGCTTGCACAAGCCAACGCATGCATCATGGATCGACGAGTGCATTTGGTTCCACGCAGTCTCTGTCTGTCTACGACCATCGCACTCACATGGACGTCGTGCCGGCGCAGTCGTCAAAGTCGCCAATAATCATCTCATCGAGCGCGCGACCGGCGCCGACCATCGGGTAGCAGTGCTCGTGCTTCTCGACGAGGAACTCGCCGATGATCGGTCCGTCGGCGGCGAGGAACTGCGCCATTGCGTCTGGCAGCGACGCTTCGTCGGCGCACCGGAGCCCTTGGCAGTGCATCGACTCGGCAAACTTGACAAAGTCCGGGTTCTTCATCGCCGTTGCCGAGTACCGCTCGTCGTAGAACAGGTCCTGCCACTGCTTGACCATGCCCTGGAAGTCGTTGTTCAGGATCAAGACCTTCACGCCGACGTTGTACTGCGCCGCTGTCGCCATCTCCGTGAGCGTCATTGCAAAGCTCGCGTCGCCGTCAATGTCCACAACGAGCGCGTCTGGGCGAGCGACCTTGGCGCCGATCGCGGCCGGCAAGCCAAAGCCCATGGTGCCCAAGCCGCCAGACGTGATGATCGAGTTTGGACGGGACCAGCGGTAGAACTGCGCGGCCCACATCTGGTGCTGCCCGACGCCAGTCGAGATGATCACGTCGTCGCGGTGCTTCGTCTGCGTGTAGAGCTCTTCGATCACGCGCTGCGCTTTCATCGGCGCTCCAGGCGCTGCCGGGCGGTACCGGAACGGATACCGCGCTTTCCAGCCCTGGACCTTCTTGTGCCACTCGGTGCGGGGCTTGCTCTCAATGTGCGGCAGGAGCTGCTGGAGGTTGTACTTGGTGTCGCCGACGACTGCGACCTGCGGCGTCACGATCTTCCCGATCTGCTTGCCGGCGATCTCAAAGTGGATGATCCCGCCGCGTCCTTCCGCGGCTGCGCGCTTCGCCTCGGGCGCAAAGTCCGCGACGCGGCCAGTCACGCGGTCGTCAAAGCGCGCGCCGATCGCGATGACCACGTCTGCGTCCTGGATCGCCTTGTTCGCGTACACGGAGCCGTGCATGCCGAGCATGTGGAGACTCAGCGGGTCGCGCTCGTCGAACGCACCCATGCCCTGGAGCGACGTCGTGACGGGGATGTTGCCCTGCCGCGCAAGCGCGCGGAGCTCCTCCGATGCGTGGTTCGCACCAGCGCCCGAGTAGATCACTGGCTTCTTCGCCTTGTTGATGAGCTCAATCGCCTTGGCGAGGTTCGCGTCCTGGTTGATGCGGTTCCCAGGGATCTTGGTCTCGCCGTAGTACCCCAAGAGCTGCGGCTCGGTCGTCACGGGCGTCTTGCAGATGCCAGCAGTGATGTCCTTGGGCAAGTCCACGAGCACTGGACCTGGGCGTCCAGTCGTTGCGATGTGGAACGCCTCGCGGATGTTCCGCGCGAGGTCTTTCACGTTGCGCACCTGGACGTTCCACTTGGTGCACGGCCGCGTGATGCCGAGGATGTCGGCCTCTTGGAACGCGTCGCTCCCGAGCACAGCCGTCGCGACTTGGCCGCTGAACACGACCATCGGCGTGCCGTCCATGAGCGCGTCCTGGAGCGGCGTCACCGTGTTCGTTGCGCCAGGGCCAGACGTCACGAGCACGACGCCAGGCTTGCCCGTTGCGCGTGCGTAGCCCTGCGCCATGTGCCCAGCGCCTTGTTCGTGGCGCGTGAGCACAAAGTCAAAGTGCTCGCTCTCGTGGATCGCGTCAAAGACTGGCAAGATCGCGCCGCCCGGGTACCCAAACACGACGTCGACGCCGAGGTCCGCGAGCGTCTCGTGGAAGATCTCGGCGCCGCTCTTGCCAATGAACTCGTCCGTGAGATTTGGCGTGCGCTTGACTTTGTCAACGTGCTTCTCAGTCGAGAGCGCACGTGTCTGGCCACTGCCACTTGCGCATGCGCTCAGCGACGCCTGGAGCGTGCGCTTGGACAAGCGGCGCAGCGTTGCGGCATGTGCACTCGTGGTCGTGGTCGTGGTGGAAGCAGAAGCGCGGCGAGCGGCCGCAGTGCGCAGCGCGCGAGTGAGGTGGCGTCCGTGCAGCATGCTGGCGAATCGAGATCTGTGAGTCGCAGGAGCAGCAGCAGAAGCCGCAGCAGCGAGAAGGCAAGCGCAGCAGAGGCTCGAACTCGGCGTGCACCAGCGGATCAGTGCGGATCGAGCGGTCGATCATGTGAGGCAACAGCAGGTGACCGCTGGGTCGGCGAGTGTTTGACATCGCTAAGCGGGTTTTGGCCCAAACGGGTCGCTTGTACTTTCGATTTGTATGTAAAAGATCCGGGTCCAAGACAACGAGTCGAGTCGACAGACCCGGCCTGCGACTCGATTTGCGCAAACGACGCGAGCACCACAAGAACTGCTCACACGTCACAGGAATGAAGCGCATGTGACGTGTGACGAGCGCCTGAAAATGCACACGTGAGTGTACTCATCTTGCGCATCGATCATCAACCACCACGCGCTTGTTCCTGCGTCTGCAGCTGCATCTGCTGTGCATTGTCGTCGCCATCGAGAGGCTCCAGTGGCTCTGGTGGCTCTAGTAGCGCAGCATGACCGCCGCCATGCTCGCCAGTGCCTTTACGTTCACCAGAGCCTTCATGCCCAAAAGGCACCATTGCGTCTGCTGCAGTAGGGCGGATGCGAAACGCTGCGAGCTCCAAGTGCGTGTGCTCGAGCGACGCGCAGCACGTGAACGCTCGGTCGCGGAGGACAGCGTTCGCACTTGCGTGGACATGTGCTGACGGCCGCCACACTGGCGACGACGTGCTGCTGCTGCGATCCATTACGACGAGCTCTTGCTGCCGCCAGATCATGCGGTTCACATCGAGCTTGTAGACCACGTGGGCGTCGTCGTCGCGAGGCGTGTACGACTCGGTCTCACCGTTCGTTGTGTACGTGAAGCCGCCAAAGACAACGAGCGTCGCGTGCTGATAGAAACACTCAAAGAGCATGCGCTCGTGTGGCGCCATCAGCGCCGAGACGTGCGAGCTCAAGCGCGGCGTCGACCAGATCATCGTCTCGGTGTCGAGGATGTACACGTCCATGAGACGCGGTGGTCGCTGTCGCGTATGGTGTGTGCGCTGCTTCGTTGTTGTTTGCGGTCGGTAGCCGCCGACGACCGCGATGCGATCGTTGCCGAGTGCCACGAGCGCCATACCGAACCGTGGCGATGGCGCTTTCCCAACTGTGTGTGGACAGATCCACGAGGGCGGTGGTGGCGGCGCTTGTGTTGTGCTACTGGATCCCGTAGTCGATGTGTGGAGCTGGTTTGCTTGTGTCGTGAGCACGTCACGGAGCGCCGACAGCTTGAGCTGATGCAAGTCGCCGTGCGCAAGCACTTCCGACTTGCCGCCAAACACAAACACGCTGTCGTCGGTCACGCAGCACGCGTGCCAGTAGCGCTCGAGCATCGATGCGTCCGTGTCAACGAGCGTCCAGTGCCACGTCACGAGGTTGAGCGCCACAACGTCGTGGAAGACTTGGCAATTGCGACCGCGACCGCCGATGACAATGAGCGAATGGGGCTCGACAAAGACTGCAGTGTGGTCGCTCCGAGCGCGCGGGACTCGTCCTGTGCACTCGCAGAACTGCCACACGTGTGTTGCAATATCGTACGCGTACACTGCGTTCGAGTATGTGTAGCGCACGCGCTCGAACTGCATCGGGTCTCTCTTCACAGCTGCAGGCAGGAGCACCGAGACGTCTTGGAGTACGCGGCCGCCAAAGACCACGAGCTGCTCGTGTCGAAGCACATTGTCACTGCCACTGTCACTATCGCCTCCAGCTTCTGGTCGCAGCACGTCAGTCGCATCCAGCGCTTGCTCCCAGCAGCACAACGTGAGCGAGTTGCCTTCGCGCGTACTGGGGACGGAGATCGCGCGGAGCGGATCGAACGGCGTCGCTTGCAGCGGCGACGTCTCGCAGCTCACGTCGACGTCGCGCAGCTGGATCTCGTCCACGAACGCGTCAAACGCAAGCGGCACTGACAGATCTCGCTTGTTTGCATTCGCGGCTGCATGCGCTGCTGCTGCAGCAGCTCGCGCTCGCATCTCTTTCTTCTGTTGTCGCAATGCCATTGCAGCTGCTGCGCGCTCGCGCTTGTGTGTCAGTTGCTGCTCACGCTGCAGCTCTTCACGCGCATCAGCTGCTCGTTTGTCTTGCTCTCGTCGTCGCTGCTGCTCGTCTGCACTTGCGCTACCAAGATGCTGGGCTTTGTGCTGGAGCCACTTCGTCTTGCGAAACGAGTCGCTCGTCGCGCGCACGTCGTCTGGCATTGCGTCGACGCGCTCGACGTACATGCAGCGCTTGACCTGCGCAGCGAGGGCCTCGCGGATGCGCGAGCTCATGGTGCGGGCTGTGTGCGAGTGACGCTTCGTAAGATCTGCTCTACTTCCTACTTTGAAGCAGTACACCAGAGTACAAGCATCAAGACGTGTGCACAGGAACGATCAGGGCATGAGGACTCAGAGGGGCTTGACGAGGCAGCGGCAGTAGCGCAGCAAAGCGTTGGCATGGACGACACCAGCAGCGAGATCGAGCGCTGCTCTAGCATCCACATTTGACGACTGTCATACTTTGTATCTCGGAGCAAGTCTGTTCAACCAACAACGCCTTACGCCATCGCCACGGTTCGGTATGGCGCTCGTGGCACTCGGCAACGATCGCATCGCGGTCGTCGGCGGCTACCGACCGCAAACAACAACGAAGCAGCGCACACACCATACGCGACAGCGACCACCGCGTCTCATGGACGTGTACATCCTCGACACCGAGACGATGATCTGGTCGACGCCGCGCTTGAGCTCGCACGTCTCGGCGCTGATGGCGCCACACGAGCGCATGCTCTTTGAGTGTTTCTATCAGCACGCGACGCTCGTTGTCTTTGGCGGCTTCACGTACACAACGAACGGTGAGACCGAGTCGTACACGCCTCGCGACGACGACGCCCACGTGGTCTACAAGCTCGATGTGAACCGCATGATCTGGCGGCAGCAAGAGCTCGTCGTAATGGATCGCAGCAGCAGCACGTCGTCGCCAGTGTGGCGGCCGTCAGCACATGTCCACGCAAGTGCGAACGCTGTCCTCCGCGACCGAGCGTTCACGTGCTGCGCGTCGCTCGAGCACACGCACTTGGAGCTCGCAGCGTTTCGCATCCGCCCTACTGCAGCAGACGCAATGGTGCCTTTTGGGCATGAAGGCTCTGGTGAACGTAAAGGCACTGGCGAGCATGGCGGCGGTCATGCTGCGCTACTAGAGCCACCAGAGCCACTGGAGCCTCTCGATGGCGACGACAATGCACAGCAGATGCAGCTGCAGACGCAGGAACAAGCGCGTGGTGGTTGATGATCGATGCGCAAGATGAGTACACTCACGTGTGCATTTTCAGGCGCTCGTCACACGTCACATGCGCTTCATTCCTGTGACGTGTGAGCAGTTCTTGTGGTGCTCGCGTCGTTTGCGCAAATCGAGTCGCAGGCCGGGTCTGTCGACTCGACTCGTTGTCTTGGACCCGGATCTTTTACATACAAATCGAAAGTACAAGCGACCCGTTTGGGCCAAAACCCGCTTAGCGATGTCAAACACTCGCCGACCCAGCGGTCACCTGCTGTTGCCTCACATGATCGACCGCTCGATCCGCACTGATCCGCTGGTGCACGCCGAGTTCGAGCCTCTGCTGCGCTTGCCTTCTCGCTGCTGCGGCTTCTGCTGCTGCTCCTGCGACTCACAGATCTCGATTCGCCAGCATGCTGCACGGACGCCACCTCACTCGCGCGCTGCGCACTGCGGCCGCTCGCCGCGCTTCTGCTTCCACCACGACCACGACCACGAGTGCACATGCCGCAACGCTGCGCCGCTTGTCCAAGCGCACGCTCCAGGCGTCGCTGAGCGCATGCGCAAGTGGCAATCGCTTGACCACATCGAGATCAAGTCGTTAGCTTGCGGTCCTATCTGGTTGGATGCCATTGAGGGATCTACTGGACGTCCTTGTCATTGATTGAGTCAGTCAGCGCTCAGCGTGCTTGTGGCAGTTAACGATTCATGCACCGCGTCGCCCATCCAAAGCAAGTCGCTGACAGCGAGAGCGCTCAGTTGTGAATTCTGCTCGTGGAGCAGCAGCGGCACACGAGTCGCTGAGCATGCCGCGCAAGACGTCGCTCGGAAACATCTTGGACGTGACTGCGTCGCCTCCAGCAGCGCCGCCATTGCCACCGCCCCAATCAGCATCACAAGTCCCATCGACAGCAAGCTCACCGCCTTCACTTGCACCAGTCACCGATGTCACACAGCAAGTCGAGAGCTTAGTGCTCTCGCGATCTGTGCGTGGCGCACTCACACTTGAATCGCATGAGAGCAGCACGACGAGCAAACCGACACGTCAGCGTCGCGCATCGCTTGACGAGACGCAGCAAGTGGAAGTGCTCCACGAAGTCGATGAGGCTGGGTACTCGGTGCTGCGTCGCCGCGGCTCGAGCGACGGTGTGTCCGAGATGCGCGCTGCGACGCCAGCCACGTCGACCACCGGAGCAGTAGCGTCGACTGCACGGCGACGGCAGCCGAAGCGCAACAAGAGCGGCGCAAGCGGATCAACGTCGAGTGCGTCTGCTGCACGGCGTCCAAGCGACGCGATTGAGCAACTGAACTCTGTTCAACAGCAGCAGCAGCAACAACAACGCCAGTCGCCACCACCGCAGCAACAGCACAGACGCGCTAACAAGAAAGATGTGCGCTCGCCGCAGCAGTGGCGTCGCGGCACATCGAGTGCAACAAGCAGCGCTTCGACGTCGATGCGAGCGCCGCATGCGACTGGCGCAACTGCAACGACGACGCGCGAGCGCATGGAGCGCAACACTGGCATCCCTGCGAGTGGACTGAGCAGCTCGGAGCTCGCGGGTCCGTGGCTGACGCCGCCGCCAGTGCCGTCGATGGCATCGCTGACGTTTGCAGCGAGCTCAAGCAGCAGCAGCAGTGCGTCGCTTTGGACTGGATCTGCTTGTGCTGTCGACGCGCCATCGCCGCTCTTGATGACGCCAACGACAAGCGCCACATCCGCGCGCGTGCAACCGATGCGAGCTGATGAAGATCCGCACGAAGCGTGGGCGAATGCAGCGAAGCGAGCAGCGCCGCCAGCGCCCGTCGAGACTACGAGCGCACTCATCGCAGATCCAGCCATGGTCGCACCGATCGACGCTGCAGCGCTCGACACGCGCTTGCCGGTCGCAGCAGCAGTGCCAGCGTCATCGCGCGCGCTCGAGAACGACGACGACGCCGACGATGGCGTCAACAAGACCTGGCTCGGCTGGGCAACCGGGGCAACTGATCCAAGCGATTTGTGAGCAGCGCGCCGAGCTTTGTGTATGTATCGATGTGTTGTGTGCTTGTCATGCGTGCGAACGAGTGCCATGTGAGCGTCTAGTCTCAACAGCAGCACAGACAACATGTACTGCGTCGTGGTCAATAAGCGTCCACATGCATGTGCAGGTCGTGGAGCTGCTAGCGCGGATCGATCGCGCTTGAGCTTGCTGGTCGTCCAGCTCCTGCGTCATCGCGCTCGACGACAACGATGACAGCGCTTGTCGCACCTGAAGCTTGTGTTGCAACACACGGAGCTCGCGAGAGGCCTCGGGCCGACGCAATAGGCCTGACAGCCGACAAGCTCAGACTCGAGACACTCCACTTGAACAACGATTACGGACTTGATTGAAACGACACATGAGCACTCGTGCACATGTGCAGCTCCTTAGCAACCACTCGCACCTAGTTGCGAAGAAGAACTGCACTGATCTCCCGCGCAGCTTTCAGCCTCTTCAACTTCTCTTCGAGAACGTCAGCTTCAGCGAGCAGAGCTTGTATCTCAAGCTGTTGACAAGCGACGGCGCGCGCGCGGGCTTGCTGCCTAAGAGAGATAGGACTGCACGCTCCGTCTTCACGAGTCTCGTGAGGGCGAAGCGTGAGAGCCCGAGCTCCTTAGCAGCGCGCGCCACGGTCCAGCCACGGTCGATGACTAGCGACGTCGCGCACGTGCGCATGGCGCGCTGGGCGCGCATGAGCAGGGAGGAGCTGACAGCAGGAGCGGACGGCAGGAGCGGACGGCATGCTAGAGCCAAATCCTATTTGAAAGTGAGCGATGGGAAACCTCAAATAGGAAAACCGGCGATAAAAGAGCGGAGGTCTCATGCCCTGATTTGATCAAGCTGTACAGGTTGCACTGAACCTCCGTCTGGCTCGCGACGCAATGCCGCCTGCCCACCTCACTCACTTTCCGATCGATCGACTATCGACAACGCGTAGGTGCACTTGCTCGCCGTTCGCGCGCGACTAGCTCCAGCAGCTCAGCAGCTCCAACAGCAGCGCGCTTCGTCCGATCGCCAACCAATTGACCGACGCATCGATTGACAGCGCCAGCACACACGCACACTACTCGACTGCCACTAGACGACACACACACATAGACACACATAGACGCAAGCGCGATGTTCGAAGCAGCAATGACCACACACCGATCCGCGCTTGAGCTCCTGCCAGAGGAGACGCACGTGCGCGTCGGCGAGAACGCACTTGTTGCGTCGCTCACGTTTGCGTTCTTCTGGGCGTCATTCGGCCTCGCGTGGCTCGTATCGAACAAGCACGTGCCCGAGTTCCGCGCATTCCCCGCCGAGCAGAAAGCAGACTGGTGCTCTCGGTACGTCTTCGCTGGTTGCATTGCATCTTGCGCCTCATGCAGCTGCAGCTATTGCGTCGTGCATGTGGCTCGGGATGCATTGCTCACGAATGCGCTGTTCCTTTGCACACATGCGCAGCGTGAACTCGACGATCCACGCGATTGCAGTCGTCGTTGGCGTTGCACTTGCGCTCACGTCCATCTCGTGGGACAGCGAGTTCATGCCCGTGAGCTCCATTCGACCTGCGAGCTTCATCTTCTCTGTCGGTGCGTTGTTGTGTCTCCTTGAGTCTTGACACGTTGCAGCGCGTTCGACTGACTGTGCCTGTGTCTTGGACAATGACGCAGCGATCGGCTACTTCCTGTGCGACCTCATCATCATCCTCATCTGGCCCGTGCCGATGCAGTACGTCTTTGTCGTGCACCACGTCGTCGCAGTGTACGTCTCGCATTGCTCTCTTGCCAGCCAGTCATGCGTTGTATCGCCTGCTTGCTCCGAGCGCACCCAGCCACTGACACTGGGTGCATGCACCTGCAGTGTCCCGTACTTCATCAACAACTTTGTCTCGTGCTGCGCGGCGTCGCAGTACGGACTGCTGCTGTTCCTGCTCGTGGAGCTCGCGACGCTGCCGCTGAATGCGCGCGGCTTCATCGAGTCGGTCGGGCGCGAGGACTCGAAGAACCACACGCGGTCGATCTACGTGACGTACGTAATCTGGGCGATCACGCGCACGGCGCTGCCGATCTACCTCGTCTACGTCTTCTGGGTCTACGCGTACCCGCCGGACCGGAACCACGACGTGTGTCTGTACCCGAACCTCGTCGGCGCGCACGTTTTTGCGCTCTTTTGCGTCGGCGTCTTCTTCTTCGTGCACACACCGGAGATCATTGCGCGCTGGCGCGCCGACGAAGCGCTCGAGCACGGAACTGGTGCGACTGGCGCCGACGACGGCGAGAACGACAGCGACGGCGAGAACGATCCGACCGGCGGCGATCCGCAAAAGTCGTGCGTCGCAGCACTGACGATCTCGCTCTCGCGACGGACGAAGGACGGCGTCGTCGACGACTCGTACGACGATGTTGAGCTCGGCGTGCTTCCTCGGAGCGTGCGAGCGTCGTGACTGACGAGTGTCTTGAATGTACTTTATTGCGCGACCATAATTATTGTTGTTCGAGTTATTGCTATTGGTGAATACCCTTGTTTTTGTCACGCTGCAAGGATCCAATTTCGACTCGTGTGTTTGCAAATGTGATAGTGACAAAAGCCAGGGTTGTTGGCTGGAGCAAGGGGGCTCCAGACAACACGAGCGCGATACTGCCTGCGGTAGCCGAGCAGCTCGAGCAGCATGCGGATCACTGCGGACGTGATCCTGCGCGCGCAGGTGTCGATCAACCCGCTGCGCGAGCGCGAGCTCAACCTGCGAGGTACGCCGCTGCGCGCTCTCGCTCGCTCGCGCCTCGCACTATTTGTCTCCAGTGACTAACCCGCTGCTGCAGGCTTGAAAGCGCCGGCGATCGAGAACCTCGGTGTGACCAAGGTGCGCTTGCTTGCTTACTTGTGTACATGCGTCCATGGTGGCTGCAAGCAACAAGTAGCACTGACAGTCGAGTCACACGTGTATCTATCGCTATCGCTATCGCTATCGCTATCGCTATCGCTAGGACGGCTTTGACTGCATCGACCTGTCGGACAATGAGATCAAGAAGCTCGAGAACTTCCCGCGCCTGCGCCGCTTGCGCATGCTGCTGCTGCACAACAACCACATCGCAAAGTTCCAGGACAACCTCGCCGAGTCGGTCGCGAACCTCGAGTACCTCATCCTCACGGGCAACCGCATCGCGCAGCTCGCGGAGCTCGATCGCCTCGCGTGCTTCTCCAAGCTCGACACGCTCGCGCTCGGTGGGAACCCCGTGACGAAGCGCAAGTACTACCGCGAGTACGTCATCCACAAGCTCCCGCAGCTCAAGGTGCTCGACTTTAAGAAGATCAAGCCGCACGTACGTTGTTGTTGTTGTTGTTGCTGCTGCTGTAGCTGCTGCAGTTGTGTCATAGCGCCATGCACACAGAGAGACTGACGGACGAACGAATCCACTGCGCTCGACAGGACCGCGAAGCTGCCAAGGTGCTGTTCAACTCGCTCGCAGGTCAGAAGATCGAGCACGAAGCGCAGCACGAGAGTGCAGACGCGAGCGTCGCGAGCTCTACACACGGGATTGAAAAGGTGCGAGTGACTTGCGTGCTCTGTCGACCAGCGCTCGTTCGCTCACTCACTCGCTGCTCTGCTCGCAGGTCTCAATTGCGCCACCACCGCCACCACCTGCGCCTGCTGCACCAGCCGCGCCATCGTCGCCTGCAAAGACGAGTCCTGTGAAGAAGACACAAGCGCCGACGCCGGTCGCGAGTGCGCCAGCCGTGAGTGCGACAGAGGACGCGCAGACGCCGCCGCGGACACCAACAAAGGCGGAGGCAGAGGACGTTGCGATGGAGGACGCAGACAACGCACCGGTGGTGCCGTTCACGCCGTCCAAGCCAGTGGAGCAGATGACAGTCGCTGCGCTGCGGGAGGAGCTCAAGCACCGAGGGCTCTCGATCAAGGGTCTCAAGGCCGAGCTAGTGCAGCGACTGAAAGACGCAACCGGCGCATAACGCGCTTGAGAAGGCGTACATGCGTGCGTGGGTGCGAGTGAGGGTGTGAAGATTCTCGAGAGCGCACTCGTCACGTGTCGTGCGCGCGTCGTAGCGCGAGCCAGTGTCTCGAATCAATCACCATCTCCATCACGACTCCTGTTGCCACTCGCTTGTCTGTCCTGTGTGTGTGGATGCTGTGAGACCAAGCAGATCAGACAGAGCAGACTCTACAATAGAGCGACCGACAAGAGCGACCGAGCGAGAGACAACTAGGAGACAAAGCACACGCGAGCGCAGTCGACACGTGTCTACTTGTGCACATTAGTACGGCGCAGAGCTCCGACTGAGGCTTTCGGCGCGGTCGCGACGGGACTGCGCGACTTTCGTGAACGCGCCGTTCTCGTATTTGTACATGAGCGGCACGCCTGACACGTCACACAAGCAACACACAGAGAGCGACGCCGTGAGCCTGTGGTCGGTTGATCGACCGATCAAACGATTAACATGCGTCTCGAAAGACGTACCTGTTGGCGCGAGCAAGAGGCACCGCTCTGGTGCGCTCTTCTCGAGCTTCATCTGCTCGTTGAACTCGCGCTCGTCCATGTTGTCCAAGTACTTGACGAGCGTGCGGATCACAAAGCCGTGGCTCGAGAGCAGGACGTTCCGGCCGGCTTGCAAGTGCGGCAAGATGAAGTCTTCAAAGAACGGAATCGCGCGCGCGTGCACGTCGGCGCACGACTCGCCGTTCACGCCTGGGAACTTGGTGTTGTAGTCGTTCCGGATCTTCCGGATCTGCTCCTTGTCAAACAGCACCGTGTGCTTTGTCGACGGCACGCCTTGCAAGTCCCCAAAGTTGCGCTCGTTCAGTGCCGGCGAGATGTACACTGGCGTGATCTGCAAGTTGCACACGACAACAAGTTGCACGACAACAAGTGAGCAAACAAGTCGCAAGTTGCACAATAGGTGAGCAAACAAGTATACACGCAAGAAAGCACGCAAGTATACACATTGGCCGGAAGACGTACAAACTCGTAGGGGTTCTCGTCGTTCACGCCTTCGAACGCTGGGAACTCGAGCGGCGACTTGTGTTCCACGACCGGCGTCTTCTTGCTCGAGTGCACGCTCAGTGCGAGCGACACGGTCGAGCGCGCGCGGTCCATCTGCGAGCAAAAGACGACGTCGACCGGCGTGAACTCGAGGCGCTTGCCGGCTTCAAACGCCTCTTGGATGCCGACGTCGCTCAGCGGGATGTCGATCGACCCCGCGTAGCGCCAGAGCTCGTCCGGGCTCTGCGGCTTGCGGTTCCACACGCTCTGGCCGTGGCGCAAGAGAATGAGCATCCCAAAGCTCGTGCGCGCGTGCTCGTCGCTCACACTGCCATTTGAAGACGGCGGTGGCTTTGGCGTCGAGAGCGGCGCCAAGTGCGTTGACCACTTGGGGTCGCACTCGCTCTGCTTCTCCCAGTGCGTCACGTGCGCGTGCGGCAGCGTGTAGCGCCGCTCGGCCGGGTCAACGCCGACCGAGTTACAGCACTCGCCGTCGGCGCAGTCGCATGCTTTCGCACTGTCGCGGCGCGCGCGGCGCTCGCTCAAGACGCGCTCGAGCATCACGCCCAGTGCTGTCGAGAGCAGCAGCGTCGACGCTGCGAGCAGCACCTTCATCGCTCTCCTTCTGCTGCTGCTTTGAGCTCCTCCTGCTGGAGTTTGCAAGTGTGTTTTGATTTGTGACAGCGCACTCGCGCGGGGTTATGAAATCCGATAGTGACAAAATACAGGGTGTCTACCACACAAAATGGATCCACTCGACCGTGTCACGAGCAGCGCCGCTCGTATGCGCATCTGCTCAACTTTCGCTCGCTCTCTCGTTTGCTATTTCTCTTGCTCTCGCTCGCTCGCACGGATGCGCCTACTTCACTGTCTGTCTCTGCTGTCTGCTGTCTGTTGTTTGTGACTTGTGCGCTTGGTTCAGACACAGGCACGAACAGTCACACGCACATGGCGCAGCCTGACGACGTTGTCTGCTGCTGCTCGTGCGTGTCGCTCACAGTGCGTCACGCATCTTGTTTCCGCTTTTTCGGTCGCGACGTGAGCGCGTCCGCTGGGGCCTCGTCGTCTCCTTTTCGTCGACCGCCGGCGACGCTCCGCCGCTGCGAGGGCACGCGACACGCAGAGTTACAGTTTCTGTTAACAGTTAGCGAACCCACGCACGCGCACACGGCATTGCGCACGCTACGACGCGACATACCTGCTGCTGCTGCGTCGCCTTGTGCTCGTCGTCGTCTTCGTGCGCGAGTATTGCCAAGCGCCGACGGTTCTCGTGCTTGTTGTGGATCTTGTACCCAAACACGCGCGGGACGTACAGCAGCGTCGACGGCGCCGGCTCCAGTTCGCGGTATGTCATGAAGAACAGGTGCGGGAACGTCGTGCCAAAGTACGCGCCATCGACTGCAATTGTATCATCAAAGTCCGCACAAAAGCATAAGTCCGCAAGCCACATGCACACAAGTACAAGTGATACAACACAGCATCGCGCATTCAACGCACTTGCAGGGGCTTGGTAGTCCACGACGGGCGTGTACAGGTCGCGGCACTTGGGGCAAAAGACCTTGAGCTCCGACTTCTTCCACTCGTCGTGCAGACCCGCCTGCGTGTACAGCATGGAGGCTCGGATCAGTCTCTCTCGACACAGAGACACTAGGCAGTAGGTAGCAGCAACAGAGGACTGGGAGGAGCGTACCGGCACGACTTGCTGGCCGTCGCATAGTGCGCGCGGGCAGACTCCAAAGTCTCCTTCCTTGTACTTCTTGAGCTGCATTGGCAAGACAGGCAAACAGACAAACAGACAAACAGACCGGTGAGCGACCGACGCACTCACTTGATCCATAGGAGTGACAAAGTGCGTGGCGAGCGCCGTACCATCGCGTCGAGACCGTGAGCTGTGATGATGTAGCGCGCGTGGATGAGCCCGTAGAGCTCGGCCGCGTACGCAGGGACGTCTTCATCGTACGGAATGTCTAGCGACGTCGCGATCCATCAACAAGGAGCAGCGTCACACAAGTAAGAGTCAGCTACCTCAGATCAAGTCTTTCACACACTTGAGAGAGCAAGCGTCCCACAAATGAAAGCGCACCTGTCATATCGAGAATGATGTTGAGCGCATCTTGGTAGTTGGGCACGAGCGCGCGCAGGCCGTAGAGGTTGAACGAGTCCTCGATGTAGCTCTGCGCGACTTCGCAAAAGTGCTCGTTCCCGGCGAGCGAGCAGAACCACTGGACCCACTTCTCGTCCTCCTCTTCGTAGTCCGACATCGTGTCTCGCGAATCGAGGCGCGCTTTCAGACGTGCGCGCACACACACACAGACACGTGAGCGCGACGCCGCGTTTGTCGACGAGCTGCGCGAGTGCCGCCGCCGCCGCTTGCTGCTCCTGCTCCTGCTCCTGCTGCGCTCGCTGCTTTCGCAGACCAACCAGCAGACTTCTCTTTTTTCGCTCCCTCCCCTCTCTCCCTTGCTCACTTTCGGCGAGAGAACTGACTATCTGGGCGTCACATTCCAAGTATTGCAGTCCAGGTAGTCACTTTATTTTCGCACTATTACAATTCAAACACTGCGAATCCACACACACGCACAGCTCACACGATTCTCGCAGCACTCTTGTCAACTCGCAAGTGTCGTCCTGTTGTGGACACTTGGGCTCAGCGGTTCTCTTGATACGGCGCAAAGCCCACGACCTCGTGCAGCGCACCGAGCACGCTCTTGACGTACTGCATCGCGCTCTCGGTCGTCTCGCCGCAGAAGCGCACGATCACACCGCTTGCACCGAGCGGACTCGCAGACGCAATCACGCCTGGGAACTCGCGGTGCGACGGCAAGCGACCTTGCGGTGTGATCTCGTGCGCATGGTGCAGCCGCTTGCGCGAGCTCAGCTCGAGCAGCAGGTCTGTAATCTGCTGCAAGCGCGCGCCGACCACGACGAGTAAGCCGAGGACGTGCGTCCCGTACATGCGCTCGCGCAAACTCGCCTCTTCTTCATCTATCCAACCATCCGTTCGTGCAAGCAAGCACACGTCCCAAGCACGTCCACGTCAGCTCCAAGCCTCTAGCATCTAGCGCACACTGTAAAGAGTGCTCAGCCCAACAAACTAGCGCAAACGAGTGAGCAGACGCACCGGCAAGGCGGACGCGGTCCGTCAGCAATCGAGAGCCAGCGACGTAGATCTCGGCTCTGCTGTCGTACTCGCTAAAGTCCCAGTGCTCGTGCACCTCCGTGCGGTTGTCGCGCACTGCGCCAGTCGAGACAAAGTTGCGCTTCCGGCCACTCGTGAGCCAGTCGACGAACACGAGGTTCGCGTCCGCTGCGAGGTGGAACACTTGCGTCTGGCGGTACTTGGCGCGCTCAAAGCACGTGACGGGGTCCGGGAGGAACGCGAGCGTCGCGTTGCTCTCGACGCGCAGTGTGAACGACTGCAGCACGCGCTCGTCGGCGCTGTCGGCTTTGAACACTTTCGTCGTCGCCTGCGTCGCGAGGACGACTGACGAGAGCGACATACGCAGCAAAGACACGCTCGTGGTCTGTCAGCTGGCGCTCTTAGTCAGTCCGTCAAACGATCTTGAACCGACACAGTGCGCACCAGTCGTATTGGCTCCGACGCTGCAGTCGATGTCAATCGAGTCGCCGCCGACGAGGCCGCCGCCGTAGCCGAGCACATACTGTGACCAACATGCACACGAGCAGGGTCGATGTCAGGACGTTCCGATCAAGAGTAACGAAGCGTGTGTGCATCAACGACGACTGCAATGCACACACACGTGTGTACGCACCGTGATGAACGTGTCGTAGCCCTGTCGCACTGCGCCGCGCGGGTGGAGGAACTTGAGCGGATACGTTGCGTACACACGCGTCGCAGCGGTCTTGCCCTCGACGCACTCGTATGTGAGCTCGCCGCGCGCAGCGTTGTGTCGGCGTGTGGATTGCAGAGAGGCAGAGTCGGCGGCTGTGCTATTGCTGACGACGTGCTGTTGCGCCGGAGCGTTCGCTGCGGGCAGCGCCATGGGCATCGACAGAGCACTCGCACAGACGCACACGTGCAGGAGCGAGCGAGCGAGCGAGCGACGAGCGCAGGACCGTGTTGCGTAATGCTAGTCAAGCAAGCTGAAGCTTGGTGCCGTTTCTATCCTTCGTCAAAATCCTGATAGTGATAAAACCGAGTGGGCGATTGCACAATGGACCAATCACGCGTTGTGCAGCCGAATTCGCACGCTTTGATACAATCATCGACTACAACGCACGAATGCGAGCGTGTGTACTCCGCCACCTCTGACTTGATGATCAGTCGACGACGCTCGTGCATCCGCTGACTGACACAGCCGCAGACGACCACGACGACGCGAGCGAGCGCAGCATCAGTAGCCGTAGCGCCTCGACCACACCTGTGCGTGAGTGCGTACGTACGTTCGGCCGCCAGATTCACGCCATTCGCGACACGACTGCTTGCCTCACGGACACCCACGCGCCGAACAACAAGAAGCGCAAGTGCCAGTTCCACTTCCGCGTCTTCCACGCCAACAGCAAGCAGCAAGCACTACAGGCGCAGCGGCGCTGGACACACGGACACCACACACCCCACACTCGAAAACGTCAGCTCCTATCACGACGACCACCAACAGACCACTAACAGACCACTAACAGACCAACCGACCAACGAGCAGCTAGTGCGATGAGTGCTGCATCTGATGACACAAAGCGCTCACTGCGCTGCGACGTCGCTGCGCTCCCGATCGCAATGGATGAACCACCGCGCACGCGCTCGCCACTTGCGTCGCCGTCGCCATCGACGTCGTGGATCTCGCTCTCAGACCTCGATAGCGTCCCGCCAGCGCTGTCTGCGTCCATGTGCAAGCTCACGACGAGTGCGTCAGCGCTCGACATGGCAGCGTACGCGCCGCAGCACTTCGCGCCAGCGAGTCCGAGCGTATCGCACGACGCTCTGCTCGACGAGCGCACGCGCCGGTACTCGATGGCGTCGTCGACTGGCGGTGTCACGCTCGAAGACGACATCAGGTCGATCGGCGAGCAGATGAAGCGCGTGCTCGCGTTCTGCGACCTCCAGTCCCAGAACCCGATCCGATTGCAAGCGAAGATCAACGACTTGCAGGAGCAGCTCCAGCTCGCGATCAAAGAGAAGAACTACTGGATGAAGCGCTGCAAAGAGATGGCGAGTAGCCGAAGCACGAAGAACGAGTTTGCGATCCGCGAGTGCGACGAAGACGACGACGACGACGCTGTTGACGCTCGTACGTCCTGCTGCTTGCTTGCTTGCTATGGATCACCTGTAGCTACTGGACTAACGTACTCTCTCTCTCTCTATCTGTCGCTTCCAATGCCTCGACAGCGCTCACGAAGAAGAAGATGCGGCGCCGGACCAACTCGGAGCTCATTCTCATTGCCGACACGTGGGGCTCGCCAGGCGAAGGCATCGTGAACGAAGAGACGATCGACAGTGACTCGTCGTCGTCGTCGTCATCGACGTCGTCGCTCGAGACGTTCAACATGACGCGCTCGCCGTTCCGGCTGCTCCAGTGCTCGGACGAGCAGTGCGAGGTCTTCACGCCCATGAACCGGAGTATCCGCACGCAGCACCGCGCGCGGAACAACGTCCAGTTCATGTGGGACGAGCCGCCCAAGAGCGTGCTCATTATCAAGAAACCGAACGACACGGACGTGACGCAGACGCTCGTGCGCTTCACGCACTGGCTCATGCGCGAGAAGCGCCTCGCAGTGTACCTCGAGCCCGTCGTGCACGACGAACTCGCGATCCCGCAGACCAAGACGTGGGCGTCGGACGACGACTGGGACGAGTGCCAGACGAACATTGACTTTGTGATCGCGCTCGGCGGCGACGGCACGGTCCTCTGGGTCTCATCGATGTTCAAGCGGAGCGTCCCGCCCGTGATCTCGTTCGCCATGGGCTCGCTCGGATTCCTCACGCCGTTTGAAGTCGGCGGGTACATTGGTGCGTCTAGGGTCGATTGTTTTCCTCTCTATTGTGATTGTACTGACGTTGTGATCATTTGTATGGCGACATGTGTATGCAGAACACCTGACGAACGTGATCAACGGCGGCTTTTACATGTCCTTGCGCTCGCGTCTCGTGGGCTCGATCCAGCGCAAGAACCGCGCCGCAGAGCCGATGCCGTCGCTCCATGCGCTCAACGAGATCGTGATTGACCGCGGTCCGTCAGCTGCGCTCGTTGAGCTCAACTGCTACTGCGACGGGCTCGAGATCACCAAGATCGCGGCAGACGGTATCATCATTGCGACGCCCACGGGCTCAACAGCGTACTCGCTCTCGGCTGGCGGCTCGATGACGCATCCGTCAGTCCCGACGATGCTCTTCACGCCGATCTGTCCGCACACGCTGTCGTTCCGGCCGCTGCTGTTCCACGACAGCGCGGCGCTCAAGATCGAGTTCCCCATGACGAGCCGTGCCGCGAGTGCGTACGTGTCGTTCGACGGCAAGAACCGCGTGCAGCTCGAGCGCGGGGACTGCATCACTGTGCGCGTGTCGTCATTCCCGGTGCCGTCGATCTGCCGCGAGAACGAGAACCAGGACTGGTTCGAGTCCATGATCACGAACCTCAACTGGAACCAGCGCCGCGCGCAGAAGCCCTGGACCGTCCCGACGTAAGAAGGCGACGACGGAGCGTATCGACTGCCGAGTACCTGCGCGTGAGTGCTGCTGCTGCTGTGCTGCGACTCGGACGCACACACCAGACAAGCGACAGAAGCAGAGCGACAGCAGGACGTGCGGATGGATGTACTATAAACTTGGAGGGTTCGTGACTTGGACCTGCTTCGTAGGATCGCTCGTGCTCATGTGCTCGTTGGCTCCGACTCGCGTGGCGCTGCTGCCTAAGAGAGAGAGCCATTCAACCAGTGCGTCTCTGTCAATCAGCTACTCGATCAATGCGTTCCATAGACGCACACACTTGCACCTTTCGGAGCGTCGACGATGCTGGGACGCCGAGCGCCACTTGCTGCTGCATGAGCGTTGTCTTGTCGCTCTCGACCTCGGACAGTCGCGCAAGCACGTGCTGCAGCTCTGCGGCGTGCTCGTGCTGGAGCTGCTGGAGCTGCGTGGCTTGGACGCTCGTTTGCGCCGCGAGTGCTTTGAGGCGCTCGTGCACATCGAGGCACTTGCGCTTGTACGCATCGCGTTTCTAAGGACCGCATGACCACGTGTGTCAGACTTGAGCATACGATACGAGTGTCAGCGCTAGCGAATGCAGCAGTCGCCTCACCGTCTGCGTCTTGCTGAGCTCTCGAAGCGCTTTCGACAGCGCGACGCGCGTCTCGTGCTTGAGCGCAGCCTTTTGCGAGCGAAAGTCGGCGTCGAGCGCCGTGAGCTTGCACTGAAGACAGACAGCGGAACGATCAACGGAGTTAGCAACGTTGCAGGGTACATACTCAGAGAGACGCGAGTGGCGCACCTGGAGCTCGCGCGTCGCACTCGCGTGACTCTCTTTCTCCTTCTCGAGCTTCTCACTGAGCAGCGCAAAGTCCTGCTCAACGTACTTGAGCTACACGTGCGAACACACAAGAGCGTCAGGTCCCAGTCGCTTGACAAGAAGGATCCAAGCAAGGCAGTCAGGCAGTTCGACACGAAGCAAAGCGCGACCTTGGACTCCATCTGCTCCTTCTCGAGCTGCACGTCTTCTTGGAACTGAATCACTTCGCTGGAGCATCATGGCACCTTGTGAGGTTGAACTGCAGTTTGCTCTTGTAAGCGGTTACAAGAGCACCGCCACACATGAACACGCACCGGTGCTTGGTCTGAAGCGTTCGGTAGTCGCTCTCAACTTCTTTCAGCTTTGTCCGGAGCATCACGCACTCGGTCTTCATGCGCGCGAGCTACACGAACGCGCTTGTCAGAAGCAACACACGTCAAGGCGCTGAACATACAAGGACATCGTACCAGCTCTTGCGACGCGCTCTGCTTCCCGACGTAGTGCTCCTTCTCGGCTTCGAGCGTCTGCACCGCTTTTCGCGCGCTCTCGCTCTCGATCTGGAGCTTGTGGATCGACTCTTCGGCCTCGAGCTGCGCTTGCCGCAGCGCGTCTTCTGTGCGCGCAACATGCTTCTCGAGCTCCGTCATGCGACTTCGGTACTTCTCGACTTCGGCTTCGCGCGCCTTGAGGACCGCAGCAAACTCTGCGGCGCTCGCTTCGTTCTCTTTTGCAAGCGCCGAGTCTGCAGACGCCTTTTGAACGAGTGCCTCTGCTGCTTGGAGCTTGAGCGTGAGCTCATTCACGCGGTCCTACGCCAATGTGTGCGCACCAAGACGTGGCGACTCAGACACGAGAGATGGCTGCTTGGAGACTCGCTAGTCAGTCAGCCACACACATTGGCGTACCTTGAGCGCAATCTGGTCCTTCTCCCACGCCGCCCGCTCGTCTCGAAGTCTGCTCAAACGACAGCCACAGCCACACTAAGACGTCATCGAGCCGCTACGACTCCAGAGCCTCATACACGAGCAAGCAAGTCGCTCTCTCACTTGGCTGTGACAGCGTTGTGACTGCTGAGCACCATCGCGTCTTTTTGCTTGATCTGGTCTCGGAGACTTTCGCACTCGCTGGTCGCGTCCTCGAGCTTGGATTGCGCCGCGTCGCCCTTGGCGCGGTACGCTGCGCACTCGTCCTTGAGCTTGAGCATCTGTCGCGTGAGCGCTTTCACGTCGAGCTCCATCGCTGCGGACTTTGCGAGTTCGTCTGCGAGTCGAATCGCGCTCTCGCTCTTCTCGCGCTCGACACGCTCATGGACGCGCATGAGCTCGTCGCGCGCGTCCTACAGATCACGATCGCATGAGCATGAGCATCCCCGGTGTCGTGCTGAATGGCGAGGTATGAGATCGTAGCAAACGTACTCGGAGCTCTTCGTGGAGCAGTTTGATCTCGACTGCCGCTGCCTGTTTCTGGTGCTCGAGCTGGCGCAGCGCCTCTGCGTGAGTCGCGTCCGCGGCGCGCTCCTCTGCGTCCTGGAGCTTCTTCTTCAGGTCCGCGACGTGCATCTCGTACGTCGCTTGGACGCACTCGATCTCGTTTGCCTAGACACACACAAGACACGAGCCGCAGAGGTTTGAGTTGAGGTGATCCACGAGCCTATCTCTCTCTTCCGCCAGTACACACACGCAAGAGCACATGCAGTACCTGGTCGATCTGGTACTGCTCGTACTCGGTCTTGACGATCTCGTACTCGCGCCGGAGGTTGAATGCAAACTGCCGGTGCTTCTCGATCTCGTCCTGCAAGCTCTCGACGCGCTGTTGGTGCGGTCCTTCGAGCTCCTCTTGGATCTTGAATCGGAGCTGCTCGAGGTCCTTTGGCGGCGCGAACTTCTTCTGGAGACTCTCGAATGCCCGGGCTTTGGCTTCGAGCTGTCGCTTCCACTTGACAATCAGCTCTTCGTGCTTCTTGTCCGACTCGATCTAGCGCCAGGCGTCATGTGTACAGGTGAGACAGTTGCGATGAGTGCATGAAGTCACAGTGACTCGCATGTGCACGACGGACCTTTTGCTCAGTCTCCTGCACCAGCACGAGCTGGAGCTTGTCGCAGCGCTCGTGCAAGCGCTTCACTTCGTCGCGGAGCTGTAGCCATAACAGTAGCAGAAGATGTAGCTGTCTGAGTTTTGCAATGCATCTGACAGCTATGCGCAGCGTCACGATGCGAATGCAGCACCTTGTTGTTGTTGAGCTGGAGACCGTCGCGCTCGCGCTGGAGCGACTGACTGAGCGCAGCGGTCTTTTGGAGATCGGTGTTAAGCTGCACGATCTGACGCAAGAGATCGTCGTAGCGCGACGGCGCACTCGCGTGCACAGGTGGCTCCATCATTGCTGCTGCTGTCGTCGTCAGCGTCAGTGACTCGTGAATGGGTTCGTGTGTGTCGTTTGGCGATCCCTTCGTACTGTACTTGGTGGTTTAATTCCGAAAAAATGATTGCGTTTTGTGTGACCCACACTGACAAATTCCACCACACGCTCCAGAATGCAGTCTGGCGCGCGCCACACACCAACTCTCCACACCAACCAAACAGACCGAGCCGATTGAAACGACACAACACACGCACAGTCAGTCGATCAGCCAGTCGCTCGCTGCTCGTTCGTCTGCTCCTGCATCGGCACGCACGCACGCGCTCGATCGATCACTCGATCCATCCATCCACACATCTACCTATCTATTGAGCACCATGGCTGGCCCACAGAAGCGAAAGTGCGTACAGCAATGTGTTGTGTGTGTGTGATGCAATGCACACGAAGCAGTCGCAGTGTGCTCACGCATCGTATCTCTCTTTGCTCTTGCTTGCTTAAATGCGTATGTCTACAGGCTCAGCACACCTGCTGTTACCAAGAGCTCCAAGTATGAAAAAGCGGCGATGAAGCAGGAGCCGCGCAGCAGCAACAAGGCGCAGCTCTTTGACTCGGATGACGAACAGGACGCCAACGACGAAGAAGGCGACGACAATGAGGACGACGATGACGAGGAGAACGACGACGACGACGAGGACGCAGAAGGCTTCTCGGACTCGAACAAGAACTGGCTCAAGCTCAAGAACCGCAACGGAAGCGACGACGACGAGGACGAGGACGACGACGATGAAGACGGCGGCGACGACGACGACGAGTTTGAGCTGGACATTGAGCGCAAGGCGCGTCTGTTGGACGACGAAGAGGCGCTGCAAGCCGAGGAAGCCGACGAAGAGATGCGTCTGAACATCGCAAACAACGAGCCGTACCACTTGCAGGACGAAGACGAGATGGGCGAAGAAGAGGCGTCGGACCCGGCCGAGATCTACCAGCGCATCAAGGACGTGATCGAAGTGCTCGCGCAGTTCAAGGACCGTCGCGAGCCTGGTCGTTCGCGCGTCGACTACGTCGAGACGCTGTCGAAGGACATTGCGAACTACTTTGGGTACAACCGCGAGCTGATCGACATGTTCATGAAGATGTTCTCGCCGGCCGAGTGCCTCGAGTTTGTCGAAGCCAACGAGCAGCCACGTCCGCTCGTGATCCGCACGAACACGCTCAAGACGCGCCGTCGCGACCTCGCGCAGGCGCTCATTCAGCGTGGCGTGAACCTCGACCCGCTTGCCAAGTGGTCAAAAGTTGGTCTCAAGATCTACGACTCACCGGTGCCAATTGGTGCGACGCCCGAGTACCTCGCAGGGCACTACATGCTCCAGTCGGCGTCGTCGATCTGCGCGGTCATGGCGCTCGCGCCGCAGCTGAACGAGCGCGTGCTCGACATGGCGTGTGCGCCTGGCGGCAAGACGACGTACATTGCGCAGCTCATGAAGAACACGGGCTCGATCATTGCGAATGACCTGAAGAAGCAGCGCCTTAAGGCGACGGTCGCGAACTTGCACCGCCTCGGCGTCAAGAACACGTCGGTGTCGTGCTACGACGGCCGCAAGGTCCCGAGCCTCTTCCGCGGCTTTGACCGCGTGCTCTTGGACGCGCCGTGCACGGGCATGGGCGTGATTGCGCGCGACCCGTCGATCAAGACGCAGAAGACTGAGAAGGACGTGCTTCGCCTCGCGCACTTGCAGAAAGAGCTCTTGCTCGCTGCGATCGACGCCGTGGACGCCAAGTCCAAGACTGGCGGCTACATCCTCTACTCGACGTGCTCGGTCATGGTCGAAGAGAACGAGTCGGTCGTGGACTACGCGCTCCGGAAGCGCTGCGTGAAGCTCGTGGAGACGGGCTTGGACCACGGCAAGGCGGGTTTTACGCGCTACCAGCAGCAGCGCTTCCACCCGTCCGTGGCGTTGACGCGTCGGTTCTACCCGCACGTGCACAACATGGACGGGTTTTACGTGGCCAAGTTCAAAAAATACGCCAACACGACGCCAGAGGAGGTTGTGGAGCAGAACAAGACGGTCGACGAGCGCGAAGAGGAGGAGGAGGAGGCAAACTTGACCAAGAAGCAGAAGAAGCGCGCGGCCAAGGCGATCGCACAGGCGGCGGCGGACGTCGACGCGCACGTCGAGCAGGACGCAGCGAGCGACAGCGACAACGACAATGACGACGCACCAGCGACCGAGCAGCGCCCTGCGAAGAAGCACAAGAGCGCCAAGGACGCTGGCAAGAAGAAGCACCCTGTGGCTGCGGGCGGCAAGAAGAACAAGAAGGGCGGGAACGCGCGCCGACCGCGAAAGAACTAGAGCCTCTCTGCGCGTTCCGTCCGTCCGTCACTCTTTTGCATAGTGTAGACGCCTGTGTGCGTGTGTGCACCTCCAGACACACGTGCGCGCGTGTCCTCACATAATACACACGATCATCACCATCAACCATCTTACCACATGCATCGATTGATAGATGACTAGATACTGTGCATGGGACTGGAGGAAGTGAACGACGCGCTAGTTGTGCCGAAAGAACTTGAGACTCACCCAGTTGGCGTAGAACGCGAGGAACGAGACCGGGATCGTCAGCGGCAGCAAGTAGCAGTAGTACACGTCGTCCTCGATCGCGCGGAGGATGCTGGTGTTGCTGGTGGTGCTGTGAAGAGCTGCTGTTGCGCTGTCGTCGATGTAGCGCACGAGCTTGGAGAAGAACATCATGTACCTTTGCAACGTCAACCACCAGGCAAGAAGTGCGCATGTGAGTGTCACGTGCCTTGCGAGTGCAACAACGAAAGCAACGCGTTCAATCACGAGCCAGCGAGCGCGAGATTCGCTCACACTCTAGCACACGCATACATGCACAGCAGACGCACATGGAGAACACAAACGCGAGCGCTGCGCCGAGTACGATCACGTAGCCCCAGACTTGGCTTGTCGAGCCCGCGCGCTTCGCATTCGCTGTCGTTGCTGCCATCTTGGAATGGCCCTCAATGACTCCGTACTTGCTCATGCCGAGCCGCAGCACGTCATGCAGCTCGTCGTCGGCGATTCGCATTTTGGAGTGCCGATTGATGTTCGCGTGTTGACTTGAAAATGGTATGTGAGTGCTCAGGAGTATTACGATAGTGAAGAACACGAGGTGCGTTTAATCTTGAGAAAATCACAACTTGCGAGTTTTGCTGCTCAAGCACGGCGTCGACCTCACGAACGCACTGCTCGACCGCGGTGCGCGCTACGCAACGCATCAAGGCGAGCTCGTAGACTAAGCAGTCTACGCTCCTCGATGCACGGCGCGAACACACACTGCGCCATCTGAACGACGACGCGTGAGAGTAAGCACTAACGAGGCAAGCACGAGAGCAAGTACACGTTCAGAGCAAGAGAGTAAGCAAGTCGGTCAATGAGCCTATGAGCCAATGTCAACGCGAGGTTGTGACCAAGAGTGACTGAAGCCATGTGGATGATCATGCTCGTGACAACATCCTTTCGAGACCACAACATGTATGCCAGATGATCGTAGAGTGCAACGAATGCATGACGCATGTTTGCCCAACCACCTCTGCAATGCACCGCGTGGTTGGCATATACTGCATGCTCTACATGGTCTTTGCTCGCAAGCGAGCGAGCAAAGACGCAAGCAAGAGAGCGACTTGCGCATTGAAGTGCGCTACTTCTTCTGTGTGCGATCTCGACGCTTGATACTTGACGCTTGATACTTGACTCTTGATGCTTGTTGGTTGATACTCGGTACGTGGTACGTCATGTTTTATGCCGAAAGTACTTGATGTTTGATACTTGGTACTACTTGATGTTTGATACTTTACAGCCTCTGCTGATTTTTGAGGTAAGCAAACGACCAAGCAAACGAATCGAGTGCCAAGTGATTGATTGGATTGGGTGTGCGAGTGAGTGAGTGCGTGAGTGCGCGAGTGAATGCGTGAGGGAGTGAGTGCGTGAGTGCGTGCGTGAGTGCGTGAGTGCGTGAGTGCGTGAGTGAGTGAGTGAGTGAGTGAGTGAGTGAGTGAGTGAGTGAGTGAGTGAGTGAGTGAGTGAGTGAGTGAGTGAGTGAGTGAGTGAGTGAGTGAGTGTACTGATGCGAGGCTACTAGCGCTCATACATACATGCACGACTGCGTCTGCAGACGACGACGACGACTGTCGGCTCGATGCTACATGTGCAGACTACTGTTGCTACGACTACTACTTCTACACATACTACTACTGCAACTGCAGTGCTTGACACGATTGTTTGACACGAAGTGCCAGTGACACGAGCACATGCAGCGGTTTCCAAGCCTTGGTGAATGACCTACAGCAGTGCACTTGGTTCAGCGAGAGCGTATGCAAACGGAAGCTTGATCGACTGTGCGTGTGAACGAGTTTGAGTGGAGGAACGAGTTTGAATTCGGACTTGGATTTGATTTCGTGGTCATTTCTAGCGCAATGAAACAAGCTTGGAATCGCTAGACCTGCACTCACACATGTCGACCATCACTGACGCGTTAATACTTTTTGGTACCAACCGCGAAGCGAGACACGAAGAGACGCGCACTTGTTTCTCTGAGCAAAAATCAACCCAACTCTCTCTCTCAAGCAAACAAGCGACAGACACCTTCACACACTCACACAGTGTCAACGACGACAAACGATTGGCGCACAGCCGACGGATCCGTCTCGGTCACAAGCTCAACTTCACGCAGCAGATCGTCGCTTCCCTCTTGCTCTCACTTTCGCATTTGCGTTCACGCGACCACGTCCTCAAACACACCCTCGGACTGAAGCACGCACAAGCATGAGCGTCATCACACTCGCAACACTATTAAAGCCACACTCGTGACCAAGGCAGCAGCGCCCTGATGTCTTCATCGACATTGTCGCCATCGCTATCGCGGTCGCGGTCGCCGCGGATCTCCAAGACAGCCAGCAGCCACTCCAAGCACGCACTCTGAGCCGAATCGTTATGCGGCGACGTCGTCGTCGTCGCGAACATTGTCATCACCCAAGTGCTGTCTGTCGAGATCCCGGCTGGCGCTGCGTCCGTGCGTCCGTGCTTCTGTGCGTCCGTGCGTCCGTGCGTCCGTGTGTCGGTCCGTCGGTCCGTGTGTCGGTCCGTGTGTCAGTCGGTGTATCGGCGAAGCGGTCCAGCAAGCGAGCGAGCAACGGAGCAGCGGCTCTCAAGACAGCCAACAGCAACTTCCCCCACCGTCAACTCAGCAACTTTGAACGAACCGCGCTGTCTGTCCGAGCCGCTCGCCCTCTCGCTCACTCACCTGCTCGCCTGCTCGCCTGTTCGCGTCGGCTTGCATCGGCTTGCGTCGTCTCGGCATTGTCGTCTCGACGTTGTCGCCATCGCTATCGCTATCGCGGTCGCGGTCGCCGCGGATCTCCAAGACAGCCAGCAGCCACTCCAAGCACGCACTCTGAGCCGAATCGTTATGCGGCGACGTCGTCGTCGTCGCGAACATTGTCATCACCCAAGTGCTGTCTGTCGAGATCCCGGCTGGCGCTGCGTCTTGTACCTCCAAGCTCTTCTCCTGATAATCGCGCGTCGAAGCCCTCAGCTCTTAGTGCTCTTTCGGTCTTGGATGACCTCTGCAGCGCCACTGATGAGCTGAGTTGCCCTCGTGCGCGTGCGAGTTGATACTACGTGTGCCGCTTGTGCGCATCTGCTCAGTGTTGTCAATACACTCGTTTTGCGCTGCATCTCGTCGTCTTGAAGGTTTTGTTCTGCTCTGAGGCGTCGTTCTGTGTGTCGATATGCGCAAAGACCTCGCGCATCGCGTCAGTGACGGACGTGGTGGATGCACTCGAAATCTGCGAATCGTTCTGCTTGGCGTCATTGAGCGAACAGAGCTGACTCTAATGTTGTCCGGCATCTCAGCCGACATGCACTGTGTGTAGTGCGTGAACCAGATGAAGTGATTCAGTGCGTTCAAGTTGTACAAACATCCTGGTCAGCGGTTCCGTTCATGTGTGTGCGTCCTCTATGGATTTCGTTTGCGCGTGGCGAATGACGAGTGACGAGCACGGTGAGCACGTAAGCCTGCCTCGCACATGACTCCTGCAGCGCCTGCTGCTGTCTTGTTGACTCGCGGGTTTGCTGACATTGGCCTCTTAGCAGACTCGAGACTCGTGACCTTGCGCCGTGGTGAGATCGCACCGACACGGTACACAATTTACACGATGCACGCGACGAACAGTGCAACATGGACGCTCACGAGTGCACGTGGTATCGAGCCGCGGCAAGCCTTTGACTGCAAACTACGCGCCTTCATGGCTGTTGCTGGGATTCTGTCAAGTGCAGACGCAAGTCGCAACACCATTGCGGAAGCAAGGACGAGTCACGTTGGTCAACGATCGAGCGCTTGCATGGGCTTGTGTGTGTGGTGCGATGTGTGGATTTCGTTCGTGGGCGTGCCAAGTGCGTGAATACCGAGCTTGACGTGCATGGGTGAGCAGCGTCAGCACTCGTTGCGCTGCTGTCAGTTGAAGTTGGTGTGTATTTATGCAAATATAGTACTCTAGATATCTAGACCTGTTATTTCGCAATTATCAAAGTCTACATGGACAGAATATCTGTAGATAAGAGCGCATTATCGAATTTATCCGTTTCAAGTTGTCGAAACGAGCAGAAAACGATAGCTTGGTGTCTACAACCTCGAATTGAGTCCTATTCCTGCACAATTATAGTCTAGTCTTCGAATATACGAAAGTAGTTAGGCACATTTATCGAAATCTGATATCGTGTGTCTCTCGTTTTGTCACTATCGCGCACATGCACGTCGGAGCGCTGAGAGCTTGGAGCTCACGACAGCAACTCACATGAGTTACAACAGGAGATGGCGATGGCGCTGGCGATGGCGACGTAGTCACGTCGACAGCGCCACAATACTGGTGAAGTCCGCAGCACCAACAGCAGCAACAACAACAGTAGGTTGTGCTCTCTCTTTCACACACAAATACACCACTTGCGTGGGCTTCGATCGACAATTCAGTTCGCCGCAACCGCTGTGGCAGCACGACAGCAAGGCGAGACAACCGACGTTGCGGTGGTCGCTTGAGCTCGGAATCGAACCGAGCCAATACTTCGAGATGCTCGCGCTCGAACTCGCAAGCTCAAGCTCTGGGTTATCACGAAGACGCGCGTGTGCACCATAGCAGTGCCGCGTCGTTCTCCATCCTCTCGCTCAGCTGACGCGCGCTGCTCCACGCACGCAACGATGAAAGTGACATCCGGGCGGCGGTGCCAGTACAGATGCCGATAGAAGGCATTGCGACTCGACAGCCACGCTCGTCGGGTTTGTGGTTTGTGTGTCTCCACAACGCCACTGGCGAGTTCATCATGCTCGTGTGATCCACTGGTGCAGACGTTGTTGTTGCGCCAGCGTCCAGCAACAGAACAGCGAAAGCAGACGCGGTAGGCGCAGCAGCAGAGCAACATCGTGTCCTCGCGTTTCACGACAGACGCGACGCGGTCTCACGAGTCCACGCTTGCGGCGGCGGCAGTGAGCGTCGCCGCGCATCGACACTTCGGGCTAGTGACCATGGCAGACGTGCTCTGTGCGTTCGGCGCCGACCAGTGCAAGTTTTCAAAGTGACCGCTCTGTCGTATCTGCATCAAGCACGCGACGTTGCAGCTTTCCAATCAAGCGCCAGCACCACCACCAGCAGCGCTCGCTCGAGACGGAAGCGCCGCGTTGATACCACCAAGCTGGGACGGACTGGTGTATCTGCTGTTCGCGCTCACTCGCTCGCTTTGACTCATGTACCTCGAGCACTTCGAGAGCGTCACTGACGAGCGTGCCTTGCGCGACTCGTGCTTCGTTTGTATCGAGTTTGGCGCTGACACGAGAGCTCATGCGTGCTCCAAGACTCTGCGAGCGTGCCGCACAGTGCCCGAGCGCTGCTGTAGACGATAGCTCGCGCTTTGCGTCAAGCGCGCAACATCGCAGGTCTCGCGCAGTTGCGACGGCGCTGGCGCACTCGCCGATGCACACGAGCGCACGCACGTGGTCAAGTGCTAGGACGACGACAAGTAGACGAGAAGGCAAGGCGAGAGGAGGAGGCAGACGAAGACGCAGAAGAAGAAGAGCGAGAGGCGCGAGAGAGAGCGAAGCGCAGTGTATTGCGCACATAAGAAGACAAGACAAGAGAAGACAAGCAGCAGTGCGTACGGAGCGCTGCTGCGGCTACTGGGTATGCGTGTGGTCACTAGAGCGTGCACTCGACCGGTCAGTCAGTCAGCCACTCCATCGCTCGGCCGACTGTCGCGGTCTTCGTGCTCGTTTGTTGTTGCAACGGTCTTGATGCTCGTTGCGTGGGTCTGGTGCACGGCGTGTCGTGCTCGATGCTTGGGGCTCGGCGCTAGGTGCTGGCGCGAGGATCTTGGGTCTTGGTGCGAGGATCGTGGGTCTTGGTGCGAGGTGCGAGGCGCTTGGACCGACGACCTAGGTGCTGAGCACCGAGTTGTAGACCGCATAGATCTCATGGGCGTGCCAATCCGCCTTGTGGCGCGGCTTGCTGCACGCGCAGCCCATGGTCCAGCACCACAGATCGTTCTCGGTCTTCGCGCTCATGCGCTCAACGAGGTGTGGGTGGCGCACGATGTGCGCAAAGACTCGGTCCTCGTCGCCGCCAAAGCGCACGAAGAGCAGCCGCATGTACGGGAGCAGCCACCGGCGGTAGATGAGGCGCTGCTCGTGCGCGTGCACCGCCTCGAGCACGCGGCAGACCGAGAAGTACTCCTCCCAGTCGTCGAACATCGCCGCGTACTTCAATCCGAACGTGCCGACGTTGAACCGGAACTTGGCGTTCTGCTGGCGGTACAGCAGCTCCGCCACGCGGGGCAGTGCAGCGTCGGCGTCGACGTTGGCGTCGGTCTTGGTGTGGCTGCAGCACGAGCCGACGTGGCGGTCGATCGCCGCCAGGAATGGCACTGGCGCTGGCACAGGCGACGACAGGAACGTCTTCACAGCGGCGTTGACGGCGCTGGCAATGACAGTGGCAGCTGTGGCAGCGGCGGTGGCAGCACCGGTGGCGACGACGAGCTTGATGTGCTGCTGCTGGGTGTCGAGGAGCTCGAAGAAGAACTCGATGGCCACGCGCGCGCTCGCGTACATTGCAGCGGCAACGTCACAGACGACCTCGACGACGCGAGTCACGGTGGTGTGGACGTCGTGGAGCATCGTCGCGAGCATGGTGTCCAAGAGGTGTGGAGCAAATGCGAGTCGGTGTGCGTAGGGCGGAGGAGCTGCGGAGCTGTAGTGGAGCTGAAGAGCTGTGGAGTGTGCGCGAGCAGGCGAGATCGCGAATGAGAGCGAGACTGAACGAGCGCAACCTGCCACGAGAAGCAGAGCAGAGCAAGCGCGCAGGTGAGCGAGTGCGCGTGAGTGAGCGAGGGCTCGCGACCACGAGCGGCCATACAAGCGGCCATACAAGCGACTACGAGCAGCTGCTCAAGCGCGATCGATCACGTACCATCGCTGGCTTTGCGCTTTGTGAGAGACACCCGCCCGCCGCCCATGCACGCCTGCCTGCTTCTCGGTTGTCAGAGACCACGCTCGTGTGTGTGTGGATAGGAGCGTGGAGTCGACGCTGGTCGTGGACCCTTTCGCAGACAAACGAGCGAGCGAGTGAGTGCGAGCAACAAGTGCGTGTGCGATAGTGAGACCAAGTGAGTGAGCGCACGTGAGTGAGCGAGCGCAGGCTGCAGGTTGAAGTGCAGCCCATCTAGTCAAGTGAGCCATCAAGTCAGCAAGGAGCGAGTCAAGCAGCGAGAGGATGCATTGTCCATACAAACACACATACAAACATGTGCACGCATGGTGAACGAGAGACTGCGATCTCAAGCACCGTCGGGCGGCATGAACTGCCAAGAGACTGACGCTGCAGCAGCTGTGTGGCGGCAGCGGCTGTGTGGCGACGCTGTTCATGCGAGCAGCAGCAGCAGGCTGTGTAGGTGCTGGGTCATGGATACCGTTGCTAGTTGTCGTTGCTTGCTCTTGCTGCTTGCTTGCTCTTGTTGCTCTTGTTGCTCTTGTTGCTCTTGTTGCTCTTGTTGCTCTTGTTGTCGCTGCTGTTGTTGCGAGCGCTGTTGTTGTTGCTGCTGCTAGTTGTATCTGTGTGAAAAGCGTCTCGCGTCGTTTGGATCTCGGTGTGCGCTATTTGATTGATCTGGTAGTGAAGAAACAGAGTGAGAAATGCGTGCGTACTTAGGTAAGTGACAAGCGTGCATGACATGTGACAACATTCGAAACACGACGCTTCGCGACTCTTGACGATTAGTTGATCAGTCTCGTTCGCGACTCTCGACACGCTTCGGCTCTCGGCTCTTACCTAAGTACGCACGCATTTCTCACTCTGTTTCTTCACTACCAGATCAATCAAATAGCGCACACCGAGATCCAAACGACGCGAGACGCTTTTCACACAGATACAACTAGCAGCAGCAACAACAACAGCGCTCGCAACAACAGCAGCGACAACAAGAGCAACAAGAGCAACAAGAGCAACAAGAGCAACAAGAGCAACAAGAGCAAGCAAGCAGCAAGAGCAAGCAACGACAACTAGCAACGGTATCCATGACCCAGCACCTACACAGCCTGCTGCTGCTGCTCGCATGAACAGCGTCGCCACACAGCCGCTGCCGCCACACAGCTGCTGCAGCGTCAGTCTCTTGGCAGTTCATGCCGCCCGACGGTGCTTGAGATCGCAGTCTCTCGTTCACCATGCGTGCACATGTTTGTATGTGTGTTTGTATGGACAATGCATCCTCTCGCTGCTTGACTCGCTCCTTGCTGACTTGATGGCTCACTTGACTAGATGGGCTGCACTTCAACCTGCAGCCTGCGCTCGCTCACTCACGTGCGCTCACTCACTTGGTCTCACTATCGCACACGCACTTGTTGCTCGCACTCACTCGCTCGCTCGTTTGTCTGCGAAAGGGTCCACGACCAGCGTCGACTCCACGCTCCTATCCACACACACACGAGCGTGGTCTCTGACAACCGAGAAGCAGGCAGGCGTGCATGGGCGGCGGGCGGGTGTCTCTCACAAAGCGCAAAGCCAGCGATGGTACGTGATCGATCGCGCTTGAGCAGCTGCTCGTAGTCGCTTGTATGGCCGCTTGTATGGCCGCTCGTGGTCGCGAGCCCTCGCTCACTCACGCGCACTCGCTCACCTGCGCGCTTGCTCTGCTCTGCTTCTCGTGGCAGGTTGCGCTCGTTCAGTCTCGCTCTCATTCGCGATCTCGCCTGCTCGCGCACACTCCACAGCTCTTCAGCTCCACTACAGCTCCGCAGCTCCTCCGCCCTACGCACACCGACTCGCATTTGCTCCACACCTCTTGGACACCATGCTCGCGACGATGCTCCACGACGTCCACACCACCGTGACTCGCGTCGTCGAGGTCGTCTGTGACGTTGCCGCTGCAATGTACGCGAGCGCGCGCGTGGCCATCGAGTTCTTCTTCGAGCTCCTCGACACCCAGCAGCAGCACATCAAGCTCGTCGTCGCCACCGGTGCTGCCACCGCCGCTGCCACAGCTGCCACTGTCATTGCCAGCGCCGTCAACGCCGCTGTGAAGACGTTCCTGTCGTCGCCTGTGCCAGCGCCAGTGCCATTCCTGGCGGCGATCGACCGCCACGTCGGCTCGTGCTGCAGCCACACCAAGACCGACGCCAACGTCGACGCCGACGCTGCACTGCCCCGCGTGGCGGAGCTGCTGTACCGCCAGCAGAACGCCAAGTTCCGGTTCAACGTCGGCACGTTCGGATTGAAGTACGCGGCGATGTTCGACGACTGGGAGGAGTACTTCTCGGTCTGCCGCGTGCTCGAGGCGGTGCACGCGCACGAGCAGCGCCTCATCTACCGCCGGTGGCTGCTCCCGTACATGCGGCTGCTCTTCGTGCGCTTTGGCGGCGACGAGGACCGAGTCTTTGCGCACATCGTGCGCCACCCACACCTCGTTGAGCGCATGAGCGCGAAGACCGAGAGCGATCTGTGGTGCTGGACCATGGGCTGCGCGTGCAGCAAGCCGCGCCACAAGGCGGATTGGCACGCCCATGAGATCTATGCGGTCTACAACTCGGTGCTCAGCACCTAGGTCGTCGGTCCAAGCGCCTCGCACCTCGCACCAAGACCCACGATCCTCGCACCAAGACCCAAGATCCTCGCGCCAGCACCTAGCGCCGAGCCCCAAGCATCGAGCACGACACGCCGTGCACCAGACCCACGCAACGAGCATCAAGACCGTTGCAACAACAAACGAGCACGAAGACCGCGACAGTCGGCCGAGCGATGGAGTGGCTGACTGACTGACCGGTCGAGTGCACGCTCTAGTGACCACACGCATACCCAGTAGCCGCAGCAGCGCTCCGTACGCACTGCTGCTTGTCTTCTCTTGTCTTGTCTTCTTATGTGCGCAATACACTGCGCTTCGCTCTCTCTCGCGCCTCTCGCTCTTCTTCTTCTGCGTCTTCGTCTGCCTCCTCCTCTCGCCTTGCCTTCTCGTCTACTTGTCGTCGTCCTAGCACTTGACCACGTGCGTGCGCTCGTGTGCATCGGCGAGTGCGCCAGCGCCGTCGCAACTGCGCGAGACCTGCGATGTTGCGCGCTTGACGCAAAGCGCGAGCTATCGTCTACAGCAGCGCTCGGGCACTGTGCGGCACGCTCGCAGAGTCTTGGAGCACGCATGAGCTCTCGTGTCAGCGCCAAACTCGATACAAACGAAGCACGAGTCGCGCAAGGCACGCTCGTCAGTGACGCTCTCGAAGTGCTCGAGGTACATGAGTCAAAGCGAGCGAGTGAGCGCGAACAGCAGATACACCAGTCCGTCCCAGCTTGGTGGTATCAACGCGGCGCTTCCGTCTCGAGCGAGCGCTGCTGGTGGTGGTGCTGGTGGAAGCACTTGCGTGCTGTGGTCTTTGTCTAGAGCGGCTGCGCTAGGTGTGATTCGTGCACACGAGTGAGCGTCTTGCGTTCAAAGCACGAGCGCAAGCAGTCGAGACCGAGACGAGTCGGTCGTCAAGCGCTCACAACTCACTCCAGCTCACAGCTCTGTGCGCACACGAGAGCTGATTGTCGGAGCGATCTACTGGATCGACAGACACGAATCACAAGCTCAGCTCTCGACACTTGAGGGACACATACGTAGATCGAGACTTGCGAGGGCATGAGGCTGACACACACTGGAGGTGACGCACAAGTAGATGGGTCAATGAATCGACGGATGAATGGATCGACAGGTGGATGCACACGTGACGGACGCGTGAATCAATGATCAACGGATGGCTGGATGGATACACCACGGCGACGAGCAAGTAGATGGACTGGAGGATGAAACCAAAGTCGACGGAGTACGATACACAAACAGTCTCGTGTCGTATTCACACACGCGCTCGCGTGGTGCGGCGTCACAGACAGAGCCACATCGCTGCTCTCGCAGCAAGCGCTCACTCCTGCGATCGCACGACCACACGCGCACTCTCTCGACTACCGAGCTGCTCTACGCGCAGACGCCGCGAAGCTGCTCGCGACGCCGCAAGTACGGGAGCGCGCCGCTCATCGGCCGCTTCCGTCGCGGCGGACGCACTCACTACTATCTACTAGGAGGCCTCCGACGACGACCGACGACTGACCCGCTGGCTGGCAAGCGCGTTGACCGCGTTCACAGACAAGCCGATCAAACGATCCGTGGATCACTGCATCGATCAGCTTACAGACCGAACCAGTGGTTGTCGCCAATGAGGAAGCCGAGCGTCGAGCCGCCGGCAATGCCCAAGAAGAGGAACCAGACCATGATCGCACCGCCCGTCTCGCGGTCCTCCGGCTTGAGCATGCGCGGCGCCGTGCCCATCGTGACCGTCGACAGCAGACCGTTCGTGATGCCGATCGTGAAGTTGAGGCACACGTTGTACACGAGCGACCAGACGTCGCCGCGGCCGAACGCGTACAGCGACGTGCCCGCGACGCCCATGAGCAGCAGCGGGATGTACGCAAAACGGAGGATGCTCAGCGATAACGACAGCTTCATCGTGAAGATCTTGTACGCGAGCACGCCGCAGAAGATACGGCCGAAGAAGTCGCCAAAGTTGTAGCTGCCGATGATGCCTGGCGAGCAGTACCACAGACCCGTAACCTCAAAGACCTTGTCCGAGTACCCGAGGTCGACCGAGAGGTTGCGGCCGGCCGTGCACGCAAAGCCAGGGAAGACCACGAGCGAGACAAAGAGCACGAGAAACTGCGTGAGCGCCGGGACCCAGATCACCTTGAAGATGCGCGCCATGTTCGACAGCGTCGCGCGGATCGACTGCGTGTCGAGGTTCTCCGCGCGCGTCGACGCCTCGTTGCGCTCCATCAGGAACTTGACCGACGGGATGTTGATCAAGTGGCGGTACAGGAACAGCGCCACGACGAGCACGATGACGAGGATCGAGAAGAAGAGGTAGAAGCTCGTATCCGTCGAGTCACCCGTCTGCTTCACGCCGCCGATCGCGAGACGCAGGAGCGTGTTGAGCGAGATGTTGAGCACGCCAGCCCAGACGTTGCCGATCTGCACGGCGTTCGTGAACTTCTCGACCGGGAACAGCGCCGCGATCGTGTAGTACGTCGCCTCGGTGAACGAGTTGCCAAAGCCAATGGCCGCAAAGCACATGAGCACGAGCACCGCGCCGAGCTTCTGGTCCGAGAAGTTGATCGCCGAGAAGAGCATGATGAGCACGGCCATGACGAGGAAGATGCCGTAGCCAATGCGCACGCGCGTCGTCATCGAGAGCTTCTTGTCAATGCCAAAGAACATCTGGATCGTCTGGCCCGCGACCATCGGCCACGCCGTCACGAGCGTCGTGAGGAACGAGAAGTCGAGGCCCGACTTGGGGAACTTGGCCGTGTAGAAGTTCTGCGCCGACAGGCACGAGTAGTACGCCCACAGCACCGACGCGTTCAGGAACATGAGCGAGTAGTAGATGAAGTTCTCGCGCTTCACGAGGTCGTCCCAGATCTCCTGCGGAATGCCATCGCGGCCGGTCTCGAGCGAGTCCTCCTGGACAATGAGCTTGTCCGCCTTGTTGTTCGGCGAGTGCATGCTTGACACTGCGTGTGGCGGCTGGGCTGGTGGTGTCCTGCTGCTGCTGCTGTTTGTTTCTGGTCAATCACTCGGTCACTTGGCGAAGCGGTCGAGCGGTATCGCGACAACGACGACAAAGACGACTGGCACCGATGAGGTAGAATGAAGAATGAGCGCTCCTGAACGCCGCAGGACGACGGCGACAGCAGCAGCAGCAGCAGCAGCTCACAGCCACAGCCACAGCGCACAGACCAGCACAGACCAGCAGACGGCCGGACAAGCATCAATCACAGCAGCGACGGCAGCCGGCGAACGAGCGGGTCCGCGATTGGCGCGTGTGTGCTTCGAGCGGCTCTTTTGTGTACCGCATGTTGCAGTATGATTGGCCGCCATTCATCCCGGCAACAGCTGGTCGCACAAAAGAGCCGCTCGCTCCTTTCTCGTTGTCGTTCGCATCGCATCGTCGATGGCGAGGTCGTGGTGCCCGACGCTTGCAACGCTGGCTGGTTGCAGCACCGATGCACAATGCACGTGCGCTGCATTTGGACGTGCCGAGTGTGCGTGCATACCTTGACTGAGTTCGCTCGAGTTCGAGTTCGAGTTTGAGCCTGAGCGCTCAAGCGCTCGCTTGAAAACAGGCGTGGCTTCGGACGCAGACGTCCAGACGTCCTCGAGATGCTCGGTCTCAAGCATCAGCGTGATTTGCTTTGATCGAACGCGACACATCCTTAAGTCGCTTTGCCTGGTTCGCATTCACGCGAGCTTCTTTTTTCTGAATTTGCGTTGCGCGAGCGCTTTTGTTATATCGAAAGCCTGTGAGTTTGCAGTTGCACACCTCGTCGATTCGCTTGCGTTGCGCGTGCGTTGCGCCAAGTGTCTGCCACTTCAACTTCGCCACATGGATCACGATCGAGGCAAGCGCGCGAATGCTACCCCGCACTGCATGCGCTGATCGCGAGTCCGAGTCCAAGCCAGCGCACGTCGTGTCGAGCAACGACAAACACGAGGAGGTCGTCTCTTCAACGTCAAGGTCGATCGAGCGAGCGTACAGTATCAGTGCACCAGCGGACTACCAAAGCCGTGCCGGTGGCGCGCTTCGTGCTCGCGTCGATCGTGTCGCTTCCGAGCGCTCGCAGCGACTCGCGATCAAGCTCCAAGCTCACGATCAAGATTTGGTTGGTGCACACGCACCGATGTGTGTGGCACACGAACTGAAGCGGCGTCTCTGGCAAAACAGGACCCGACGTGCGCTGGTCGCTCCGAGCATAGTTTGAGCAAGATGTCGAGTCCCGCTCGGCTCTCTGGCACTTCAGCCGTAAAAGACGACAGTGGGATGGGTTCACAACACGTGAATGGTTGTTGAAGCCGTATTTAAGACACTTCAACATTGGGATCGACTTTGCGCTCGCTCGCTTGCTCAAGCACTTGACGCTATCGCAGAGTCACGCATTCGCTGGGCACACACGTCGGCATCAGAGGCAGCGACGGTCGCTGCTGCTACACACGCTATCGGCATGTTTGCTGGAGATCTCATGTCGATCTTGCTCATGTTTCAAGCCTATCGAACTTAGCTCCCCTCGCTTCATGCTCTCACTCGCACTGAAGCGCATCCGGTGTGATCGTCGCAGCCGCGAGAGCAATGAGTTTGAGCGAGTACACGTACTAGTATCGCACAAGCTGCCGCGTCTGCCTACCGAACTTGCTCGCAAGTCGCGCGTTGCTCCAGTCGCACTGCAGCGATCTTCGTCGACAGTCAACACCGTCGACACACAAGATGCAACACGTCGACACCACGATTGGCGCTCACGTGTCGGCGCTTGCACTAATGCAACGCGTTTGGAGCCATCGCTCCTTGAACCGAGGCAGTGGCTGCAACAGAGAAAGAGGAAGCCGGACCGGACCGCTCACACTCGCTCACTCGAGATGCACTTGCGAGGCGAGTGGGAAAGACCAAGCGACATTGGTGATGACGCACAGCAAGAGTGCGCTGAATGGCGCGTGAGAGCGTGCTCGGCTCCGGCTTTGCTCGGTGGAACCATTGCGAGGACTTCGTGCCGCTTGGAGAGCAGCACTTGCTCGCCAACATCGCTGCGTCTCGCTCACAGAATGGTCCAATGATGCTGCTTTCAAGACATCAGAATGGTTGAGTTCGCGCTGGTTTCGCCACGCTTGGTCCGTACACAATGCGTGAGCGACAGTATCAGCGAAATGTATGACAACGTACGCAATGCTTTGAGCACCATTCGTTCGAGCGAACACAGTGTGTCTGCTTCTCTTGATAGAGATGTTCACGTTTGTACGAGATCTACCTCCATCCCACCAAGAGCATCTGAAGCTGGAGCAGTGTCTGGAGAAGGTGAGAGACAATCGAACCTCTCAGTGTGTTGAGCTAAAGTCAAGCGATACAGATCTTGGTCAAGGTGAGCATCGTGTTTGGTGCAACCGCTTGCTCGCACGCTTGGAGCTGCAAGTTCTTCGCGCGAGTGCTTGTAGTGCAATGAGATGTCGTCATGTGAGGACCAGCTTGTCGACGTAAGTGTTCATTCAGAGCTCGATTGCATCGTTGAGAGGCAAGAAAGAGTGTGTTGTCGGTTCAATCGCGACGACGTGTGCGGTGATAGCTAGCAGTATGCACTCGCTCGGGTCGACTTGACTCCAGACCAACTAGGATCCATCGCCGTTCTCATGAAGCGATAGTACACTCATGTGCGGAGAATGTTGTACAGTCGCTATGACCTTGTTCGTGGCGACTCGCCGGGTTTGCCATCAATCGCTTCGCACTAGCACTTGCAGTGCCGGCAGGCTTTCGACTGACTACAGCTCTTATCACAAGCAAGTGCGCTATACAATGCTTGTCTACGAGTCTTGCGAAATCGTGTGCGTGAGCAAGCGCGCCTTGCTTGTCGGGATGGTTGATTCGTTGGTTGCTTGAGACTTGAGTAGAGGATCAAAGTGAAGTACGCTTGTCTCTTTGATTCGCCGCGTTCACCAACACAGCACCGGCAAGACAGAGAATGCCCGTGGTCGATACCGCGCACACCTCGGACACTCAGCGTATGCGATCTTGGACCTAGCAACTCGTCGCCGGCATCAAACGACTCGAGTCGACTTGAATGTTGGAGTGAGTCAGATCGATTAATTATGTTGTATCCGTGTTTAAATAAGAAACACGTGTATTACGATAAGTGAATTTAAATACGGTGGGCGTGACGCGAGGTGCGTCATAAGTCGAGAGGAATATAGCCAATCAAATGCCTGCATTTCGCATACAAACTAAAAGAGAGTTGCAACACCGGCTCGTCGCTTGCATTCGTGATGTGCGAGCACGGAGCGCTTCAACATGCCTTGCCTCGATTTTGAGCGAGTCGGCGAGCAGCTCCGGCACCGACCTCGTTTCCTCGCGGTCTCGCCACCGCCAGTCGTTCACGCTTCGAGTGCAGTCTCGCACGCACACCACGCAGCGACTTAGTCGCTTTACCCATGTGTGTGTTTTCATGTGCTACCTCCTCCCTTGCTGCTTGCCTTGCTGCCTTTGCGACCGTCGCTTTCGTCGCCGCGACAGATGCAGATGAATCGAGGTGATGGGAGGCGCGCATGTCAAACTCGAGTCGCTGAATGACTGGCCGCGAGAGGGTGTGTGCACGCATTCACGCGCCTCGCATTCAGCGAGTGCTGCTTCGAGTGCATGCGGGGCCAGCCATGAGCTCGAAACGCCGCCATGCACAGCGTTCCGCGACGACCTTGAGCGCATGCGGGCGCCGCGATTTTGAAGTTGCTCGACAGCGAGCTGCGCGAGGTAGACGGCACCACGCCTCGAGGTGCTCGTCCCGACTCGCGCTCGTCGTGCCCACGCCTGCACGCTCGCTGTGAGAGATGATGTCGGGTGGCGAGCAGCGCTATGTTTGCTTGAAGGTGGTGCCAGTGGCTCCAGCGCCCGCTCCATGAGCGCGTCTCGAGCAAGAGACCTCGCGCCAGGAGAGCATGTGTGGGGTTGTGCGTCCCGACCCGTTTCGCATTGCCGAGCGCGCGCTGATTGGCTCGATGACGCGTTGACACATCGCTCGCGCTCGTCCACACCGGCCAGTCAGACCGCCGATTCGATCGCTCTTGGTGTGGCTCGCTCGCTTGTCTGTTTGCTGGAGGTCTGGCTGGCCAAGCGGGACGTCATCGCAGCAGCGTGAGCAAGTGAGCAAGGGAGTGGTCTGATGAGCTGGCGAAGCGCCAAACCAGCAAGGCGTCTCAGGGATATCAGGCGCTGCCGATATACGCGCACGTTGGCGATCTTGCCCATGCGGCCTTTGTTGTGAGCGTTGCTGGAGCTCGCTCGCTCTTGTCTACGATCTCCGCGACTTCGACACGCAAAGCGCTGCAGCAGCGTCGAGACCACGCGCCTTAGAAACAAGCTCGTCGCTGTCAGCACCAGTTTAATCAGCAGCAGCGCCATTCCACTCGTCTTCGTCTCGGCGATCAAATCAAGTGGCGACAAGGTCGCGCGCGTCTGACGTCTGACGTTCCTCGTCGTGCGTGACATGCCCATGCGGCGCGTGCTGCATGGGGAACTGCGTGTCATCGGCGCTGAATGCGGGCGAGCGCGGCACCGACAAGCGCGGCGCCACCTGCTCACGTTGCACCGAAGTTCAAGCGAGGCACCAAAAAGCTCAACCTCCCAGAGAAACGCTGCAGTCACGAGTTGATGCTCGTGTGTGCATGTGCACGTGTGTCGCAGTCCTCATGCAGGCTTGAAGTTCGCGAGCATGCGATGACGTCTTGGAGCATGCACAGATCTCGAGCGCGCTCTATCTGCTGCTGCATGGCCGTCTTCAGCTGCTGAAGACGTCGAGCGAAGCGCTGCCACCTTGCCACCCAATGCCGCGTCCAGCAGCTCGGAGACTCTCAACGCGTGCTATAGCAAGCTCCCATCACATCCATAGGCACGCATGGTTCGGGTTGGAGTCCATGAAGAGCACATGAAGAGCATGAACAGCGTCGACGACGACCAAGTGCCCGCTTTCGTTCACGGCAACAAAACCGACTCGCGAGCTGTCACGAGCGTTGACAACGAGAGCCCACTCTCTTGACCTCCAGCTGTCAGCCGAGGAGGATGTGAGAGTCAGTTTGGTTGGCAGCAACGGCTCAGTCGTGTGGTCCACGCGATACATCGCCTGACGCTGACTTGATAAATGTATGCAAAGCCAACTGGACCACGCGTCCTCGGTCCTTCAACCAGGTTGTAGCTGTGATTGATGCTTGTCCGGCCGTCTGCTGGTCTGTGCTGGTCTGTGCGCTGTCGCTGTGGCTGTGGCTGTGAGCTGCTGCTGCTGCTGCTGCTGTCGCCGTCGTCCTGCGGCGTTCAGGAGCGCTCATTCTTCATTCTACCTCATCGGTGCCAGTCGTCTTTGTCGTCGTTGTCGCGATACCGCTCGACCGCTTCGCCAAGTGACCGAGTGATTGACCAGAAACAAACAGCAGCAGCAGCAGGACACCACCAGCCCAGCCGCCACACGCAGTGTCAAGCATGCACTCGCCGAACAACAAGGCGGACAAGCTCATTGTCCAGGAGGACTCGCTCGAGACCGGCCGCGATGGCATTCCGCAGGAGATCTGGGACGACCTCGTGAAGCGCGAGAACTTCATCTACTACTCGCTCATGTTCCTGAACGCGTCGGTGCTGTGGGCGTACTACTCGTGCCTGTCGGCGCAGAACTTCTACACGGCCAAGTTCCCCAAGTCGGGCCTCGACTTCTCGTTCCTCACGACGCTCGTGACGGCGTGGCCGATGGTCGCGGGCCAGACGATCCAGATGTTCTTTGGCATTGACAAGAAGCTCTCGATGACGACGCGCGTGCGCATTGGCTACGGCATCTTCCTCGTCATGGCCGTGCTCATCATGCTCTTCTCGGCGATCAACTTCTCGGACCAGAAGCTCGGCGCGGTGCTCGTGCTCATGTGCTTTGCGGCCATTGGCTTTGGCAACTCGTTCACCGAGGCGACGTACTACACGATCGCGGCGCTGTTCCCGGTCGAGAAGTTCACGAACGCCGTGCAGATCGGCAACGTCTGGGCTGGCGTGCTCAACATCTCGCTCAACACGCTCCTGCGTCTCGCGATCGGCGGCGTGAAGCAGACGGGTGACTCGACGGATACGAGCTTCTACCTCTTCTTCTCGATCCTCGTCATCGTACTCGTCGTGGCGCTGTTCCTGTACCGCACCTTGATCAACATCCCGTCGGTCAAGTTCCTGATGGAGCGCAACGAGGCGTCGACGCGCGCGGAGAACCTCGACACGCAGTCGATCCGCGCGACGCTGTCGAACATGGCGCGCATCTTCAAGGTGATCTGGGTCCCGGCGCTCACGCAGTTTCTCGTGCTCTTTGTCTCGCTCGTGGTCTTCCCTGGCTTTGCGTGCACGGCCGGCCGCAACCTCTCGGTCGACCTCGGGTACTCGGACAAGGTCTTTGAGGTTACGGGTCTGTGGTACTGCTCGCCAGGCATCATCGGCAGCTACAACTTTGGCGACTTCTTCGGCCGTATCTTCTGCGGCGTGCTCGCGTACAAGATCTTCACGATGAAGCTGTCGTTATCGCTGAGCATCCTCCGTTTTGCGTACATCCCGCTGCTGCTCATGGGCGTCGCGGGCACGTCGCTGTACGCGTTCGGCCGCGGCGACGTCTGGTCGCTCGTGTACAACGTGTGCCTCAACTTCACGATCGGCATCACGAACGGTCTGCTGTCGACGGTCACGATGGGCACGGCGCCGCGCATGCTCAAGCCGGAGGACCGCGAGACGGGCGGTGCGATCATGGTCTGGTTCCTCTTCTTGGGCATTGCCGGCGGCTCGACGCTCGGCTTCCTCATTGGCGACAACCACTGGTTCGGTCTGTAAGCTGATCGATGCAGTGATCCACGGATCGTTTGATCGGCTTGTCTGTGAACGCGGTCAACGCGCTTGCCAGCCAGCGGGTCAGTCGTCGGTCGTCGTCGGAGGCCTCCTAGTAGATAGTAGTGAGTGCGTCCGCCGCGACGGAAGCGGCCGATGAGCGGCGCGCTCCCGTACTTGCGGCGTCGCGAGCAGCTTCGCGGCGTCTGCGCGTAGAGCAGCTCGGTAGTCGAGAGAGTGCGCGTGTGGTCGTGCGATCGCAGGAGTGAGCGCTTGCTGCGAGAGCAGCGATGTGGCTCTGTCTGTGACGCCGCACCACGCGAGCGCGTGTGTGAATACGACACGAGACTGTTTGTGTATCGTACTCCGTCGACTTTGGTTTCATCCTCCAGTCCATCTACTTGCTCGTCGCCGTGGTGTATCCATCCAGCCATCCGTTGATCATTGATTCACGCGTCCGTCACGTGTGCATCCACCTGTCGATCCATTCATCCGTCGATTCATTGACCCATCTACTTGTGCGTCACCTCCAGTGTGTGTCAGCCTCATGCCCTCGCAAGTCTCGATCTACGTATGTGTCCCTCAAGTGTCGAGAGCTGAGCTTGTGATTCGTGTCTGTCGATCCAGTAGATCGCTCCGACAATCAGCTCTCGTGTGCGCACAGAGCTGTGAGCTGGAGTGAGTTGTGAGCGCTTGACGACCGACTCGTCTCGGTCTCGACTGCTTGCGCTCGTGCTTTGAACGCAAGACGCTCACTCGTGTGCACGAATCACACCTAGCGCAGCCGCTCTAGACAAAGACCACAGCACGCAAGTGCTTCCACCAGCACCACCACCAGCAGCGCTCGCTCGAGACGGAAGCGCCGCGTTGATACCACCAAGCTGGGACGGACTGGTGTATCTGCTGTTCGCGCTCACTCGCTCGCTTTGACTCATGTACCTCGAGCACTTCGAGAGCGTCACTGACGAGCGTGCCTTGCGCGACTCGTGCTTCGTTTGTATCGAGTTTGGCGCTGACACGAGAGCTCATGCGTGCTCCAAGACTCTGCGAGCGTGCCGCACAGTGCCCGAGCGCTGCTGTAGACGATAGCTCGCGCTTTGCGTCAAGCGCGCAACATCGCAGGTCTCGCGCAGTTGCGACGGCGCTGGCGCACTCGCCGATGCACACGAGCGCACGCACGTGGTCAAGTGCTAGGACGACGACAAGTAGACGAGAAGGCAAGGCGAGAGGAGGAGGCAGACGAAGACGCAGAAGAAGAAGAGCGAGAGGCGCGAGAGAGAGCGAAGCGCAGTGTATTGCGCACATAAGAAGACAAGACAAGAGAAGACAAGCAGCAGTGCGTACGGAGCGCTGCTGCGGCTACTGGGTATGCGTGTGGTCACTAGAGCGTGCACTCGACCGGTCAGTCAGTCAGCCACTCCATCGCTCGGCCGACTGTCGCGGTCTTCGTGCTCGTTTGTTGTTGCAACGGTCTTGATGCTCGTTGCGTGGGTCTGGTGCACGGCGTGTCGTGCTCGATGCTTGGGGCTCGGCGCTAGGTGCTGGCGCGAGGATCTTGGGTCTTGGTGCGAGGATCGTGGGTCTTGGTGCGAGGTGCGAGGCGCTTGGACCGACGACCTAGGTGCTGAGCACCGAGTTGTAGACCGCATAGATCTCATGGGCGTGCCAATCCGCCTTGTGGCGCGGCTTGCTGCACGCGCAGCCCATGGTCCAGCACCACAGATCGTTCTCGGTCTTCGCGCTCATGCGCTCAACGAGGTGTGGGTGGCGCACGATGTGCGCAAAGACTCGGTCCTCGTCGCCGCCAAAGCGCACGAAGAGCAGCCGCATGTACGGGAGCAGCCACCGGCGGTAGATGAGGCGCTGCTCGTGCGCGTGCACCGCCTCGAGCACGCGGCAGACCGAGAAGTACTCCTCCCAGTCGTCGAACATCGCCGCGTACTTCAATCCGAACGTGCCGACGTTGAACCGGAACTTGGCGTTCTGCTGGCGGTACAGCAGCTCCGCCACGCGGGGCAGTGCAGCGTCGGCGTCGACGTTGGCGTCGGTCTTGGTGTGGCTGCAGCACGAGCCGACGTGGCGGTCGATCGCCGCCAGGAATGGCACTGGCGCTGGCACAGGCGACGACAGGAACGTCTTCACAGCGGCGTTGACGGCGCTGGCAATGACAGTGGCAGCTGTGGCAGCGGCGGTGGCAGCACCGGTGGCGACGACGAGCTTGATGTGCTGCTGCTGGGTGTCGAGGAGCTCGAAGAAGAACTCGATGGCCACGCGCGCGCTCGCGTACATTGCAGCGGCAACGTCACAGACGACCTCGACGACGCGAGTCACGGTGGTGTGGACGTCGTGGAGCATCGTCGCGAGCATGGTGTCCAAGAGGTGTGGAGCAAATGCGAGTCGGTGTGCGTAGGGCGGAGGAGCTGCGGAGCTGTAGTGGAGCTGAAGAGCTGTGGAGTGTGCGCGAGCAGGCGAGATCGCGAATGAGAGCGAGACTGAACGAGCGCAACCTGCCACGAGAAGCAGAGCAGAGCAAGCGCGCAGGTGAGCGAGTGCGCGTGAGTGAGCGAGGGCTCGCGACCACGAGCGGCCATACAAGCGGCCATACAAGCGACTACGAGCAGCTGCTCAAGCGCGATCGATCACGTACCATCGCTGGCTTTGCGCTTTGTGAGAGACACCCGCCCGCCGCCCATGCACGCCTGCCTGCTTCTCGGTTGTCAGAGACCACGCTCGTGTGTGTGTGGATAGGAGCGTGGAGTCGACGCTGGTCGTGGACCCTTTCGCAGACAAACGAGCGAGCGAGTGAGTGCGAGCAACAAGTGCGTGTGCGATAGTGAGACCAAGTGAGTGAGCGCACGTGAGTGAGCGAGCGCAGGCTGCAGGTTGAAGTGCAGCCCATCTAGTCAAGTGAGCCATCAAGTCAGCAAGGAGCGAGTCAAGCAGCGAGAGGATGCATTGTCCATACAAACACACATACAAACATGTGCACGCATGGTGAACGAGAGACTGCGATCTCAAGCACCGTCGGGCGGCATGAACTGCCAAGAGACTGACGCTGCAGCAGCTGTGTGGCGGCAGCGGCTGTGTGGCGACGCTGTTCATGCGAGCAGCAGCAGCAGGCTGTGTAGGTGCTGGGTCATGGATACCGTTGCTAGTTGTCGTTGCTTGCTCTTGCTGCTTGCTTGCTCTTGTTGCTCTTGTTGCTCTTGTTGCTCTTGTTGCTCTTGTTGCTCTTGTTGTCGCTGCTGTTGTTGCGAGCGCTGTTGTTGTTGCTGCTGCTAGTTGTATCTGTGTGAAAAGCGTCTCGCGTCGTTTGGATCTCGGTGTGCGCTATTTGATTGATCTGGTAGTGAAGAAACAGAGTGAGAAATGCGTGCGTACTTAGGTAAGTGACAAGCGTGCATGACATGTGACAACATTCGAAACACGACGCTTCGCGACTCTTGACGATTAGTTGATCAGTCTCGTTCGCGACTCTCGACACGCTTCGGCTCTCGGCTCTTACCTAAGTACGCACGCATTTCTCACTCTGTTTCTTCACTACCAGATCAATCAAATAGCGCACACCGAGATCCAAACGACGCGAGACGCTTTTCACACAGATACAACTAGCAGCAGCAACAACAACAGCGCTCGCAACAACAGCAGCGACAACAAGAGCAACAAGAGCAACAAGAGCAACAAGAGCAACAAGAGCAACAAGAGCAAGCAAGCAGCAAGAGCAAGCAACGACAACTAGCAACGGTATCCATGACCCAGCACCTACACAGCCTGCTGCTGCTGCTCGCATGAACAGCGTCGCCACACAGCCGCTGCCGCCACACAGCTGCTGCAGCGTCAGTCTCTTGGCAGTTCATGCCGCCCGACGGTGCTTGAGATCGCAGTCTCTCGTTCACCATGCGTGCACATGTTTGTATGTGTGTTTGTATGGACAATGCATCCTCTCGCTGCTTGACTCGCTCCTTGCTGACTTGATGGCTCACTTGACTAGATGGGCTGCACTTCAACCTGCAGCCTGCGCTCGCTCACTCACGTGCGCTCACTCACTTGGTCTCACTATCGCACACGCACTTGTTGCTCGCACTCACTCGCTCGCTCGTTTGTCTGCGAAAGGGTCCACGACCAGCGTCGACTCCACGCTCCTATCCACACACACACGAGCGTGGTCTCTGACAACCGAGAAGCAGGCAGGCGTGCATGGGCGGCGGGCGGGTGTCTCTCACAAAGCGCAAAGCCAGCGATGGTACGTGATCGATCGCGCTTGAGCAGCTGCTCGTAGTCGCTTGTATGGCCGCTTGTATGGCCGCTCGTGGTCGCGAGCCCTCGCTCACTCACGCGCACTCGCTCACCTGCGCGCTTGCTCTGCTCTGCTTCTCGTGGCAGGTTGCGCTCGTTCAGTCTCGCTCTCATTCGCGATCTCGCCTGCTCGCGCACACTCCACAGCTCTTCAGCTCCACTACAGCTCCGCAGCTCCTCCGCCCTACGCACACCGACTCGCATTTGCTCCACACCTCTTGGACACCATGCTCGCGACGATGCTCCACGACGTCCACACCACCGTGACTCGCGTCGTCGAGGTCGTCTGTGACGTTGCCGCTGCAATGTACGCGAGCGCGCGCGTGGCCATCGAGTTCTTCTTCGAGCTCCTCGACACCCAGCAGCAGCACATCAAGCTCGTCGTCGCCACCGGTGCTGCCACCGCCGCTGCCACAGCTGCCACTGTCATTGCCAGCGCCGTCAACGCCGCTGTGAAGACGTTCCTGTCGTCGCCTGTGCCAGCGCCAGTGCCATTCCTGGCGGCGATCGACCGCCACGTCGGCTCGTGCTGCAGCCACACCAAGACCGACGCCAACGTCGACGCCGACGCTGCACTGCCCCGCGTGGCGGAGCTGCTGTACCGCCAGCAGAACGCCAAGTTCCGGTTCAACGTCGGCACGTTCGGATTGAAGTACGCGGCGATGTTCGACGACTGGGAGGAGTACTTCTCGGTCTGCCGCGTGCTCGAGGCGGTGCACGCGCACGAGCAGCGCCTCATCTACCGCCGGTGGCTGCTCCCGTACATGCGGCTGCTCTTCGTGCGCTTTGGCGGCGACGAGGACCGAGTCTTTGCGCACATCGTGCGCCACCCACACCTCGTTGAGCGCATGAGCGCGAAGACCGAGAACGATCTGTGGTGCTGGACCATGGGCTGCGCGTGCAGCAAGCCGCGCCACAAGGCGGATTGGCACGCCCATGAGATCTATGCGGTCTACAACTCGGTGCTCAGCACCTAGGTCGTCGGTCCAAGCGCCTCGCACCTCGCACCAAGACCCACGATCCTCGCACCAAGACCCAAGATCCTCGCGCCAGCACCTAGCGCCGAGCCCCAAGCATCGAGCACGACACGCCGTGCACCAGACCCACGCAACGAGCATCAAGACCGTTGCAACAACAAACGAGCACGAAGACCGCGACAGTCGGCCGAGCGATGGAGTGGCTGACTGACTGACCGGTCGAGTGCACGCTCTAGTGACCACACGCATACCCAGTAGCCGCAGCAGCGCTCCGTACGCACTGCTGCTTGTCTTCTCTTGTCTTGTCTTCTTATGTGCGCAATACACTGCGCTTCGCTCTCTCTCGCGCCTCTCGCTCTTCTTCTTCTGCGTCTTCGTCTGCCTCCTCCTCTCGCCTTGCCTTCTCGTCTACTTGTCGTCGTCCTAGCACTTGACCACGTGCGTGCGCTCGTGTGCATCGGCGAGTGCGCCAGCGCCGTCGCAACTGCGCGAGACCTGCGATGTTGCGCGCTTGACGCAAAGCGCGAGCTATCGTCTACAGCAGCGCTCGGGCACTGTGCGGCACGCTCGCAGAGTCTTGGAGCACGCATGAGCTCTCGTGTCAGCGCCAAACTCGATACAAACGAAGCACGAGTCGCGCAAGGCACGCTCGTCAGTGACGCTCTCGAAGTGCTCGAGGTACATGAGTCAAAGCGAGCGAGTGAGCGCGAACAGCAGATACACCAGTCCGTCCCAGCTTGGTGGTATCAACGCGGCGCTTCCGTCTCGAGCGAGCGCTGCTGGTGGTGGTGCTGGCGCTTGATTGGAAAGCTGCAACGTCGCGTGCTTGATGCAGATACGACAGAGCGGTCACTTTGAAAACTTGCACTGGTCGGCGCCGAACGCACAGAGCACGTCTGCCATGGTCACTAGCCCGAAGTGTCGATGCGCGGCGACGCTCACTGCCGCCGCCGCAAGCGTGGACTCGTGAGACCGCGTCGCGTCTGTCGTGAAACGCGAGGACACGATGTTGCTCTGCTGCTGCGCCTACCGCGTCTGCTTTCGCTGTTCTGTTGCTGGACGCTGGCGCAACAACAACGTCTGCACCAGTGGATCACACGAGCATGATGAACTCGCCAGTGGCGTTGTGGAGACACACAAACCACAAACCCGACGAGCGTGGCTGTCGAGTCGCAATGCCTTCTATCGGCATCTGTACTGGCACCGCCGCCCGGATGTCACTTTCATCGTTGCGTGCGTGGAGCAGCGCGCGTCAGCTGAGCGAGAGGATGGAGAACGACGCGGCACTGCTATGGTGCACACGCGCGTCTTCGTGATAACCCAGAGCTTGAGCTTGCGAGTTCGAGCGCGAGCATCTCGAAGTATTGGCTCGGTTCGATTCCGAGCTCAAGCGACCACCGCAACGTCGGTTGTCTCGCCTTGCTGTCGTGCTGCCACAGCGGTTGCGGCGAACTGAATTGTCGATCGAAGCCCACGCAAGTGGTGTATTTGTGTGTGAAAGAGAGAGCACAACCTACTGTTGTTGTTGCTGCTGTTGGTGCTGCGGACTTCACCAGTATTGTGGCGCTGTCGACGTGACTACGTCGCCATCGCCAGCGCCATCGCCATCTCCTGTTGTAACTCATGTGAGTTGCTGTCGTGAGCTCCAAGCTCTCAGCGCTCCGACGTGCATGTGCGCGATAGTGACAAAACGAGAGACACACGATATCAGATTTCGATAAATGTGCCTAACTACTTTCGTATATTCGAAGACTAGACTATAATTGTGCAGGAATAGGACTCAATTCGAGGTTGTAGACACCAAGCTATCGTTTTCTGCTCGTTTCGACAACTTGAAACGGATAAATTCGATAATGCGCTCTTATCTACAGATATTCTGTCCATGTAGACTTTGATAATTGCGAAATAACAGGTCTAGATATCTAGAGTACTATATTTGCATAAATACACACCAACTTCAACTGACAGCAGCGCAACGAGTGCTGACGCTGCTCACCCATGCACGTCAAGCTCGGTATTCACGCACTTGGCACGCCCACGAACGAAATCCACACATCGCACCACACACACAAGCCCATGCAAGCGCTCGATCGTTGACCAACGTGACTCGTCCTTGCTTCCGCAATGGTGTTGCGACTTGCGTCTGCACTTGACAGAATCCCAGCAACAGCCATGAAGGCGCGTAGTTTGCAGTCAAAGGCTTGCCGCGGCTCGATACCACGTGCACTCGTGAGCGTCCATGTTGCACTGTTCGTCGCGTGCATCGTGTAAATTGTGTACCGTGTCGGTGCGATCTCACCACGGCGCAAGGTCACGAGTCTCGAGTCTGCTAAGAGGCCAATGTCAGCAAACCCGCGAGTCAACAAGACAGCAGCAGGCGCTGCAGGAGTCATGTGCGAGGCAGGCTTACGTGCTCACCGTGCTCGTCACTCGTCATTCGCCACGCGCAAACGAAATCCATAGAGGACGCACACACATGAACGGAACCGCTGACCAGGATGTTTGTACAACTTGAACGCACTGAATCACTTCATCTGGTTCACGCACTACACACAGTGCATGTCGGCTGAGATGCCGGACAACATTAGAGTCAGCTCTGTTCGCTCAATGACGCCAAGCAGAACGATTCGCAGATTTCGAGTGCATCCACCACGTCCGTCACTGACGCGATGCGCGAGGTCTTTGCGCATATCGACACACAGAACGACGCCTCAGAGCAGAACAAAACCTTCAAGACGACGAGATGCAGCGCAAAACGAGTGTATTGACAACACTGAGCAGATGCGCACAAGCGGCACACGTAGTATCAACTCGCACGCGCACGAGGGCAACTCAGCTCATCAGTGGCGCTGCAGAGGTCATCCAAGACCGAAAGAGCACTAAGAGCTGAGGGCTTCGACGCGCGATTATCAGGAGAAGAGCTTGGAGGTACAAGACGCAGCGCCAGCCGGGATCTCGACAGACAGCACTTGGGTGATGACAATGTTCGCGACGACGACGACGTCGCCGCATAACGATTCGGCTCAGAGTGCGTGCTTGGAGTGGCTGCTGGCTGTCTTGGAGATCCGCGGCGACCGCGACCGCGATAGCGATAGCGATGGCGACAACGTCGAGACGACAATGCCGAGACGACGCAAGCCGATGCAAGCCGACGCGAACAGGCGAGCAGGCGAGCAGGTGAGTGAGCGAGAGGGCGAGCGGCTCGGACAGACAGCGCGGTTCGTTCAAAGTTGCTGAGTTGACGGTGGGGGAAGTTGCTGTTGGCTGTCTTGAGAGCCGCTGCTCCGTTGCTCGCTCGCTTGCTGGACCGCTTCGCCGATACACCGACTGACACACGGACCGACACACGGACCGACGGACCGACACACGGACGCACGGACGCACGGACGCACAGAAGCACGGACGCACGGACGCAGCGCCAGCCGGGATCTCGACAGACAGCACTTGGGTGATGACAATGTTCGCGACGACGACGACGTCGCCGCATAACGATTCGGCTCAGAGTGCGTGCTTGGAGTGGCTGCTGGCTGTCTTGGAGATCCGCGGCGACCGCGACCGCGATAGCGATAGCGATGGCGACAACGTCGAGACGACAATGCCGAGACGACGCAAGCCGATGCAAGCCGACGCGAACAGGCGAGCAGGCGAGCAGGTGAGTGAGCGAGAGGGCGAGCGGCTCGGACAGACAGCGCGGTTCGTTCAAAGTTGCTGAGTTGACGGTGGGGGAAGTTGCTGTTGGCTGTCTTGAGAGCCGCTGCTCCGTTGCTCGCTCGCTTGCTGGACCGCTTCGCCGATACACCGACTGACACACGGACCGACACACGGACCGACGGACCGACACACGGACGCACGGACGCACGGACGCACAGAAGCACGGACGCACGGACGCAGCGCCAGCCGGGATCTCGACAGACAGCACTTGGGTGATGACAATGTTCGCGACGACGACGACGTCGCCGCATAACGATTCGGCTCAGAGTGCGTGCTTGGAGTGGCTGCTGGCTGTCTTGGAGATCCGCGGCGACCGCGACCGCGATAGCGATAGCGATGGCGACAACGTCGAGACGACAATGCCGAGACGACGCAAGCCGATGCAAGCCGACGCGAACAGGCGAGCAGGCGAGCAGGTGAGTGAGCGAGAGGGCGAGCGGCTCGGACAGACAGCGCGGTTCGTTCAAAGTTGCTGAGTTGACGGTGGGGGAAGTTGCTGTTGGCTGTCTTGAGAGCCGCTGCTCCGTTGCTCGCTCGCTTGCTGGACCGCTTCGCCGATACACCGACTGACACACGGACCGACACACGGACCGACGGACCGACACACGGACGCACGGACGCACGGACGCACAGAAGCACGGACGCACGGACGCAGCGCCAGCCGGGATCTCGACAGACAGCACTTGGGTGATGACAATGTTCGCGACGACGACGACGTCGCCGCATAACGATTCGGCTCAGAGTGCGTGCTTGGAGTGGCTGCTGGCTGTCTTGGAGATCCGCGGCGACCGCGACCGCGATAGCGATAGCGATGGCGACAACGTCGAGACGACAATGCCGAGACGACGCAAGCCGATGCAAGCCGACGCGAACAGGCGAGCAGGCGAGCAGGTGAGTGAGCGAGAGGGCGAGCGGCTCGGACAGACAGCGCGGTTCGTTCAAAGTTGCTGAGTTGACGGTGGGGGAAGTTGCTGTTGGCTGTCTTGAGAGCCGCTGCTCCGTTGCTCGCTCGCTTGCTGGACCGCTTCGCCGATACACCGACTGACACACGGACCGACACACGGACCGACGGACCGACACACGGACGCACGGACGCACGGACGCACAGACGCACGGACGCACGGACGCAGCGCCAGCCGGGATCTCGACAGACAGCACTTGGGTGATGACAATGTTCGCGACGACGACGACGTCGCCGCATAACGATTCGGCTCAGAGTGCGTGCTTGGAGTGGCTGCTGGCTGTCTTGGAGATCCGCGGCGACCGCGACCGCGATAGCGATGGCGACAATGTCGATGAAGACATCAGGGCGCTGCTGCCTTGGTCACGAGTGTGGCTTTAATAGTGTTGCGAGTGTGATGACGCTCATGCTTGTGCGTGCTTCAGTCCGAGGGTGTGTTTGAGGACGTGGTCGCGTGAACGCAAATGCGAAAGTGAGAGCAAGAGGGAAGCGACGATCTGCTGCGTGAAGTTGAGCTTGTGACCGAGACGGATCCGTCGGCTGTGCGCCAATCGTTTGTCGTCGTTGACACTGTGTGAGTGTGTGAAGGTGTCTGTCGCTTGTTTGCTTGAGAGAGAGAGTTGGGTTGATTTTTGCTCAGAGAAACAAGTGCGCGTCTCTTCGTGTCTCGCTTCGCGGTTGGTACCAAAAAGTATTAACGCGTCAGTGATGGTCGACATGTGTGAGTGCAGGTCTAGCGATTCCAAGCTTGTTTCATTGCGCTAGAAATGACCACGAAATCAAATCCAAGTCCGAATTCAAACTCGTTCCTCCACTCAAACTCGTTCACACGCACAGTCGATCAAGCTTCCGTTTGCATACGCTCTCGCTGAACCAAGTGCACTGCTGTAGGTCATTCACCAAGGCTTGGAAACCGCTGCATGTGCTCGTGTCACTGGCACTTCGTGTCAAACAATCGTGTCAAGCACTGCAGTTGCAGTAGTAGTATGTGTAGAAGTAGTAGTCGTAGCAACAGTAGTCTGCACATGTAGCATCGAGCCGACAGTCGTCGTCGTCGTCTGCAGACGCAGTCGTGCATGTATGTATGAGCGCTAGTAGCCTCGCATCAGTACACTCACTCACTCACTCACTCACTCACTCACTCACTCACTCACTCACTCACTCACTCACTCACTCACTCACTCACTCACTCACGCACTCACGCACTCACGCACGCACTCACGCACTCACTCCCTCACGCATTCACTCGCGCACTCACGCACTCACTCACTCGCACACCCAATCCAATCAATCACTTGGCACTCGATTCGTTTGCTTGGTCGTTTGCTTACCTCAAAAATCAGCAGAGGCTGTAAAGTATCAAACATCAAGTAGTACCAAGTATCAAACATCAAGTACTTTCGGCATAAAACATGACGTACCACGTACCGAGTATCAACCAACAAGCATCAAGAGTCAAGTATCAAGCGTCAAGTATCAAGCGTCGAGATCGCACACAGAAGAAGTAGCGCACTTCAATGCGCAAGTCGCTCTCTTGCTTGCGTCTTTGCTCGCTCGCTTGCGAGCAAAGACCATGTAGAGCATGCAGTATATGCTAACCACGCGGTGCATTGCAGAGGTGGTTGGGCAAACATGCGTTTCATCGTACCAACTCGCCAATCGTGAGTCAATGCCACTGGCTGTTCATTCTCATGGCCGAGACCCGAGTCGGTCGATCTCCTTTGACGATAGAGACCAGGACTACAGTCGTATCTAGTGGCTATGTCCGTCGTGGCGCGTCACAAGCGGCTCCTGCAGTGGCGCAGATGCCGATCCTGTCCCCTTGGACGCCAACTCTTCGTCAATGATCGTCGTGATGTGGTCGTACGTGTAGAGCGAAGACGTGTGGCCGTCGCTCCACACGACTGCAAACGCGTAGTTGCCCTGTCGCGTCGAATCGACAGAGTGCGCAGGCAAACGACAGAGTCTCAGCGGTCGTCCATAGTCTCCAGCGCATGCACGACTATACGCACCTTTCGCTGCACGGCAGTCGGGTGAATGTCGTCAGCGATCGACGCTGGGTCGAGGATCTACAAACACAGAGAGACAGTCGAGACGTGAGGCAAGCACGAGCATCCATCGGGTGCGGGAGGCTCAGAGGATCGCGACGCACCTGCTCGCCCGTGAACTCATCGATGCACTGCGCACAGCGGCACCTGCAGAACCGAGTTGGTCGTGATGGTGAGACCACACAGAGGTGTCAGTCAGATATGTCGCCTCACACAGCGCAGACACGTCTCTCTCTTTCTATCGCTCTCCAAGCAGACAGATGAGGTCCATGCAAAGAGCGATCGTACCGCGCGCGGAGGTCTGCAGGATGCACGAGCACTTCCTTTGCCGCGGTCATCGTGTAGAGCCGCAGCACAATGCCGCGCTTCTTGTCGTACAGCAGCTCTGGCGCCAAGCGCGCCTGGTGCTTGAGCACAACGAGCTCTTTCGCGACCTGCGCGTGGCCACAGACGCGACGTCAGTGCGGCGTTGTGGCCAACACGACGGGCGATCAAACGCAATGGCTGAGGTACGTACTGTTGCAGCAAGCGCGTCGTACGTCGCTGCGTGGTCTGGCGAGAGTCCCGAGAGCACAAACGGACTGCAAGACGCACGAGTCGAGTCGTTACGAGTCCGTCAGCCGTGTTTGCCAGTGGATCTGTAGTCAACGCATTCGCGCCAGTAGCAGACGCACCGTCCCGTGTCGCCCGAGGCGCTGAAGTTCTCCGAGATCGGAAGCTTGAACACGTTCTTCATGTTGTACTTGGCCACGAGCTCGTCCGTGTGGCCAGGACCTGATCACAGCCACACACACACACACACGCGTGAGCACTCGCTCACAGACGCGACGTCTGCGCAAACACACGCACCGAATGGGAAGTGCCGATGGCCGTGCGAACAGTCAAAGTACGACATGTTCTCGACCACTGCAGCTGTCTTGACCTACAGCAGCAGCAGAGCCAATAGCGTTCGTACGTGAGCTCAAGCGTCCATCTTACGACGCTTGAGTGCCACAAGAGCCGCGTACTTTGAGGTCGTCAAACATCGCGATGCCCTTCTCGACGTCCACAAAGCTATAGCGCACACAACACAATTAGTGAGACGACAGCGTGCCTCATCTTGGAGCTCTTGTTGGGATGACGCACCTGAGACGCTGCGGCGTCGTGACGACGACTGCCGCGGAGATCGCGAGCTGCTGCGAGAGCGAGATCTGGATGTCGCCTGTGCCAGGTGGCATGTCGACGACCAAGTAGTCCAAGTCGCCCCACTCGGTCCCGAGAATGAGCTGATCGACGATCTTCGAGACCATCGGGCCGCGCATCACCGCCGCGCCGACGCCGCCAGCGCCAGGCGCAGCCTTTTGGTTCACAAAGCCAAACGACATGCACTTGACGCCTTCGTACTCGAGCGGCTCGACCAAGTGCTTGGTCGTGCGCGACTGCCGCACGGTCCGGTCCGCTGGAGAGACCATCGTCGGGAGACTCGGGCCGTAGATGTCTGCATCGAGGATCCCCACGCGCGCGCCGCGCTTTGCGAGACTGCGGTCGTGATAGAGAGGACGGCAGTGTCGCGTAAGAGTCGTGAAGATACGTGAGAGAGAGAGCGAGTGAAGGCGTCCGTTGGCCCGTTCTGCTGTACCTGAACGCGAGGTTGACCGACACGGTCGACTTGCCCACGCCGCCTTTGCAGCTCGAGACTGCAATGACGTCCGAGACGTTCGCGAGCGCAGAGAACCGAGCTGCGCGAGCGTTGCGCGGCCGCGGCGCTGTGATCTCAAAGTCCATCGCTCGGACCCACTCGAGCGCGCCGACCTTGCGCGTTGCTTCGGCGCGCCACTGTAGACACGTGCGAGCGCCAGCGCCATTGAGTCTACGCAGTGCGCTACATATATGGCGGAATGTATGTGAGCGGAGGCGGACGTACCTGCTCGGCGAGGTCCGTGAGCGCTGGCGTTGGCGCCTCGATCTTGCACTTGACAGCGCCAGCGTCTGGCGCCACGTGCAGATCCTGGTGCGCATCACACACAGACGAGGAGCTCGTGAGTCTTATTGTATGCGTACAAACACGCTAGGCAGATACATTGTACGACATCGGCAAACGCACTTTGATGCGGCCGAGCGACGCGATGTCGCCGAGTCCGAGTCCGTCCTGGATCGTGCGGAGCTGCTCCATGACTTGCGTCTCGAGCAGCGCTGCTTGGCGCGACGACAGCGCTCGCTGCTGATGATGATGCAGAGTATTGCGGAGCATCATCGCCGCGCTGTTGTTGTCACAGAGCGCAGGAGGTCGCAACGCAGTGGCGCGCGTGCGCTGACCGAGCGCGCTGCGCATCATCAGCATCCGCGTCATTCCGAGCTGCGGAAACAGTGGCTATCATTGATGTTCGTCGATTGTGTCCAAGCGCGAGCATTCGCCTTGATGTTTACACAATGCAAGATGTGCGTGCGAAAGCACTAGTATTCGCACTCTATTCTCACTACTGGCTTGTTATCTGTATGCTGCATAGGAAATAGCAGTAACAGGCGAGCAGACCCAAACGACGCAACAGGTCAAATGCATCAACAGACACACCGATCGATGCACATGGCGAGCGCTCCAAGTGGCTGTGATGAGGTAGCGCGTCCGTAGTGCCCATGCATATGCTGTGCTCTTGCCTACAGCCTACTCACCATTTGCTTCCTGCTTGCACAAGGACACCACACGAAGCACGATTGTCTCCGTAGCAACACCAGCAAGCGATGACGACGTGGACGAGCTGTTCAAGCAGATCACTGCAGCAAAACACCGCGAGCTGCGCCTTCGCGCCGAGAAAGAGCGCGTGCGGCGCGAGATCGAGCAGCTACAAGCCGTGCGTACAAGTACCAACTTTGCTTTGCTTCAGATGGCACACATGCCGACACGTGGATGTGCCTCCTCTGATCATGAACATGAACATGACAGGGCACGCTCTGGACGCGCGAAACAGAGAAGCGGCAGGAGCTCGCTGCTGTGCGACAGAAGCGCGAGCAGCTCCAAGCGCGCGAGAGCGAAGAGCGCGCGAGTCTCGCAACGCTCGGTGGAGCGCTGAAAGAAAAGGTGCGAGCAGACGCGTGCGCAACGCCGTCATTGAGTGCATGGGGCTCACACTCTCGAGCCGCTCACTTGCGCATCAGGAGCTAAGCTTCCGAAAGAGCGTCCAGGCACAGCAGACAGCGTTCCAGCGAGCGGCATTGGCTGTGCTCACGAGCAATCAGCTACCGCCGGAGCGTGAGAGCGAGCGTCGGTCGCCACAAGCGGAAGCGCCAGTGCTACAGGTGCAGCCGCCTGTGCTCGCTCGAGGTCGGTTGCGCAGCGATGACTGCTGCTGCTGCCTGCTATTGCTTCAGTGCATTGGCGACACTGCATCTCACGGTCACTCGCTCGTTCGCTTGCTCTCTCTTGCAGCTTCTGCGCACGAATACGAACGCAGCTCAAACCAAGTGGAGCGACGACCTGACGCCGCACTCGACAGCGTCCTCGCACGCATCGACTGCGCGCAGCAGCAGCTCCGGATCGAAAAGCTCCAAGCGCAGCTCACGCAAGCGACTGAGGCGCGGCGCGTGGCATCCGCGATCGACATTGAGGCCGTCGGCCGCGAGCGTCGCGCTCGTGACTCGGATCGCTATGACGACGAACCTCGTGTCTCCATTACCAAGCGATCCGCAGCGAGTCCTCGGCTGTCTTCAGGTGCGATTACTGGCTTCTGGCATTTGACTGGCCCTCTTGCTTGAGCAAGTGCGATGTGCTGACTGCACTCGCACTAGACAGGTGTGCGTCTCCGTGCTTGGACGAGCGAGCGCATCGAACGAGCGATCGTGTTCCGCCGCCAGTGCTCGCAGATCCACCAGCTAGCACTCACAGCGCTACGACTGCTGCGCTCAGTCCAACAGTGCCGCCTCTGTATCCAGTGCCAACACCAATGATGCCGATGATGCCTGGAGCAGCAACAGTCACACCTCCTGTCAACGCCATATGCGCAGCGTCTGGTCTCTCAAACATGCTGCCAGTCATAGCTCCGTACCATCCACTGCTGATGCCGTACATGTACGCGAGTCCGTTTGGTCCTGGTGTCGTCCCAGCTCCTGTCGCTCCTGCGCTCTACAACTTCCCCGGCGCTGCTCCGTCACCATGGACTCCGTGGCATCCGCCGAGCCTCGCGTCGTATTCGCTGCCGATCGATCCGACGTGGACTGGCACTGCGAATACGTCGTTGCCTCCTCTCCCCCAGACAAGCGCCATGCGCCAACAGGACCACGAGATCCGGAGGCTCGAGCAGCAGCTTGAAGCCCATCGCGCCGCAGAAGAGCTCAAGACTGACGAGAAGGACTTTGCGAGACTCCAGGACAGGATCGTTGCGCTTCAGGTCGCGCCATCGCTTGAATCTGTTGCTAGCTACATATGTAGGAGCTGACGATCTCTCTCTCTCTCTCTCTTGTACCTGTCACAACGAGCAGAAGAAGGTCGCGGATCTCTCAGAACCAGCGAGTCCCGAGTCAGAGACCATTCCAAACGACACGAGCGACGCCGACGAGAGTCTACGACGGCTCAAGGTATGAACTGATGCACCAACAGCAGCAGTAGCCATCGCCTTGTCCAGTCAGTCTCTTCCTGTAGTCCTCACTCACGCTCTCACGCACTGCGCCTGCTTGTCAGCTAGAACACGCAGCGGCGCTGACAAAAGTGCGCCACGAGCGCGCCTTGATCGAAGAGCATGAGAAGGTGGGGACTCTGCAGCGACTAACTGCATTAGCACATACACACCAGGTGCTCACTCTCTCGTATCATGGCCGCGTGCGTGTGGGACCTGGCAGCTCGATGACGTCCGCGAGCGCATCGAGCGTCGCAAGCAAGAGAAGCAGCGCGAGGCAGAGCACGACGACTGGCTCGCAAGGCAAAAGCGCGAGCTCGTGGCCACGCGACTCCAGCGCGCACTTGCTCGCGAAGCAGGAGCGACAGCGCTGGACAATGGACTGCAGCCAACTGAAGACACGCACACGGGTTACAGTCCCGAGCGTGGCTTTGCGATCGTCTGGGACTTTGCAACGGGTCTGCCTGCGTCCGCTGAGCGCATTCAGGTGCGACGCCTTCATCCCTTGCTTGAGCGTCCAACGCTGTGAGCTGACGCTCGTAGCGATGCGCAGGCGATGTACGTTGTGTTTGAGGGCAAAGTCCTGCGCACGCCGTTCAGAGCGCTCGCGTCTCAAGCGTGTGAAGCACACGGACCGACGCACAAGCGCTGTCTCTTTGCCTCGAGCTGTCACGTGCGCGCCATGCCAGCGACGCCAGAGCTGCGCGTTGTGGTCGAAGTGAGCGACGCGATGCGGTGGATCGTGTGTGTATGACGAGGCGTAGTCACTGACGCTATGCCTCTTTTTGTGTGTTGCGATCTGAAGCTCTCGACCGAGACGACACAAGGCGCAAAGAGCCTCGGGTGGACAGTGATCGACGCGTTCCGCGACGTGACGCTTAGCGTCGGACGCTTCTACGTCCCACTGCGCCGGCCGCCGACTCCGGATCCGTCCAAAGTCCTGCTCTCACCTGCAGTCGTGAGCCAGAGCAGTACGTGCGGCGACGCGCTCGTGTACTTTCGCATCGTCCATGGCGACGTGGCAGTGCACGCAAGCGCCGTGGCAGTCGATCCAGATGCGCACGCAGGTACCGAGTCCTCTCGCTCTCATTCGCTTGTACACGCTGTCTGACGCGTCACGATGGCGCGTGCGCAGGTCTCTACCGGAGTCTCGTAGCGCTAGGAGGCAGCGAGAGCGCGAGTGCCGCTCTTGCCAAGTCAGAGGTCGCTGTCAAGGCATCTGCTACTGCTACTGGAGCTGCTGGCTCGAGTGCGCTGCCGCCAGAGCCACTTGCGACCACAAAGCAACAGCAGCCAGCAGCAGCAACTCTCGCACCATCGATCTCGAGCGAAGACCTGAAGGCGCAGCTATCGCCCGAGCCACTGCCGCGACGCGCGTCTCGTGCCTCGGAAGCTGTCGACAAGCGCGAGAACTTTCTCGACCTCGATCGCTTGCGCCAGCTCTCAACGCCATCGTCGCGACCAGGTACGATGCGACCTGCGTCCACGTCGATCGCTGCAGGCGCAAAGGACCGACGTCGACTCGTACCGGTCGACGAGAGCGACAGCGACGCAGACGTCGACGCGCCGTGGATCCACGTCGACAAACGCCTCGAGCGCCGTGTGCACATCGCAGACGCCAGCAGTCTCTTTGAGCCAGGCGACGCATTTGACGTCGCGATCGACAGCGCACGCTGCTTACCCGACAGCGTCACGCTCTCGAAAGTCACAATCGCTGCGCTCCACGCGAACAGGACGCAGATCGCGACTGCAAACGGCTCGGCGTTTGCAGTACTCGACTCGGACGTGCACAGTCCGTCGTTCGACCTGGTGCGCGCTCTGTCCTCACGTCGCGTTGTCCTTATGTGGGTCTGAGAGGTCACGTCTTGACTGGATGAGCTCACGTCTCGCGTCTCGTGCCTCGTGCTTCTCTCTCTCTGTAGTACGTCGAGTACCGCGAGAAGACGTTCAATCCGACGCTGACGCTCGTGATCCGCGTCGATACGTTCGAAGCGCACTCGCAGCGGCCTGTGATCGTCGGCTACGCGCTCCTGCCCGTGTTCGTGGACATTGAGACTCAGGAGCAGCCGTCGCGACCGAGTGTCTTGCAGTTCGTACTCAACGATGGCGGCTTCCAGCTCCCGCTGTTTGCGACTCTGCCGCTCAGTGACGCGTCGAGTGACGTGAGCGCAAAGCTCGGCGCATCGTCAGTGCGAGTCCCGTGCGCGACTGTGCTCGTGCGCCTGAAGCGCGCCAAGCGGGTGCGAACACGGCGCATTGCTTGTGTCGTAGCACTGCGTCTCTGGTGCTCTAACATCGTTGTCTGTGCTCTCTGGCGTGTCGCCTCCTAGTCTCCAGACGGTCTGCGCGTGCTCTCGCGCGCCGACGTGCCAGAGACTGAGTGGTCGGCGCTGGGACTCACAGAGACTCCGCCAGCGTACCACTTGCGCGTCTACGACTCGAGCGGTTGCGTCCCGAGCGCAGTCGAGCAGAAGATGTACCTCTCACGCGTACGTCCACTGCCTCTAGTGTGTGCTTGTGTAGATGATGCGCTGATCACAGCAACTGACGATGACGCCTTGTGTAGCAAACGCGCACTCGGGAGACTGGGGCTCAGTGCCTCCAGCGCATCACAGCGCTTGTTGGCAGCGACCCGAGAGCGCAGCTGCAGAGCAAGCCGCCGCACTTCCTCGACCTCAGTCGCGCATTTGCGTACGCGCCAGCGATCGGCTTTCGCGTCGCAGTCGACGGACTCCACAACGTCCGAGCGAAGGCACCTGGCGCAGTCTTCCGAGTGCTCTTCTGCGTCCACCCGCCAGCGTCGTTCTACCAAGACGTGCGGCTCACAGGCGACACGCACTTTACGACGACGCTCGACTGGACGAGCGCTGCGACGTCGCCCGAGTTCCGAGACGGCTTCCTCGTACGCATCTCGACAGTCTCGCGTGCGCATGTGAGTGGATCTGAAGCTCTGACACGCTCACGCATTCGCTCTTTGTGGCTTTAGACGTTCCGCGATGTCCCTGCGCAGCCTGATGCTGCTCTAGTGCTGGACGTCCGCATAGTGGCGCGGTCAGCCAAGACTGGCGCGTTGACGTCGCAGCCGTTCGGCTGGACGTTCCTCCCAGTGCTGAGCGACTCAGGAGCTGTCGCAAGCGCAAGCGTCCAGCTACCGCTGTTCCAAGGCGCAGTCGACCTGGTGCGTTCATCCATGTGTCTCTGTCTCTTTGTGAAGGCGGGATCCACTCACGCACAGTGCTGCACTCCTGGCTGCGATTGTGCGCACTAGTCGGTGCTCAAGACTGGCGCCGCGAGTCTCCGTGCGCTCGTCGACGAGATCGGGGCTGAGAAGCGTAAGCTCCAGCTCGTACCGATCGACGGCGCCTCTGTCTTTGTGCGTCTCGAAGACCCGCAAGTGCCGAGCGTTGCGTTCCAAGCACTCGTACGTCCTAGCGTGCTGTGCTTCGCTTGTGCATCTGCTACCGACTGACCGGCTGACTGACTGACTCACGTGACCACTAGACAAACGCGAGCGTGTCCAAGATGGTTCCGTCTCGAGCGCTTGCAAAGCTGAGCTACGACAGCGCCAAGGTCGCAGCGGCCAAGAAGAAGGCGCCGCTGAGCAAGCTCGTGCCTGCGAACGTGACGGAGAAGCAGTTTGAGAAGGAGCTGAACGAAGCGTTCGCGCAGGAGATGGAGATCCACCACTACGCGTTCTAGCGCATGCGTCTCAGTCGTAGTCGTAGCAGTCGTAGTCGCACATGGGCATTTTGAAACGACACCACGAGTCGAGACACCTCTTGTCATGCGAGCGCATCGTCCAAAGCCCAAGCGCAAGCACGGCAGCGCTGCGGCAGTCGCGCAGCTCGAGCTCGATGACTTTGACGACGTGCAGTACAAAGCCGAGATGGTGCGCACGTTCACAGCTGCACCAAACGACGATGACGACGACAGCAGTAGCGCGAGTGCACTTGAGCTCGCGTTTCTCGCGCTCGTGTTTCTCGGCGTGCTCGGCGGATGCGTGCTCATTGGGTTTGAAAGCGACGTCGCGCTGTTCTCGCGCGGCGCATTGCAGTATGCACTGCCGATTGCACTCCTGCCGCTCGCGTTTGTACTCGCGCTGCACGTGTGGGAGCGAGCGAGCGTACCAGCACCGCATCTAGCTCCGCGAGCTGTCAAGAGCAGCATGGATTGTCACGAGCAGCCGACGCAGCATCCAAGTGACAGAGATCGCCTGACACAGCGAGACAAGCATCGTGGAAGCGTGATCGCCGCACACTAGACGAGAAGGACGTCTATCGAGACGAGCGAGCGAGCGAAGCCATGATCGGCACGAGCACGAGCAGAGGCATGAGGACTATGCGCAGAGCTTGAGCGGCACAAGTATCCAAGCGTCGTGAGACTGCGTACTTTTGCGCATACATCATCTATTTGTACTGTGTGAGTTCAGTTATACACGCTTTGTCTCTCGCTTAGATGCGCAGTAGCCTGCCCATACATTTGCAGTGTCATTGCCATCGGAGGCATCTGCATCTGCAGACGATCGACTGACGGATCGACCAGGCAGGCAGTGCGTGCGACGCGAGCGCCTCGACGATGGCGGTGATCACGTTCACGCCGCTCTATGGCGTGCACTCGAGCGACCCGTGCTGCGCGTACTTGCTCGAGATCGACGACGTCTGCATCTTGCTCGACTGCGGCTGGACCGACCAGTACGACACGGAGCTGCTCAAGCCGCTGCAGCGCGTGATCGACCGCATCGACCTCGTGCTCATTTCGCACTTGGACGTCGCGCACATGGGCGCGCTGCCGTACGCGATCGGCAAGCTTGGCTTGAAAGCGCCCGTGTACGGCACGCTCCCAGTCCACCGCATGGGACAGATCGCGCTCTACGACGCGTACCAGGCAAAGACCAAGAGCGACGGCGACTTTGCGCTCTTTAGTCTCGACGACGTCGACGCTGTGTTTGAGAACTTCAAGCAGCTCAAGTACTCGGAGAAGCTCACGCTCACGAGCTCGGGCGAAGGCATCGTGATCACGCCGCACGTCGCAGGGCACTTGATCGGCGGCTCGCTCTGGCGCATCGAGAAAGAGACCGTGCGTGCTCGCTTGTGTCATCGCTTGTGTCGATGACGTGTGTGCAGCTCACAGTGCTGTACCTGGCAACTGCGAACAGGACGACATCATCTACGCAGTCGACTACAACCATCGCTCGGAGCACGTGCTCCAGAAGACGATCCTGGACTCGTTCACGTACGTTGTCGTGGTCGTCCTAGCGCACTCTGGATCGCTCAGACTGGCGTTGCTCACGCTTGCGCTCTGCTGCTTGCTACTATCGCTGCTGCTACGATCGCTAGACGCCCGACGCTGCTGATCACCGATTCGATGAACATCCACACAGAGCAGCCGAAGCTCAAGGACCGCGACAGCAAAGTACGTCCTTGTCTCTCTCTCTTTGTAGAGTAGCTGGTCTATCGATGAGTGGTGAGAGTGACTGACTGAATGACGAACGATCGCTTGCACTCGGTCGTAGATCATGGTCGAGATCCTCAAGACCGTTCGCGGCGGCGGGAGTGTGCTGATCCCGACCGACAGCTCGGGTCGCGTCCTCGAGCTCATGCGCGTCCTGGACCAGTACTGGATCCAGAACAAGTGCGTCGCTCAGTGAGGTCTCTCCTATAGCGCTGATCGTCCAGTCAAGTGCTTACTGTCTCGAGTGTTGTGTGTGTGTGCCTCGACAGACTCAAAGACCCGATTGCGCTGCTCCACGACATGAGCTACTACACGCCCAAGGCCGCACAAGCGATGCTCGAGTGGTGCAACGAGCGCATCGCCAAGAACTTTGACGTCGGGCGGCAGAACCCGTTCCAGTTCACGCACATCCACTTGATCCACAGTCTCGACGAGCTCGACGCGCTCCCGAGTCCCAAGGTGCGTTCTCTTGTGTTGCAAGTCTCGCTGCTCGTGCTGCGACTGACGCATATGTGTGTCTTGCAGGTCGTCCTCGCGACGTCGCCGACGCTCGAGTGCGGCTTTGCAAAGGACCTGTTCCTGCGCTGGGCACCCGATGCGCGCAACAGCATCATCTTCACTGGCAACGCGCCTGCCAAGTCGTTCGCAGCGCGCGTGATGGCGCTGAGCGACGATCGGTCCGGCAACCGCGCGATCTCGTGCATGGTGCGTCTGTCAATTGGTCCGATGGCTTGACGCGTTCCTGGTGCTCATGGCTCTGGATATGCATATGCATGTGCTCTCATATTCTGTTATTGCAATATGTTATTGGTATTGATATTGATATTGTCGATACCAGGTGACGGAAAAGGTGTTCCTTGAAGGCGCAGAGCTCGCGTTGCACGAAGCGAAGGAGCGCAAGCGCCTGCGCATTGAGGCAGAGAACAAGGCGAAGGAGATGGAGGAGGCGGCGATGGAGGACATGATGATGGGCATCGAGGACTACGAGTCCGAGGACGAAGAAGAAGCTGCAGACGCTGCGAAAGAAGGTCTGTGGTGTGAAGAGCGATTTGGATCGCACAGCGAAAGGTGTGCTGACGGACTCACACACTCACGCATGCGTCTCTCTACGGTGTCACCATTGTCTAGTCCAGCTCCGCGGGACGTTCAAAGTCGGTCTCGGGCAGTTCGCTGCTGTGCGGTACCCGATGTTCTTTGCGACGGAGCCCAAGATCGAGTGGGACGAGTACGGCGAAGTGATTGAGCCGGACGACTTCAAAGACGCGGCGCTGCTCGCGAGTCGCCAGGCGCGGCGGAACCTCATGGAAGACGCGGACGGCGACGCTGCGATGGAGAACCAAGAGGAAGAGGAGGCCGACACGCGTCCGACCAAGACTGTCACGTCGGAAGTGACTGTGCTCGTGCGTCTCGCTCTCTCTTTGTCGCTCTCATGGATGAGCTGTTGGATTGGCTCTTGAGGACGCACCTACTGACTGCTGACTACCGGCTGCTGACTGCTGCTGTTGCCTTGATGCGCTAGGTCGCTGCGCGCATCATGCACGTGGACTTTGAAGGCGTCGCGGACGGCCGCGCGATCCGCAACTGCTTGAGCAACGTCAAGCCGCGCAAGCTCATTCTCGTGCACGGCACGGACGCGACGACGAGCGAGCTGAAGCGGTTCGTCGAAGCGTCGATTCCGCTGTGCGAAGCCGTGTTCACGCCGAACGTGATGGAGTGCATCGACATTGAGTCCGACACGAACGTGTACAAGCTCGCCGTGAAAGAGGCGCTGTACACGTCTGCGGTGTTCCGCAAAGTACGTTGTTGTGTGCTTGCGTACGTGCGTATGCGGACGTTGTGCGCTTGGACGGATGCTAAGTACGCGCGACTGGACAGGTCGGGATGCACGAAGTCGCGTACGTCACAGGCCAGCTCGCACTGCCGGAGAACAGCTCGGTGCCGGTGCTCCAGCCCGTGAGCGGCCACGACAGCCGCGCGCTTCATGAGCCGATGCTCCTGAGCGACGGCAAGATGAAGCTCGACTTGATGAAGCAAGTACTCGGGAAAGCGGGCTTTGACGCCAAGTTCCGCGGCGGCATGCTCGTGTGCAACGACGGCGTCGTGCTCAAGCGCGCGATGAACAACGAGATCGTCGTCGAAGGCGCGCTCTCGAGCAGCTACTACCGCATCCGCGACTTGCTGTACGAGCAGTTCACGCTCGTGTAGGTCTGTAGCGTTGATAAAGAGGTTTCGCGCCCTCTCGATTTCGCATTGACGATATGAGCCATACAATTTGCAAGTCGTTGGCAGCGCATACAATTGCCAAGTCACGGTACAAAAGCGAGCGTCCCCAGTCGTTCGGTGGCGTAGATTGACTCTCGACCGACCGATTGACCGACCGACGACGACGAGGAGCGCGCATCTGTCTAGACATGTTGGCGTTGCAGCGGCGTGCAGTGGCGCGCGCGGCGCAGTTCTCGACCGCAGCAGCGGCATCGGCGACGCAGGAGGCGGCAGCGAACTTGCCGCTCCGCGTCGAGCTCCGTGAGACCGAAGGCTCGCGCGCAGCGCGTCGTCTGCGCAAGCAGGGCTTCCTCCCAGGCGTTCTCTACGGCGAAGGCAGCGATGGCGTGACGGACAAGGTGCTCGTGTCGCTCGAGACGCGCGCGTTCGAGAAGCTCCACCGCAAGCTGTGGACGTCGGTGGAGAACCAGGTCTTTGACTTGACTGTCGGGGACAGCGCGACGCCTGTGAAAGCGTACATGCGCGACCTGCAGCTCGACCCTGGTACGTCCTTCTGTTGGCTATGCAGTGTTGCGGCTGTGCGATCAGCAGCCAAGTTGCTTGCTCATAGCAACTGCAAAGCAATGCCCATGCGCTCACACTCACACTCATACGCTTGGTGCGTCTACCATCAACAGTGACGGACGTGCCGCTCGCAGTCAACTTCATGCGCTTCAAGCCTGGCCGCAAGCTCTCGATCCCGATCACGTACTTGAACGAGGAGGGTAGCCCGGGTCTCAAGCGCGGCGGCTACATCAACCACATCCACCACGAGCTCGAGTGCATCATCAACACAGACGCGATCCCTGCGACGCTCCAGATCGACGTGAACGGCTTGCACGTGGGCGACAAGATCTACTTGGACGCGATCCAGTTCCCGGACGGCATCGTGCCAGCGATCCCCGCCGGCTCGATGGTCTCGAAGATCGCAGGTCGCCGTGGTCTCATCCCACGCGCCGAGCCTGTCGCTGCGGTCGTCGAAGAGGTCGTCGAGGAAACCGACGACGCCGACGAAGAGTTCGACGAGTGGAACGACATTTTCTAAGCGCGCCACAGGCCTCATGCAAGAAGAGGAGCTCGACAACCTCGGGTTCCACGAAGAAGGCAAGCGCGCGCGCGAGCGAGCACGTCTGAGATCGCGCGCAGCAGCAGCGACGACGGCGGCGATGCACTGGACAATAGAAAACGTATTCGCGAGGCTCGTGGCTTGATGCGCCGTGTCTCGTTCTGGTGATAGGAGGCTCGTCTTACGCAGCGTCGTCCTTGAGCTCCTCGTCCGCTGCCTCTGCTCCTGCGGAGCTGCTGACTGTCTGCGGTTTGAAAAAGTCGGCGCCGCTTGGTCGCGCAGCCGCACTTGCGCTGTCGTCCGTCGCGTCGCTCGCTTGCTTGGCGCGCGACGCTTTCGTCTGCGGCGCCGGCGGCTTCACGTCTGGGAAGTCTTCGCGGAGCCAGTCGAGCGAGCCGGTCGCTTGGATCGCGCGCGTGACGTCCGAGGCTTTGATCTGCCGGCGGTTCTGGAAGATCGCGTTCTCGTGGCCTTTCATTGCGAGGAACTGCACAAACAGCTCCTGTGTTCGCACAGATGCAGTCGGTCAGTCATCAGAGACCATTGGCAACGAACAGGAGAGTAGCAGTCGCATGCAACTGAGAGACAGACGTACAGTCGCCTTGGTGATCGCAATGAGCGCGTCACGGTTCACGCGTCCAGCGTCCGGGTCAGTCTGCATGATCTTCTTCACGCGACCTGTGCACGTGGTACGCGCGTCGCTCCAGTGAGCAAGCGTCGCACGCAAACGCCTGTACTACATACAAGCCAGTCAGGCAGGCAAACCAACGTACTCGGTGGGTACACGCAGGCGTGTGTCGCCGCAGCAGCGCTGTTCTCGTCGTTGTTCTCTCCATCAGCGCTCGCTTGTGCTGCTTCGACAGGGTTTTCAAGGAGCTCCTGCGCGTACCGCTCCTTGTCTTTCGCTGCGAGTTGTGCGTAGTGCTACGAACCGCAACACGCCTGTCAGCTCTGGTTGCGCGGTGTGCGTTTGAACATGAGACGACACTATCGACTCGCAGCATAGCGCACCTCGCGCTCTTGCTCGCTCAGCTCTTTCCACTGCGCGCTAATGAGCTTCTGGATCTCGCCAATGCGCAGTCCTGTGTGTTGCGGTGGCAAGGCAAACAAGCACGCAACGTGTGTCCGTCAGTCAGTCTGTTGGTCGCATTGTTGTCTGCTGGCGGCAGTAGTTGCTGCAGATCAACGCGCCTGGATTCGCCTCCGTGACTTGCTTTCGCCGGTCGTTGCAAAAGATCATGTACGAGCTGAGCGCTCGCTTCACTGGCGCCATGGTCGTCGTCGTCACGCAGCAGCAGCAGCAGCTCGTCCGGCAGTAGCTCAAGTGTCTTGTGCTGTTGTGCGCCAATTCAATTGTCGTTTTCATATGTTTTAGCGGCAATTGTTGTGGCGATCAACTGTCCGATCTTGTATTCAAGGGCGATACAGTACAGTCACTTCAGTTCACTCGACCACCACATCACATCAAGAACGAACGACCCGCAATGGGCTCTGGAAGCAGCAAGAGCGCTGCACCACCGCAAGGAGCAGCAAGCGCTGCAGCCCATGGCGATGCTAGCAGCAGTAGCCAGTCGAGCGCGGTGTCGATGCGCGATGAAGCCATTGGCATGGTCATCGACGGCATCGTGCTCTACGGCATGTTTGTCTCGGCCAAGTACCTCTACAAGGTCAGTTGACTTGGCGTGGCAGCAGCCGCAGTAGCTCGCTGTCGAGTGCATTGCCGGCAGCGCTTGTCTCATTGCACACGCGCGAGCACATACTTACTATTGCATCTATGTGTGCACGCATGTAGACGCTCAAGCCCATGATGGACGAGTTTCGCCAAGGCGAGAGTGGCAAGTCGAAGCTCCATCGCCGTCTCGATCGCTCTGGCCGCGCAGTCTTTCGCACGACGCACTACGAGGAGATCATCGCCGGCGACATTGTCGACCCGCACGACATTGACGTCTCGTTCGCAGACATCGGCGGGCTCGAGCACCAGAAGCGCGACATCTACGACCTCGTCGTGCTGCCGCTCAAGAGCCCCGAGTTCTTTGCGTCGCGCGGGAACTTGCTCGCTGCGCCAAAGGGCATCTTGCTGTACGGGAAGCCCGGCACTGGCAAGACGATGCTCGCCAAGGCGATCGCGAAGGAGTCGGGTGCGTTCTTCATTGACCTCAAGATCAGCACGATCATGAGCAAGTGGTTCGGCGAGTCCCAGAAGCTCGTGCGCGCCGCGTTCTCGCTCGCGCAGAAGCTCGCGCCGTGCATCATCTTCATTGACGAAGTCGATTCGTTCATGGGCAAGCGCGGTGGCGCGTCGGACCCGACGTTTGCGTCCATGAAGACTGAGTTCCTCGCGCTCTGGGACGGCTTCACAGACGTCAGTAGCAACAGCGACGCTGGCTTTGGCGTGATCGTCATGGGCGCGACGAACCGCCCAGGCGACGTCGACCCAGCGTTCTTGCGCCGCATGCCACGGACGTTTGAGATCGGACTGCCGGACCAGCACCAGCGCGAGCAGATCCTGCGGATCAACCTCAAGACCGAGCGCCTCGAGCCGAGCTTTGATTTCCATCAGCTCAGCGTCGACACAGTGTACTACAGCGGTAGCGACTTGAAAGAGCTCTGTCGCGCTGCGCTCATGATCCCACTGCGCGAGCACATTGCGTTCGTGCGTCAGGCATCGACGCAGACTGCGCCAGGTGCACCGGCGCCAGAGATCCCGATGCGGCCGCTCGCAATGTCGGACTTTGACGAAGCAAAGACGATGGTCAAGCCCACTGGCGCGACCGCGTACGCGTACGAAGCCGCCCAGGACGCAGCAGGCGCGCCGCGCAGTGCTCGCGACGGCGCACCGTCGATCGACATGGACATGTTTGCGGCGATCATGGCCGCAGGGCTGCAGAACATGATGCAGTTCTCGCAGCAGCAGCCGCCGAGCCGCGGCAGTCGGACACTATAGAGCGAGGCGCCACTGCGGGGTCCTCAACGCAGCAGCAGGAGTCGGCGAGACCGAGGAGCTGTCTGCTGTCCACATACACACGCGCGCTGGCTGTCATGTCTAATCATCCAGTGTGCGGTTGTCTATCGATGTCTCTCTTCCTCTATCGCTCACACAAACGTGCGCGTGCGCAGCACAAAGCCGTCGTTCGTCGTCTGCCGCTCGACTTGTGTGATGCCGAGGAACGTCGGCGATGCCTCGGCGCTGTACACGCGAATGGTCTCGCCGTGCGCGAGCGCGTAGTGACCGCGAGGACACTCGATGCTCTCACCGCCGGGGACGACGTCGCTCGATCGGATCCACGCGATGCCGCCGATCTGCCACCGGTGCACAGCGCTCGGTGTGAGCTTGACGGACGCGAGGTGCTCGAGCGCGTGCTCGATCGGCTGCAGTGGGCTTGTGCCGTTCTGTCATGCACCACCAGAGCCATGGACACAGTAGGAGCGCACACAAGTGTGAGCAAGAGCGACGTCTCTGTAGCGATGGCGTCAGAGACACAGGACGCACCTCGAGTCGCGCGCGGATGTCGTCAAAGCTGAGGCTCGTGTCGAGCCCAAAGATGCCGCTGCGACTGCGCTCGAGCGCTGCGAGCGTCCCACCCACGCAGCGCTGTCCTGTGGCATTGCGAGGTCCGTCTGCTGCGCTGTGCTCTAGTGGCACGAGCAGCGCTTCACCGCATTCGCGAGCGATCGATCGGATGTACGTCCCAGCGCCGCAGACGACGTGGATGTCTGCCTGTCAGGATGGACGAAGCAGACAGTCATGAGACTTAATCGACGGACACGATCGATCGACTCGTGGCTGAGACGCACCTCTGGGAACAGACCAGGACGGAACGCGCGCATGTCGATCCGACTGATGTGCACGCGTCGCGCTTTCATATCCACGTGCTGTCGATTCGCAGGCGATCGCCAAGAGAACAAGAGAGAGCGTGAGTGCGTCTGCTGGTCACTCGTGTCATGTGCGATGCTCAGTGCACGGTATCTGCACACCTGGTTCATGCGCGCGAGCTCGTACAGCCGCACGCCATCTCTCTTGATCGCACTCACGCGCGGCGGGATCTGGTCGACCGCTCCGATGTATCTATCGCACGCAGCAGGAGCCGTAGCGACTGTGAATGTGAGAGATGGATGCATGCATGCAGATGGCCAAGTACCTGGTGGTGCTAGTGTCCTCACCGCTGCAGCGCAGTCTGCACTTGCGTCTCTGTGAGCCAAGGCGCGGCGTGTTCGCTCAAGACGTCACTGTGCAATACGCATTACATTCATACGTCAGCGTATCGAGCGTGCATATGCAGCTAAGCGATCGACTGACAGACGTACCCAGTGATGTCGTCCGAGTCGGTCGTGACGCCAAAGCGGATCACACCATTGTACGCTTTGTCGGACGTCAAGTACTGAGACGCACATACATTCGTGTGAGCCACGTGCAGTAGTTGGCGCACAGCAGTGGACAGCACTGCGTGAACGAGCAGAATCGCAGACATTCGTACCTGAAGGAACTTGGTGGCTTTGCCGAGTGCCATCGTGAGCACGCCTGTGGCCATCGGGTCGAGCGTGCCGCCATGACCGACCTGGCGCGTCCGAAAGAGCTTGCGCACGATCTGCACGCACTTGTGCGAGCTCATGCCCGCAGGCTTGTGCACGTTCAGGAACCCGTCGGTCGTCGTCGCCAGTGTCGCGAGCGGTCGGTGCATCCTCGGCATCAGCATCGCTCGGTCGATGCTTGAGTGGCAATGGTAGTACAGAGAAGCGCTTGAGTAAGGCATGGGGTTAAAGTGATGACCTGCGACATATGATACATCAAATGATAAAGGTATTTGGATGCACTGAAACAAGCCATTATTTTAAATTTACGCGCGAAGCGGGGTGAGAGCAATGACGACACGCATGCGCCTCACGAAGCAGCAGCTCCTCGACATCGCCAACAAGCATGAGCAAGACAAGACGCTTTCGTACAGCTCTCTCGCACAGTGGGCATGTACGCGATTCTCTCTTCCTCGAGCGCCAGGGAAGTCCACGATAGCGCGCGCGGTGAAAAGCAGAGAGTCGCTTTTGCGCATGTCGGCTGACTGTCTTTTGCGCAAGGAGGTGCGAGCTGCGTCCATGCTTCGCCTCGACGCAGCGGTGGTCGAGCATCTTGTGCTCGCGGAGCTCTCCGCCACGCCGATCTCCACTCGCCTCGTAATCGCACTCGCCTCGAAGCTCGCACTCGAGCTCGCCATCCCTTCGCGCGCGATGCCGCAGCTCAAGCGTAATGGCTGGCTGCGTCATTTCCTCGCGCTTCACGGTCTCCGAGTCAAGTGCGCGCACGGCGAGATATCGGCTGTCGACCCTGCTGCTGCAGCAGAAGAGGTCGCCCGGTTGCGCGACGTGATTGCTCGCTACCACCCCAGTAACGTCTACAACATGGACGAAAGTGCTCTGTACTACAAAGCGGTTCCTCGTGTCTCCGTCGTGCTTCGACGCGCGCCAGCATTGAAGATCGAAAAAGCTCGAGTGACGATTGTGGTCGGCGCGAACGCGGACGGGAGTGACAAACTGCCGCTTCTTGTGCTCGACAAAGCGACAACACCACGATGGCTGCGGCAGAAGCCCAGCTCAGTCAGCTACGTCAGGACACGCAAGGGATGAATGACAGTGTCAGTGTACCAGCGCTGGTTGCGAGAACTCGATGAGCGCATGGCAAGTGAAGAGCGGCGCATTTTACTCCTCGTCGACAACGCGCCGGTGCATGTACACAACGACCTTGACCTCACCCACATCACGGTCATGCACCTGCCCAAGAACACTACTGCCCTCTACCAACCGATGGACCAAGGCGTCATCGTGCAGCTAAAGCTCGGCGCCAGAGCGCGCCGAGATGACGCTGCAGTTGTGCGCTTTCTTGATGGCGACAGCCAACCCTACAAAGCGTCACTGCTCGATGGTGTTGAGTGGTGCGCAGCAAGTTGGGATGGTATTCCTACTTCAGTCATTGCGAATTGCTGGCGCCACTCGCAGCTCCTAGTCGATCGCATCAGTGCCTTACTCAAGCGCTTCTCTGTAGTAGAAGTGCTGGTAGTAGTTGCAGTCATACAATTTTGAAGGTGTTTTGGCTCGGCTTGGCTCGATAAAGAGAGTACCGTGAGGCTCTCCAGCATACAAATTTCAAGGTATTTTAGCCCACTTTGGCTCGCTTAGGCTCGTTAGGCTCGGAATAAACTGAAGATTGTGAAACTTAATAATTCTAGCCAATCACAGAGCAGCACTTGCGCGCTATCATCTTAAATACGAAATCGCACGTAAGTGAGTGAGCCAAAATGACTTGTTTTTTGTATTGAAGTGGACTTGACGGTACTACTACTACTACAGCAACCTGAAAAGCGCATTGTCATGAAGGTGCTCAACGTGGCCGAGAAGCCGTCGGTCGCCAAGGAGATCGCAAACATCCTCTCCGGCGGCCAGTTCCAGCGCGTACGTACAGCTGCTGCACGTGTGTGCTCACAGCCTCTTATGGGTCGCTCACGCACTGCTTGCTGCTTGCTGTTGCATTCAATCGATCGCTAGCGCCAGGGCTTTTCGCAGTACAACCCCGTGTACGAGTTCCCGTACCAGATCCAGCACCAGCACGTGCAGATGGTGATCACGTCGGTGACTGGCCACCTCATGGAGCTCGACTTTGACGCGAGCTACCGGTACGTCTGCACTTGATCTTTGCGTTCGTATGAGTGCTGCTGTTGTCCAACACTCACACGCTCATTGCCACTGCTTGTCTGCTTGGATGGATCGACCTACACACACACACACACTTGACGCACTAGGAGCTGGCACTCGTGCAATCCATTAGAGCTCTTCACTGCGACCGTCACGAAGAAGACGCGGAGTGACGAGACGCAGAAGAAGATCGAGAAGACGCTCGTGACCGAGGCGCGGCAGAGCCAGTGGCTCGTGCTCTGGCTCGACTGCGACCGCGAAGGCGAGAACATTGCGTTCGAAGTCAAGAGCGTGTGCGAGCGTGCGCGGCGGGGCCTGAACGTCTGGCGCGCGACGTTCTCCGCGCTCATTCCGCGCGACATTGTGCACGCTGTGCAGCACTTGGGGCGGCCGAACGAGCACCTCTCGCTCGCCTGTGACGCGCGGTCGGAGATCGACCTCCGCATCGGCGCCGCGTTCACGCGGTTCCAGACCATGCGGCTGCAGCGCAAGTTCCCGTCGCTCAAGAAAGACACTGGGAGCTCCGTGATCAGCTACGGTCCGTGCCAGTTCCCGACGCTCGGCTTTGTCGTCGAGCGCTTCCTCCAGATCCAGAACTTTGAGACCGAGGCGTTCTACCACATCGCAGTCACGCACCAGTGGCAGCAGACCGAGCAGCCAACATCGCCAGAGACAGACGCCCCGATGACATCGTTCAAGTGGAAGCGCGAGCGCGTGTTCGACCGCGTGGCGTGTCTTTGTATCTACGAGACGCTCGTGGCGAACCCCGTCGCGCTGGTCGAGCGCGTCGAGAAGCGGCCGACGTGGAAGCGCAAGCCGCTGCCGCTCACGACCGTTGAGCTCCAGAAGCGCGCCTCGCGCTGGCTCCGCATCTCGTCCGAGCAGACGATGAAAGCCGCCGAGAGTCTGTACAACAAAGGCGTGCTGAGCTACCCGCGCACAGAGACCAACAAGTTCAAAGACGGCACGGACTTGGACGCGCTCGTGCGTCTCCACGAGTCGAACCCGGTCTGGGGCACGTACGTCGCGCAGCAGCTCCTCGGCGCGCGCAAGTACGAGGCTCCGCGCGCAGGCGGCGCGGACGACCAGGCACACCCGCCGATCCACCCGACCAAGAGCGTCCCGCTCGCGTCGATCGCAGACGAGACCGAGCGCAAAGTGTACGAGTTCGTCGCGCGCCACTTCCTCGCGTGCTGCAGTCAGGACGCCAAGGGCCACCAGACGAACGTCCAAGTCTCGATCGCGAGCGAGACGTTCACGGCCTCAGGACTCATGGTCGAAGAGCGCAACTACCTCGACGTGTACAAGTACGAAAAGTGGACAGCGTCTGCGATCCCAGTCTACGCACAGGGCGACACGTTCGAGCCGACGACGCTCACGATGGTCGCTGGCGCCACGGCGCCGCCGCCGCTGCTGTCCGAGTCCGACCTGATCGCAAAGATGGACTCGCACGGCATTGGCACGGACGCGACGATCGCGGAGCACATCAAGACGATCCTCAAGCGCGAGTACGCCGAGAAAGTGAACAACCAGACGCAGTTCAAGCCCACGACGCTCGGACTCGCGCTCGTGCTCTCGTACGAGCACATGGGACTCGACCTCGCAAAGCCAGCGCTGCGTGCTGCGGTACGTGTCGCTTATGTGTGATGGTATGCAGTAGTCTTTCTGTGACGACAAGCTAACACACGACATGGTCTGTAGATGGAGAACGACTGCAAAGCGATCGCGCTGGGGCAGAAGGACCACCGACAAGTCGTCCAAGCGTGCATGGAGCAAGTACGTCCTGTGTGTGTCTAGGTGACTATGATGATCGACAAGTCGTATTGAGGCATTCGCGACTGACGGACGCTCGACTGTGTTGTGCGTGAGCAGATGAAGCACATCTTTGTGAGCGTCGCGCGCAACGCCGAGGTCCTGGACCAGACGTTCTCCGAGCAGTTCAACCAGCCAGTGGCCGAGACCGGTCCTGACGACGTCTATCGTCCGCGTCCACCGCCACCACCGCCGTCCTCTTCGTCGTCAAATGACACGAGCCGACGACGACGAAGTACACACAGCGACCAGCAGCAGCAACCGCAGTGGAACAACACGAATCCGTACGCGCCGTCGCCAGACCGACGCCACAGCGATCCGTCTCCGTACGCGAGTCGCTCGGCGCCGCGACACGCAAGCACGAATGGCCCGTCGAGTCGCCTGCCACCGACTGCAGTCGAAGTGCCGCGGTGCCAGGACCACGGCCTCGAATGCGTCGAGCGCGAAGTCTCTCGCGACGGACCGAACAAAGGACGTCACTTCTTTGCGTGTCCACTGCCGCAAGGACAGCAGTGCGATCACTTTGCGTGGGCCGACGCACCCAGTGGTGCAAATGCCGTGCGGTGCGCGGGACACGACGAGCCGTGCAACGAGCGCGTCGTGAAGAAAGAGGGGCCGAACAAAGGCCGGACGTTCTACACGTGTCGGCGCGACGCGACCGAGACGTGCGGCTTCTTCCAGTTCAAAGACGAGCTACCAACCGAGTCGTCATCGTCGTCATCGTATGGACGCTCGGGTCCAAGCGCCAGTAGCGGCGGCAGTCCCGGCGCGCCGCTGTGCTCGGGCCACAGTGCGCCGTGCGTGCTCCGCGTCACGCGCAAGCAGGGCGACAACTTCAATCGCGAGTTCTACGTCTGCAGCCAGCAGGCGAGTGCGAGCTGCGGCTTCTTTGTGTGGAAGGACGAGGTCGGCGCCGACTCGACGCGGAGGCAAAGTCGCAGCAGCAGCAGCAGTGCGCTGCCGCGTGGACCACCACCTACGGCGAGTAGCACCCATGGTAACGGCAATGGCGCGCCGGTGCCGCGGTGCGGCTGCGGTCTCCTTGGGACGCTCTTGACGTGCCGGAACGGTCCGAACCAAGGCCGGACGTTCTACAAGTGTCCGCAGCAGCCGCAGGACCAGCAGTGCGGCTTCTTTGAGTGGGTCACGTAGTTAGCAGCATCGAAGCAATTGATAGAGAGAGAGACTCGTGAGCTCGTGACAGTGTCAACTCGTGGGTGTTTCGTACGACTTGTGCTTAGAGAGCGATCGGGTGCTCGAGACTCGCACCTGGAGCTCCGTCGCCACTCTCGATCATCGCTGCGACGACTGGCAGCACCGATGCGACGCCGCGCGTCTTTGGACACGGCGCGTCGCACGAGAAGAAGAACGCGCCGAGGAGCGCGATCTCGCTGTCTGCTCTGTTCGTCAGCCGTCGACTGCACTCGACGAGCTCGGCAGCGATGCCGACTGGGTCGTCGTCGCTGCGCTCGTCGAGCTTCAGCGCCATGTACTCGGAGAGCTGCTCGAGCGGATCTGAGAGCGCGAGGATGCGCGCCATGGCGTCGAGTCGCTGCTGCAGCTCGCGCTCGGCTTGCTCCATATGCGCCTCGAGCGCGTCGGCGCGTGTGAGGTATGCGAGCCGCTCGCGCTCGTCTGGGTCTGCTAGTCTCTCTGCGAGCGCAAGCGCTTCGAGCGTGCTGTCACTGCTGCTGTTCGTTGTAGAAGAAAAGACGTGGCGCTGCAGCTGGTCGCTGAGCGACGGAGCGTATGCGACTGCATCCGACGCTTCGTCGTCGTCGCCATACACGAGCGCCTCGGACGCTTCGTAGTCGGTCGCGATCGTCGGCACGAGGTGCAGGAAGTTCTCCATCTTCGGCTTGTGCGGTGTGCTGTTCAGTTTGATCGCCGTAACTAGTGCGACCTCCGTTCTTTTATCGCCGGGTTTTCCTATTTGAGGTTTCCCTTCGCTCACTTCCTGCTCCACCTCGGTCGCACGCATGCCCTCCGCGCATGCCGTCAGCTCCTCCCTGCTCATGCGCGCCCAGCGCACCATGCGCACGTGCGCGACGTCGCTAGTCATCGACCGTGGCTGGACCGTGGCGCGCGCTGCGAAGGAGCTCGGGCTCTCGCGCCGCGTCCTCACGAGACTCGTGAAGACGGAGCGCGCGGTCCGAGCTCTCTTGGGCGGCAAGCCCACGCGCACGCCGTCGCTTGTGGAAGACGTTCTGCTCTTCCCCAAGCGCGGCGTGTACCAGCGTCTGGCCGCCATCCTGTCCAGTGCCAAGAAATCGCTTCTCATATCTATGTACTGCCTGACAGACGTGAAGGTGTGCATATGTGTGTATGTTTTGTACGCCTGCCTACGAATGACTGACATGCTTGACTAACATGCTGCTTGTGCTAGCGCATGGGCATATCGCACTCGCAAGATGCGCGCGCTGTTCTGAGATCTCTGCTCGACGCTCGTGTGCGAGGTTGCACGCAAATGCATAAACACATCGAGCTCGTCTAGCACGCTCTCGTGGTGCTTGCGGTGCTTCTTGCGCTCAGCGCGGTCGCGACGATGGCGTCGGTGATGGCGGCCGTCGCCGTCGTTGTCGCCGTCGCTGTCGTCGCTGCTCGTGCTGCGGTCTCTGCGGCGCCTCGAGCGCTTGTGCGACGCGCGCACGTCCCTAGACTCGCTCGGGCGCTCATCGAGACGCTCGTCGAGACGGCGACTGCTGCTGCTGCTCGCGTTGGCAGAAGGCACTGGCGCACTCGGCTTGCCTGCCGTGAGCAAGTCGCTCTTGCGCGTCGCGACGCCGACCGAGTCGCGCGCTGTTGTCGCTCGACGCTGATTCAAGCATGTGTCGAGCGCTGCAGCTTCTATCGGCGCGTCCAGGGCTGGATCTGTGAGCGCGCTCGTTGTCGCGAGGAGCGCTGGCGGCTCTGCTCGCTTCGTTTCACCTGCCCATGCTTCGTGCGAATCTTCGTCAGATCGCATCGATCCTCTGCAGCGTCTGTGGGGCTGTCGACGGCACTGGCGGTGACGTCAACCACGGGCTCGCGAGCTCCGAGCAGCTCGGTCCACTCGCAGCGGCACTAGTGTCGCGCTTCATGCCATTGCGCGTCGTCGTTGCAGTTGCATCGGTCGCACGCGGCGCTCGCGACGACGTCGAAGTACTGCTGCAGTTGCTGTTGCTGGCGACTGGTGCTGCTGATCTTGGCCAGCCAGAAGCAGCTTGGGTGCGCCGCTTGGACGTCGACGCGCTCGACGCCATTCGACGGTGCTCTTGTTGACACACCGTTGCTCGAGCCGCGGCGAAGCAGCACTGTGTGCCCAGCTTCATCGTCTCGTGTGCGACCTGCGTTGACGGCTTTGACAGGATCGACTTGCCAGGACCTCGCAACACATTGGCAGCAGCACCGGCAGTCAAGCGCGATGGACGAGCGCTCGATCGGACCAAGGACGCCCAGCGACAGCGACAGCATATGAACTACTGACAAGGACTCGTGCGTCTCGCTTTATGTGCGCGAAAGTGTCCGAGCGAGCCACCGACACATAAGGCGCAGAAGCCGTGGCGACCCGTCTACCGCTGCCTCGAGCTCCCGTTCTTCACCGATCGCACGACCGATACGTTCGACTTGCTCTTTGAGCAATGGGACGCGTTCTGGCACCTCCATGGCCGCGCTGTGCGGGAGCGGTGCTTTTGGGCGCCGCTGCCGCCCGGGTCGCTCGAGTACGGCCGTCGCAGGCGCCGCCAGTGGCGCGCCGCGCAGTCGTTCCGCGCACTCGCAGCAGACCTCTGCGCGAAGCTCGGGACCGACGTCCTCACGCCGCTCGCGCACGTCGCGCACGACGGCTGGTGGTACCGCAGCGCGCCGCTCGTGCTGCGTGAGCTCTTCCTTGTTGACCGCCGCAAGTACGCGATGTACATGAAGCTGTATCCCACACGCTTTCCGCGCGGCTCGCGCTTTGAGCGGTCGCTGAACCCCGAGTGGTGCCTCGACGCTACGCTCTTGGCCGAGCGCAACGCCTCGCGACGCGCCGACTCGGTGTACAAAGCGTGGCAAGACGTCGCAAGTAGCGACGACGACGACGACGCGTGACTGCGTCTTTGCTCATGCAAGTTTGTGCGTGAGAGTGAGAGAGAGTGAGACTGAGAGTACGAGAGAGCGTGCGTTTGGACGGACAGAGTGACTCGTTCGGTCACGAAGATGTGAGCGCTGCGATCGTAGGAAGAGCAGCAGCGCAATGAGAAGCGTCGTCAGCTGAGCGACACTGTCCGTGGCTCCTGCTCTTGTCGTGTCTTCTCGTCGCTCGCACGCACACATTCGCTCACGCGTAGCTGCGCTAACATACGCGAGACCGCGATGCCGCCATTCCAAGCAAGCGTCCACTCGAAGTGGACATCTACGACCACGGCACGCAGTGGTATGGCCACCACATCTACAAACATCTTTTGCTTACCACGCAACGCCTACAACGACTGCTACGAGCGCCAGCATGTACCTGGATGCGCCGAGACGATGATGCAATGCTCCAGTCGCTGCTGACGCGTCCACGGGCGCCTTGGTCTGCAGGATGTTGCTCGTCGGGTTCGACTTGCTCGCAGGCGAGCTGCTGCTCCCGCCGAGGTCCGACGCCTTCACCTTTGCGGGCTCCGAGACCCAGTCGACGAGCGACGCAGTGCGTGAGTACGCGCACTTGTCGGCGTACTTGATCGGCACGTGCACGCACGCTTTGCTAAAGTACGCGCCGACGACGTCCGCGACGCTGGACGGGAAGAAGTCGCGCACGATTGGGAAGAACTCGCTCCCTTTCAAGCACGCCGTCGTCGCAAACAGCGTCGGGATGTCGAACGCGTTCGTGCGCTGCGCCAGTGGCAGCGCAGCGACCCAGCTCGCGGCGCGGTCGAGCGCAACGACACAGCCGCTCGCAGACGGCGCCGTGGCTGCAGCGACCTTGGCGCCGTTCACGTCGACGTACGCCTTGCCTTCGGCTTGGAGACACATCTGGTCAGTCGGGACCTGGAGGTTCACGATCAAGTCGGCGCCGAGCGTCGCCGAATCGTTCGCACGGAGCGATGTCTGCGCAAACGTGTACGCGCACGGCTGCGACGCGTTGCCGAGGAACGACGGCGTCTGGCGCGAGCACGCGACGTCGCCTGCGAGCTGCGCGACTTTCGTGACGAGGTCCGAGACCGAGTAGCTAAAGTCCCGGACTGCTGATGTCGCCCACGCGTCGCAGCAGCCGCTCGCAAACTTGGCGCGGAGCGTCGCGATCGCAGGCAGCAGCTCCATGTTCACGCACGGCACGACCTGGTCGACGTACAGGCTGCAGAACGTCTCGTACTCGTCGCTCGAGACGTTCCGCAAGAGCTTTGTGAAGCCCACGAGCTCGGTCTTTGCTGTCATGTTGCTGATCACGTCGCGCACGAACGGGAGGTTCCCGACCGTGCGCAGCGCCGAGCACTTGGGCGTCGCGAGCGCAGCGGTGAGCGCGTCGCTCAGCTTCGCGCCGTTGAGGTTTGCGAGGCACGTGCTCGCGTCGGACGAGAGCAGCGCCTTGCCGACTGCCGTGTCGGTGAAGAACATCTGCCACGTCTTGACAGCGTCCGCGCCGAACGTCGCGCTCAGCGGCGCGAGCACGGGCGCGAGTGGGTCCGAGAGGTTCGACGCGCACGCCGACACGAGCTTCACATCTTCCTGCGGCACAGCGCGCGCCGGCGCGCAGCAGACAGCGACCGCGAGCAGCAGCGCGAGCGCAGTGCGCACGACGAGCTGCATGGCGACGACGATGATTGAGAATGGCCAGAGAGTCAGCGCAGACACGCAAGTCCTGAATATCCCCTCGCTTTTGTGCCGTTGCTGTGTGACTTTAGTGACGTGCATTGTGTCTCGGTCAGGAGTCTCTACTAGTAACCGAGGCGCTCGCTGACTCCTGCTCGCAGGCTTCTCAACAGCAGCAGAGCTGTTCGCGATCCACTAGCACCTATGTTTCCGTATCGCAGTTGGAGTACCTGTCGATCCAACCTTACAACCTCTCAACGCGTAGGAAGAGTGCAGTCCGACTCGGTCTCGAGCTAGAACCCACCACGCTCGAAGGCGAACGCTTGGAGTAGCAGTGGCAATGCGCCAGCGCCGACGGCTCGGGACGCAACTACCAAATGTACGAGTAACCAGCCGGCGCGTCGATGCCGTCGTGAAGCGTGTCGATGAACTGATCGACCTGACTGACCTGTTGCATGCACGATGACTTGCAATGGCTCAACAAGCAATCAGACATGCCAACAACGTGCTTGCTCGGTGATGAAGCCAAGCCAAGACAATGAGGTCGGGCTCACCACGCCACTTCAAGGCGTTGCCATTGCCGCAACCGAGTGGCCATGCCATGTGCCACGCGCAGTGTCGATCACATGAAGCACATTTGCGGCAAGGCGATCCGTGTGAACACGATACAGGACAAGTCGATGCTCGTTGTTCTCGCATTGGTGCAACACATTGTCAGGAGGTCAAGAGTGTCCTTGCAAGCGAGATGATGCCTGAAGAACGGACGGATAGCACGACAGCTCGTTCTGCTGCAGTAGAGTCACTACATCACTACGTCACAATGCACACATTGGCATCGCCATCGCCATTGTCAACATCACCGAAACAAGCGCGTGAACACAGACGATGGCGCCTTGGGCTCGAGGAGCCCGACCAAGTCGGCGTGCTCGCCGCGCTTCGATAGCTTCACGGCTTTCCGGTCGACGCTCGCGCCGGCAGCAAGCAAGACGTCAATGACTTCGCGATGGCCTTGCGTCACGGCGCGGTGGAGCGCGCTCGTGCCGTCGTGGTTCTTCGCGTTCACGTCGGCGCCGTGAGCGAGCAGCACGCGCGCCGCCTCGCTCTCGCCCTTCCACGCAGCCCAGTACAGCGGCGTGTTGCCGTTCGACGTCGGCTCGTCCACACGTGCGCCGTGGCGCAGCAGCTCTCGGATCAGCTCGGTCTGGCCCTGTCCCGCCGCTTGGTGGAGCGCCGTCGTGCCGCTCACGCTCTTTGCGTGCACATCAGCCTTGCGCTCGAGCAAGGCGCGCGCAGCGTAGAGCTGTCCGCTCGAGGCCGCCACGACCAACGCCGTCTCGCCACTGCGGTTCCGCTCGTCCACGTGCGCGCCTCGACGCAGCAGCTCGGTGATCTTCTCGACGTCGCCTTGCTCGGCGGCGCGGTGCAGTGCTGGCGTGGCCGCTTTCGTATCGTTGTCGCCGCCAGCTCGAGCACTGCCAGTGGCAGGAGGAGGAGCGCTTGCCTTGCGTGTAGTGGCAGTAGCAGCCGTGGTCGTGGCAGCGGCTGTGGCTGTCTTCTTGACCGGAGCGTTGCGCTTGAGCGGCACGTTCTCGTTGCTCTCACCAGCAGCAGCAGCAGCGTTCATCATGGCTTGCTGGACCGTCAAGATGCGCGTCGACGTTGGCACTGGCGCTGCTTTCACTAATGGTGGCGCTGGTGGTGATGACGACTGCTTCTCGATGCGACTCGGCGCTTGCATGTCACGGCGCGTCTCAGTCCACAAAGCGCCACTGCTGTTCCCGCTGCTGTTTCCGCTGCTCGAGCTGCGCGACGACGTGTCCAGAGACGCCGACGTGCTTGCAGTCTTTGTCGCCGACTCGCCACTGCTCCGCGCACCAACGCGCCTCATCGTGACCACGTCGTCGTCGATTGGCACGACGACTGCAGGCGGCGCGATGGCCGAGACGATCGAGCCGGGTCCGCGCGCCGCGGCTTCCTCGCGCGCGAGCTTCCCGAGCGCTTCGACGACCGCCTCGAGCGTCGGCCGGTCCGCCGGCTCGAAGCTGCACATGCGCTGCACGAGCGTCCAGACGCGGTCCGGCATGTCCGTCGGCTGGTCCGGGAGCCCGCCCGACTTGACCAAGTCGCGCACCGTGTCGTCGTCGACGTAGCCCCACGGCACGTCCTGCGTCACGGCCTCGAGGATGCACATGCCGAACGAGTAGACGTCGGACCGAGCCGTCGGCGCGCGGCCGCGGAGACACTCGGGTGCGCGCCAGCGCACGGCGCCGGCTTTGACTGCGCCGGACGTGTCGCCGAGGCTGAGCTTGCTCGCCGAGAGCGTGCGGACGTAGCTGAAGCTAAAGTCCGCGACCTTGGCCGTGCCGTCGGCGGTCACGAGGATGTTGTCGCACTTGAGGTCGGCGTGCACGACGCGGTGCTCGTGCAGGTACAGCAGTCCGCACGCGGCTTCGCGCAGGAGCTGGAACGTGAACGCGCGGTGGCGCGCCGTGCCGAGGAAGTTGCAGAGGTTGCTGTTCGCCGCGTACTCGCACACGAGGAACGGCGGCGACGACACGTCGCACGCGCCGTACAGCGTGAGCACGTGCTTGTGGCGAAAGCCGAACCAGAGACCCGCCTCGTGGCGGAACTTGCTCAGCGCGCGCTCGCTCGCGCTCACGTTCTGGAGCGCGAGGCACTTGACCACGACCGCGACACCGCCGCGCATCGTGCCGTGGTGCACCGAGCCGAACGAGCCGCGCGCGAACGCCTGCGGCGCGTACTCGACCTTGTGCGGCGGGAGGAACCAGACCGGGACGCTCGGCACCGCCACGCGCGAGCACCGGATCACTTTGTTCAGCGCCGTGCGCACGACGTGCTGCTCGCCGTCCGACGCGCTGCTCGTCTCGAGCTCGTGGCGGAACACGCTCAGCGCCTCGACCTGCTGCTCGCGGTGCGCCATCGCCTGCGCCACGGTCGCGTCGTCCACGAGGTGCGCCTCAATCACGCGTGCCTGCTCCTGCTGGAACTGCGTCTGCTGCGTGCGGAACGCCTGCATGCGCGCGACCTCGTCCGCCATGGCGTCCATGTGGCAGAGGCTGAGCGCGCGCAGGAGGGCGGCCGTGTCGGCTTGCACGTCCGCGACCGTCGCGAGCACGCGCTTGTACGTCACGACGCGGTAGAGCCACGACTTGCCGCGGTGCTTCTCGAGGAAGACGCTGTAGTCGCCCACGAGCTGGCTGTACGTCTGCACGATGTCGTCGTTCGGGAGCGTCCCCTTTTGCTCCATCGCCTCGAGCTTGTCGTAGAGGAAGCGCAACTCGTCCGCCGTGCGCGCGCAGAGCTTCGAGCTCTCGTGCATCTCGCTCGCCGCGGTGCAGACGAGCTTGAGCGCTTCGACCACCGGGCGACCAACGCCTGGCGCCAGCACGTCTGCGAGTCCCAGTCCCATTGTCGCTTCGAGCGCTTTGTGCCCTGAGCGTCCTGAGCGAGAAGCAGTCGCCGCAAGTGCGCCGCTCGAGCCAAATGGTCGAATGAGTGAGTGATCAAGCACACAATCGACAGAAGGTCGCAATGGTGCGATACAGCACTCGATAGTGAACGCAAGTGCACACACGTCGCAGACGAGGTGATACAGGCGACGCAATTTGTCCCACTCGTGTACCCATCGAGAATGCTCATAAACGGACTGTTTTGGCTGCACTTGGCAAGATACGACCGACCGCTTCAACATGGACCACGTGCCAAGTGCAAAGTGCAAAGTGCCAAGTGCGAGCGATCCGATGTGCGGCACGAGTCGATCTGTTGGAGCTCAAGGCGACATTTACACAGTAGAGAGATCAGTCAGCCTACTAAGCTGCTCGCTGAGTGCGCAGAGCGAGTGACTAGCAAGGAACCAAGGAGGTCGCATTTGCTGATTGCCTTGCCTTGTACTGCTGAGGCATTGGTCCATGTTTTGGCAACGTGCCACAAACGTGCGTCAAACGCGCCGCCAGCGGTTTTCAACCCACCCATCTCTCAGCTCGTCTCAATGGGTCTCACTCCATAGTCAAGCCGTGATCAAACAATCCAAATCGTCGCGCGAGATTCAGTGCGACTTGACGAGGTATCTCTTGGATCACACATCAAAGTAGCCACTCACCACCGACCAGCAGCTCACTCACTCGCCAACAAGACTTGCACAACACACACAACGATCGATCCCAACAAGCAGCAGCACCACGGCAATGACAAGCGCGACGCCAGCAGCGTCGGGCGTCCGCGTGCCGGTGGACAACATCGAGGCCGTGGCGCGCATCGCGTGCCGACTCGACGCAGTTGGCGAGCGCAACACGCAGTGCCGCATCGTCTTTGGGCTCTCGTGGTTCCACATCCGACTGCTGCTCGTCGTCGGTCTCACGCGCTTGCTCGATGGCATGGCGTCACTCCTCGTGATCTTCCCAGACTGGAGCGACCTCACGTCGTATGCAAAGAGATACGATCGCGACTCAGTCCTCTGGGGCGTCTACGTTGCTGCTGCCATCATCGGCGCGCTACTCTTTGGCGTGCTGGCAGACAAGTGCGGTCGCCGTCCGATCTTCTTTGTCTCCACCGCGCTGTTCCTCTTCGGCCTCGCTCTCCACGGCATCGTCGAGACTGTAGCGATGGTCGCGCTCTTCCGTGCGGTCTCGGGTCTTGGCATTGGCGGTCAAGTCCCTGTCGCCTCGACGCTCGTGCTCGAGCTAGCGCCTGCTAAGACTCGCGGCCGCATGATCGTGCTGCTCGAGGCGTTCTGGGCGATCGGCTTCATGATCGCACTGGCGATCTTGTACGAATCGGCCGTGAGCATCTCGTGGCACTTGCCGCTCTACGCGTGCGCACTCGTCGTAGCGACTGGCGCGATCTACTTTGTCGTCCCCGAGTCGCCCAAGTGGCTCGCGAGCGTCGGACGATACGACGAAGCTGTCGCGATCGTCGAGCAGATCGAGCGCTCATACGAGCTCACGCCGTTCGAGGACAAAGCGACGCTGGACGACGTCGAAGCGTACTACGTCGCTGCGCCGCGGCTGTCCGAGTCACACATCAAGCGCGTGGCGCTGCTGTTCCAGCCGCCGTTCTTGCGGCGCACGCTTGTCCTGAGCGTGCTGTACTTTGGCATCTACGTGGCGTACTGCGTCTTCTTCGTCTACCTCGAGAACGTTGCGAAAGAGAATGCGGCGGACTACGAAAGCAGCAGGGTGTCCGCCGACATCTGGACCGCGAGCGCTGCTATCCCAGGCTGCATCCTCGTATCGCTCATGGTCCGGTCGTGCGGTCTTCGGTGGACACTCGTGGCGTGTCTCGTCCTTGCGAGCATCTCGTCCGTTGTCATGGGCTTCCACGTCGGTCTCGCAGCGGCACAAGTGAACGGCTCGAGCGCTTGCCTCTCGTTCTTCCTCTTTAGCGCCATCGGCTGCTTGAGCGCGTACGCGCCAGAGAACTACCCGACGGCGATCCGAGGCACCGGCGCTGCGTTCCCGTCCATCTTCAAGTCTGTCGCGGTGCTCACTGCGCCGTCGCTCTGGAACGCCATGACCGATACCAAGAGCGCGTACATTGCGAGCATCTTGTTCGATCGCGACATGGAGCTCCACGCAACGGTCCCAATCACGTGCGCGATCGTCGGTGTCACGTGTCTCGTTGCGCTCGTCTTTGGCTTCGAGACCAAGCGCAAGGACATTGAGACGTACGACGCGAAAGCAGCGCGCTCGAGCGCCAAGGACAACGCTGAAGGCGGTACGTTCCACCGCATCGACACGCCAGGCACAGTATAGCAACAACGCCGAGGACACGACGGCACCTGGCGGTTGAGCGGCGTCGATGGAGAGCAACACACGAGACGTAGACAGCGAAGTATGAGAAATGGCGAACAAGACTGAGTGCCAATGCGTCGATGTGAACTTCCAAGACGCGCGATGAAGAGGCGAGAGGGACAATGCTGATCGAGTTGGCTGCTCGTGACGAGCTGCCTAGTTGTCACCTCGCCACTGTCCTACTGCTGCTGCCCAGCGCCAAAGAGATCGAACGCGCCATTGTCTGCGCCACTTGGACGGCGCACACTGCTGCTGCTGCCTCGGCTCTGCGTGCGCGGCGCTTCGCCAAAGAGGTCGTACGCACTTGACGCCTGGTCGCTCGTGCGCCGGAAGCGCAGGACCACTGGCCGCGGACTCTGGCTCACGAGCTGCGCAAACTGCGTCGTGTTGGTGACAGTCATGCCGCTCACAGCGAGGATCGAGTCGCCAGGCGCGATCTCGCCGCACGCGAGCGCCGGTCCTGGCGCGCCAGACGGCAGCGCGCAGAGCTCGCGCACAATCACAGCGCGGCCGCTCTGCTTTGCAATGATCCCGAGCGCGGCGCTCGTGAACACGACCTCGTACTCGTCCAGTGGTGCAGCAGCAGCCGTCGACGAGTGGCGACTGCTATTGTCAGCGCTGCTGTCTCGACGCGTACTTGCGCTGCCAAAGAGGTCGTACGTGGTTGCGTCTGCTGTCGTACTGGCGGGCTGGTCACTTGGACTCGCGTCGATCGACAGGCGGTGCGACGGCGGCGGTGCGACTGCTGCGCTGCTCGCGTGGCTCGGCGTGTGCGCTTGGATGTCGTCGCCGACGATCACGACGTTCGTGGACCACCACGACTGCGTCTCTTGGTGCGTGAACGTCGCCGTGTAGCCGAGATTCGCCTTCAATCGCGCGGTCTTGCGGGTCACAAACACGTTGCAGGCGTTCGACTGGACCGTGAAGTACACGTCACCGCTCGTGAGCAGCGTCGGCGTGTAGCCCCACGCAAAGACGACGACTGCGCGGTCTGCGCGCCACTCGGTCGTCTGCCCAAACGCCGACGCACTGCTGCTACTCTCGCCGACTCCAGCGAGCGCGCGGCGCCCGAGCGGCAAGACGCGGATCTCGGCGCCGTCGTTCAGTCGCGTGTTGAGCACGAGCGCGTGGCGCGAGTTGTTCAAGAGTCCGAGCGCGACGCAGCCGCGCGCTTCGAGGCCCGTGTGGTTCGAGTCCCAGTCAAAGACGAGGTGCCGGAGCTGGTCGAGGAACTGCGTGCTCGAGCGGCACTGTGCGAGCAGGCGCGAGTGCTTGTCCATGATCTGCGCGTTCGTCTGGAACTGGTACTGGAAACTCCGAGACGTCGACGTCGACGCTGCGAGCGACGGGTCCGTCTTGCCGAGGATCGTACTCATGAGCGATGACACGCCGCCAGTGACCATGCTCGTGACGAGTGACGTGACTTGGATCGACTCGATGAGCCCGAGCGCCTGGGACTTGACCGACTTGACGTAGAAGCTCGCGAGCGACTCGACGAGCGCCTCTTGCGTCGCCAATGCGTGCGTGAGCTTGTACGCGTCGAGCGTCAAGCACGCGTTCTCGATCTTGAGCTTGAGGTTCGCGAGCCAAAAGCCCTGCGTCTTGGCATCCGCGGCGCGGACGTCGCGCTTGTCGCGGCTAAAGCTCACGACGACGCGCACGGGTGCGATCACGCAGCTCTCGACGTAGAGCTTCTGGCCCGTGAGCGACGCCATCGACGCGTCGTCCTCTTCCGACGCCGCGCTCGTGACAAAGTACTCGAGCAAGTGCTCGTCGCGGTCACTCAGGAGCGATGACGCGGCGCGCGACGCAGACGAGAGCGAGCGGCTCTCAAAGTGCGCGATCGTCTCTTTCACGAGGCCGTTGAGGCGATCGACGAAGCGCATCGACGTCGTGATCTTCACGTCCTGGACTTCGACGCGGACCTGCTCGACGTACGTGTACTTGGCGTGCGGCTTCTCGACGTACGTGACTTCTAAAAAGTACTTTTCTCCGCCGCCACTGCGGTACGGATCGTACAGACCCGACCGAACCACGGGTCGGAGCACGATTGGGTCGCTCGAGTTGGCCAAGAGGTCGTCGATCTTGACGCCCATGACGTGCATCTTGGCTGACGTGCCGTGGCGCGAGACGTTGCTCTCGAGGCTGATGCGCGAGATCGTGAGGCGCGCGACGTGTTCGTCCGGCGCGTCGCTCGCACTCGTCGCAAACGCCTGGGACGCGCGGCCGAGTGCGCGGTGCTTCTCGGCGCTGCGAGGACCACCGCCACTGCCGCTCCCACTGTCGTCGCTCTGTCTCTTGTCTGCGACTGTCACAGTGATGCCGGCGATCTGGGTATGGAGCGTGAACGTGTCCCAGCCAGCGTGCGCGGCACCTGGCGCTGTGGCACTGACGCTGGGCGACGCAAGGGGCGAGCCAGCGTCGCTCGCCCCAGTCGCCTCCGTGATCACGACGACAAACGTCGACTGCGAGATGCTCCCGCGCTTGACTGCGACCTGGAGCGTCAGGCTCGGACGCTCCGCACTGTGGCTATGCGCCACAGCGGGGATCGCCACGTCGGTCGTCGCGACGTGGTCGACCGAGAACGTCTTACTCCAGCCAAAGTCGCTGTGCTCGGCGATCACGGATGCGTGGAGCTTGCAGCGCGCGCCGGTGACCCAGTAAAGCGCGTAGGCATCGCCGCGCGCGAGGATGTGGTGCGCCGTGTTGCCGTGGCCCTTGGCGCTCCCGAGCGCCGCGTCTTCGAGCAGCAGCACCGTGTGCGCCGTGCGATTGAGCACCAAGTACCGCGGAATGACGCTCACGAGCGTCGTGAGCGACCCAAAGTGCCGCGTCGCGTAGTCCGCCGAGACGCCAAACTCGTACAGCATCGTTGCGCCGTCGGCCATGCGCCGGTCGGACCGGAGCGAGAGGCACTCGTCTTGCCAGCTCAAGCGCCGCGGATCGGCCGTGAACCGCGACGACCAACTGCACGCGTCCATGCGCAAGCGCACGACCGGCGCACTGCCACTGCTACTCGCGTCGCTCGAGAACGCGCAGATCTGGGCGTTCCCGACGAGCGCGCGGGCTTCGAGCGGCGGGACGTACGCTTCCGCGTCTGCGTCGTTGCCGTACATGAGCTCCAAGCCCGTGCGGTTGATGAACCACACCTCGGCGTACAGGAACACGTGCATCGACTTGGCCGCGTACTCGACGACTTGGACCAAGAGCTTGAACGCGCGGCCGTCGAGGCGCTCGAGCACGACTGCAAAGACGTCGCCGGACGTCGTGCCGGGGTGCACGAGCTCGATCCACTTGCTCGGCTTGCAGCCCTGGACGCAGAGCTTGAACTGCGGCCGCTGCGTACTATCGGTCCACCAGATCCCGCTCGAGGCGCCGACGCCGACAGTGTTGACCTGCCGCGTCGTCGACGCATTCGGGCGATTGAGCAGCGGACTCTTGATGCGGTACTCGACGTCGACCGGCAGTTTGTTCACGAGTACGATCGGCTCCGAGAGCGACACGACGCGGAGCGACTGCTCGATCGCCAGCGCGACGCAGAAGATCGCGCTGTGGACGTCCGCGGCGCCGTTCGACGCGGCCTCGACCTTTTGCTCGAGCGCCGCGCGCGTCTGGACTGGAATCGGCGCGCTCCACGAGAACGCGTCGTCGATTGGCCGGACGCGGAGCTCCGTGCCGAGCGAGAGCAGCACTGGGATCGCCGACTCGCGCGCAGGGTCGAGGATGCCAATGTCCACGGGCGACGGCCACGTCGGGTCGTTCACGAGGAGCTGCACGGGCATCGACAGCGTGTTCACGAGCTTCATCTGCGACGACAGCGCCAAGAGGATGCGGCCGTCGACGAGCTTCGCGTAGCAGTTGAGCGTGAACTGCGACGTGCTGCCGCTCGCGTCTACGAGTGGGAACGCGCGCGACCCGAGCTGCTCAAAGATGATGCCTTGCACCGGCTGGAACGCCGTGTCGAGGAGCTCAATGCACAGACGCATCGTCTCGGCGCGGTCTGCAGATGCGTATGTGCGCACGACGCCCGCGCCGCGACCGACGGTGTGGATGTAGTGCAGATCCGCGAGCTCGCCGCTCGCGACAACGTGCGCAGGCGTCGTTGCGTGGCCGTTTGTGAGCCAAAAGCGTACGGCGAGACCCGTCTCGTTGCTCACGACGCACGGCGCGTGCTTCTTCTTCTCGCGCGCTTCACGGCTCCGCGGACTGTTGGCGCCGCTCGGGGACGACGCTGGACGCGCACCTGTGCCGTACACGCGGCGGTTCCACGCGCCACCGGCAGACGCGACGACTTCGAGGAGGCCATGCGTCACGAGGAGCTCGAGCGGCTGACCCGCAGTCACGATCACGTGGAGCTCATTGTCGCTCGGACGACTCGATGCATTCGTCGTTGCTGTGCTACTGCGCGGCGACGCGCTACTGTCGCTGCTGTAGATCGAGCCCTGGAGCGAGACGTCGAGGCCCCAGTCGCGGCACATCTCGTGCCACGTGCGCGTGTCCGGATTGTAGTACGACAGCATGAGCACGACGCCGCCGCCGCCCGAGAGCACCGTCGCAGGCGGCGGGAACGCTGAGCCTGCCGTCGGCGTCGGCGCGTACGTGACGTTCATAAACACGTTGCAGCGCTGCATCTGCATCTGCACGAGGCCCATGTCGCAGCCGTCGCAGTCGTTGATGACCGTCAAGCGCATCGACGCCACTTCGCACGTAAAGTACCGATGGATCTCCAAGTCGGTCGCCGCGAGCGTACTGCTCGAGCTCACGCTACTACTCGCAAACGCTTTTGGCGAGAGCACGCCGCTGGCGACTGGTGCGCTCGCTGCTGGCGCACAGGTGCCGCTCCTGTGCGCGTACTGCTCTAGACTCGCGTTGAACGTCCGGAGCGTCTCGAGCCCAATGCACGCGTCGTCGTACGAGACAAAGAGCTCGATCGGCGTGAACCGGAACGCGACGATCTGCTGCTGCTGCCCGGCGTGTGGGAACAAGTCGTTGATCTCGACGTGGAGGTCGCACGGCTCGAGGAGCTGGACCATCGCTGCCGCGTGGCCGTCGCTCGCGGCGCTGTCGTCGCGCACGTGGCAGCCCTGGCGGTTCGCGTGCTTCACGACGACTTCGATCGCGCGCGCGTCGACGACGACGCTGCTCTGGATGTCGAAGTCCGACGCACTCGACGCTTCGCGGCGCGCACTCGGCGGCTTCCACGTGTACTCGACCGAGACGTCGGCGCCGAGCGAGAGGCGCGGCGGATCGACGATCGCGCGGTCGAGCGTCTGTGGCACGTCGATCGCCAAGTGCGTCGCACAAACGCGGACGGTCATGGCGTACTCGGGTCGGCCGTCGCTGCTGCTGCTGGACGCGTCGAGCACCAACTCGGTGATGCTCTGGCGGCGCTTGAGCGGCGCGTCTCGACTGGTAGTAGCGCTTGGCTCGAACGCCGGCGACGACGACGGTGCGACTGTGAAGAAGTCGGCGAGCTGCAGCAGCGGCTCGGGCACGAGCACGCCAGTGGCGCTCGAGAGCAGCAGCTCGAGCTCGCACGTGCGCTCCGCGTCGTTCCAGCTGTACGACACTTGCGTCGGCTCGGTGGACACGACGAGGACACCAGGCGACTCGCTCGTGACGCGCAGCTTGGTGCGGTCGCTCGCGTCGGCGTCTATGAGGTGGCGAACGACGTCGTCATGCGGCGCCAGCTCCTGGACAACGAACGTCGCAATGCGCGCAGCGATGCGCGGGCTCGCGTCGCGGAGAAAGTGGAGCGACATCGCGACGTCGCGCGCAACGATCTCGCTCATCGCGCGCTCGTTTGGGCGGCTAAACGCGCGCGCAGCGCTGTCGACGACGACGCGGTCGAGCGCGTGCGTGTCAACTGCGTCGCTCGCTTCGTACAAGACGCACTGGAGACGCTGCATGACAAACTTGAGGTCCATCGTCACGGCGTCCAAGTCGGTGCGCGAGTACGAGTACGCGACGCTCGGGCGTCCAGATGCGTCGTCGTCCGTAGCGACGCGAGACGCGGCGACTTGGAGCTGCTCGGCGCCAAAGTTGTCGGTGATCACACCCACGAGCTGGACGTAGCTCTGGCGCTGGAGCAGCAGCACGAGGTCGGCCATGGCGACTGTGATCGCAAAGCGCGGGAGGTACGTCTCGTCGAGACGCCGGTCGGACGACACAAGGTCGTCAACGTCGACGCTCAAGTCGATCGGTCGCGCAATGACGCTCTGCGTCGCCATCGCAGCGCCAGTTGACGACGCAAAGACGCAGACGACGTTCACGCGCGTGAGAGCGACGTGCTTGTGGTCGAGACGGAGTGAGACGCAGTCGCTCGCGCGCACGACCGCCGCTGCGAGCGCTTCGTTTGGCCGCACGACGCGCTGACGCGACGCCACGGGACCTGCGCCGTAGTAGTGCACTGCGCTCGTCGGCGCGTGCGTGAGATGCAGGAGCGCAGCCGTGAGCTCGACGTGGTTCGGGTCCGTCATGCGCACTGGGAGCACGATCGTCGGCTGCGCGATCGCGACGTCAAACACGACGCTCGACTCGGCTTCGCTCAAGAGCAGCTGCGTCGCGCTCGCGAGCGTCTGGGTCACCATCGTGCCGAGGATGCCTTCAAAGAGGTAGTCGACGAGCTCGAGCACTTGCTGGTGGTAGTACACCATGCGCACGGGCTCGAGCGCCAGTGTGAGCACGCTCTTGGCACTCACGGCCGGGTCGAACGCGTACGAGAACGTCAGGAGCGCGGTGCGACTGCGGCGCGGCGACGCGCTCGCGTCAGTAGCAGACGACGCCGACTCGTCGAGACCCACGAGTGGCGAGTAGACGGGATGCTTGGCCAGGCTCAAGTCGGTCGCAATGAAGTTCCCGAGGTGCCCCGAGAGCGCGTACGCGAGCGCAGCGCCAGGAGCGTCGCGGCTCGCAAACTCGAGCGACGCGTCTTTCATCGCGAGCTGCACGAGCTGCCGCCCAACGTCGTCCTTGTTGAACGTCACGCTGAACTGGACCAACGACGCGCGCGCGAGGATCGTTGGGCGAGTCTCGGACGCAGACGTCGCTGCTGGCGAAAGTGGCGATGCGGTGGCAGTGGCGCTGTCGGAGCTGTGCCCGTCCACTGGACGAGAGTGCACGTCGTCTGTCAACGCAGGACGCGCTGGCGATGCCGTAGCAGCGCCACTTGGGAAGACGCCGCTCGCTGCGCTGTGGTGCTGCAGCGCGAGCACGTACGACGTCGCGATGCGGTACATGAGCGACATCGACGACGGGTTCCACTGCACGTCGAGGACGTTCACGCGGAGGTCTGCGACTGCGTACAGCGCCTCGCGCGTGTCGTCGTCACTGTACGCAGCGCTCGGAAGCGGATAGAGCGTCACGTCGAGTGCGACAAGATGCGTGTCGCTCGCTGCTGCGCCAGTCGAGAGGAGCTGCCGAAAGCGCGACGTCGGGTCGTAGAGCAAGTCCTCGAGCACGAGCGCTTGGAGCTTCGCTTGGACGACGTACTGCGTCGTGAACGCACTCGCGTCGCACGACAAGTGCGAGACGCAGAGGCGGAACGCGTCGCGCGCAGGCGACTCGCGCAGCGTCACAACGAGCGCACCGAGCGCGACGTGCACGTGCAAGTGGTGCTTGTCGACGACGCGCGACGCCGACGGCGTTGCAGCTAGCAGTGCAGCAGTCGGCGTCGCTTGCGCGTCTAGCGATGTACTTGCCGGCGCCAGGACAACGTCGTCGTGCGTCGCACGGACGGCAGCTTGCGCCAAGAGCGACGAGTGGATGCGCGCGAGCGCAATGAGCTGGTCCTGCGCGAGCGTGACAGCGATGCGCGGGATCGTCGCGCGCACCGAGACGTTTGGCTCGAGACTCATAGTCGCAGTGGCGCCTGGCGGTCGCAAACTGAGCGTCGGCGCGAGCGTCTCGACTGCGAACGCGAGGTTGAGCTGCTCCACGAGCGGTGCGAACGCGCGAAAGTCGCTGTCGTCTGCTGCGTTCAGCGCGTCGAGGCGCCCGAGCAAGAGCTGGACGTTCGAGACGTCGAGGCGCCAGCGCAGCGTTGCGGCGTCGGGCGCGACTGGGTCGCTCGCAAACGCCACTTGACCGAGGTCGACGACGACGACGCTCGTGTGCGGGTCCTCGACGCTCTCAGGGACGACAATCACAGGCGCGCTCATGTCGACTGCGACGTCGTACTGCATCGCGCGCTGGCTCTGCGCGAGCGTCGTGGCGAGGAGCGCCGAGTCGCTCTCGTCGTCGGCAAAGATCCAGTCCGAGACCGACGACGTCGCGAAGCTCCAGACGCGCTCGAGCTGCTGCTCGGGCAAGAGGCTCTCGAAAAAGTCCTGGACCGACAGCACGAACGACGGGTCGAGCATCACGCGGATCGGCATCGCCGCGACGCGGACTCGCAGCGTGGCGCTCGGTGCGGCGCTTGGCGCGTCGGTCGTTGGCGCGACCTTGGCGTCGATGCTCAGACACGGGAGCTTTGGGTTCGCGACCTTGGCGGCGGACGAGAGCGAGCAGAACGTGTGGAACGCCGTGCCTGTGGCCGCGCCGTTGAGGACCTCGAAGCGCTCGAGCCGAAAGCGCGCGTCCCACGCGTCTGACGGCTGGACGTTCACGTGGAGCGAGCCGCTGGCGTTTGCTGTCAAGAGCGGCAGTGGCGCAGACGCGCGACGGCTCGACGATTGGAAGAGCGAGAGCGAGCCGTTCGTGAGCTGGAGCTTCACGGACACGAGGTTGCAGCCTGGCGGGACGCTCGGCGCGTGCTGCTGCTTCGTCGCGACTTCATCATACGCTTGCTTCAGGTCTGCGCGACCTTCTGCTGTGAGCACGTCGTCGGCTTTGTCCGCCGCGCTGGTGCTCGCTGACGCTGATGCGCCGCCGCCAAAGAAGTAGCCGTACCAGGACGTGCCACTACTGGCGTTGCTCGCCGCTTTCGACTGACTCGCAGCGCTCTCGGCGCGCCGGCGCTTCGCTGCTGCCGCCTCTTCCGCGTCCTGCGCGACGTCGCGCATCGCCATGACCACGTCCACTGGGTACGCGCGCTCGTACGCCGTGAGCACCATCGCTGGCTTGGACTGCGGGTCGAGCGCCGGCGCTGCGCCACTGCTGCTCTTGCGCAGCTGCAGTCGGAACGCCTCAACGTACGCGCGGCGCTCGGCGCTCGCGCGCTGGATCGTCGACCAGCGCAAGCGGCTCGGCGTTGTGCGCTTTGCGGCCGTTCGGCGTCCGATGAGGACGAGGCGCGCCGCATAGTCCCACCACGCGCGCGGCCACGCCACTGCGTCGCGGAACGGCCGGCCGCGCGCGTGGAGGTAGTGCGCTTCGATCGCGCGGCGGCCAACGAACGCCGTGTGGACGAACAGCGCGTCTTCGTACTGCTCGCGCGCGAGTCCGAGCGCGAGGTCGCTCAGCTTTGCGTGGACCGTGAACTTGGCCGCGCGCGTGTAGTCGAGGCTCTCGTTCTTCGTGAGCTGCACTGCGAGCGCACATGGCCGCAAGAGCCACGCGTGTGCGCGATGGCCGTCGGGTCGCGCGAGCGCTTCGACCATCGCGGCCATCGCGCGCTCAATGCTCGGCGCGCGCTGGACCAAGTCCTCTGGGCGTGGGACGCGGTCCCAGTACACGCCGAGCTGCGCGAGCGTCACGCGCTTGTGCACAAACGCCTGTGTCTGTGCGCTGCGGTCGAGGAAGACGCCGTGGCCGTCGGCGTCCGTCGTGTGGAACGCAAAGCGCTCGATCACGACGCCGCAGGCGAACGGCGCGTCTGGGCGCGAGACGCTGTCTTCGTACCGCACGTGGATGCGCTGGAGCGTGACGTGGAGGTTGTCGACGATGCGCTCGGTCAAGCGCGAGAGGAACGTGCTCTCGTCGACGTGGTCCTGGCTGCTGTTGTGCGCGGCCGCGAAGCGATGGTGCTGCCGCACGAGCTCGTGGCGCTCGAGCGCGTTCGCTTTCGCTTGCACGAGCTCGTCGCGCGTCGGGCGCGCGGCGTTCGGCGCCACGAGCGCGTAGATGCCGTCGATCGTCACTTGGACGCTCGCGCTCCCGAGCTGGTTCCACGGCACGACGACGTGGATGCGCTCGATCGTGCCGCGCACGACGGTCACTGGCAGCTCGAGCTCCGCGAGCGCGTGGGGCTTGAGCGAGAGGTTCGTGAGCACGAGCTCGCCGCTCCAGAGCCCCACTTGGAGCGAGTCGCTGCTGAGCCCATCGACGTACTTGCCAAGTTGCGACTCGAGGATCTAGTCGAAGGACACATATGCAACGGCGCCATGTGAGCGTCTCTTGCCGGAGGAAGCGGTCACCGCGAGCGAACGAGTGACAGAAAGAGAGCGACGTACAGAGGAGATGACGGCTTTTGCCATCACGCTGCGCGAGACACAGCGCACACACGCAGACGCGCGCGCGAGTGACGGAGCGTCGGTCGGTCGCGACGAGAACGAGCGTCTTGCGCTTCGTGCTTCTTCTTCTTCTTAGGGAGATTATAGTGATGAAAGCGAGGGTGGAGCCGACGACCTGTGCTGATTGATCAACGTGTCCAGATACGGACACGCGACCTCCGTTCTTTTATCGCCGGGTTTTCCTATTTGAGGTTTCCCTTCGCTCACTTCCTGCTCCACCTCGGTCGCACGCATGCCCTCCGCTCCTGTCTCCCACGACACCCTCCTCACGCGCGCCCAGCGCACGTGCGCGACGTCGCTAGTCATCGACCGCGGCTGGACCGTGGCGCGCGCTGCAAAGGAGCTCGGGCTCTCGCGCTTCGCCCTCACGAGACTCGTGAAGACGGAGCGCGCGGTCCGAGCTCTCTTGGGCGGCAAGCCCACGCGCGCGCCGTCGCTTGTGGAAGACGTTCTGTTGTTTTTCCATTCTTGACATATCGATGTACTGCGTGACGGATGTGAAGGCATGCCTGTGTGCGTGTATGTATGCCTGCCTACTTTGTAGATGGACTTGCTTGTGCTAGCGCAGGTCGCGCGCCTCCTCACGTACCTCGCGAAGCGCGGCGTCGCGATCGACATCGTGGTCGATGCGACGCGAGCAAGCGTCCGGTCGTCAAAGGCTCGTGCGCTGAGCGACGTTGCCGGCATCACCGTCCGCACGCTCGACGGCGAAGTCATGCACCCACAAGGGACTCCTGCAGCTGAAGCGAAGACAGCGGCTCAACCGCAAGCATCAACTCCTACAGCTACCAAGCAATCTCGCAGCGCCAAGGCGTCACCTACGTCAAAGAAGTCGACTCGACTTCCGACCTCCGTCGCACGTTGGGTACGTACACAACACGTGTCGTCGCTGGCTGTGCTTCGATTGACTATCTAACTGCGGTGCACCAACAGCTCGAAATCCAAGCTCTCGCTGCCGAGGCAGACGAGCTTGAGGCAAAGCTCAGTCGTCTCAAGGCGGCAAAAGATGTTGGTGTCGTTCTCCTGCACCAGTAGAGTGTGCACAGGCACTTCCAGTACACAGGCGAGTCTATACATGTTCTCTTTGCACCAAACATCCACTCGCAACCAATGACCGTGCGCGCGTGTGGGCGACAACCAGACCACCTGACGTTCAAACTGTTGCTCGCGTGCTCTGAGCTAGTCTCTCTCGCGCTGCTGGTGCGTCCTCGCTCGCTCACAGTCGCGCATGCATGAGGTCCTACTTAGGAGACAAAGAAGATCGGACGGCGACCGCACTTTTCTGCCAGCACGCCAAAGAACAGCGCGCCGACGATGGCAGCAGCAACGTGGACGCCCCAGAGGACTGAGTCACGATCACATCGATCGTCGTGTCCGCCGCGTCGTCATCGCAATTTGCTCGACTTTGCATTTGTCTTCGCTGGCGGTGTCTCCGACTGTGTAGCCCTCCGCGCGCTCAATCCACCGGTCCGTGACGCAAGGCCACCGCGAGGTCGTCGACCGGAAAGCTGTGAAGCTGTCGAAGCGCAGCGAGCACGCCGACTTGGTCGGGCTCCTCGAGCCCAAGGCGCCATCGTCTGTGTTCACGCGCTTGTTTCGGTGATGTTGACAATGGCGATGGCGATGCCAATGTGTGCATTGTGACGTAGTGACTCTACTGCAGCAGAACGAGCTGTCGTGCTATCCGTCCGTTCTTCAGGCATCATCTCGCTTGCAAGGACACTCTTGACCTCCTGACAATGTGTTGCACCAATGCGAGAACAACGAGCATCGACTTGTCCTGTATCGTGTCCACACATGGATCACCTGTCGCCAACGCAAAGCAAGTGCGTTTGCTGTGATCGGCACTGCGCATAGCGTAAGACAAGAACACTGAGCAGCAGCAACAATAACAACGACATCCTGTTGTGTTGTGTCGAGCACGAACCTCGTTGCCTTGCTTGCTTGCTTGCTTCTGCCAGGACATTGCATCGCAACAATCGTGTGTGTTTCTCATTGAGTAACATATTTGCACTGTTCGAGACTCAATCGATCGGTATGTTCCAGCTACAACAATCAAGTGTGGTAACAACAAACAAAGGCAGCTTCTGCACTCGATCTGTTGATACAGACACAACAACAACAACCAAAATGACCAAACTGCTCCATGGTTTCTCGTTTTCAGCTCGATGTTGCATCTGTTTGTTGTTGTGGTGTAGAAATCGAAACACAAGCGTCTCAGTTTGTGGCTGTAGTGACAAAAGGGATGCAATGACTCGTTTTGTGCCTTTCAAACAATGCATGAACAGACACAAATCAAAGCACAACAAACAACAATATGTGTCACATATATACGATGCGCAGCAACAAAAGTCAACCGAGTCGAGAACGTCATCGACAAGCAAGCATGCAACGTGCTTGCTGTGCTTGCTTGTGTTGAGGTCATTGCAAGTCGTCTTGCAAGCGACACGTCAGTCGAGTTGATCCGTTCGTTGACACACACTACACATCGCGACACGAAGCACACGCTTGTGAGGCAACATAAGCTACTCACTTGCACTCGTACTTGCACTTTGCTCTCAAGTAAAAGCAACGCTCGACCGTGTTGACGTGGCACTGGCACTGGCACTGGCAGCGTACACAACAGACACAAATGGATACACATCTCTCAGCTCTCTCTCTCTCTCTCTCTCTCTCTCTCGATAGCTCTCTTTCTCACTCACTCTCGCTCGCTTGCTCTACGCGTGACGCATGTTGTTGTTCAGCGGCATCGGCGCGCCAGCGGGCGACTCGTACATCTGGTAGTTGCGTCCCGAGCCCATCGGTGCTGGCGCAGTGCCACTACTCCCAGCGTTCGACTTGGCGCGCGCGCGACTCATGTTGCGGTTGCGCGCGCTGCCAGGCGTCCGGAGCGTGTTGCGACTCGCAGACCGGTGGCGCTGCGCGCGCTCGCGGTCGAGCTCGCCCTCGCGCTTCGTGCAGATCACGCCGTTCTTCTTCGTGCCGGCGCCCACGAGCAGCACCATCGCGACGACGCAGAAGCCGCTCAGCGCATACAGAAAGACGTACTCGTTCTTGACCAGCGCCTCCGTCGTGTGCATGTACACGTAGCCCATGGGCACGACGAAGAAGAGCGCAAAGAGGAACGTCGTTGACACGGCGCGGCCGCGCGTGTTGAACATGCCGATGCACGCGGTCCAGAGCGCCGCGGTCGTGCCGAGGCCGAGGAAAAAGTACATGAGCATGGCGATCATGATGAAGTTGATTGAGACTCTCGTCAGAAGCAGCGCAGCGTGGCCTTGGGCGGCTCGATGGGTTCTTTCATGGGACACGATGAAGAGGTGACATGGACAATATTGATTGAATTGGCTGGTTTTGACGAGCTATCACTTCTCCTGCTTCCTACTGCTGCTGCCTAGCGCCAACGAGAGCAAACGCGCACTTGCCTGCGCCACTTGGACGGCGAACACTGATACTACTAACGTTGGCTACTCGTCGGTGTTAATAGTTTGCTGAATGCACCGATATGATTTTTCTACTCTTAAAGACGACACAAATCGGATTCAACAAATTGTATGTTGTTGAAAAGAAAATAGCACATTTTAAAGTGGTGCTTCTACACGAGAGTACATTTTTAAGGCGCGGCAGATTTTTTGAAAATCTTACCTTTAACTAAGCTACCTTTTTGAAGCTGCGTGCGTGAGTGTGTCTGTCTTCGGAACCGCGCAGTTAGGTGTCACGCTTTTGGTCAGTTGAGGTCAGATTTGTGGCTGTTAATTTGTGTGACATGCTTCGAAATTTGTTTGCGAAAACCAGGTGAGTCGAATTTTGGTATAGTTTCGGGACTGTCCCGAGGACAAATTGTCGTTATACGTATAGGTTTTGGGGACATGTTCGGGACTGTCCCGGCGTCAACTCCAATTAGCCTTTAACAAATAACTCCAACCAAACATTAGTTTCCCGCCCGCTGCGCGGGTGGCGCTCGGCTAGTCTTACCTTTAACTACTCTAGCAAGGTGTCGTTGCGTGCGTGTGTACGTCCAAGGGACACCCCTAGATGTGTCACGCTTTTTTAAATCAAGGAGGGTGTTTTGACTCGCTCTTTGATGGGTAATTGTCGAGACATGAAATCACTTTTTGAATAATCCACACTTGAAGTGGATTAGGGACATGTCCCGCGCGCGTTGTCAGAATAGGTATAGCTGCTTCGGGACACGCGCACGCAATAGTGAAAACAAGTGAATTGACTGGTATTTGCAGATTCGCCACAGACCAAGCAGTACAAGCGAGCAGCCACGAGCAAGCAGCAAGCAGGCAACATGTATGTGCGTGTGTGTGCATGGTGGACAGCACTGTCAATGACGCCAGATCGCTTGGTGAGCGAGTCGAGGTGGTGCATTTGTCAAATGTGTGCGTGTGTGTGCGAGTGAGTGTGTATGACGAGTGCGCTGTGCGTGTTTTCAAAAGGAGTGAAGAGTGCAAGATGATGCGATGTGCATCTGCGCTTTCTGTGTATGTTTGAGAGTGAGTGCGCATGTGCATTTGAGTGTCAATGTGTCCGCAGATCGTCGACACAGTAAGCCAGAGACCGACCAAGACGACTACAGCAGCCCACGCAAGACGGACGCCCACTCAAGGCGACGCTGTGTGTGCATGTTGGTCAGATCCGCCGATGAGGCTCGCAACTACAGCGAGATGAGGTGGTGCGTAAGTGCATGTGTATGTGCGTGTGTGTGCATATATGGCGAGTGCGTTGCACACGGTTGCGAGCGTCGCCGATGCGGCTATGACAGCAGGGCAAGTGTCGACATCCAAGCGTGATCGGCACAGGTGTGTGAGTCCGAGCGTAACAGAGCGCGCCAATAATGACGCTCGCTGAGCGAGACTAGATAGTGTGTTTGACGAGTGTCTACAGTGTGTCTGCATGTGTGTGTCCGCTGACCATGTGACCAAAACCACGCTAGAGCTGTGTGTGTTTCTGTGAGTGCCGAGCACCGCTGGTGAACGTTGCTAGATGCGGTGGGTCTTCTGCAAGTGCGTGTGTGTGCGTTTTTGAGGCTGTATGAGTGCACGAGCACGAGAACTAGCAAGAAACAGGACCAACAAGTGGAGCATCGCGACGAGGTGAGCAAACAACCTCGCCAAAGAGGCTCACTGTCACCGTCCAGCGCGGCTTGCATCAAACCACTGCCACGCTTGCAACAATCAACAGATTGAGATCGAGAACGCGAGTGCAGCAATGAGCGCGTACTGTCGGTTTGAGCTGTGGCGGAGCAGCATGCCAATCCACCGCTGCATCAAGGTACTCTTCCCATGTTCAAGCTAATATGAGTGCGTGTCAGTGTTGAGCACGAGTGGTTGACAAGAGGCGAGAAGCGAACCGATCTGTAGGACCACGAGATACTGCGTGGTGACAAGCACCACCAATGAGGCTCGCCACACAGCCAGATGAGGCGTTGCGTTAGTGTGTGAGAGCACATACGCATGTGAGTGTCGATGTGAGTGTGGGTGTTAGTGAGTGCACAAATGCGTGTGATCGACTCTTTAGATGCGCTTGCAACAAGCAGCAGCCAGAGATCGAACAAGACGCCAGAGTGTTGTTGCAGCAACCTGCTACAGCGGTTTGATCACGATCTTTGACAAGCACGAATATGTATAATAAGGTGCCTGCATGTGTGTTGGTGTTTGGCACAGTGAGTCCGTTTGAGGTGGTTTGAGGTAGCGGCATGATTCAACTGGGTATGGCGCACAGTCGGGAGGTCGACAACACCGAGCAGCAAGGCAAGGCAGTGCGTCTGGGCCGAGGCGCACGGCGCGGCTGCGTCTGGCGTGAGTGCAAGCAAGCGGTGGTGTGCCGGCGTTGTGCAGTGCAAGCGGTAAGTGGCGCCGGTCAGTAGTCGGCTGACGACGACAGTGTGACAGATCGTGCGGCGCGAGCATGTGCGGTCGCTGAGTTGCGTGGGCAGCGTGTCAAGCGTAGACCTGACATGGTGTCAGCCCAGCGATTCAACGAGCAACACGAGCAATACGATGACACTATTCTTACGTGCTTGCATCGGTCAACCGCATTCACTGTTATTGACGGTTCTAGCCTAGGTTGTCCGCTTGGCCGAGCCTGCATAGTGCTGCCAGACAGCGCACTGACTGGGAGCTGAAGCGGCGTGGGCGGTTGTCAGCCAGTCGGTAAAGGTAGGCAGAGGTGTGTACTGAACGGTATGTGTCGACGTCGCTGTCGAGCAGCGCTGACTTGAGTTGCAGAGGTGAGCTACTGCAAGCGCGATCTAGATATCCTGTTCACTCTGATCTGATTGATGAGGTTTGAAACGTAATCGAAACAAAGATAATTTACAACAGTCACAATAAACACACGAAACAAACAATATAGCGAATAAATCGAGAAGAGTTAGCTAGAAACCAAATTAACCGCCCGCGTAGCGGGCGGCGCTCGGCTAGTCTGCCGCGCATATACTTTAATCAAGATGTGTGTACAATTCTGGCCTTTTATGCTCGATTTTTGCTTTTGTCACTATCTGAAATCAAATAGAGAGTTAGACAGTATAGTGAACGCAAGTCTATCTCTTTTATTCGTGCTTTCTTCACTATCGCGAATCGCTCCTATTCGATTTGATACTGAACGCAAGTCTATCACTGTGACTCCTCGGCGCGAACAACTTTCTATGTGTCTGTCTTCTCAACTTCATGAGCACGAACACACACACAAGCACACGAGAAGCATGTCATCATCTTAATCTCGATCTCGTTGAGTGTGTTCTCGCTTGCAAGACATCGCGCTCGCGCTCGCGCTCCTCGTCGGGCTCGACAACCGCTTCGCACATGCATCTCCATCATCTCGTCGTTACAATGGTTCTGGTAGATTCGAAAAATGGTGTAACCACACTATGGCACAATTTTCCCACCCAATTCGTGTCATGTATAGTAAAACACTGATAAAAGTGAGGTCACTTTCTCATACAACATACAGAAATCAAGTAAAAGGCTGGAATGACTGAGGAAAGTTGTGCCATAAAAGGCCTGGCTTTCCTTTTGAGCAGCCGAGACACCTAAAATCAACTTCTAACCAATCGGGTACTGCTGTGTAGGCACACACCAAAAAGATTTTTTCAAAAAGTAATCGGCTCGGAACGCACTTTTTTAGCCAAACGTGTTTAAAGTGTGCTTCAAACAGCAAATGGCTCGGGATGGACTCTTTTTCGAGCCATTTGCTGTTTGAAGCATGCTCTTAATGTCAATTTTAGGGTTTGCCAATTTTAGCGCGACCCTTCCTACATTTGTATTGATTTATATCAGGACAGGCTATATGCGTAAATAATCATAGATCATGGTTATTATTTCTTCTGTTTCTCGAATGTGCTCGAATGTGACCAACCAGCGCAATTGAAGTGAAGCGAAGAGATCAGTTGGCAAATTCGACGATGATGCTCACGCGAGCGTTCGTGCGCAGCGGCCGCCGCGCGCTGCTGCTTCAGACCGGCGCCGTTGCTGCTGCTCAGCGGCTGGTGCTCGCGCAGCAGCACCGCGGATTTGCAGGCCCAGGACAAGCGTGGATCAATCCCGAGAACGTCGCGCCGGGCGAGAGCCTCAAGAAGTACGGACGCGACTTGACCGAGATCGCGCGCGATGGCAAGCTCGACCCTGTCATCGGCCGCGAGGAGCAGATCCGGCGCGCCGTGCAGATCCTCTCGCGCCGCACAAAGAACAACCCTGTGCTCATCGGCGAGCCTGGCGTCGGCAAGACTGCGATCGCAGAGGGGCTCGCGCAGCGCATTGCGCTCGGTACGTAACGCTGCTTGGATGATGTGTGCAGTAGTGACACTCGACTCTAACAGCACGACTGATGACGAATGATCGCCAGGCGAAGTGCCCGAGAGTATCAAGCACAAGCGCGTCGTGTCGCTCGACCTCTCGGCGCTGGTTGCTGGCGCCAAGTTCCGCGGCGAGTTCGAAGAGCGCCTCAAAGCCGTGCTCAAAGACGTCGACGACGCGCAGGGCGACGTGATCCTGTTCATCGACGAGCTCCACACGCTCGTTGGCGCTGGCGGCAGCGAAGGCTCGACGGACGCAGCGAACATGCTCAAGCCTGCGCTCGCGCGCGGGTCGCTCCACTGCATGGGCGCGACGACGCTCGACGAGTACCGCAAGTACATTGAAAAGGACGCGGCGCTGGCACGGCGGTTCCAGTCCGTGCTCGTGCCCGAGCCGAGCGTCGACGACACGATCACGATCCTCCGCGGCTTGAAGGAGAAGTACGAAGTGCACCACGGCGTCCGGATCTCGGACAACGCGCTCGTGGCCGCGGCGACGCTCGCGAATCGGTACTTGACCGAGCGCAAGATGCCGGACAAGGCGATTGACCTCATGGACGAAGCCGCGTCGCGCTTGCGGCTGCAGCAAGAGAGCAAGCCCGAGCCGATCGACAAGCTCGACCGCGAGATCATCTTGCGCCGCATTGAGATCGAAGCGCTGCGAAAGGAGACGGACGCGGCGTCGAAGAAGCGCATGGCGCAGCTCGAGACTGAAGTCGCGAACGCCTCGCGCGAGCTCCGCGAGCTCCTGGACGCGTGGCACGCAGAGAAAGCCAAGCTCGAGGAGATGCAGAACGCGAAGCGGTCGCTCGAAGAAGCGCGGCGCGAGCTCCAGGCGGCGCAGAACAACGGTAACTACGCGCGCGCCGGCGAGTTGCTGCACGCGATCATCCCAAAGCTTGAGCGTCAGGTCGCGGAAGAGGAAGCGAGCGAAGCCAGCGCGTCTGCTGCTTCGAGTGACAGCAGCGGGAGTCACCTCAAGCTCCAGTCGGTCTTGGGCGATGCTGTGACAGCAGACCACGTCGCCGAGGTCGTTGCGCAGGCGACAGGCATCCCCGCGTCGACGCTCATGGCTGGCGAGAAGCAGCGGTTGCTCCACATGGAAGACTACTTGAACGCCCGCGTGATCGGCCAGCGCGAAGCAGCCCAAGCAGTGAGCAACTGCGTCCGCCTCGCGCGCGCAGGGCTCCACGCGCACAACCGTCCGCTCGGCGTGTTCATGTTCCTCGGTCCAACGGGCGTCGGCAAGACGGAGCTGACCAAGTCGCTGAGCGAGTTCCTGTTCCAGACGCCGCAGGCGCTCACGCGCATCGACATGTCCGAGTACATGGAGAAGTTCAGTGTGAGTCGCCTCGTTGGCGCGCCGCCCGGATACATCGGGTACGAAGAGGGCGGGACGCTGACAGAAGCCGTGCGCCGGCGGCCGTACCAGGTCGTGCTCTTTGACGAGTTTGAGAAAGCGCACCGCGACGTGAGCAACATCCTCTTGCAAGTGCTCGACGAGGGCCGCTTGACCGACTCGCAAGGCCGGCTCGTGGACTTCCGCAACACCGTGATCATCCTCACGAGCAACCTCGGCTCGGACATCCTCGCGCACTTGCCTGAAGGCGTCCCGAGCGCCACGGCCGAGACCGACGTCCTCCGCGTCGTGCGCGGCCACTACGCACCCGAGTTCCTCAACCGCATCGACGAGCTCGTGCTGTTCAACCGCTTGGACCGCGACGCGACGCGCGCGATCGTCGACCTGCAGCTCGAGCACGTCGCGAAGCTCTTGGACGAGAAAGAGGTGGCGGTGCAGGTCGACGATGCAGCAAAGGACTGGCTCGCGGCCTCGGGCTACAGTCCGCTCTACGGCGCGCGGCCGCTCAAGCGCTTGATCCAGCACGAGCTGCTGAACCCGCTCGCGATCAAGCTCTTGGAGGGATCGGTCGGCTCTGGCCACTCGGTGCGCGTGCGCGTGAACCCAGACTACGACGACGAGCTCGTGCGCGAGCCGCGTCGCGCCAAGCCACTGCTCGTCGAGAGCGTCTGAGTCGACAGCTGATCGCCAGAGAGAACGACGACGCGAGTAGGTCCATTGTGTATGTAAGAGAGCGAAGTAGCAGCAGGAGCGGAATGAAGTGAGCTGCCGATCATGTAGATGCCTTAGTACGTCGTCGTCTCTAGCGAGTGCGCGACCTTCACCACTCGATGACTGGGACTGACACCCTCCAAGACGCTTGCTCGAGCGTTTGGTCCTTGTTCCACACTTACGTAGAGAACTCTGACTCCGTTGACAATCGTCAAAGAACGCGCTCAACCGCGTATACATCCGATCGATCCAGGGCAAGCTGCATCACAGATGACCGCAACAAAGACCAACTCGATGACGAAGTTGCGCAGCTGGGTTGGGTATTGCTTCGGCGAGGTAGCCGCGTCAAAGAGCAAAGCTGACCTTGTCTGTTCAGTCGTTCGTATGGACGGCACGGACACTGCGAGGCGAATGACGACACGGACAACAGCGTCGACGACGCACTCCTCGCATCTTCAATCAGAGCTCTTGACATAGTACTTGCAATCGAGGCCCTCGAGTTTGCTCGTGAACTTGATCCACTTGATAAACAGAGCGCGGTCCGACACGAGCGTCGCTAGGCCTGCGTCTCAGGCTGGCATTCGCCTGAATGTTGTGAGGCTCGACAGTGTTGATCATCGGCGCTTCGAGCGCACTCCGTGGCTGTTGCTTCTTGTGATCGCAGGCCTCGACAAGGTTGTCCATTCCAAGTGTACGTTCCCGCCAAAAGTATCCAAGCAGCCACTTCAAATCCCCTCATTTTATGCACTATCCGATGGTACAATTTGAGGCTTGTTGATTCCTCTTGCGGTATAGTAATTGAACATAAAATGAGAGAAACTGCGATAAATGGGATCTGAGTTTGATTTCTACTTGTCGTCTGATTGTCAGCTACGCCAAAGAAATCTTCACGACCTACTCACTCAACAAGCGCTTGCAATCTGTACTCGCAAGCTCGCTGCTATCTGCACGAGCGAGCGTACTCGTGCACAGCAAATGACGCTCGATCGCTACAACGCATGTCGTGTTGTAGCACACTGGAAGCTCCAAGCAAAAAGCAGGGCTAGGCGAGCTCGGATCAGTTCATCATGAGTTGCGGTGTCTTCACAACAACGCAATGCGAGTGTGATCCCATCTTACAAACGCAGTGTGGACACTGTTTTTCATCGCGGGCTATTTTCACGTGCTCAATGAAACCGCATACTTGCTTCAAGCTTTTTTCGGTTCGACTTACAGTATACAAATCATAAATGAAAAGTCTCACTCTGCCACACTTCCTCTAAACCAGAGAGAGACAGAGCACCACCTCATTCATCGTCCGACACGACAGCAGACAAGCGATCGCACGAGCACGTCGTCGTCGTCGGGAAGCAGCAGCGCGAGCATTCGTTCAGTCGGCAAGTCAGCCCCGCGCAACGAGAGCAGCAGCAGCACGAGCGCGCGCGTCCGCTTGCCATCCACACCGACACCGGACCGCAGCGCAGCGAGTGTCTGAAGCAACGCGTCCAAGTGCGCGACCGCAGCAGCAGCAGCAGCAATGGCGCAAGCCTCGGCAGCGAGCAAGGAGCGCCGGCGCGCCGGCTCCAACTACTTCCAGCTCGATGCCGACCGCAAGCGCAACCACTCGACGCGTCTCGGCGGTGGTGGTCCAGCGTTCGACGCGCGCGAGACGTTCTCGAGCCGTCTGTCGATGATGGACGTCATTCCGTCGCAGCAGCAGCAGCAGCAGCACGCGCCGAACGCCAAGCAGGGCGGCGGGCTCCAGGGCGACTTTGACGACGAGGTCTCGATCGACCACTGCTGCGAAGTGCTGCTCCACAAGTTCGGCTTCCAGTCCGGGTCCGTGGACAACCAGCGCGAGCACGTCTTGCTCCTGCTCGCGAACGGCAAGGCGCGGTCCAAGCCGTCGGACCGGCCGGGGCAGCACGTCGAGACGCTGCACAAGAAGCTCGCGTCCAACTACTTTGAGTGGTGCGAGTTCCTCCAGATCAAGCCGCTGGCGTTCCAGGGCCCGGCGCAGGGGACCCTCAAGAACCCGCTGCACATGGAGATCATGCTGTACCTCTTGATCTGGGGCGAGGCCGCCAACTTGCGCCACATGCCCGAGTGCCTCTGCTACCTCTACCACCAGATGCTCACGATGGTGAACCGCGACCCGCTCGGGCAGGACCGCGTGGCCGAGGGCTGGTACTTGCGCCAAGTCGTGCGCCCGGTGTGGAAAGAGGCGAGCAACATGCAGCGCAAGAACAGCCTCGGGAAGCACTTGGAGCACACGCAAGTGCGCAACTACGACGACATCAACGAGTACTTTTGGAAGAAGCACTGCTTGACGATCGACGTGACCAAGATCGGCGCCGAGCTGACGGCGAACCACGGCAAGACGTACTACGAGCACCGCAGCATCTTCACGCTCGTCGTCAACTACTTCCGCATCTTCCAGTTCAACATGATGTTCTTCATCGCGCTCATTGTCCTGAGCTTCGCCGTCGCGATCTCGCCCAGCGGCGGCAAGATCTGGTTCTCCCAGTTCGACACGATCGGCCAAGTCGTGGCGCCGTACACGGAGCGCGACCTCAAGCTCGCGCTCATCTCGCTCGTGTTCTCGCACGCGGCCATGGCGGCGTTCAAGTGCATGCTCGAGGCGGCGCACGGCTGGCACTTGCTCATTGCGCGCGAGTCGTCGCAGTCGTCGTCGCGGTCGCTCACGTACGGCGGCGCGCTCACAATCCGGCTCTTCTGGAACGGCCTCTTCGCCGGCCTCTTTGGCTGGATGATCTACGAGCCGCTCAAGTACGACAAAGACACGGAGCTGCTCGCAAAGGCGCAAGTCGCGGCGATGGCGTTCGTCACGCCCGGCGCGATCGTCTTGCTCGCGCAGGCGTTCGTGCCGCAGCTCATCACGAAGACGTTCGCAGCCAAGTTCATTCGCGAAGGCGAGAGCTGCTACGTCGGTCGGCACATGGCGCCGCCGCTGAGCTACCAGGTCAAGTACATCACGTTCTGGCTCGTGCTCTGGTCGCTCAAGGCGTTCATCTCGTACTTCATCCTCGTGCGGCCGCTCATGCTCCCGTCGCTCGCGATCTACACGATGAAGCTCAAGTACTCGAGCAACGTCGTGTCGTTCCACAACCTCGCGTACATCTCGGCGCTCTGGATGCCCGTGGTCTTCATCTTCAACTACGACACGCAGATCTACTTCACGGTCTTCCAGGCGCTCCTCGGCGGCTTCCAGGGCCTGCTCATGAAGACCGGCGAGATCCACGGCATTCGCGAGATCACCAAGGCGTTCCGCGTCGCGCCGCGGCTGTTTGACCAAAAGGTCGTGACGTCGCTCGCGCGCTCGAACGACGCGGCGAGCGACGGCTCGGCGGCCGCGTACCAGTCGCAGATGATGCTGCGCTTCGTCGTCGTGTGGAACGAGATCGTCAACTCGTTCCGCGAAGGCGACTTGGTTGACGACAAGGAGGCGGCGATCCTGCAGTACGACATCCAGAGCTCCGGCGAAGTCTTTGAGCCCGTGTTCCTCTCGGCCGGGAAGCTCACTGAGGCGCTCGAGTACACGGTGCGCCTCGCGAAAGACGGCAAGGGCGACTCGCAGCTCCAGGTGTACATGATGAAGAAAGACTGTCTCTCGGCCGTCCGGAGCTTCTTCACGGCGTGCATGTACGTCATGGAGGCGCTGCTCGGGAGCGACGACGCCGATGTGCTCGACGCGCTGCGGACAATCGAAGACATTGCGAGCAGCGGGAGCTTCATGAAGACGTTCGACGCCAAGAGCTTGACGCAGCTCCGGTCCGTGATCATGGAGTTCCTCGAAGCCGTGATGGACTTGCCGGACCCCGAGTCGCAGTCGTCGCACTTGCGCTCGTCGCGCGTGCACACGATGGGCGTCGTGCGCAACTTTGTCACCAAGATGGAGAACGTTCTGAACGCCATTCGGATCTTTGCGAACCGCCCGGAGCTCGCGTCCAAGTTCGGCAACTCCAAGTTTTGCTCGAGCGCGAACGGCTACGTCTACGCCTCGCGCGGCCTCGTGAACCTGTTCCACAACGACACGGCCATGGGCGCCGCGACGCGCGCGTACTTGCTCATGTCGCTCGACCGCGAAGACGCGATGCCACGCGTGCCCGAGGCGCAGCGCCGCCTCGGGTTCTTCATGAAGTCGCTCGTGATGGAGATCCCGCAGCTCCAGGCGATCAAAGAGATGCGTTCGTTCTCGGTCGTGACGCCGTTCTACAGCGAGAGCGTGCTGTTCTCGCTCGGGGAGCTGAACAACCCGCTGGCGAACCACCCGATCTTCAAGAAGGTCGAGGAGGACGGCAAGAACATCACGATCCTCAAGTACCTCATCACGATCCATCCGGAGGAGTGGGAGAACTTTCTGGAGCGCGTCGACGTGAACTCGGCCGAGGAGGCGCAGGCGAACTACCCGATGGAGATCCGGCTGTGGGCGTCGTACCGCGGCCAGACGCTCGCGCGCACGGTGCAGGGCATGATGCTGTACGAAGACGCGATCAAGATCCTGCACTGGCTCGAGATCGGTTCGAGCCCTGGCAAGTCGGCCGAGCAGAAGCAAGCGCAGCTCGAGGACATGGTCCGGCTCAAGTTCTCGTATATCTGCGCGTGTCAAGTGTACGGCAAGCACCGCGCCGAGGGCAAAGAGCAGGCCGACGACATCGACTACTTGCTCAAGACTTACCCGAACTTGCGCGTGGCGTACGTCGACACGATCACGCAGGACGGCGGCAAGCGCTTCGACACGGTCTTGATCAAGAGCGAGAACAACGAGATCGCCGAGGTTTATCGCTACGAGCTCCCTGGCGACCCGATCCTGGGCGAAGGCAAGCCGGAGAACCAGAACAACGCGCTGCAGTTCACGCGCGGCGAGTTCCTCCAGACGATCGACATGAACCAGCAGCACTACTTTGAAGAGTGTCTCAAGATGCCGCAGCTCCTCGTGACTGCGGACTTGCACCCGTCGAAGAAGCCCGTGTCGATCATTGGCATGCGCGAGCACATCTTCACGGGCAACGCGTCGTCGCTCTCCAAGTTCAAGTCGTGGCAAGAGCTCGTGTTCGTGACGCTGTCGCAGCGCGTCTTGGCCGATCCGCTGTACGTCCGGATGCACTATGGGCACCCCGACATCTTTGACAAAGTCATCGCGCTCTCGCGCGGCGGCGTCTCGAAAGCGAGCAAGAGCATCAACTTGTCCGAGGACGTCTTTGCGGGTTTCAACTCGACGCTCCGCGGCGGCGTCGTGACGCACGTCGAGTTCATGCAGTGCGGCAAAGGCCGCGACGTCGCGCTCTCGCAGATCTCGATGTTTGAAGGCAAGCTCGCGAACGGCGCTGGCGAGACGTCGCTCGCGCGCGAGGCGCACCGCATGGGGCAGTTCATGGACTTCTTCCGGCTCAACTCGATGTACTACTCGCACACGGGCTTCTACTTTGCGACGTGGATGACAATCGTCACGGCGTTCGTGTACATGTACTGCAAAGTGTACATGGCGCTGTCGGGCGTCCAGTCCGAGATCATCTTCACGATGAACTCGACCGACATCATAAAGAACAACATCGCCGGCGGCTTTGACGAGCGCGTGCTCACGGACCTCAAGGCCGTCGTGAACACGCAGTTCTACATCCAAGCCGGCACGTTCCTCATGCTCCCGCTCATGTGCGTGTACTTTGGCGAAGGAGGCCTCGTGCGCGGCATGTCGCGGTTCATTGAGATGATCATCACGCTCGGTCCGGCGTTCTTTGTCTTCCAAGTCGGCACGACGATGCACTACTTTGACAACAACATCCTCCACGGCGGCGCCAAGTACCAGGCCACGGGTCGCGGCTTCAAGATCACGCGCGAGACGTTCGTGCTCCTGTACAAAGCGTACGCGAGCTCGCACTACCGCAAAGCGTTTGAGCTCGTGGGCCTGTGCCTCGTGTACCTCGTCTTTGGCAACTTCTACATCGGCAGCGTCGAGGTCCCGATCGGCGACGACATGTTTGCGTTCGAGTTCCGCAAGACGGCGCAGGGCTACGGCGTCCAGACGTTCTCGATCTGGTTCATCTCGGTGCTCTGGATCGTCGGGCCGTTCATGTTCAACACCGACGGCTTGGACTGGGAGAAGACCAAGGTCGACATCGCGGCGTGGGCCAACTGGATGTTTGTCGACGAGAGCTACAAGGACAACGACCCTGTGAACACGGGCGGCTGGGTCACGTGGTGGCGCGGCGACCTCGAGCAGCTCCACAGCTCCAACATGATCTCGCGCGTGACCGTGCTCCTGCGCGAGAGCCGCCACTTCATCCTCATGTTCTACGTCTCGACCATGCAGACGCAGGACGTGATGTTTGTCGCCTACACGTTTGGCGCCGCAGTCGCGACGGTCGTGCTCCTGGGCTTTGTCCACGGCTTTGGGCTCGGCATGCGGTCCGTGCGGCCCGTGATCCGCGCCGCCGTGTACTTGACGGTCGTGCTGGGCGTCGTCGTCGCCTACTTCCTCGCAATGTGGCTCGTGTTCGGCAAGCCGTTCAAGTACGCGATCTCGCTCTTCTTTGGCTACGCCGCGGGGCTCTACGGCATCAACGAGGTGATGCGCATGTGGAGCTTCCCGAACGCGTCGATCGCGAGCGTCGTGGTGTTCCAGCAGCTGCAGTTCCTCTTCGACTTTCTCTTCTGCACGGCGCTGCTGCTGCCGCTCTTCGTCATGTCGTGCATCCCGTTCCTGAACGTGATCCAGACGCGCATGATGTACAACGAGGGCTTCTCCAAGGTCATGTCGGCGTCGTCGCAGTACGCGTTCTCGCTCGCGACGTTCATGGGCATCTTGGGCGGCACGGGCTGCGGCTGGCTCTTCAGCCTGCTCTCGACGCTCGAGCAGTCGGCGAGCTTCTCGAGCTACACGGCGTCGTACGAAGGCATCCTGAGCGGCGAGCTCGGCGACGGCAAGATCACGTTCCTGGTCTACGGCGCGTGCACGGTCGGCACGGTCATGGCCGGCTTCCTCACGTACTTCATCGGCCGGCGCCTGTCGATCGTCACGGGCGGGCTCTTTAGCACGCTCGGCATGGTCGCCGTGTGTGCGGACGACGAGCTCCGGAAGACGCTGCTGCTCCCGGGCATCGGCTTACTCGGGTGCGCCATCGGCATCCTCTTGCCGTCGCTCGCAGTCTACATCTTTGAGATCTCGACGAAGGACATGCGCGGCAAGTCGGTGCTGCTCCTGGGCGTCGGCTTCGTGATCGGGACGCTGCTCAACGGCTACTTCTCGAGCGTGAACGAGCTCGGGTGGGTCTGGCAGGCGTTTGGCGCGTCCGTGGTGCTTGCGATCATCACGCCGGCGGTCAACATCTTCCCCGAGAGTCCGTTCTGGATCCTCGAGCGCAAGGGCTGGGAGGCGTGCGAAGCGTGTCTCGTGATCCTGCGCCGCAAGCCGGACGTCTCGGACGAGCTCAAGAGCATCCGCGACGAAGAGAGCCGCGACGACAAGGACGGCGGCGGCGGCGCGTTCAAGTTCCTCCTCGGCGTCTTCCTCATGCTCGTGTCGTCGCTCTCGACGTGCGTCCTGAACGCGTTCGTGATCGACAAGGTCGCGACGCTGAGCATCTTGAAAGAGGAGCCGCGCATGTTTGTGAGCGCCGTGGCGCTCCAGCTCACGGGCTCCGTGCTCTCGTTCTTCTTCATCGACAAGCTCGACCACAAATCGATTCTCTTTGGGACGCTCATCCCCGTCGCGCTCTGCGCCGGCGTCCTCGGCTTCAACGAGAGCTCGAGCTTCCTCAACGACCTCGACAACGCCGGGCTCTACTACTCCATGATCGCCATGCTCATGTACTTTTTCCTCGGCCTCGGCACGACCGCGGCGCTCTGGACCGCGTGCATCGGCATGTTCAACACGCGCGGCCGCGCCGTGTCAACGACGTTCCTCTTTGCGCTCTTCTTCGTCGTGCCCATGGGCTACGTGTACATGCACACGACGGAGGCGCTGGTCAAGAACGAGTACGTCTTTCTGTACGCGCTGAGCGGCTTCTGCGTCGTCGCGATGGTGCTGCTCGTGGGCGCCGGCACGAAGAAGAACGGCGTGATCTGCACGAAGCGCGAGGGCGAGCTCGACCGCGAGCGCGCGCAGCGCCACCGGTCTGCGAGTCGCAACACGCTCCGGACGCCTGGCAGCGCGCGCAACCGCAACATGAGTCGCGCGCGCGCCAAGTCGAACGCTGGGAGTAGTGGCACTGCGCCAGCACCGACGGGCTCGGGACGCAACTACCAGATGTACGAGTCGCCCGCTGGCGCGCCGATGCCGCTGAACAACAATATGCGTCACGCGTAGAGCAAGCGAGCGAGAGTGAGTGAGAAAGAGAGCTATCGAGAGAGAGAGAGAGAGAGAGAGAGCTGAGAGATGTGTATCCATTTGTGTCTGTTGTGTACGCTGCCAGTGCCAGTGCCAGTGCCACGTCAACACGGTCGAGCGTTGCTTTTACTTGAGAGCAAAGTGCAAGTACGAGTGCAAGTGAGTAGCTTATGTTGCCTCACAAGCGTGTGCTTCGTGTCGCGATGTGTAGTGTGTGTCAACGAACGGATCAACTCGACTGACGTGTCGCTTGCAAGACGACTTGCAATGACCTCAACACAAGCAAGCACAGCAAGCACGTTGCATGCTTGCTTGTCGATGACGTTCTCGACTCGGTTGACTTTTGTTGCTGCGCATCGTATATATGTGACACATATTGTTGTTTGTTGTGCTTTGATTTGTGTCTGTTCATGCATTGTTTGAAAGGCACAAAACGAGTCATTGCATCCCTTTTGTCACTACAACCACAAACTGAGACGCTTGTGTTTCGATTTCTACACCACAACAACAAACAGATGCAACATCGAGCTGAAAACGAGAAACCATGGAGCAGTTTGGTCATTTTGGTTGTTGTTGTTGTGTCTGTATCAACAGATCGAGTGCAGAAGCTGCCTTTGTTTGTTGTTACCACACTTGATTGTTGTAGCTGGAACATACCGATCGATTGAGTCTCGAACAGTGCAAATATGTTACTCAATGAGAAACACACACGATTGTTGCGATGCAATGTCCTGGCAGAAGCAAGCAAGCAAGCAAGGCAACGAGGTTCGTGCTCGACACAACACAACAGGATGTCGTTGTTATTGTTGCTGCTGCTCAGTGTTCTTGTCTTACGCTATGCGCAGTGCCGATCACAGCAAACGCACTTGCTTTGCGTTGGCGACAGGTGATCCATGTGTGGACACTACAGGACAAGTCGATGCTCGTTGTTCTCGCATTGGTGCAACACAGTGGCAGGGGTTAAGAGTGTCCTTGCAAGCGAGATGATGCCTGAAGAACGGACGGATAGCACGACAGCTCGTTCTGCTGCAGTAGAGTCACTACGTCACAGCAGCTCGGAGCCTTTTGTTGAAGCACACTTAAAACTGTGGTCCATATTCTCTGGAAATACACGTATCATAATTTTTTAATTTGCTTCCTTTGACCTGAAGTTTGTAATGCATTGTCTGAAAGGTAAAATTGCGTAAGCGAGCGCGTTCTCAAATAATGAGAAACAAAGTTGACTAAGTATTTTTGAAACCGTAATTAATCAGTTATGCCGTGTTCGATGGTTATTCTTTTTCGTTAAGGGGGAAATCTGTTGTCCTTTCCCCGCATCTTCGAAAACGAGTCCGTTCCCCCTCCTATTTTAAAACCGAAAATGCTACAATGGAATTTGCAAAAACAGCGCGTTTTCACGAATTACCCATAGTGTAGTGTGTTGCTTATCTGTCACGTGTTGCTCAATTAATACGCGTAGCCTGTCCGTAGCATGATACCTAACTTTAGCGTACTCATAGCATGTAGTGAAAGCGTGACTAGAGCGGCAGCGCCATCGCACGCAACGTACGCTTCTCGCGAGCGCGTGCGCGCTCGTTCTCGCAAGCGGCTAAGCAAGAGCGCTTGCGAGGAGGTTGCGCGTGTGGGCTGGATGGTCGCGAGCGCTCAGCGCCGCCGTTCGCACCGCCTTCTTCGCTCGCTGCACCTGCCGCACCGTCGTCTGTCTCATTACACACTTCAGCTGCAGTGCTGTCGTCGGCCAATTCGTCGCTGTGTGGGGCTTGTAGACGCACAGCGTTCGGAAGCGCGAGACGGACCGTCGCATCCAAGGACGTGACACTACTCGACAGCGCTGTCAAGCACGCGTTAATCGATCGCAGCTGAGCGATGTCGTAGGCGTTATAGGTGTCGAGGTCCTCCATTAGCAAGCCGTCATCGAGCGCACGCTCGTAGTCGTCGCGATGGCGGCTCGAGTAAGTCTCGCACGGCTGCAAGTGCGCCCCGCAAAAGTGCTGAGTGAACCGCGTGTCAACAGCATATTCACGCAGCCAGGGTTTACACAAATCACGCCAGCGCGCTTGCCGGTATGATGACCTCGCGCTAGCGTTTCGAAACGCTATGTGCGTTAGTCAATATTGCCCATATAAATTCTTCGCGCACAGTAAATGACAGTGGTTGGTTCTAGCTGACACATGCATATTGCTTCGCTACACATCGTCTACACACTACGCATTGTGTATAAACTACAGGACGACAAAACATATCTGACTGATTACACGAGCTCATTGGTTTTGTTGATTTTCCTACAATTGGAAATGGTTGCTCAATTTCGAAGAATTTTGGGAAAGGGGGTCCGAAAACGGATTCCCCCTTACCCCCCCTCCCATTCCCCAGATGTCGATCCTTCCAACATATGAGTTTTTCACATGTTTATCCTCCAACACGTGATGTCAGTTACAATAGCAATGGCTCAGATTTTTTAGTATACAAACTCCTATTGGCGGAAAACCAAAATCCGTCAGACCCTGTCTCGTGCAACTCAAACTGTAGGAACCGTTGCACAGGGTTAGGTACCGTGGTTTGGGGCTTCACTGGACACATCGGCACCATCGTGATGCTCGTTGACACGCTCGATCCCTGTGTTTGAACCTTCAAACGCAAGACAGCGCAAGACCGCACAGCAGTACGAGCAACACGAGCAGCAAAGCAATCGATCATGGCACCGACGGCAATGGAGCGCAGACGCATCACGCGCGCGATGAAGCGGCTGCAGAAAGCGCCGCTGGTAAAGCAAACCAACCGCATGACTGCGACGCAGTCCCCACCGCTCGTTGCAGATGATAGTGGCGACGAAGACTACGAGGAAAGCGACGGCGACGCGAGCGAAGTGAACGACGACACGGCAAGCGATGAAGAGGAGGTCGATGAAGGCGACGAGGACGTCGATGAGGCAAGCGATCACGTGTGTAACTTGAGCGACGCCGTGGCGAGTGACAACGACAACGAGCACGACAGTGACGGCACAAATGCAGCCGACGACGATCGACGCAGCGTTCCTAACTTGCCAACTCCAAATCGACTCGCCACATCTACCTACTGCAATGTCGCGCCGTCGCAAGCAGAGCTGCGCCCGGATGTGTACGACGTGCTCGGGTCAGACGGCGAGGACGACAGTGTGTCTGACATTGATGGCACCGAGCGCTTGAGCGACGAAGGGAGCGACGATTACGACAGCGACGATGAGTGCGTCCCCATCGACGACCTTGCGCCGTCGGTGTTCTTGGACAGGAGCACGGACACAACGCTGTTGCGCGAGATGGCTGCGAATAACTGGCACACAGATAAGTGTCGTCGTACATGTTGACCGCATGTTGATCCTTCTCGATCTCATTCGTGCATCCTGTCAACATGCGCTCCAGATCCAGCAGCGTTCCCAGTCGACGACGAGTATCATGACTTGTAAAACGGCCCGAAGGGATCATCCCGTAGTGCACTTGCAGCATCAGACTCGTCGCTGTCTCTCTTCTTCTACTTCTTGCCAAAGAAGCTGTGGATCAAGATCGCTGCAGAGCCCAACCGCTACCACAGACAGCAGATTCCAGAGAGAGCCAACAAGCTGTTCGAGAAGCAGCGAAAGAGCAACCAGAGGACCGAGACAAAAGCGGAGATACGCGCGAGACTTCGCGACCAACGCGCGTTTGAGCCACATTAGTACGTGCGAGTCGTCGGACTGTTCATTGCACACATGATCTGCTCGCACAAGCAGCGCTTTGCGAAGCACTGGGCGCCGGTGGCAGTCGGCGCACTCCCGGCAGGACCTTTCGAGCGATACATGCCACGCAACCACTTCGACAGCTTGCTGCAGAGCATATACTTCACGAACAACACCGACGCTCGCGCGAAGACCGACCGAGCATGGAAGGTCCGCTCTGTGATCGACTGCCTGCAGCCAACGTTCCGGCGCGGCTTCTGTCTCCCGGCGATCCTGTCTTTTGATGAAGGCGTCCTGCCATCGCATAGCCGCTACAACCCGACGAGACAGAACTTGAAGGACAAGCCGCATCGCTTGGGCACGAAGGTGTTCGTCACGTGCTGTGCAAGGACGGCGTACTGCGTGCGATACGTGTGTTTGTGGTTTTGTAAGCCGTGCGCATGTCGATCCGTTCTACGTGACGGCATCTCGCATGTCGATCCTGTGCACAACGTGTCGGCAGTATCGAAGTCTACTGCGGCAAGAAGCAGCACGCAGTGACGCCAACACCGCTCGACGTGCATGCCGGTCCTGTGGCAGTTCTTCGGAACCTCGACGCACTGTTTCCCTCGGTCAGTGTCGACTGGCGGATCGTGGTGACCGATCGGTACTACTCAAGCGTCCAACTCGCACTCCAACTACTGCACCGCCAGTTCTACACCGTCAGGACCGTCAGGACAAATCGTTTGGGGTACAGCAAGCACGTGGTCGACAAGCGCAACAAGCGTGTAACGAACGGACGACGCGGCGAGTCGAAAATTTCTGTCTCGAAGGAGTTTCCATTGATGACTGAGTTGTCGTGGGTCGACTCAAAGCCCGTGCACTTCCTGAGCACAGGTGGCAGTCGTAAGGAGACGACTATCCGTACAGTGCACGCTTTAGAGTGTTTTCTGCTATTGTGCGCGCTCGTGTGCGCATGCGTGCTTGTCATCTAACGACTGATATGTCCTTCGTGTGTGCCTGTGCCGTTCTACCTCGTGGCAATGTTGTGCAGAACGTCGCGTGCCTGGCGGTGACCGTATCAGTGTGCCGTGTCCCCAGCTTGTCGCAGACTATCAGCGGTGGATGAGCGGCGTGGACCAGCACGATCAGATTTGCCTGCAGAGGTACTCAGGTACTCGATCCAGCTCTCCGTCGTGTTCAAGAAGCACTAAAAGACGCTTTTCTTCAGTCTTCTCGGCATGGCGCTCGTGAACGCATACATAGTCCACAAGATTTTCGCGCAGCAGCAAGGGCTTCCGGTTCCACGCCACGACGCCTTCCTAGAGACTCTGCACGCTCAGCTGCTTGGCGTGTCCGAAGGAGACTTCGTCAGTATCGATGTAAGTGCTGCTTGCGCCGTTTGTCGAACCTTCGCACCACATGTTGATCCTCACCACTGACACGATGTATGTCGGTTCAACATATGTCGATTGCAGAGTGATCAGTTCTCGCCAAAAGGTGTCGCTGCCTCGCCTCGTGGTCTCACCATGACCGGCCACCACATGCTTGAGAACCCAGACTTCTCCGTGACCCGCAACGGCGCTCGCGAGCACCGTCATCGCGCATGCAAGGTATGCTCTGTGATGAAGCCCCAGCAAAAGAAGCGCAGGCGCGGTATGGCGACCAGCGTGTGCGCAGACGCAAGCGCACAAGACAGCAACGACAGCGCGGGTGCGGACACTCACACCGAGTGCGAGGACACACACAACAACGCGGAGGTGCAGAACTGCAGTCCTGTCGACGGAGACAACGTCGATGACGATAATGGAGATGCAGCGCGTGCCCAAGCAAGCGCGCAGGCCACAAGCTCGAGCGAGTCACGTCCAGCAACGCCAGCTAAGCGCGCAGCGGCGAATCCACGCAATACGACCAAGTTCTACTGCGACGCGTGTTCAGACGGCAGCACCAGGTGCGCTCATGGAATCGCTCGGCTGTACAATGGCTTCACGCACTTACATGACGTTAATGGGCACACGACACGCTCGCACACACGCACAGACTCTATCTCTGCAACGTCGCGCACCACCCGTTGCTCAGCGCGAGCACAACATGTTTTCAAGTGTGACATGAACTATGGGACTGCGGCAACGCTCGACCTGGCGACTCGCGCATTCAAATGCGCAAGCCAGGAAAGAAGTGGTCGCGCCGGCAGATCGTCATTGACGAGGAAGAGGAGGAGTGCGTCGAGCAGGTCGAGCAGGCGAGTGTCGAGCAGGCCGAGCAAGCAGATGATGAGGTCGGAGAGGCTGAGTTGAGTGGCTAGGAAGGCGTTACACACGCACAAGATCATTGAAATGGTCAGGTTTCACTGCCTCTTTTGACTGTTCTTTGCCTGTTTTCACTCGCCACAGTGGTATTCTCGATAAAAGGGCCACTGCCACAGCCTAACACGATCAACATGTTGTATCGCATCTAGAATTTCTGGCGCTCATGCTTCCAAACAGGGTTCGTCGTACTTAATGCAGGCACATAGTATTTTCTATATACTTCACATGTTGCAAGGATGTGCATCAGAGTAAAAAAGGTGTAAGAATTGTGTATGGGGAATGGTATGTTAAATACCAACTACCTTGATCAAATCTGTTAAAGTAAATTCGTATTTAGACGGCAAGTGTTCGATGTAACAAAAGTTTTACTGCACCACAAATCAATGTAATTGAGATCATTAACCTCTTGATGAAATAGCAATCCTACTCTTAGAGACTCTCCACCCGTCACGGTATATCCGGAACGGTAAATTGATGTTGAGCGTGAAAAATATGGCCACGCCAAAAACGAATCACACTAAAAACGCGGGTTCCCCGCCCGTCACGATATGTTAGCCACTGGATAACTACAAACACTGTCAATAGCTTTGAATATCTGAATAATGCATGAGTTTCTGATGAATCTGATCAAATTTGTTTTACCGTGGGCACAGTATCCGTGCACAATTTATCGTGTAAACGCGGTTTTGCCGTGTCAAATTATACCGTAAAAAATTGCCTCTCCAATAGTGTCTCAATTAGTGGATCAAGTCAAAAATACTCAAAGCGTTTTGACTGAAATATACACGGATATTGGCACCAATCATTCTTCAGCTCAGATCTGACTTTTTTGTTACGGAGCTGTAGGGTGTGTTCGATGGGGCGTTGGGGATGTGTGCCGATAAAGGGCCTAATTTGGCCTAACTGATTTCGCGATTATGTACCTCAAATTGGCCTAACTTCGGTCGAATAAAACAACTTTCGACTAAAGCCGGATTTGTGTGGGACACATACGGATAATATCCTAGAAAAATGGGTGTGGACTACGCAATTTTGTGGACCACATACATGAAATATCTATATTTAAAGGGCTGTGTGTTGCTCTGTTCGCGTGGGTTGGATTTCCACACTTGTCTTGACGTAAGTCGGTACTCATACGTCCGCCGAAGTCCGCTTCGTGCGCCCATAGTGTCAGCCTACCTTAACACAGTGTAACTCTTCGCGGTGACAGGTCCTAGGTTAGGTACAAGGATTATTCCCTAATGAGGCACGGTATCAGTTGGACGCGAACAGGATTAGCCAATTAGGACGATCAAGACAATCAAGAGTGCAAGAATCACGACGAAGTAGTAGAGAATCTTTTATGCATTATTGTGCGTCACCTGATTAAATTAGAAACTGAATGTGCGTCACCTGATTAAATGAGATACTAAATGATTCTTTGTGCTGTGCCAACATAGGAAAATCATGAGTAAATGTCCACGCACTTTGCGCGAGCGATAGATATAGAGACCTTAGTACAATGAAATCAAGATAAGTTGTTCTTAGTGCATCCAGACTTAGATCACTGTGTAATTTTGTATAGATAACTCTGTGGCCAAGAATAGCATACATAACCGAAGTCAGACACGATATAAATGCTGAGGATTTGACCAACCCATTGTCCCAACGTGAACCACGACTCGCTCTCGTTCATCTCGATCTCGTCCTCTCATTTACAGTTTGACCTCATCGATCATGACTCCAACACTCCACGGCGGCTACAACTACGTCCAGAACCGAGTCAAAGGCGACACGATATACATGATGTACAAGCACCGTAGAGCTAGTTGCAAAGCTCGCTTGGTCAAGCGAGGCGACGTGTGCATACCGAAAGGATCACACTCGTGCGACGTCCAAGTGTTTGCTCTCGTCGACGTCAAGAATGAGATGCGCGTATTCATCGAGGATTACAGCACGACCAACCTGCTGCTTCCGCCAAGACGAGTCTATGAACTCGCTGCTCAAGCGATGACCGAGCGTCATGGACGACAAGCACTTGACAAGCTTCCTCGCGATGTCGAAATACAACTTGTGATGGACGTGCGACGCACCTTGTGGGGTGGCGACTTCGGTCAAGCCATTCAACTCGCCCCTTTGAGCTGCCTCAGCGACACGGATCCTCGTCTCTTCTTCCAGTTCAGCCGCTCGTTTGTCAGCGCCCAGAGCAACACAATCGAGACAGCAATTGCCTTTGCTCACCCAGAGCTCGTCGCTATGCTCCGGTTTCAAGGCATGTCGTTGTTCTGCGATGGGACTATCAAGGTCTGCCCGCGTGCTTACTACCAGATCATGATCCTGATGGCTCACCTGCCGTCCGTCAACGTGTACGTGCCGGTGTTTGACGTGCTCACGACTGCCAATTGCTCGACGACGTACAAGTTCGTGTTTCATCCCTCCAGATCAGATTCGTTCGCACGGCATCCCGTACGTGAAGCGACTCATCGACACTTATGGCCAAGAGTCCGAGTGGGAAGACTTCTGGCGCTACTTTGAAAGCGCATGGCTCCGCAGCTTCGACCCGTCGGTGTGGAACGTCCGCACAGCCGTTGACGCGCATCAAGATCTCATCAACCGGACAAACAACCCGCTCGATTCGTACAACAACCAGTACCAACGCCTGTTCCCTGACAGTCGCCCAATCGTGTACACATGGCTGCAGCGGACCATTTTCGACACAATCGGAAGAATCAGTCGCAACGAAGAAGCAGCTCCATCTCACCAAGGCCCAGTTGTTCCAGTCATCCCCGTAGACTGCTACGCTCCCAGACCTCGCGAGTATGTTGCTACAGGATCTTTTCCGCTTGAATGAGCTGATACGCATGATACATTACTAGATTTGATACATAAACCGTTTATAAACTATATTCATTTATGAAGCAATGTGTAACGGGGTACACAAGCTATGGTTATTATCGTAATAACATAGCTTTGCGGAATTACTATTCACGCATCTTCTTTAAGACCGGCCATTCTGGTGGTTGTTCTGATTGGTAGATATCTTAGAATATTAGCCAATCAGTGAACTTGGACTCTCAGAGCCAACCACATGTTAGTTGACTTAGCTTTAGTATTGCATACTTAGACTTAGTAGCTCACACCAAAAGGTGGAGCCCGCACATCCAACTAAAATGAACACTTGCGATTTAGACCAACTCGACTGTTGTGTTTATTATCTCCGTCTGGAATCCTTGCTGAAGGTGTTCACACACGCTTCCTCGCAAAGGTGCTGCGTAACTCAGACACGTCCGGTTACAACTGCTGGCTCTATCGACGCTCTCGACAATGGGTTCAAGACGCCTCGCCGAGCGACAGCCAGCGCGTGACGAGTCAGCGTCACGACTTCGACTGGTGTGACCATCACTCACACAAGGGCAATCATTCAGACATGATTGCGCCATGGCGTGGGTGAGTGTTTACGCTGGTAGGACATGGCTGTGGGTGACGACCCACACTCATGGATGCATGTTTACGCCACACTGGCTACATTGCAGAAGAATCCAGTAAGTATCCAGTGGAGCGGCTGCACAGCAGGCTTAGACGTAGCTAGCACAGAGGAAGGTGTGCATGCGAACTAAGGACCTCGATCAATCAATCACTTTGCATTTTGCATCCAACCACTCAAGCGCATTTTCATCAGGTTATGAGCCCAAGCTCGTTCGACTCTGCCTCCGCCTCCACCGCCTCCACCAACGCAGCCATGGACTACGCCAGCACCGCCCGCATCAACAAGTTCGACGGAACCAACTTCCACGCGTGGAAGTTCAAGATGCAGATGGTGCTCGAAGAACGCGAGCTGTGGGAGGTCACGTCCGGCGAGATCAAGATCGAGCACTGCGTGAGCGACGAGGATCAAGCGACGTTCAAGAGGAAGTCGCGCAAGGCGTTGGCGATCGTCTGCCTGGCGATGGAAGACTCGCAGCTCCCGTTGGTTCGCTCGGCGAGTGGCGCGCACGATGCATGGTCAAGACTGGAAGACCACTTCGAGAAGAAGAGCCTGGCGAACAAGCTCTTTCTTCGTCGTCGTCTCTTCACGACCATGATGGAAGAAGGTGATGATGTGCTCGCGCACATCAACAAGCTCAAGACGCTGGCGGAACAGCTCGACGCGGTCGGCGCTCCGGTCAGCGAGGATGACTTGGTGATCACGCTTCTCGGCAGCCTGAGCGAGTCGTACCAGTTCCTCATCACGGCGTTGGAGTCGCGTTCCGACACGCTGACGTGGGAACTCGTGACGTCTCGGCTTCTGCATGAAGACATGAAGCGCAAGGAGCAAGGCGGCGACGGGGTCGCGGCTGGTCAAGCGTTCATGACGGGCGACAAGAAGCGCAGTGCGCGGCCAAGCAAGAAGACTGGCGCGTGCAACTACTGCGGCAAGATGGGTCATTGGATCGCGGAGTGTCCCTCGCGGATCCATGACAACGCGGACCGGCAACGTCCGCAGCGTGCGAACGTAGCGCACAACCAAGATGAAGACTCGGGCGACTTCTTCTTTGCGACCGGCAAGGAGAGTGACGGCGGCGTCAAGAACCCGACATGGCTCATCGACTCGGGTGCGACGCAGCACATGTCGTACTCGAAGCGGTTCATGACGAAGTACAAGACCATCGATCCAGTCGACGTGCATCTCGCAGACGACGGTGTCGTGCAGGCGATCGGCAGGGGCGACGTCGTGATGATGATGAAGACTCCAAGTGGCGTCAAGAAGGGTGTGCTCACGGATGTGTGGCACATTCCCAAGCTGTCGCGCAACCTGTTCTCGGTCGGCAGATTCACCAAGGATGTCGCGCCGATCACGTTCGACACAAGCGTCTGCTACGTGAACCTCAAGGGCCAGAAGTGGAAGATCGGTGAGCGCGCCGGCAAGAGTCTGTTCAAGCTGTGCATGACGCCTGTGCAAGCGGAGAGTGCAAGCGTCGCGAGTATGTCCAAGGCGCCGCAGATGAGCGAGTCGTACTTGTGGCACCTGCGACTCGGTCACATCGGCCACGGCGGACTCGACGCGATCGTCAAGCACAAGCTCGGCGTCGGCATCGACATCGCGTCGGTGAACAAGTGGGAGCTCTGCAGCGGATGTGCGCTCGGCAAGCAGACGCGAGTGGCGTTCCAGTCGACTGCATCCGAGCGAGCTAAGAACGTCCTCGACGTCGTCCACAGCGACGTGTGCGGCCCAATGCAGACCGCGACGTTCTCCGACAAACGCTACTTTGTGACGTTCATCGACGACAAGTCGCGGTTCTGCGTCGTGTTCTTGCTTCGCAGCAAGTCGGAAGTGCTGGACAAGTTCATGCAGTTCGTCAAGTTTGCCGAGACCCAGACCGGAAGACGTGTGAAGGTGCTTCGAAGCGACAACGGCGGCGAGTATGTGTCAAGCAAGTTCGCCGCGTTCTGCAGCAATCGCGGCATCGTGCAGCAGTTCACGCCGCCGTACACGCCGCAGCTCAACGGAGTGGCCGAGCGAATGAACCGGACTCTGGTCGAGAGTGCGCGATGCATGATCGAGCACGCGGGTCTGTCCAAGCGCTACTGGGTCGAGGCTGTGTCAACGGCAGCGTTCCTGCGCAATCGGTGTCCGACGCGAGCGACCGGCCATGACAAGTCTCCGCACGAGGCATGGACGCAGAAGAAGCCGTTGCTGAAGAACCTGAAGGTCTTCGGATGCCACGCGTACGTGCACGTGCCAAGCGAGAAGCGGTCGAAGCTCGATGCGCGGTCGACATTGTGTCGCTTCTTGGGCTACTCGGACCACGAGAAGGCGTATCGGTTCGAAGAACTGTCGAGCAGCCGGATCCTGGTGAGTCGAGACGCGCAGTTCATGGAAGACACGTTCGACAGCGGCAAGCACGGACAAGTCGGCAGCAAGGCAGTCGAGTTTCGTGACGGGGATGAAGCGACCGACGGTGAAGACTCCGACGATCGCGACGACGAAGACAGCGATGAAGGCACGAACGAGCGAGCGGCGGAGCCAGTATCGACGAATGAGCGACCGCAATGGCAGCAACGGCAACCATCGACTCGGCAGCCGCAGCGACCACAGCAGCCGAATGTCGAGTACCCGCCGGGGTCGAAGCGCCATTTGCGGACGCACTCGCTCGAAGCTCTGTCGGAGCCACCAGTGGAGAAGCGCTACGGACGCGTGGGTCGTACAAGCGGAGCAAGTTCGACGCCAGCACCAGGTCCAAGGTCGTCGCTCGATGACATGTCGTCGCTGCTCGCATCGGTCGAAGAAGAAGAAGAAGAAGAAGAACGTGCTCACGTCGTGTACTCAGTGGGAGAGTTGCCGACATCGTTCGAGTCGGCGATGGAGTCCAGCGACGCGAGCAAGTGGAAGGAAGCGTGCGAGTCCGAGTTCGAGTCGTTGTGCAAGAACAAGACGTGGGAGCTCGTGCCATTGCCGCGAGGGTCGCAAGGCAATCAGCAGCAAGTGGGTGTTCAAGGTGAAGGAGACCGTTGTTGGCTCTATCGACGCTCTCGACAATGGGTTCAAGACGCCTCGCCGAGCGACAGCCAGCGCGTGACGAGTCAGCGTCACGGCTTCGACTGGTGTGACCATCACTCACACATGGGCAATCATTCAGACATGATTGCGCCATGGCGTGGGTGAGTGTTTACGCTGGTAGGACATGGCTGTGGGTGACGACCCACACTCATGGATGCATGTTTACGCCACACTGGCTACATTGCAGAAGAATCCAGTAAGTATCCAGTGGAGCGGCTGCACAGCAGGCTTAGACGTAGCTAGCACAGAGGAAGGTGTGCATGCGAACTAAGGACCTCGATCAATCAATCACTTTGCATTTTGCATCCAACCACTCAAGCGCATTTTCATCAGGTTATGAGCCCAAGCTCGTTCGACTCTGCCTCCGCCTCCACCGCCTCCACCAACGCAGCCATGGACTACGCCAGCACCGCCCGCATCAACAAGTTCGACGGAACCAACTTCCACGCGTGGAAGTTCAAGATGCAGATGGTGCTCGAAGAACGCGAGCTGTGGGAGGTCACGTCCGGCGAGATCAAGATCGAGCACTGCGTGAGCGACGAGGATCAAGCGACGTTCAAGAGGAAGTCGCGCAAGGCGTTGGCGATCGTCTGCCTGGCGATGGAAGACTCGCAGCTCCCGTTGGTTCGCTCGGCGAGTGGCGCGCACGATGCATGGTCAAGACTGGAAGACCACTTCGAGAAGAAGAGCCTGGCGAACAAGCTCTTTCTTCGTCGTCGCTTCTTCGCGACGATGATGGAGGACGGCGATGATGTGCAACAGCATATCAACAAGCTCAAGACACTGGCGGAGCAACTCGACGCGGTCAGCGCTCCGGTCAGCGAAGACGACCTCGTGATCACGCTTCTCGGCAGTTTGAACGAGTCGTACCAGTTCCTGATCACGGCGTTGGAGTCGCGTGCCGACACGCTGACGTGGGAGCTCGTGACGGCTCGGCTGATGCACGAGGACATGAAGCGCAAGGAGCAAGGCGGCGACGGGGTCGCGGCTGGTCAAGCGTTCATGACGGGCGACAAGAAGCGCAGTGCGCGGCCAAGCAAGAAGACTGGCGCGTGCAACTACTGCGGCAAGATGGGTCATTGGATCGCGGAGTGTCCCTCGCGGATCCATGACAACGCGGACCGGCAACGTCCGCAGCGTGCGAACGTAGCGCACAACCAAGATGAAGACTCGGGCGACTTCTTCTTTGCGACCGGCAAGGAGAGTGACGGCGGCGTCAAGAACCCGACATGGCTCATCGACTCGGGTGCGACGCAGCACATGTCGTACTCGAAGCGGTTCATGACGAAGTACAAGACCATCGATCCAGTCGACGTGCATCTCGCAGACGACGGTGTCGTGCAGGCGATCGGCAGGGGCGACGTCGTGATGATGATGAAGACTCCAAGTGGCGTCAAGAAGGGTGTGCTCACGGATGTGTGGCACATTCCCAAGCTGTCGCGCAACCTGTTCTCGGTCGGCAGATTCACCAAGGATGTCGCGCCGATCACGTTCGACACAAGCGTCTGCTACGTGAACCTCAAGGGCCAGAAGTGGAAGATCGGTGAGCGCGCCGGCAAGAGTCTGTTCAAGCTGTGCATGACGCCTGTGCAAGCGGAGAGTGCAAGCGTCGCGAGTGTGTCCAAGGCGCCGCAGATGAGCGAGTCGTACTTGTGGCACCTGCGACTCGGTCACATCGGCCACGGCGGACTCGACGCGATCGTCAAGCACAAGCTCGGCGTCGGCATCGACATCGCGTCGGTGAACAAGTGGGAGCTCTGCAGCGGATGTGCGCTCGGCAAGCAGACGCGAGTGGCGTTCCAGTCGACTGCATCCGAGCGAGCTAAGAACGTCCTCGACGTCGTCCACAGCGACGTGTGCGGCCCAATGCAGACCGCGACGTTCTCCGACAAACGCTACTTTGTGACGTTCATCGACGACAAGTCGCGGTTCTGCGTCGTGTTCTTGCTTCGCAGCAAGTCGGAAGTGCTGGACAAGTTCATGCAGTTCGTCAAGTTTGCCGAGACCCAGACCGGAAGACGTGTGAAGGTGCTTCGAAGCGACAACGGCGGCGAGTATGTGTCAAGCAAGTTCGCCGCGTTCTGCAGCAATCGCGGCATCGTGCAGCAGTTCACGCCGCCGTACACGCCGCAGCTCAACGGAGTGGCCGAGCGAATGAACCGGACTCTGGTCGAGAGTGCGCGATGCATGATCGAGCACGCGGGTCTGTCCAAGCGCTACTGGGTCGAGGCTGTGTCAACGGCAGCGTTCCTGCGCAATCGGTGTCCGACGCGAGCGACCGGCCATGACAAGTCTCCGCACGAGGCATGGACGCAGAAGAAGCCGTTGCTGAAGAACCTGAAGGTCTTCGGATGCCACGCGTACGTGCACGTGCCAAGCGAGAAGCGGTCGAAGCTCGATGCGCGGTCGACATTGTGTCGCTTCTTGGGCTACTCGGACCACGAGAAGGCGTATCGGTTCGAAGAACTGTCGAGCAGCCGGATCCTGGTGAGTCGAGACGCGCAGTTCATGGAAGACACGTTCGACAGCGGCAAGCACGGACAAGTCGGCAGCAAGGCAGTCGAGTTTCGTGACGGGGATGAAGCGACCGACGGTGAAGACTCCGACGATCGCGACGACGAAGACAGCGATGAAGGCATGAACGAGCGAGCGGCGGAGCCAGTATCGACGAATGAGCGACCGCAATGGCAGCAACGGCAACCATCGACTCGGCAGCCGCAGCGACCACAGCAGCCGAATGTCGAGTACCCGCCGGGGTCGAAGCGCCATTTGCGAACGCACTCGCTCGAAGCTCTGTCGGAGCCACCAGTGGAGAAGCGCTACGGACGCGTGGGTCGTACAAGCGGAGCAAGTTCGACGCCAGCACCAGGTCCAAGGTCGTCGCTCGATGACATGTCGTCGCTGCTCGCATCGGTCGAAGAAGAAGAAGAAGAAGAAGAAGAACGTGCTCACGTCGTGTACTCAGTGGGAGAGTTGCCGACATCGTTCGAGTCGGCGATGGAGTCCAGCGACGCGAGCAAGTGGAAGGAAGCGTGCGAGTCCGAGTTCGAGTCGTTGTGCAAGAACAAGACGTGGGAGCTCGTGCCATTGCCGCGAGGTCGCAAGGCAATCAGCAGCAAGTGGGTGTTCAAGGTGAAGGAGACCGTTGTTGGCTCTATCGACGCTCTCGACAATGGGTTCAAGACGCCTCGCCGAGCGACAGCCAGCGCGTGACGAGTCAGCGTCACGACTTCGACTGGTGTGACCATCACTCACATATGGGCAATCATTCCGACATGATTGCGCCATGGCGTGGGTGAGTGTTTACGCTGGTCGGACATGGCTGTGGGTGACGACCCACACTCATGGATGCATGTCTACGCCACACTGGCTACATTGCAGAAGAATCCAGTAAGTATCCAGTGGAGCGGCTGCACAGCAGGCTTAGACGTAGCTAGCACAGAGGAAGGTGTGCATGCGAACTAAGGACCCTCGATCAATCAATCACTTTGCATTTTGCATCCAACCACTCAAGCGCATTTTCATCAGGTTATGAGCCCAAGCTCGTTCGACTCTGCCTCCGCCTCCACCGCCTCCACCAACGCAGCCATGGACTACGCCAGCACCGCCCGCATCAACAAGTTCGACGGAACCAACTTCCACGCGTGGAAGTTCAAGATGCAGATGGTGCTCGAAGAACGCGAGCTGTGGGAGGTCACGTCCGGCGAGATCAAGATCGAGCACTGCGTGAGCGACGAGGATCAAGCGACGTTCAAGAGGAAGTCGCGCAAGGCGTTGGCGATCGTCTGCCTGGCGATGGAAGACTCGCAGCTCCCGTTGGTTCGCTCGGCGAGTGGCGCGCACGATGCATGGTCAAGACTGGAAGACCACTTCGAGAAGAAGAGCCTGGCGAACAAGCTCTTTCTTCGTCGTCGTCTCTTCACGACCATGATGGAAGAAGGTGATGATGTGCTCGCGCACATCAACAAGCTCAAGACGCTGGCGGAACAGCTCGACGCGGTCGGCGCTCCGGTCAGCGAGGATGACTTGGTGATCACGCTTCTCGGCAGCCTGAGCGAGTCGTACCAGTTCCTCATCACGGCGTTGGAGTCGCGTTCCGACACGCTGACGTGGGAACTCGTGACGTCTCGGCTTCTGCATGAAGACATGAAGCGCAAGGAGCAAGGCGGCGACGGGGTCGCGGCTGGTCAAGCGTTCATGACGGGCGACAAGAAGCGCAGTGCGCGGCCAAGCAAGAAGACTGGCGCGTGCAACTACTGCGGCAAGATGGGTCATTGGATCGCGGAGTGTCCCTCGCGGATCCATGACAACGCGGACCGGCAACGTCCGCAGCGTGCGAACGTAGCGCACAACCAAGATGAAGACTCGGGCGACTTCTTCTTTGCGACCGGCAAGGAGAGTGACGGCGGCGTCAAGAACCCGACATGGCTCATCGACTCGGGTGCGACGCAGCACATGTCGTACTCGAAGCGGTTCATGACGAAGTACAAGACCATCGATCCAGTCGACGTGCATCTCGCAGACGACGGTGTCGTGCAGGCGATCGGCAGGGGCGACGTCGTGATGATGATGAAGACTCCAAGTGGCGTCAAGAAGGGTGTGCTCACGGATGTGTGGCACATTCCCAAGCTGTCGCGCAACCTGTTCTCGGTCGGCAGATTCACCAAGGATGTCGCGCCGATCACGTTCGACACAAGCGTCTGCTACGTGAACCTCAAGGGCCAGAAGTGGAAGATCGGTGAGCGCGCCGGCAAGAGTCTGTTCAAGCTGTGCATGACGCCTGTGCAAGCGGAGAGTGCAAGCGTCGCGAGTGTGTCCAAGGCGCCGCAGATGAGCGAGTCGTACTTGTGGCACCTGCGACTCGGTCACATCGGCCACGGCGGACTCGACGCGATCGTCAAGCACAAGCTCGGCGTCGGCATCGACATCGCGTCGGTGAACAAGTGGGAGCTCTGCAGCGGATGTGCGCTCGGCAAGCAGACGCGAGTGGCGTTCCAGTCGACTGCATCCGAGCGAGCTAAGAACGTCCTCGACATCGTCCACAGCGACGTGTGCGGCCCAATGCAGACCGCGACGTTCTCCGACAAACGCTACTTTGTGACGTTCATCGACGACAAGTCGCGGTTCTGCGTCGTGTTCTTGCTTCGCAGCAAGTCGGAAGTGCTGGACAAGTTCATGCAGTTCGTCAAGTTTGCCGAGACCCAGACCGGAAGACGTGTGAAGGTGCTTCGAAGCGACAACGGCGGCGAGTATGTGTCAAGCAAGTTCGCCGCGTTCTGCAGCAATCGCGGCATCGTGCAGCAGTTCACGCCGCCGTACACGCCGCAGCTCAACGGAGTGGCCGAGCGAATGAACCGGACTCTGGTCGAGAGTGCGCGATGCATGATCGAGCACGCGGGTCTGTCCAAGCGCTACTGGGTCGAGGCTGTGTCAACGGCAGCGTTCCTGCGCAATCGGTGTCCGACGCGAGCGACCGGCCATGACAAGTCTCCGCACGAGGCATGGACGCAGAAGAAGCCGTTGCTGAAGAACCTGAAGGTCTTCGGATGCCACGCGTACGTGCACGTGCCAAGCGAGAAGCGGTCGAAGCTCGATGCGCGGTCGACATTGTGTCGCTTCTTGGGCTACTCGGACCACGAGAAGGCGTATCGGTTCGAAGAACTGTCGAGCAGCCGGATCCTGGTGAGTCGAGACGCGCAGTTCATGGAAGACACGTTCGACAGCGGCAAGCACGGACAAGTCGGCAGCAAGGCAGTCGAGTTTCGTGACGGGGATGAAGCGACCGACGGTGAAGACTCCGACGATCGCGACGACGAAGACAGCGATGAAGGCATGAACGAGCGAGCGGCGGAGCCAGTATCGACGAATGAGCGACCGCAATGGCAGCAACGGCAACCATCGACTCGGCAGCCGCAGCGACCACAGCAGCCGAATGTCGAGTACCCGCCGGGGTCGAAGCGCCATTTGCGAACGCACTCGCTCGAAGCTCTGTCGGAGCCACCAGTGGAGAAGCGCTACGGACGCGTGGGTCGTACAAGCGGAGCAAGTTCGACGCCAGCACCAGGTCCAAGGTCGTCGCTCGATGACATGTCGTCGCTGCTCGCATCGGTCGAAGAAGAAGAAGAAGAAGAAGAACGTGCTCACGTCGTGTACTCAGTGGAAAAGTTGCCGACATCGTTCGAGTCGGCGATGGAGTCCAGCGACGCGAGCAAGTGGAAGGAAGCGTGCGAGTCCGAGTTCGAGTCGTTGTGCAAGAACAAGACGTGGGAGCTCGTGCCATTGCCGCGAGGGTCGCAAGGCAATCAGCAGCAAGTGGGTGTTCAAGGTGAAGGAGACCGTTGTTGGCTCTATCGACGCTCTCGACAATGGGTTCAAGACGCCTCGCCGAGCGACAGCCAGCGCGTGACGAGTCAGCGTCACGACTTCGACTGGTGTGACCATCACTCACATATGGGCAATCATTCCGACATGATTGCGCCATGGCGTGGGTGAGTGTTTACGCTGGTCGGACATGGCTGTGGGTGACGACCCACACTCATGGATGCATGTCTACGCCACACTGGCTACATTGCAGAAGAATCCAGTAAGTATCCAGTGGAGCGGCTGCACAGCAGGCTTAGACGTAGCTAGCACAGAGGAAGGTGTGCATGCGAACTAAGGACCTCGATCAATCAATCACTTTGCATTTTGCATCCAACCACTCAAGCGCATTTTCATCAGGTTATGAGCCCAAGCTCGTTCGACTCTGCCTCCGCCTCCACCGCCTCCACCAACGCAGCCATGGACTACGCCAGCACCGCCCGCATCAACAAGTTCGACGGAACCAACTTCCACGCGTGGAAGTTCAAGATGCAGATGGTGCTCGAAGAACGCGAGCTGTGGGAGGTCACGTCCGGCGAGATCAAGATCGAGCACTGCGTGAGCGACGAGGATCAAGCGACGTTCAAGAGGAAGTCGCGCAAGGCGTTGGCGATCGTCTGCCTGGCGATGGAAGACTCGCAGCTCCCGTTGGTTCGCTCGGCGAGTGGCGCGCACGATGCATGGTCAAGACTGGAAGACCACTTCGAGAAGAAGAGCCTGGCGAACAAGCTCTTTCTTCGTCGTCGTCTCTTCACGACCATGATGGAAGAAGGTGATGATGTGCTCGCGCACATCAACAAGCTCAAGACGCTGGCGGAACAGCTCGACGCGGTCGGCGCTCCGGTCAGCGAGGATGACTTGGTGATCACGCTTCTCGGCAGCCTGAGCGAGTCGTACCAGTTCCTCATCACGGCGTTGGAGTCGCGTTCCGACACGCTGACGTGGGAACTCGTGACGTCTCGGCTTCTGCATGAAGACATGAAGCGCAAGGAGCAAGGCGGCGACGGGGTCGCGGCTGGTCAAGCGTTCATGACGGGCGACAAGAAGCGCAGTGCGCGGCCAAGCAAGAAGACTGGCGCGTGCAACTACTGCGGCAAGATGGGTCATTGGATCGCGGAGTGTCCCTCGCGGATCCATGACAACGCGGACCGGCAACGTCCGCAGCGTGCGAACGTAGCGCACAACCAAGATGAAGACTCGGGTGACTTCCTCTTTGCGACCGACAAGGAGAGTGACGGCGGCGTCAAGAACCCGACATGGCTCATCGACTCGGGTGCGACGCAGCACATGTCGTACTCGAAGCGGTTCATGACGAAGTACAAGACCATCGATCCAGTCGACGTGCATCTCGCAGACGACGGTGTCGTGCAGGCGATCGGCAGGGGCGACGTCGTGATGATGATGAAGACTCCAAGTGGCGTCAAGAAGGGTGTGCTCACGGATGTGTGGCACATTCCCAAGCTGTCGCGCAACCTGTTCTCGGTCGGCAGATTCACCAAGGATGTCGCGCCGATCACGTTCGACACAAGCGTCTGCTACGTGAACCTCAAGGGCCAGAAGTGGAAGATCGGTGAGCGCGCCGGCAAGAGTCTGTTCAAGCTGTGCATGACGCCTGTGCAAGCGGAGAGTGCAAGCGTCGCGAGTGTGTCCAAGGCGCCGCAGATGAGCGAGTCGTACTTGTGGCACCTGCGACTCGGTCACATCGGCCACGGCGGACTCGACGCGATCGTCAAGCACAAGCTCGGCGTCGGCATCGACATCGCGTCGGTGAACAAGTGGGAGCTCTGCAGCGGATGTGCGCTCGGCAAGCAGACGCGAGTGGCGTTCCAGTCGACTGCATCCGAGCGAGCTAAGAACGTCCTCGACGTCGTCCACAGCGACGTGTGCGGCCCAATGCAGACCGCGACGTTCTCCGACAAACGCTACTTTGTGACGTTCATCGACGACAAGTCGCGGTTCTGCGTCGTGTTCTTGCTTCGCAGCAAGTCGGAAGTGCTGGACAAGTTCATGCAGTTCGTCAAGTTTGCCGAGACCCAGACCGGAAGACGTGTGAAGGTGCTTCGAAGCGACAACGGCGGCGAGTATGTGTCAAGCAAGTTCGCCGCGTTCTGCAGCAATCGCGGCATCGTGCAGCAGTTCACGCCGCCGTACACGCCGCAGCTCAACGGAGTGGCCGAGCGAATGAACCGGACTCTGGTCGAGAGTGCGCGATGCATGATCGAGCACGCGGGTCTGTCCAAGCGCTACTGGGGCGAAGCAGTGTCAACGGCAGCGTTCCTGCGCAATCGGTGTCCGACGCGAGCGACCGGCCATGACAAGTCTCCGCACGAGGCATGGACGCAGAAGAAGCCGTTGCTGAAGAACCTGAAGGTCTTCGGATGCCACGCGTACGTGCACGTGCCAAGCGAGAAGCGGTCGAAGCTCGATGCGCGGTCGACATTGTGTCGCTTCTTGGGCTACTCGGACCACGAGAAGGCGTATCGGTTCGAAGAACTGTCGAGCAGCCGGATCCTGGTGAGTCGAGACGCGCAGTTCATGGAAGACACGTTCGACAGCGGCAAGCACGGACAAGTCGGCAGCAAGGCAGTCGAGTTTCGTGACGGGGATGAAGCGACCGACGGTGAAGACTCCGACGATCGCGACGACGAAGACAGCGATGAAGGCATGAACGAGCGAGCGGCGGAGCCAGTATCGACGAATGAGCGACCGCAATGGCAGCAACGGCAACCATCGACTCGGCAGCCGCAGCGACCACAGCAGCCGAATGTCGAGTACCCGCCGGGGTCGAAGCGCCATTTGCGAACGCACTCGCTCGAAGCTCTGTCGGAGCCACCAGTGGAGAAGCGCTACGGACGCGTGGGTCGTACAAGCGGAGCAAGTTCGACGCCAGCACCAGGTCCAAGGTCGTCGCTCGATGACATGTCGTCGCTGCTCGCATCGGTCGAAGAAGAAGAAGAAGAAGAAGAACGTGCTCACGTCGTGTACTCAGTGGGAGAGTTGCCGACATCGTTCGAGTCGGCGATGGAGTCCAGCGACGCGAGCAAGTGGAAGGAAGCGTGCGAGTCCGAGTTCGAGTCGTTGTGCAAGAACAAGACGTGGGAGCTCGTGCCATTGCCGCGAGGTCGCAAGGCAATCAGCAGCAAGTGGGTGTTCAAGGTGAAGGAGACCGTTGTTGGCTCTATCGACGCTCTCGACAATGGGTTCAAGACGCCTCGCCGAGCGACAGCCAGCGCGTGACGAGTCAGCGTCACGACTTCGACTGGTGTGACCATCACTCACATATGGGCAATCATTCCGACATGATTGCGCCATGGCGTGGGTGAGTGTTTACGCTGGTCGGACATGGCTGTGGGTGACGACCCACACTCATGGATGCATGTCTACGCCACACTGGCTACATTGCAGAAGAATCCAGTAAGTATCCAGTGGAGCGGCTGCACAGCAGGCTTAGACGTAGCTAGCACAGAGGAAGGTGTGCATGCGAACTAAGGACCCTCGATCAATCAATCACTTTGCATTTTGCATCCAACCACTCAAGCGCATTTTCATCAGGTTATGAGCCCAAGCTCGTTCGACTCTGCCTCCGCCTCCACCGCCTCCACCAACGCAGCCATGGACTACGCCAGCACCGCCCGCATCAACAAGTTCGACGGAACCAACTTCCACGCGTGGAAGTTCAAGATGCAGATGGTGCTCGAAGAACGCGAGCTGTGGGAGGTCACGTCCGGCGAGATCAAGATCGAGCACTGCGTGAGCGACGAGGATCAAGCGACGTTCAAGAGGAAGTCGCGCAAGGCGTTGGCGATCGTCTGCCTGGCGATGGAAGACTCGCAGCTCCCGTTGGTTCGCTCGGCGAGTGGCGCGCACGATGCATGGTCAAGACTGGAAGACCACTTCGAGAAGAAGAGCCTGGCGAACAAGCTCTTTCTTCGTCGTCGTCTCTTCACGACCATGATGGAAGAAGGTGATGATGTGCTCGCGCACATCAACAAGCTCAAGACGCTGGCGGAACAGCTCGACGCGGTCGGCGCTCCGGTCAGCGAGGATGACTTGGTGATCACGCTTCTCGGCAGCCTGAGCGAGTCGTACCAGTTCCTCATCACGGCGTTGGAGTCGCGTTCCGACACGCTGACGTGGGAACTCGTGACGTCTCGGCTTCTGCATGAAGACATGAAGCGCAAGGAGCAAGGCGGCGACGGGGTCGCGGCTGGTCAAGCGTTCATGACGGGCGACAAGAAGCGCAGTGCGCGGCCAAGCAAGAAGACTGGCGCGTGCAACTACTGCGGCAAGATGGGTCATTGGATCGCGGAGTGTCCCTCGCGGATCCATGACAACGCGGACCGGCAACGTCCGCAGCGTGCGAACGTAGCGCACAACCAAGATGAAGACTCGGGTGACTTCCTCTTTGCGACCGACAAGGAGAGTGACGGCGGCGTCAAGAACCCGACATGGCTCATCGACTCGGGTGCGACGCAGCACATGTCGTACTCGAAGCGGTTCATGACGAAGTACAAGACCATCGATCCAGTCGACGTGCATCTCGCAGACGACGGTGTCGTGCAGGCGATCGGCAGGGGCGACGTCGTGATGATGATGAAGACTCCAAGTGGCGTCAAGAAGGGTGTGCTCACGGATGTGTGGCACATTCCCAAGCTGTCGCGCAACCTGTTCTCGGTCGGCAGATTCACCAAGGATGTCGCGCCGATCACGTTCGACACAAGCGTCTGCTACGTGAACCTCAAGGGCCAGAAGTGGAAGATCGGTGAGCGCGCCGGCAAGAGTCTGTTCAAGCTGTGCATGACGCCTGTGCAAGCGGAGAGTGCAAGCGTCGCGAGTGTGTCCAAGGCGCCGCAGATGAGCGAGTCGTACTTGTGGCACCTGCGACTCGGTCACATCGGCCACGGCGGACTCGACGCGATCGTCAAGCACAAGCTCGGCGTCGGCATCGACATCGCGTCGGTGAACAAGTGGGAGCTCTGCAGCGGATGTGCGCTCGGCAAGCAGACGCGAGTGGCGTTCCAGTCGACTGCATCCGAGCGAGCTAAGAACGTCCTCGACGTCGTCCACAGCGACGTGTGCGGCCCAATGCAGACCGCGACGTTCTCCGACAAACGCTACTTTGTGACGTTCATCGACGACAAGTCGCGGTTCTGCGTCGTGTTCTTGCTTCGCAGCAAGTCGGAAGTGCTGGACAAGTTCATGCAGTTCGTCAAGTTTGCCGAGACCCAGACCGGAAGACGTGTGAAGGTGCTTCGAAGCGACAACGGCGGCGAGTATGTGTCAAGCAAGTTCGCCGCGTTCTGCAGCAATCGCGGCATCGTGCAGCAGTTCACGCCGCCGTACACGCCGCAGCTCAACGGAGTGGCCGAGCGAATGAACCGGACTCTGGTCGAGAGTGCGCGATGCATGATCGAGCACGCGGGTCTGTCCAAGCGCTACTGGGTCGAGGCTGTGTCAACGGCAGCGTTCCTGCGCAATCGGTGTCCGACGCGAGCGACCGGCCATGACAAGTCTCCGCACGAGGCATGGACGCAGAAGAAGCCGTTGCTGAAGAACCTGAAGGTCTTCGGATGCCACGCGTACGTGCACGTGCCAAGCGAGAAGCGGTCGAAGCTCGATGCGCGGTCGACATTGTGTCGCTTCTTGGGCTACTCGGACCACGAGAAGGCGTATCGGTTCGAAGAACTGTCGAGCAGCCGGATCCTGGTGAGTCGAGACGCGCAGTTCATGGAAGACACGTTCGACAGCGGCAAGCACGGACAAGTCGGCAGCAAGGCAGTCGAGTTTCGTGACGGGGATGAAGCGACCGACGGTGAAGACTCCGACGATCGCGACGACGAAGACAGCGATGAAGGCATGAACGAGCGAGCGGCGGAGCCAGTATCGACGAATGAGCGACCGCAATGGCAGCAACGGCAACCATCGACTCGGCAGCCGCAGCGACCACAGCAGCCGAATGTCGAGTACCCGCCGGGGTCGAAGCGCCATTTGCGAACGCACTCGCTCGAAGCTCTGTCGGAGCCACCAGTGGAGAAGCGCTACGGACGCGTGGGTCGTACAAGCGGAGCAAGTTCGACGCCAGCACCAGGTCCAAGGTCGTCGCTCGATGACATGTCGTCGCTGCTCGCATCGGTCGAAGAAGAAGAAGAAGAAGAAGAACGTGCTCACGTCGTGTACTCAGTGGGAGAGTTGCCGACATCGTTCGAGTCGGCGATGGAGTCCAGCGACGCGAGCAAGTGGAAGGAAGCGTGCGAGTCCGAGTTCGAGTCGTTGTGCAAGAACAAGACGTGGGAGCTCGTGCCATTGCCGCGAGGTCGCAAGGCAATCAGCAGCAAGTGGGTGTTCAAGGTGAAGGAGACCGTTGTTGGCTCTATCGACGCTCTCGACAATGGGTTCAAGACGCCTCGCCGAGCGACAGCCAGCGCGTGACGAGTCAGCGTCACGACTTCGACTGGTGTGACCATCACTCACATATGGGCAATCATTCCGACATGATTGCGCCATGGCGTGGGTGAGTGTTTACGCTGGTCGGACATGGCTGTGGGTGACGACCCACACTCATGGATGCATGTCTACGCCACACTGGCTACATTGCAGAAGAATCCAGTAAGTATCCAGTGGAGCGGCTGCACAGCAGGCTTAGACGTAGCTAGCACAGAGGAAGGTGTGCATGCGAACTAAGGACCTCGATCAATCAATCACTTTGCATTTTGCATCCAACCACTCAAGCGCATTTTCATCAGGTTATGAGCCCAAGCTCGTTCGACTCTGCCTCCGCCTCCACCGCCTCCACCAACGCAGCCATGGACTACGCCAGCACCGCCCGCATCAACAAGTTCGACGGAACCAACTTCCACGCGTGGAAGTTCAAGATGCAGATGGTGCTCGAAGAACGCGAGCTGTGGGAGGTCACGTCCGGCGAGATCAAGATCGAGCACTGCGTGAGCGACGAGGATCAAGCGACGTTCAAGAGGAAGTCGCGCAAGGCGTTGGCGATCGTCTGCCTGGCGATGGAAGACTCGCAGCTCCCGTTGGTTCGCTCGGCGAGTGGCGCGCACGATGCATGGTCAAGACTGGAAGACCACTTCGAGAAGAAGAGCCTGGCGAACAAGCTCTTTCTTCGTCGTCGTCTCTTCACGACCATGATGGAAGAAGGTGATGATGTGCTCGCGCACATCAACAAGCTCAAGACGCTGGCGGAACAGCTCGACGCGGTCGGCGCTCCGGTCAGCGAGGATGACTTGGTGATCACGCTTCTCGGCAGCCTGAGCGAGTCGTACCAGTTCCTCATCACGGCGTTGGAGTCGCGTTCCGACACGCTGACGTGGGAACTCGTGACGTCTCGGCTTCTGCATGAAGACATGAAGCGCAAGGAGCAAGGCGGCGACGGGGTCGCGGCTGGTCAAGCGTTCATGACGGGCGACAAGAAGCGCAGTGCGCGGCCAAGCAAGAAGACTGGCGCGTGCAACTACTGCGGCAAGATGGGTCATTGGATCGCGGAGTGTCCCTCGCGGATCCATGACAACGCGGACCGGCAACGTCCGCAGCGTGCGAACGTAGCGCACAACCAAGATGAAGACTCGGGTGACTTCCTCTTTGCGACCGACAAGGAGAGTGACGGCGGCGTCAAGAACCCGACATGGCTCATCGACTCGGGTGCGACGCAGCACATGTCGTACTCGAAGCGGTTCATGACGAAGTACAAGACCATCGATCCAGTCGACGTGCATCTCGCAGACGACGGTGTCGTGCAGGCGATCGGCAGGGGCGACGTCGTGATGATGATGAAGACTCCAAGTGGCGTCAAGAAGGGTGTGCTCACGGATGTGTGGCACATTCCCAAGCTGTCGCGCAACCTGTTCTCGGTCGGCAGATTCACCAAGGATGTCGCGCCGATCACGTTCGACACAAGCGTCTGCTACGTGAACCTCAAGGGCCAGAAGTGGAAGATCGGTGAGCGCGCCGGCAAGAGTCTGTTCAAGCTGTGCATGACGCCTGTGCAAGCGGAGAGTGCAAGCGTCGCGAGTGTGTCCAAGGCGCCGCAGATGAGCGAGTCGTACTTGTGGCACCTGCGACTCGGTCACATCGGCCACGGCGGACTCGACGCGATCGTCAAGCACAAGCTCGGCGTCGGCATCGACATCGCGTCGGTGAACAAGTGGGAGCTCTGCAGCGGATGTGCGCTCGGCAAGCAGACGCGAGTGGCGTTCCAGTCGACTGCATCCGAGCGAGCTAAGAACGTCCTCGACGTCGTCCACAGCGACGTGTGCGGCCCAATGCAGACCGCGACGTTCTCCGACAAACGCTACTTTGTGACGTTCATCGACGACAAGTCGCGGTTCTGCGTCGTGTTCTTGCTTCGCAGCAAGTCGGAAGTGCTGGACAAGTTCATGCAGTTCGTCAAGTTTGCCGAGACCCAGACCGGAAGACGTGTGAAGGTGCTTCGAAGCGACAACGGCGGCGAGTATGTGTCAAGCAAGTTCGCCGCGTTCTGCAGCAATCGCGGCATCGTGCAGCAGTTCACGCCGCCGTACACGCCGCAGCTCAACGGAGTGGCCGAGCGAATGAACCGGACTCTGGTCGAGAGTGCGCGATGCATGATCGAGCACGCGGGTCTGTCCAAGCGCTACTGGGTCGAGGCTGTGTCAACGGCAGCGTTCCTGCGCAATCGGTGTCCGACGCGAGCGACCGGCCATGACAAGTCTCCGCACGAGGCATGGACGCAGAAGAAGCCGTTGCTGAAGAACCTGAAGGTCTTCGGATGCCACGCGTACGTGCACGTGCCAAGCGAGAAGCGGTCGAAGCTCGATGCGCGGTCGACATTGTGTCGCTTCTTGGGCTACTCGGACCACGAGAAGGCGTATCGGTTCGAAGAACTGTCGAGCAGCCGGATCCTGGTGAGTCGAGACGCGCAGTTCATGGAAGACACGTTCGACAGCGGCAAGCACGGACAAGTCGGCAGCAAGGCAGTCGAGTTTCGTGACGGGGATGAAGCGACCGACGGTGAAGACTCCGACGATCGCGACGACGAAGACAGCGATGAAGGCATGAACGAGCGAGCGGCGGAGCCAGTATCGACGAATGAGCGACCGCAATGGCAGCAACGGCAACCATCGACTCGGCAGCCGCAGCGACCACAGCAGCCGAATGTCGAGTACCCGCCGGGGTCGAAGCGCCATTTCGAACGCACTCGCTCGAAGCTCTGTCGGAGCCACCAGTGGAGAAGCGCTACGGACGCGTGGGTCGTACAAGCGGAGCAAGTTCGACGCCAGCACCAGGTCCAAGGTCGTCGCTCGATGACATGTCGTCGCTGCTCGCATCGGTCGAAGAAGAAGAAGAAGAAGAAGAACGTGCTCACGTCGTGTACTCAGTGGGAGAGTTGCCGACATCGTTCGAGTCGGCGATGGAGTCCAGCGACGCGAGCAAGTGGAAGGAAGCGTGCGAGTCCGAGTTCGAGTCGTTGTGCAAGAACAAGACGTGGGAGCTCGTGCCATTGCCGCGAGGTCGCAAGGCAATCAGCAGCAAGTGGGTGTTCAAGGTGAAGGAGACCGTTGTTGGCTCTATCGACGCTCTCGACAATGGGTTCAAGACGCCTCGCCGAGCGACAGCCAGCGCGTGACGAGTCGCGTCACGACTTCGACTGGTGTGACCATCACTCACATATGGGCAATCATTCCGACATGATTGCGCCATGGCGTGGGTGAGTGTTTACGCTGGTCGGACATGGCTGTGGGTGACGACCCACACTCATGGATGCATGTCTACGCCACACTGGCTACATTGCAGAAGAATCCAGTAAGTATCCAGTGGAGCGGCTGCACAGCAGGCTTAGACGTAGCTAGCACAGAGGAAGGTGTGCATGCGAACTAAGGACCTCGATCAATCAATCACTTTGCATTTTGCATCCAACCACTCAAGCGCATTTTCATCAGGTTATGAGCCCAAGCTCGTTCGACTCTGCCTCCGCCTCCACCGCCTCCACCAACGCAGCCATGGACTACGCCAGCACCGCCCGCATCAACAAGTTCGACGGAACCAACTTCCACGCGTGGAAGTTCAAGATGCAGATGGTGCTCGAAGAACGCGAGCTGTGGGAGGTCACGTCCGGCGAGATCAAGATCGAGCACTGCGTGAGCGACGAGGATCAAGCGACGTTCAAGAGGAAGTCGCGCAAGGCGTTGGCGATCGTCTGCCTGGCGATGGAAGACTCGCAGCTCCCGTTGGTTCGCTCGGCGAGTGGCGCGCACGATGCATGGTCAAGACTGGAAGACCACTTCGAGAAGAAGAGCCTGGCGAACAAGCTCTTTCTTCGTCGTCGTCTCTTCACGACCATGATGGAAGAAGGTGATGATGTGCTCGCGCACATCAACAAGCTCAAGACGCTGGCGGAACAGCTCGACGCGGTCGGCGCTCCGGTCAGCGAGGATGACTTGGTGATCACGCTTCTCGGCAGCCTGAGCGAGTCGTACCAGTTCCTCATCACGGCGTTGGAGTCGCGTTCCGACACGCTGACGTGGGAACTCGTGACGTCTCGGCTTCTGCATGAAGACATGAAGCGCAAGGAGCAAGGCGGCGACGGGGTCGCGGCTGGTCAAGCGTTCATGACGGGCGACAAGAAGCGCAGTGCGCGGCCAAGCAAGAAGACTGGCGCGTGCAACTACTGCGGCAAGATGGGTCATTGGATCGCGGAGTGTCCCTCGCGGATCCATGACAACGCGGACCGGCAACGTCCGCAGCGTGCGAACGTAGCGCACAACCAAGATGAAGACTCGGGTGACTTCCTCTTTGCGACCGACAAGGAGAGTGACGGCGGCGTCAAGAACCCGACATGGCTCATCGACTCGGGTGCGACGCAGCACATGTCGTACTCGAAGCGGTTCATGACGAAGTACAAGACCATCGATCCAGTCGACGTGCATCTCGCAGACGACGGTGTCGTGCAGGCGATCGGCAGGGGCGACGTCGTGATGATGATGAAGACTCCAAGTGGCGTCAAGAAGGGTGTGCTCACGGATGTGTGGCACATTCCCAAGCTGTCGCGCAACCTGTTCTCGGTCGGCAGATTCACCAAGGATGTCGCGCCGATCACGTTCGACACAAGCGTCTGCTACGTGAACCTCAAGGGCCAGAAGTGGAAGATCGGTGAGCGCGCCGGCAAGAGTCTGTTCAAGCTGTGCATGACGCCTGTGCAAGCGGAGAGTGCAAGCGTCGCGAGTGTGTCCAAGGCGCCGCAGATGAGCGAGTCGTACTTGTGGCACCTGCGACTCGGTCACATCGGCCACGGCGGACTCGACGCGATCGTCAAGCACAAGCTCGGCGTCGGCATCGACATCGCGTCGGTGAACAAGTGGGAGCTCTGCAGCGGATGTGCGCTCGGCAAGCAGACGCGAGTGGCGTTCCAGTCGACTGCATCCGAGCGAGCTAAGAACGTCCTCGACGTCGTCCACAGCGACGTGTGCGGCCCAATGCAGACCGCGACGTTCTCCGACAAACGCTACTTTGTGACGTTCATCGACGACAAGTCGCGGTTCTGCGTCGTGTTCTTGCTTCGCAGCAAGTCGGAAGTGCTGGACAAGTTCATGCAGTTCGTCAAGTTTGCCGAGACCCAGACCGGAAGACGTGTGAAGGTGCTTCGAAGCGACAACGGCGGCGAGTATGTGTCAAGCAAGTTCGCCGCGTTCTGCAGCAATCGCGGCATCGTGCAGCAGTTCACGCCGCCGTACACGCCGCAGCTCAACGGAGTGGCCGAGCGAATGAACCGGACTCTGGTCGAGAGTGCGCGATGCATGATCGAGCACGCGGGTCTGTCCAAGCGCTACTGGGGCGAGGCAGTGGTCAACGGCAGCGTTCCTGCGCAATCGGTGTCCGACGCGAGCGACCGGCCATGACAAGTCTCCGCACGAGGCATGGACGCAGAAGAAGCCGTTGCTGAAGAACCTGAAGGTCTTCGGATGCCACGCGTACGTGCACGTGCCAAGCGAGAAGCGGTCGAAGCTCGATGCGCGGTCGACATTGTGTCGCTTCTTGGGCTACTCGGACCACGAGAAGGCGTATCGGTTCGAAGAACTGTCGAGCAGCCGGATCCTGGTGAGTCGAGACGCGCAGTTCATGGAAGACACGTTCGACAGCGGCAAGCACGGACAAGTCGGCAGCAAGGCAGTCGAGTTTCGTGACGGGGATGAAGCGACCGACGGTGAAGACTCCGACGATCGCGACGACGAAGACAGCGATGAAGGCATGAACGAGCGAGCGGCGGAGCCAGTATCGACGAATGAGCGACCGCAATGGCAGCAACGGCAACCATCGACTCGGCAGCCGCAGCGACCACAGCAGCCGAATGTCGAGTACCCGCCGGGGTCGAAGCGCCATTTGCGAACGCACTCGCTCGAAGCTCTGTCGGAGCCACCAGTGGAGAAGCGCTACGGACGCGTGGGTCGTACAAGCGGAGCAAGTTCGACGCCAGCACCAGGTCCAAGGTCGTCGCTCGATGACATGTCGTCGCTGCTCGCATCGGTCGAAGAAGAAGAAGAAGAAGAAGAACGTGCTCACGTCGTGTACTCAGTGGAGAGTTGCCGACATCGTTCGAGTCGGCGATGGAGTCCAGCGACGCGAGCAAGTGGAAGGAAGCGTGCGAGTCCGAGTTCGAGTCGTTGTGCAAGAACAAGACGTGGGAGCTCGTGCCATTGCCGCGAGGTCGCAAGGCAATCAGCAGCAAGTGGGTGTTCAAGGTGAAGGAGACCGTTGTTGGCTCTATCGACGCTCTCGACAATGGGTTCAAGACGCCTCGCCGAGCGACAGCCAGCGCGTGACGAGTCAGCGTCACGACTTCGACTGGTGTGACCATCACTCACATATGGGCAATCATTCCGACATGATTGCGCCATGGCGTGGGTGAGTGTTTACGCTGGTCGGACATGGATGTGGGTGACGACCCCACTCATGGATGCATGTCTACGCCACACTGGCTACATTGCAGAAGAATCCAGTAAGTATCCAGTGGAGCGGCTGCACAGCAGGCTTAGACGTAGCTAGCACAGAGGAAGGTGTGCATGCGAACTAAGGACCTCGATCAATCAATCACTTTGCATTTTGCATCCAACCACTCAAGCGCATTTTCATCAGGTTATGAGCCCAAGCTCGTTCGACTCTGCCTCCGCCTCCACCGCCTCCACCAACGCAGCCATGGACTACGCCAGCACCGCCCGCATCAACAAGTTCGACGGAACCAACTTCCACGCGTGGAAGTTCAAGATGCAGATGGTGCTCGAAGAACGCGAGCTGTGGGAGGTCACGTCCGGCGAGATCAAGATCGAGCACTGCGTGAGCGACGAGGATCAAGCGACGTTCAAGAGGAAGTCGCGCAAGGCGTTGGCGATCGTCTGCCTGGCGATGGAAGACTCGCAGCTCCCGTTGGTTCGCTCGGCGAGTGGCGCGCACGATGCATGGTCAAGACTGGAAGACCACTTCGAGAAGAAGAGCCTGGCGAACAAGCTCTTTCTTCGTCGTCGTCTCTTCACGACCATGATGGAAGAAGGTGATGATGTGCTCGCGCACATCAACAAGCTCAAGACGCTGGCGGAACAGCTCGACGCGGTCGGCGCTCCGGTCAGCGAGGATGACTTGGTGATCACGCTTCTCGGCAGCCTGAGCGAGTCGTACCAGTTCCTCATCACGGCGTTGGAGTCGCGTTCCGACACGCTGACGTGGGAACTCGTGACGTCTCGGCTTCTGCATGAAGACATGAAGCGCAAGGAGCAAGGCGGCGACGGGGGTCGCGGCTGGTCAAGCGTTCATGACGGGCGACAAGAAGCGCAGTGCGCGGCCAAGCAAGAAGACTGGCGCGTGCAACTACTGCGGCAAGATGGGTCATTGGATCGCGGAGTGTCCCTCGCGGATCCATGACAACGCGGACCGGCAACGTCCGCAGCGTGCGAACGTAGCGCACAACCAAGATGAAGACTCGGGCGACTTCCTCTTTGCGACCGACAAGGAGAGTGACGGCGGCGTCAAGAACCCGACATGGCTCATCGACTCGGGTGCGACGCAGCACATGTCGTACTCGAAGCGGTTCATGACGAAGTACAAGACCATCGATCCAGTCGACGTGCATCTCGCAGACGACGGTGTCGTGCAGGCGATCGGCAGGGGCGACGTCGTGATGATGATGAAGACTCCAAGTGGCGTCAAGAAGGGTGTGCTCACGGATGTGTGGCACATTCCCAAGCTGTCGCGCAACCTGTTCTCGGTCGGCAGATTCACCAAGGATGTCGCGCCGATCACGTTCGACACAAGCGTCTGCTACGTGAACCTCAAGGGCCAGAAGTGGAAGATCGGTGAGCGCGCCGGCAAGAGTCTGTTCAAGCTGTGCATGACGCCTGTGCAAGCGGAGAGTGCAAGCGTCGCGAGTGTGTCCAAGGCGCCGCAGATGAGCGAGTCGTACTTGTGGCACCTGCGACTCGGTCACATCGGCCACGGCGGACTCGACGCGATCGTCAAGCACAAGCTCGGCGTCGGCATCGACCATCGCGTCGGTGAACAAGTGGGAGCTCTGCAGCGGATGTGCGCTCGGCAAGCAGACGCGAGTGGCGTTCCAGTCGACTGCATCCGAGCGAGCTAAGAACGTCCTCGACGTCGTCCACAGCGACGTGTGCGGCCCAATGCAGACCGCGACGTTCTCCGACAAACGCTACTTTGTGACGTTCATCGACGACAAGTCGCGGTTCTGCGTCGTGTTCTTGCTTCGCAGCAAGTCGGAAGTGCTGGACAAGTTCATGCAGTTCGTCAAGTTTGCCGAGACCCAGACCGGAAGACGTGTGAAGGTGCTTCGAAGCGACAACGGCGGCGAGTATGTGTCAAGCAAGTTCGCCGCGTTCTGCAGCAATCGCGGCATCGTGCAGCAGTTCACGCCGCCGTACACGCCGCAGCTCAACGGAGTGGCCGAGCGAATGAACCGGACTCTGGTCGAGAGTGCGCGATGCATGATCGAGCACGCGGGTCTGTCCAAGCGCTACTGGGTCGAGGCTGTGTCAACGGCAGCGTTCCTGCGCAATCGGTGTCCGACGCGAGCGACCGGCCATGACAAGTCTCCGCACGAGGCATGGACGCAGAAGAAGCCGTTGCTGAAGAACCTGAAGGTCTTCGGATGCCACGCGTACGTGCACGTGCCAAGCGAGAAGCGGTCGAAGCTCGATGCGCGGTCGACATTGTGTCGCTTCTTGGGCTAACTCGGACCACGAGAAGGCGTATCGGTTCGAAGAACTGTCGAGCAGCCGGATCCTGGTGAGGTCGAGACGCGCAGTTCATGGAAGACACGTTCGACAGCGGCAAGCACGGACAAGTCGGCAGCAAGGCAGTCGAGTTTCGTGACGGGGTGATGAAGCGACCGACGGTGAAGACTCCGACGATCGCGACGACGAAGACAGCGATAAGGCATGAACGAGCGAGCGGCGGAGCCAGTATCGACGAATGAGCGACGCAATGGCAGCAACGGCAACCATCGACTCGGCAGCCGCAGCGACCACAGCAGCCGAATGTCGAGTACCCGCCGGGGTCGAAGCGCCATTTGCGAACGCACTCGCTCGAAGCTCTGTCGGAGCCCCACCAGTGGAGAAGTCGCTACGGACGCGTGGGGTCGTACAAGCGGAGTCAAGTTCGACGCCAGCACCAGGTCCAAGGTCGTCGCTCGATGACATGTCGTCGCTGCTCGCATCGGTCGAAGAAGAAGAAGAAGAAGAAGAACGTGCTCACGTCGTGTACTCAGTGGGAGAGTTGCCGACATCGTTCGAGTCGGCGATGGAGTCCAGCGACGCGAGCAAGTGGAAGGAAGCGTGCGAGTCCGAGTTCGAGTCGTTGTGCAAGAACAAGACGTGGGAGCTCGTGCCATTGCCGCGAGGTCGCAAGGCAATCAGCAGCAAGTGGGTGTTCAAGGTGAAGGAGACCGTTGTTGGCTCTATCGACGCTCTCGACAATGGGTTCAAGACGCCTCGCCGAGCGACAGCCAGCGCGTGACGAGTCAGCGTCGACTTCGACTGGTGTGACCATCACTCACATATGGGCAATCATTCCGACATGATTGCGCCATGGCGTGGGTGAGTGTTTACGCTGGTCGGACATGGCTGTGGGTGACGACCCACACTCATGGATGCATGTCTACGCCACACTGGCTACATTGCAGAAGAATCCAGTAAGTATCCAGTGGAGCGGCTGCACAGCAGGCTTAGACGTAGCTAGCACAGAGGAAGGTGTGCATGCGAACTAAGGACCTCGATCAATCAATCACTTTGCATTTTGCATCCAACCACTCAAGCGCATTTTCATCAGGTTATGAGCCCAAGCTCGTTCGACTCTGCCTCCGCCTCCACCGCCTCCACCAACGCAGCCATGGACTACGCCAGCACCGCCCGCATCAACAAGTTCGACGGAACCAACTTCCACGCGTGGAAGTTCAAGATGCAGATGGTGCTCGAAGAACGCGAGCTGTGGGAGGTCACGTCCGGCGAGATCAAGATCGAGCACTGCGTGAGCGACGAGGATCAAGCGACGTTCAAGAGGAAGTCGCGCAAGGCGTTGGCGATCGTCTGCCTGGCGATGGAAGACTCGCAGCTCCCGTTGGTTCGCTCGGCGAGTGGCGCGCACGATGCATGGTCAAGACTGGAAGACCACTTCGAGAAGAAGAGCCTGGCGAACAAGCTCTTTCTTCGTCGTCGTCTCTTCACGACCATGATGGAAGAAGGTGATGATGTGCTCGCGCACATCAACAAGCTCAAGACGCTGGCGGAACAGCTCGACGCGGTCGGCGCTCCGGTCAGCGAGGATGACTTGGTGATCACGCTTCTCGGCAGCCTGAGCGAGTCGTACCAGTTCCTCATCACGGCGTTGGAGTCGCGTTCCGACACGCTGACGTGGGAACTCGTGACGTCTCGGCTTCTGCATGAAGACATGAAGCGCAAGGAGCAAGGCGGCGACGGGGTCGCGGCTGGTCAAGCGTTCATGACGGGCGACAAGAAGCGCAGTGCGCGGCCAAGCAAGAAGACTGGCGCGTGCAACTACTGCGGCAAGATGGGTCATTGGATCGCGGAGTGTCCCTCGCGGATCCATGACAACGCGGACCGGCAACGTCCGCAGCGTGCGAACGTAGCGCACAACCAAGATGAAGACTCGGGCGACTTCCTCTTTGCGACCGGCAAGGAGAGTGACGGCGGCGTCAAGAACCCGACATGGCTCATCGACTCGGGTGCGACGCAGCACATGTCGTACTCGAAGCGGTTCATGACGAAGTACAAGACCATCGATCCAGTCGACGTGCATCTCGCAGACGACGGTGTCGTGCAGGCGATCGGCAGGGGCGACGTCGTGATGATGATGAAGACTCCAAGTGGCGTCAAGAAGGGTGTGCTCACGGATGTGTGGCACATTCCCAAGCTGTCGCGCAACCTGTTCTCGGTCGGCAGATTCACCAAGGATGTCGCGCCGATCACGTTCGACACAAGCGTCTGCTACGTGAACCTCAAGGGCCAGAAGTGGAAGATCGGTGAGCGCGCCGGCAAGAGTCTGTTCAAGCTGTGCATGACGCCTGTGCAAGCGGAGAGTGCAAGCGTCGCGAGTGTGTCCAAGGCGCCGCAGATGAGCGAGTCGTACTTGTGGCACCTGCGACTCGGTCACATCGGCCACGGCGGACTCGACGCGATCGTCAAGCACAAGCTCGGCGTCGGCATCGACATCGCGTCGGTGAACAAGTGGGAGCTCTGCAGCGGATGTGCGCTCGGCAAGCAGACGCGAGTGGCGTTCCAGTCGACTGCATCCGAGCGAGCTAAGAACGTCCTCGACGTCGTCCACAGCGACGTGTGCGGCCCAATGCAGACCGCGACGTTCTCCGACAAACGCTACTTTGTGACGTTCATCGACGACAAGTCGCGGTTCTGCGTCGTGTTCTTGCTTCGCAGCAAGTCGGAAGTGCTGGACAAGTTCGTGCAGTTCGTCAAGTTTGCCGAGACCCAGACCGGAAGACGTGTGAAGGTGCTTCGAAGCGACAACGGCGGCGAGTATGTGTCAAGCAAGTTCGCCGCGTTCTGCAGCAATCGCGGCATCGTGCAGCAGTTCACGCCGCCGTACACGCCGCAGCTCAACGGAGTGGCCGAGCGAATGAACCGGACTCTGGTCGAGAGTGCGCGATGCATGATCGAGCACGCGGGTCTGTCCAAGCGCTACTGGGTCGAGGCTGTGTCAACGGCAGCGTTCCTGCGCAATCGGTGTCCGACGCGAGCGACCGGCCATGACAAGTCTCCGCACGAGGCATGGACGCAGAAGAAGCCGTTGCTGAAGAACCTGAAGGTCTTCGGATGCCACGCGTACGTGCACGTGCCAAGCGAGAAGCGGTCGAAGCTCGATGCGCGGTCGACATTGTGTCGCTTCTTGGGCTACTCGGACCACGAGAAGGCGTATCGGTTCGAAGAACTGTCGAGCAGCCGGATCCTGGTGAGTCGAGACGCGCAGTTCATGGAAGACACGTTCGACAGCGGCAAGCACGGACAAGTCGGCAGCAAGGCAGTCGAGTTTCGTGACGGGGATGAAGCGACCGACGGTGAAGACTCCGACGATCGCGACGACGAAGACAGCGATGAAGGCATGAACGAGCGAGCGGCGGAGCCAGTATCGACGAATGAGCGACCGCAATGGCAGCAACGGCAACCATCGACTCGGCAGCCGCAGCTCGACTCACAGCAGCCGAATGTCGAGTACCCGCCGGGGTCGAAGCGCCATTTGCGACGCACTCGCTCGAAGCTCTGTCGGAGCCACCAGTGGAGAAGCGCTACGGACGCGTGGGTCGTACAAGCGGAGCAAGTTCGACGCCAGCACCAGGTTCCAAGGTCGTCGCTCGATGACATGTCGTCGCAAGTTCGCCGCGTTCTGCAGCAATCGCGGCATCGTGCAGCAGTTCACGCCGCCGTACACGCCGCAGCTCAACGGAGTGGCCGAGCGAATGAAGGACTCTGGTCGAGAGTGCGCGATGCATGATCGAGCACGCGGGTCTGTCCAAGCGCTACTGTGTGTCAACGGCAGCGTTCCTGCGCAATCGGTGTCCGACGCGAGCGACCGGCCATGACAAGTCTCCGCACGAGGCATGGACGCAGAAGAAGCCGTTGCTGAAGAACCTGAAGGTCTTCGGATGCCACGCGTACGTGCACGTGCCAAGCGAGAAGCGGTCGAAGCTCGATGCGCGGTCGACATTGTGTCGCTTCTTGGGCTACTCGGACCACGAGAAGGCGTATCGGTTCGAAGAACTGTCGAGCAGCCGGATCCTGGTGAGTCGAGACGCAGTTCATGGAAGACACGTTCGACAGAAGCACGGACAAGTCGGCAGCAAGGCAGTCGAGTTTCGTGACGGGGATGAAGCGACCGACGGTGAAGACTCCGACGATCGCGACGACGAAGACAGCGATGAAGGCATGAACGAGCGAGCGGGCGGAGCCAGTATCGACGAATGAGCGACCGCAATGGCAGCAACGGCAACCATCGACTCGGCAGCCGCAGCGACCACAGCAGCCGAATGTCGAGTACCCGCCGGGGTCGAAGCGCCATTTGCGAACGCACTCGCTCGAAAGCTCTGTCGGAGCCCCAGTGAGAAGCGCTACGGACGCGTGGGTCGTACAAGCGGAGCAAGTTCGACGCCCAGCACCAGGTCCAAGGTCGTCGCTCGATGACATGTCGTCGCTGCTCGCATCGGTCTAGAAGAAGAAGAAGAAGAAGAAGAACGTGCTCACGTCGTGTACTCAGTGGAGAGTTGCCGACATCGTTCGAGTCGGCGATGGAGTCCAGCGACGCGAGCAAGTGGAAGGAAGCGTGCGAGTCCGAGTTCGAGTCGTTGTGCAAGAACAAGACGTGGGAGCTCGTGCCATTGCCGCGAGGGTCGCAAGGCAATCAGCAGCAAGTGGGTGTTCAAGGTGAAGGAGACAGTTTGTTGGCTCTATCGACGCTCTCGACAATGGGTTCAAGACGCCTCGCCGAGCGACAGTCCAGCGCGTGACGAGTCGGCGTCACGACTTCGACTGGTGTGACCATCACTCACATATGGGCAATCATTCCGACATGATTGCGCCATGGCGTGGGGTGAGTGTTTACGCTGGTCGGACATGGCTGTGGGTGACGACCCACACTCATGGATGCATGTCTACGCCACACTGGCTACATTGCAGAAGAATCCAGTAAGTATCCAGTGGAGCGGCTGCACAGCAGGCTTAGACGTAGCTAGCACAGAGGAAGGTGTGCATGCGAACTAAGGACCTCGATCAATCAATCACTTTGCATTTTGCATCCAACCACTCAAGCGCATTTTCATCAGGTTATGAGCCCAAGCTCGTTCGACTCTGCCTCCGCCTCCACCGCCTCCACCAACGCAGCCATGGACTACGCCAGCACCGCCCGCATCAACAAGTTCGACGGAACCAACTTCCACGCGTGGAAGTTCAAGATGCAGATGGTGCTCGAAGAACGCGAGCTGTGGGAGGTCACGTCCGGCGAGATCAAGATCGAGCACTGCGTGAGCGACGAGGATCAAGCGACGTTCAAGAGGAAGTCGCGCAAGGCGTTGGCGATCGTCTGCCTGGCGATGGAAGACTCGCAGCTCCCGTTGGTTCGCTCGGCGAGTGGCGCGCACGATGCATGGTCAAGACTGGAAGACCACTTCGAGAAGAAGAGCCTGGCGAACAAGCTCTTTCTTCGTCGTCGTCTCTTCACGACCATGATGGAAGAAGGTGATGATGTGCTCGCGCACATCAACAAGCTCAAGACGCTGGCGGAACAGCTCGACGCGGTCGGCGCTCCGGTCAGCGAGGATGACTTGGTGATCACGCTTCTCGGCAGCCTGAGCGAGTCGTACCAGTTCCTCATCACGGCGTTGGAGTCGCGTTCCGACACGCTGACGTGGGAACTCGTGACGTCTCGGCTTCTGCATGAAGACATGAAGCGCAAGGAGCAAGGCGGCGACGGGGTCGCGGCTGGTCAAGCGTTCATGACGGGCGACAAGAAGCGCAGTGCGCGGCCAAGCAAGAAGACTGGCGCGTGCAACTACTGCGGCAAGATGGGTCATTGGATCGCGGAGTGTCCCTCGCGGATCCATGACAACGCGGACCGGCAACGTCCGCAGCGTGCGAACGTAGCGCACAACCAAGATGAAGACTCGGGCGACTTCCTCTTTGCGACCGACAAGGAGAGTGACGGCGGCGTCAAGAACCCGACATGGCTCATCGACTCGGGTGCGACGCAGCACATGTCGTACTCGAAGCGGTTCATGACGAAGTACAAGACCATCGATCCAGTCGACGTGCATCTCGCAGACGACGGTGTCGTGCAGGCGATCGGCAGGGGCGACGTCGTGATGATGATGAAGACTCCAAGTGGCGTCAAGAAGGGTGTGCTCACGGATGTGTGGCACATTCCCAAGCTGTCGCGCAACCTGTTCTCGGTCGGCAGATTCACCAAGGATGTCGCGCCGATCACGTTCGACACAAGCGTCTGCTACGTGAACCTCAAGGGCCAGAAGTGGAAGATCGGTGAGCGCGCCGGCAAGAGTCTGTTCAAGCTGTGCATGACGCCTGTGCAAGCGGAGAGTGCAAGCGTCGCGAGTGTGTCCAAGGCGCCGCAGATGAGCGAGTCGTACTTGTGGCACCTGCGACTCGGTCACATCGGCCACGGCGGACTCGACGCGATCGTCAAGCACAAGCTCGGCGTCGGCATCGACATCGCGTCGGTGAACAAGTGGGAGCTCTGCAGCGGATGTGCGCTCGGCAAGCAGACGCGAGTGGCGTTCCAGTCGACTGCATCCGAGCGAGCTAAGAACGTCCTCGACGTCGTCCACAGCGACGTGTGCGGCCCAATGCAGACCGCGACGTTCTCCGACAAACGCTACTTTGTGACGTTCATCGACGACAAGTCGCGGTTCTGCGTCGTGTTCTTGCTTCGCAGCAAGTCGGAAGTGCTGGACAAGTTCATGCAGTTCGTCAAGTTTGCCGAGACCCAGACCGGAAGACGTGTGAAGGTGCTTCGAAGCGACAACGGCGGCGAGTATGTGTCAAGCAAGTTCGCCGCGTTCTGCAGCAATCGCGGCATCGTGCAGCAGTTCACGCCGCCGTACACGCCGCAGCTCAACGGAGTGGCCGAGCGAATGAACCGGACTCTGGTCGAGAGTGCGCGATGCATGATCGAGCACGCGGGTCTGTCCAAGCGCTACTGGGTCGAGGCTGTGTCAACGGCAGCGTTCCTGCGCAATCGGTGTCCGACGCGAGCGACCGGCCATGACAAGTCTCCGCACGAGGCATGGACGCAGAAGAAGCCGTTGCTGAAGAACCTGAAGGTCTTCGGATGCCACGCGTACGTGCACGTGCCAAGCGAGAAGCGGTCGAAGCTCGATGCGCGGTCGACATTGTGTCGCTTCTTGGGCTACTCGGACCACGAGAAGGCGTATCGGTTCGAAGAACTGTCGAGCAGCCGGATCCTGGTGAGTCGAGACGCGCAGTTCATGGAAGACACGTTCGACAGCGGCAAGCACGGACAAGTCGGCAGCAAGGCAGTCGAGTTTCGTGACGGGGATGAAGCGACCGACGGTGAAGACTCCGACGATCGCGACGACGAAGACAGCGATGAAGGCATGAACGAGCGAGCGGCGGAGCCAGTATCGACGAATGAGCGACCGCAATGGCAGCAACGGCAACCATCGACTCGGCAGCCGCAGCGACCACAGCAGCCGAATGTCGAGTACCCGCCGGGGTCGAAGCGCCATTTGCGAACGCACTCGCTCGAAGCTCTGTCGGAGCCACCAGTGGAGAAGCGCTACGGACGCGTGGGTCGTACAAGCGGAGCAAGTTCGACGCCAGCACCAGGTCCAAGGTCGTCGCTCGATGACATGTCGTCGCTGCTCGCATCGGTCGAAGAAGAAGAAGAAGAAGAAGAACGTGCTCACGTCGTGTACTCAGTGGGAGAGTTGCCGACATCGTTCGAGTCGGCGATGGAGTCCAGCGACGCGAGCAAGTGGAAGGAAGCGTGCGAGTCCGAGTTCGAGTCGTTGTGCAAGAACAAGACGTGGGAGCTCGTGCCATTGCCGCGAGGGTCGCAAGGCAATCAGCAGCAAGTGGGTGTTCAAGGTGAAGGAGACCGTCGAAGGTCTCATCGAGCGGTACAAGGCGCGTCTTGTGGCGAAGGGTTTCCTGCAGAAGTACGGCGTGGACTTCGAGGAGACGTTCGCGCAGGTGGCCAAGTTCGCGTCGATCCGGATCATTTTGAGCATCGCGGCGCAGTACAAGCTCGATCTGCACCAGATGGACGTCAAGACGGCGTTCCTCAACGGCGTGCTCGATGAAGAGATCTACATGAAGCAGCCCGATGGGTTCGTCGACGCCAAGTACCCCAACCATGTGTGCAAGCTCAAGCGCGCGTTGTACGGTCTCAAGCAGTCGCCTCGCATGTGGAACCAGACCATCGACGAGTTCATGCGCAAGATCGGCTTCTCCAAGTGCGAGATGGACCACTGCGTGTACGTCAAGCGCGACGACAAGGCCATGATCTTCGTGGTGCTCTACGTCGACGACCTCATCCTCGCATGCAACGACACGGATCTGCTCGCGGCGACCAAGCGTGCGCTGAGTGAGCGCTTTGAGATGTCCGACCTCGGCGAGCTCAAGTACTGCCTCGGCATGGAAGTCGAGCGCGATGACAAGTCAGGCGCCGTGTCGATGCGGCAGACCAAGTTCCTGCACTCGATCCTGACGAAGTTCGGCATGCAAGACTGCAAGCCCGTGAAGACGCCGCAAGACCCGGGACTCAAGTTGACCAAGGCGATGTGTGAAGGTGGCTGCAAGCACGAAGACACCATGAACGGCGTGCCGTACCGCAGTGCCGTCGGCGCCGTGATGTACCTCATGGTCGGCACTCGTCCGGATCTCGCAGCTGCAGTGGGAGTACTGAGCCAGTTTGCTGCCGACCCGTGTCCGACACACTGGCAGGCGCTCAAGCGCGTGCTCCGATACCTGCAAGCGACTCCGACGCATGGCATTCGCTTCACCGGCTCTGGTGATGGCGAGCTGATCGGCTACTCGGATGCCGACTGGGCAGGCGACATCGAGACAAGACGCAGCACCAGCGGCTACGTGTTCGTGCTCAACGATGGCTGCATCAGCTGGCGAAGCAAGAAGCAGCGCACCGTGGCGCTCTCGTCGACTGAGGCAGAGTACATGGCGCTGTCGGAAGCGACTCAAGAGGCGGTGTGGCTCAAGGCGTTCATGCGTGAACTCGGCGAAGATGCAGGCGACGGCGCTCTGAAGGTGTTTGAAGACAACCAAGGCGCGATCGCGTTGGCCAAGAACCCGGAGTTCCACAAGCGCACCAAGCACATCGACATCCGCTACCACTTCGTGCGCGAGAAGGTCGAAGACGGTCAAGTCGTGCTGCAGTACTGTCCGACACAAGACATGCTCGCGGACATCATGACCAAGCCGATCGCAGCGCCGCAGTTCGACGCTCTTCGGACCAAGCTCGGCATCATCGTCGCTGGCAAGTCGAGTGGGAGTGTTTACATTGTCGACACTCGTGACGGTGTCGAGAAAGCGATCAAGACGCCTCGCCGAGCGACAGCCAGCGCGTGACGAGTCAGCGTCACGACTTCGACTGGTGTGACCATCACTCACACATGGGCAATCATTCCGACATGATTGCGCCATGGCGTGGGTGAGTGTTTACGCTGGTCGGACATGGCTGTGGGTGACGACCCACACTCATGGATGCATGTCTACGCCACACTGGCTACATTGCAGAAGAATCCAGTAAGTATCCAGTGGAGCGGCTGCACAGCAGGCTTAGACGTAGCTAGCACAGAGGAAGGTGTGCATGCGAACTAAGGACCTCGATCAATCAATCACTTTGCATTTTGCATCCAACCACTCAAGCGCATTTTCATCACGCACGAGGCATGGACGCAGAAGAAAGCCGTTGCTGAAGAACCTGAAGGTCTTCGGATGCCACGCGTACGTGCACGTGCCAAGCGAGAAGCGGTCGAAGCTCGATGCGCGGTCGACATTGTGTCGCTTCTTGGGCTACTCGGACCACGAGAAGGCGTATCGGTTCGAAGAACTGTCGAGCAGCCGGATCCTGGTGAGTCGAGACGCGCAGTTCATGGAAGACACGTTCGACAGCGGCAAGCACGGACAAGTCGGCAGCAAGGCAGTCGAGTTTCGTGACGGGGATGAAGCGACCGACGGTGAAGACTCCGACGATCGCGACGACGAAGACAGCGATGAAGGCATGAACGAGCGAGCGGCGGAGCCAAGTATCGACGAATGAGCGACCGCAATGGCAGCAACGGCAACCATCGACTCGGCAGCCGCAGCGACCACAGCAGCCGAATGTCGAGTACCCGCCGGGGTCGAAGCGCCATTTGCGAACGCACTCGCTCGAAGCTCTGTCGGAGCCACCAGTGGAGAAGCGCTACGGACGCGTGGGTCGTACAAGCGGAGCAAGTTCGACGCCAGCACCAGGTCCAAGGTCGTCGCTCGATGACATGTCGTCGCTGCTCGCATCGGTCGAAGAAGAAGAAGAAGAAGAAGAACGTGCTCACGTCGTGTACTCAGTGGGAGAGTTGCCGACATCGTTCGAGTCGGCGATGGAGTCCAGCGACGCGAGCAAGTGGAAGGAAGCGTGCGAGTCCGAGTTCGAGTCGTTGTGCAAGAACAAGACGTGGGAGCTCGTGCCATTGCCGCGAGGTCGCAAGGCAATCAGCAGCAAGTGGGTGTTCAAGGTGAAGGAGACCGTTGTTGGCTCTATCGACGCTCTCGACAATGGGTTCAAGACGCCTCGCCGAGCGACAGCCAGCGCGTGACGAGTCAGCGTCACGACTTCGACTGGTGTGACCATCACTCACACATGGGCAATCATTCCGACATGATTGCGCCATGGCGTGGGTGAGTGTTTACGCTGGTCGGACATGGCTGTGGGTGACGACCCACACTCATGGATGCATGTCTACGCCACACTGGCTACATTGCAGAAGAATCCAGTAAGTATCCAGTGGAGCGGCTGCACAGCAGGCTTAGACGTAGCTAGCACAGAGGAAGGTGTGCATGCGAACTAAGGACCTCGATCAATCAATCACTTTGCATTTTGCATCCAACCACTCAAGCGCATTTTCATCAGGTTATGAGCCCAAGCTCGTTCGACTCTGCCTCCGCCTCCACCGCCTCCACCAACGCAGCCATGGACTACGCCAGCACCGCCCGCATCAACAAGTTCGACGGAACCAACTTCCACGCGTGGAAGTTCAAGATGCAGATGGTGCTCGAAGAACGCGAGCTGTGGGAGGTCACGTCCGGCGAGATCAAGATCGAGCACTGCGTGAGCGACGAAGATCAAGCGATGTACCAGCGGAAGTCGCGCAAGGCGTTCGCGATGGTGTGCCTCGCGATGGAAGACTCGCAGCTCCCGTTGGTTCGCTCGGCTTCGGGTGCGCATGATGCATGGTCAAGACTGGAAGCGCACTTCGAGAGGAAGACGCTTGCCAACAAGCTCTTCATGCGTCGTCGCTTCTTCGCGACGATGATGGAGGACGGCGATGATGTGCAACAGCATATCAACAAGCTCAAGACACTGGCGGAGCAGCTCGAAGCAGTCGGCGCTCCGGTCAGTGAAGACGACCTCGTGATCACGCTGCTCGGCAGTTTGAACGAGTCGTACCAGTTCCTCATCACGGCGTTGGAGTCGCGTGCCGACACGCTGACGTGGGAACTCGTGACGTCTCGGCTTCTGCATGAAGACATGAAGCGCAAGGAGCAGCACGGCGAAGGTGCTGCGTCCGAGCAAGCGTTCGTGTCGAACACTATGCGCAAGGGACGTCCGGCGAAGAAGACTGGCGCGTGCCGCCACTGCGGCAAGCACGGCCACTGGATCGCGGAGTGCCCGTTGCGGAACCAAGAGAACAACATCAACGGTGATCGTCGGCGCCACGTGCAAGCGCACCTTGCGCGCGACGACACGCGTGTGATCGACAGCGACAGCGACTATCTGTTCATGGCTCAAGCTCAAGATGGTGCTGTCTGCTCAAGTGCAAGCGCGGCTCAAGATGCGAGTGGTGTGTGGCTGATCGACTCGGGAGCGACTCAGCACATGACGCACTCCAAGTCGTGCTTTACCAAGTATCGTGCGATCAAGCCTGTGAAGGTGCACCTCGCGGACGACGGCACGGTCGAAGCAATCGGGTGCGGCGACGTCGAGATGGTCATGCAGACTGCGCAAGGACTTCGCAAGGGCGTGCTCACGAACGTGTGGTTCGTGCCGGGACTGAGTCGCAACCTCTTCTCGGTGGCACGGTTTGCGAAGGACGTCGGCCCGATCACGTTCGACAGCAACAAGTGCGTTGCGACGCTGAAGGGGTCCAAGTGGACCATCGGCAAGAGCTTCGGCAAGGGTCTGTTCAAGCTCAGCATGACTCCAGTCAATGGCGGCAACAGTCGTGCGAACGCGCACGCACTTGCTACGAGTGAACCGAGCTCGATGTCGAAGTCGTACTTGTGGCACCTTCGACTCGGCCACATCGGCCATGCTGGACTCGACATGATCGTGAAGAACAAGCTCGGCACCGGCATCGACATCGCGGCAGCGGGCAAGTGGGAGCTGTGCGACGGGTGCGCGGTCGGCAAGCAGACGCGCGCTTCGTTCCAAGACTCGACTTCTGCGCGCGCAGTTGGTCTCCTCGACGTGGTGCACAGCGATGTGTGCGGCCCGATGCAGACTTCGACATTCGGCGGCAAGAGATACTTCGCGACGTTCATCGACGACAAGTCTCGCTACTGCGTTGTGTTCCTGATGGAGCACAAGTCGGAGGTCGTCGAGAAGTTCGCGCAGTTTGTCAAGTGGGCCGAGACCCAGACCGGCCGACGTATCAAGACACTGCGTTGCGACAACGGCGGCGAGTACAAGTCGGCGAAGATGGCCAAGATCTGCGCCGATCGCGGCATCGTGCAGCAGTTCACGCCGCCGTACACGCCGCAGCTCAACGGTGTGGCGGAGCGCATGAACCGCACACTCGTGGAGTGCGCGCGCTGCATGCTCGAGCACGCCAAGATGTCCAAGCCGTACTGGGGCGAAGCCGTGATGACCGCGGCGTTCTTGCGGAACCGTTGCCCAAGTCGCTCGAACATCGACAACATGTCGCCGTACGAGGTGTGGAACGGCAAGGCTCCGCTGCTCGCGAATCTCAAGACATTCGGCTGCCACGCGTTCGTGCACGTACCAAGTCCGAAGCGACTGAAGCTCGACGCTCGTGCGATTCGCTGTCGGTTCATCGGCTACTCGGAGCACGAGAAAGCATATCGGTTCGAAGACATCGAGACCGGTCGAGTGTTTGTGAGTCGCGACGCCAAGTTCATGGAAGACGAGTTCGACGACGGTCGTCGACTCGGTGCTCAAGGAGCAGAGGTCGACTTCATCGACAACGACACCGATGAAGAGTACGAAGAGTACGAAGAGTACGAGTCCGGCGTCGGCGACGCGGACATGGAGCAGGGTGCTGAAGACGGTGTGCCTGGCAGTGGTGATCAACCTGCGCAGCCACAGCCGCCTAGCAGCCCGGAGTACATCAGCGGTGCGAAGCGTCACGTTCGTTCGCAGTCGCTTGAGAACGTGACGGAAACACCGCGCCCGAAGAGATCGAGCGGCTCGGCGACAGTGGGAGTCGGTCGAATGAGCGGCGCATCGACGAACGCGACGGCCAGCTCGACGACTCGACCGACCTCGCTCGACGATCTTTCGGCGCTCCACGCTGCTCAGGTCGTGGCTTCAGTGGGAGAAGTGCCGACAACGTTTGAGTCGGCGATGGAATCCAGCGACGCGAGCAAGTGGAAGGAAGCGTGCGACTCGGAGTTCCAGTCGCTGATCAAGAACGACACGTGGGACGTTGTGCCGCTGCCGAAGGGACGCAAGGCAATCGGCTGCAAGTGGGTGTTCAAGGTCAAGGAGAACGAGCACGGTGAAGTCGAGCGACACAAGGCTCGGCTCGTCGCGAAGGGCTTTGCGCAGAAGTTCGGCATCGACTACGACGAGACGTTCGCGCCAGTTGCGAAGTTCACGTCGGTCCGAGTGGTGCTCGCACTCGCGGCCAAGTACGATCTCATGCTGCACCAGATGGACGTCAAGACCGCGTTTTTGAACGGCGAACTCGACGAAGACATCTACATGAAGCAGCCGGATGGATACGTCGAAGCAGCGTGTCCGGTCGACTACGTGTGCAAGCTGAAGAAGTCGCTCTACGGGCTCAAGCAAGCGCCGCGGATGTGGAACCAGACCATCGACACGTTCATGATCGGTCTCGGCTTTGGCAAGTGTGAGTCCGACCACTGCGTGTACGTGATGCGCGAGTGCGGCAACGGCGAAGACAAGATGGCGTTCATTGTCCTCTACGTCGACGACCTCATCATTGCGTGCAGCAGCGACGCACTGATGGCGAAGATCAAGTCAGCACTCAGCAACCGGTTTGAGATGTCCGACCTCGGCGAGCTCAAGTTTTGCCTCGGCATGGAGATCGCGCGCGACTTTGATCTGGGCACTGTGTCCGTGCGCCAAACCAAGTTCCTGCACTCGATCTTGGCCAAGTTCGGCATGCAAGACTGCAAGCCCGTGAAGACGCCGCAAGACCCGGGACTCAAGCTGACCAAGGCCATGTGCGACGGCGGGTGCAAGCACGAAGACACCATGAACGGCGTGCCGTACCGCAGTGCCGTCGGCGCCGTGATGTACCTCATGGTCGGCACTCGTCCAGATCTCGCAGCTGCAGTGGGAGTGCTGAGCCAGTTTGCTGCCGACCCGTGTCCGACACACTGGCAGGCGCTCAAGCGCGTGCTCCGATACCTGCAAGCGACTCCGACGCTCGGTCTAGTGTTTGGCAAGTGCGACGACAAGTTTGACAATCGTGCACTTCACGGCTACTCGGATGCTGACTGGGCGGGCGACCACGACTCGCGCCGCAGCACAAGCGGCTACGTGTTCATGCTCAACGGCGGCTGCGTGAGCTGGCGAAGCAAGAAGCAGCGATCCGTGGCGCTCTCGTCGACCGAGGCAGAGTACATGGCACTGTCCGAGGCGACTCAAGAGGCGGTGTGGCTCAAGGCGTTTGTGCGTGAACTCGGCGAACTCAGCGACGGCGACTCGATCCTGGTGCTCGAAGACAACCAAGGCTCGATCGCGTTGGCCAAGAACCCCGAGTTCCACAAGCGCACCAAGCACATCGACATCCGCTACCACTTCGTGCGCGAGAAGGTCGAAGACGGTCAAGTCGCGCTGCAGTACTGTCCGACACAAGACATGCTCGCGGACATCATGACGAAGGCGATCGCAGCACCGCAGTTCGACGCTCTTCGGACCAAGCTCGGCATCATCGTCGCTGGCGAGTCGAGTGGGAGTGTTGGCTCTATCGACGCTCTCGACAGTGGGTTCAAGACGCCTCGCCGAGCGACAGCCAGCGCGTGACGAGTCAGCGTCACGACCTCGACTGGTGTGACCATCACTCGCACAAGGACAATCATTCCGACATGATTGCGCCATGGCGTGGGTGAGTGTTTACGCAGGTAGGACATGGCTGTGGGTGACGACCTACACTCATGGATGCGTGTTTACGCCACACTGGATACATTGCACAAGTATCTAGTGGAGCGACTGCACAGCAGGCTTAGACGAAGCTAGCACAGAGGGAGGTGTGCATGCGAACTAAGGACCTCGATCAATCAATCACTTTGCATTTTGCATCCAAGCACCCAAGTGCCTTCGCCAACCACGCCTCAAGCCTCCAAGCCTTCAGTCACGTCCGGCGAGATCAAGATCGAGCACTGCGTGAGCGACGAGGATCAAGCGACGTTCAAGAGGAAGTCGCGCAAGGCGTTGGCGATCGTCTGCCTGGCGATGGAAGACTCGCAGCTCCCGTTGGTTCGCTCGGCGAGTGGCGCGCACGATGCATGGTCAAGACTGGAAGACCACTTCGAGAAGAAGAGCCTGGCGAACAAGCTCTTTCTTCGTCGTCGTCTCTTCACGACCATGATGGAAGAAGGTGATGATGTGCTCGCGCACATCAACAAGCTCAAGACGCTGGCGGAACAGCTCGACGCGGTCGGCGCTCCGGTCAGCGAGGATGACTTGGTGATCACGCTTCTCGGCAGCCTGAGCGAGTCGTACCAGTTCCTCATCACGGCGTTGGAGTCGCGTGCCGACACGCTGACGTGGGAACTCGTGACGTCTCGGCTTCTGCACGAGGACATGAAGCGCAAGGAGCAAGGCGGCGACGGGGTCGCGGCTGGTCAAGCGTTCATGACGGGCGACAAGAAGCGCAGTGCGCGGCCAAGCAAGAAGACTGGCGCGTGCAACTACTGCGGCAAGATGGGTCATTGGATCGCGGAGTGTCCCTCGCGGATCCATGACAACGCGGACCGGCAACGTCCGCAGCGTGCGAACGTAGCGCACAACCAAGATGAAGACTCGGGCGACTTCCTCTTTGCGACCGGCAAGGAGAGTGACGGCGGCGTCAAGAACCCGACATGGCTCATCGACTCGGGTGCGACGCAGCACATGTCGTACTCGAAGCGGTTCATGACGAAGTACAAGACCATCGATCCAGTCGACGTGCATCTCGCAGACGACGGTGTCGTGCAGGCGATCGGCAGGGGCGACGTCGTGATGATGATGAAGACTCCAAGTGGCGTCAAGAAGGGTGTGCTCACGGATGTGTGGCACATTCCCAAGCTGTCGCGCAACCTGTTCTCGGTCGGCAGATTCACCAAGGATGTCGCGCCGATCACGTTCGACACAAGCGTCTGCTACGTGAACCTCAAGGGCCAGAAGTGGAAGATCGGTGAGCGCGCCGGCAAGAGTCTGTTCAAGCTGTGCATGACGCCTGTGCAAGCGGAGAGTGCAAGCGTCGCGAGTGTGTCCAAGGCGCCGCAGATGAGCGAGTCGTACTTGTGGCACCTGCGACTCGGTCACATCGGCCACGGCGGACTCGACGCGATCGTCAAGCACAAGCTCGGCGTCGGCATCGACATCGCGTCGGTGAACAAGTGGGAGCTCTGCAGCGGATGTGCGCTCGGCAAGCAGACGCGAGTGGCGTTCCAGTCGACTGCATCCGAGCGAGCTAAGAACGTCCTCGACGTCGTCCACAGCGACGTGTGCGGCCCAATGCAGACCGCGACGTTCTCCGACAAACGCTACTTTGTGACGTTCATCGACGACAAGTTGCGGTTCTGCGTCGTGTTCTTGCTTCGCAGCAAGTCGGAAGTGCTGGACAAGTTCGTGCAGTTCGTCAAGTTTGCCGAGACCCAGACCGGAAGACGTGTGGTGCTTCGAAGCGACAACGGCGGCGAGTATGTGTCAAGCAAGTTCGCCGCGTTCTGCAGCAATCGCGGCATCGTGCAGCAGTTCACGCCGCCGTACACGCCGCAGCTCAACGGAGTGGCCGAGCGAATGAACCGGACTCTGGTCGAGAGTGCGCGATGCATGATCGAGCACGCGGGTCTGTCCAAGCGCTACTGGGTCGAGGCTGTGTCAACGGCAGCGTTCCTGCGCAATCGGTGTCCGACGCGAGCGACCGGCCATGACAAGTCTCCGCACGAGGCATGGACGCAGAAGAAGCCGTTGCTGAAGAACCTGAAGGTCTTCGGATGCCACGCGTACGTGCACGTGCCAAGCGAGAAGCGGTCGAAGCTCGATGCGCGGTCGACATTGTGTCGCTTCTTGGGCTACTCGGACCACGAGAAGGCGTATCGGTTCGAAGAACTGTCGAGCAGCCGGATCCTGGTGAGTCGAGACGCGCAGTTCATGGAAGACACGTTCGACAGCGGCAAGCACGGACAAGTCGGCAGCAAGGCAGTCGAGTTTCGTGACGGGGATGAAGCGACCGACGGTGAAGACTCCGACGATCGCGACGACGAAGACAGCGATGAAGGCATGAACGAGCGAGCGGCGGAGCCAGTATCGACGAATGAGCGACCGCAATGGCAGCAACGGCAACCATCGACTCGGCAGCCGCAGCGACCACAGCAGCCGAATGTCGAGTACCCGCCGGGGTCGAAGCGCCATTTGCGAACGCACTCGCTCGAAGCTCTGTCGGAGCCACCAGTGGAGAAGCGCTACGGACGCGTGGGTCGTACAAGCGGAGCAAGTTCGACGCCAGCACCAGGTCCAAGGTCGTCGCTCGATGACATGTCGTCGCTGCTCGCATCGGTCGAAGAAGAAGAAGAAGAAGAAGAACGTGCTCACGTCGTGTACTCAGTGGGAGAGTTGCCGACATCGTTCGAGTCGGCGATGGAGTCCAGCGACGCGAGCAAGTGGAAGGAAGCGTGCGAGTCCGAGTTCGAGTCGTTGTGCAAGAACAAGACGTGGGAGTTCGTGCCATTGCCGCGAGGGTCGCAAGGCAATCAGCAGCAAGTGGGTGTTCAAGGTGAAGGAGACCGTTGTTGGCTCTATCGACGCTCTCGACAATGGGTTCAAGACGCCTCGCCGAGCGACAGCCAGCGCGTGACGAGTCAGCGTCACGACTTCGACTGGTGTGACCATCACTCACACATGGGCAATCATTCCGACATGATTGCGCCATGGCGTGGGTGAGTGTTTACGCTGGTCGGACATGGCTGTGGGTGACGACCCACACTCATGGATGCATGTCTACGCCACACTGGCTACATTGCAGAAGAATCCAGTAAGTATCCAGTGGAGCGGCTGCACAGCAGGCTTAGACGTAGCTAGCACAGAGGAAGGTGTGCATGCGAACTAAAGACCTCGATCAATCAATCACTTTTGCATTTTGCATCCAACCACTCAAGCGCATTTTCATCACTTGAGCCACACCGCCTCTTGAGTCGCTTCCGACAGCGCCATGTACTCGGCCTCAGTCGACGAGAGCGCCACGGTGCGCTGCTTCTTGCTTCGCCAGCTGATGCAGCCATCGTTGAGCACGAACACGTAGCCGCTGGTGCTGCGTCTTGTCTCGATGTCGCCTGCCCAGTCGGCATCCGAGTAGCCGATCAGCTCGCCATCACCAGAGCCGGTGAAGCGAATGCCATGCGTCGGAGTCGCTTGCAGGTATCGGAGCACGCGCTTGAGCGCCTGCCAGTGTGTCGGACACGGGTCGGCAGCAAACTGGCTCAGCACTCCCACTGCAGCTGCGAGATCTGGACGAGTGCCGACCATGAGGTACATCACGGCGCCGACGGCACTGCGGTACGGCACGCCGTTCATGGTGTCTTCGTGCTTGCAGCCACCTTCACACATGGCCTTGGTCAGCTTGAGTCCAGGGTCTTGCGGCGTCTTCACGGGCTTGCAGTCTTGCATGCCGAACTTCGTCAGGATCGAGTGCAGGAACTTGGTCTGCCGCATCGACACGGCGCCTGACTTGTCATCGCGCTCGACTTCCATGCCGAGGCAGTACTTGAGCTCGCCGAGGTCGGACATCTCAAAGCGCTCACTCAGCGCACGCTTGGTCGCCGCGAGCAGATCCGTGTCGTTGCACGCGAGGATGAGGTCGTCGACGTAGAGCACCACGAAGATCATGGCCTTGTCGTCGCGCTTGACGTACACGCAGTGGTCCATCTCGCACTTGGAGAAGCCGATCTTGCGCATGAACTCGTCGATGGTCTGGTTCCACATGCGAGGCGACTGCTTGAGACCGTACAACGCGCGCTTGAGCTTGCACACATGGTTGGGGTACTTGGCGTCGACGAATCCATCGGGCTGCTTCATGTAGATCTCTTCATCGAGCACGCCGTTGAGGAACGCCGTCTTGACGTCCATCTGGTGCAGATCGAGCTTGTACTGCGCCGCGATGCTCAAAATGATCCGGATCGACGCGAACTTGGCCACCTGCGCGAACGTCTCCTCGAAGTCCACGCCGTACTTCTGCAGGAAACCCTTCGCCACAAGACGCGCCTTGTACCGCTCGATGAGACCTTCGACGGTCTCCTTCACCTTGAACACCCACTTGCTGCTGATTGCCTTGCGACCTCGCGGCAATGGCACGAGCTCCCACGTCTTGTTCTTGCACAACGACTCGAACTCGGACTCGCACGCTTCCTTCCACTTGCTCGCGTCGCTGGACTCCATCGCCGACTCGAACGATGTCGGCAACTTTTCCACTGAGTACACGACGTGAGCACGTTCTTCTTCTTCTTCTTCTTCTTCGACCGATGCGAGCAGCGACGACATGTCATCGAGCGACGACCTTGGACCTGGTGCTGGCGTCGAACTTGCTCCGCTTGTACGACCCACGCGTCCGTAGCGCTTCTCCACTGGTGGCTCCGACAGAGCTTCGAGCGAGTGCGTTCGCAAATGGCGCTTCGACCCCGGCGGGTACTCGACATTCGGCTGCTGTGGTCGCTGCGGCTGCCGAGTCGATGGTTGCCGTTGCTGCCATTGCGGTCGCTCATTCGTCGATACTGGCTCCGCCGCTCGCTCGTTCATGCCTTCATCGCTGTCTTCGTCGTCGCGATCGTCGGAGTCTTCACCGTCGGTCGCTTCATCCCCGTCACGAAACTCGACTGCCTTGCTGCCGACTTGTCCGTGCTTGCCGCTGTCGAACGTGTCTTCCATGAACTGCGCGTCTCGACTCACCAGGATCCGGCTGCTCGACAGTTCTTCGAACCGATACGCCTTCTCGTGGTCCGAGTAGCCCAAGAAGCGACACAATGTCGACCGCGCATCGAGCTTCGACCGCTTCTCGCTTGGCACGTGCACGTACGCGTGGCATCCGAAGACCTTCAGGTTCTTCAGCAACGGCTTCTTCTGCGTCCATGCCTCGTGCGTGATGAAAATGCGCTTGAGTGGTTGGATGCAAAATGCAAAGTGATTGATTGATCGAGGTCCTTAGTTCGCATGCACACCTTCCTCTGTGCTAGCTACGTCTAAGCCTGCTGTGCAGCCGCTCCACTGGATACTTACTGGATTCTTCTGCAATGTAGCCAGTGTGGCGTAGACATGCATCCATGAGTGTGGGTCGTCACCCACAGCCATGTCCTACCAGCGTAAACACTCACCCACGCCATGGCGCAATCATGTCTGAATGATTGCCCATGTGTGAGTGATGGTCACACCAGTCGAAGTCGTGACGCTGACTCGTCACGCGCTGGCTGTCGCTCGGCGAGGCGTCTTGAACCCATTGTCGAGAGCGTCGTTAGAGCCAACACTCCCACTCGACTTGCCAGCGACGATGATGCCGAGCTTGGTCCGAAGAGCGTCGAACTGCGGCGCTGCGATCGGCTTGGTCATGATGTCTGCGAGCATGTCTTGTGTCGGACAGTACTGCAGCACGACTTGACCGTCTTCGACCTTCTCGCGCACAAAGTGGTAGCGGATGTCGATGTGCTTGGTGCGCTTGTGGAACTCGGGGTTCTTGGCCAACGCGATCGCGCCTTGGTTGTCTTCGAGCACCTTCAGAGCGCCGTCGCCTGCATCTTCGCCGAGTTCACGCATGAACGCCTTGAGCCACACCGCCTCTTGAGTCGCTTCCGACAGCGCCATGTACTCTGCCTCAGTCGACGAGAGCGCCACGGTGCGCTGCTTCTTGCTTCGCCAGCTGATGCAGCCATCGTTGAGCACGAACACGTAGCCGCTGGTGCTGCGTCTTGTCTCGATGTCGCCTGCCCAGTCGGCATCCGAGTAGCCGATCAGCTCGCCATCACCAGAGCCGGTGAAGCGAATGCCATGCGTCGGAGTCGCTTGCAGGTATCGGAGCACGCGCTTGAGCGCCTGCCAGTGTGTCGGACACGGGTCGGCAGCAAACTGGCTCAGCACTCCCACTGCAGCTGCGAGATCTGGACGAGTGCCGACCATGAGGTACATCACGGCGCCGACGGCACTGCGGTACGGCACGCCGTTCATGGTGTCTTCGTACTTGCAGCCACCTTCACACATGGCCTTGGTCAGCTTGAGTCCAGGGTCTTGCGGCGTCTTCACGGGCTTGCAGTCTTGCATGCCGAACTTCGTCAGGATCGAGTGCAGGAACTTGGTCTGCCGCATCGACACGGCGCCTGACTTGTCATCGCGCTCGACTTCCATGCCGAGGCAGTACTTGAGCTCGCCGAGGTCGGACATCTCAAAGCGCTCACTCAGCGCACGCTTGGTCGCCGCGAGCAGATCCGTGTCGTTGCATGCGAGGATGAGGTCGTCGACGTAGAGCACCACGAAGATCATGGCCTTGTCGTCGCGCTTGACGTACACGCAGTGGTCCATCTCGCACTTGGAGAAGCCGATCTTGCGCATGAACTCGTCGATGGTCTGGTTCCACATGCGAGGCGACTGCTTGAGACCGTACAACGCGCGCTTGAGCTTGCACACATGGTTGGGGTACTTGGCGTCGACGAACCCATCGGGCTGCTTCATGTAGATCTCTTCATCGAGCACGCCGTTGAGGAACGCCGTCTTGACGTCCATCTGGTGCAGATCGAGCTTGTACTGCGCCGCGATGCTCAAAATGATCCGGATCGACGCGAACTTGGCCACCGGCGCGAACGTCTCCTCGAAGTCCACGCCGTACTTCTGCAGGAAACCCTTCGCCACAAGACGCGCCTTGTACCGCTCGATGAGACCTTCGACGGTCTCCTTCACCTTGAACACCCACTTGCTGCTGATTGCCTTGCGACCTCGCGGCAATGGCACGAGCTCCCACGTCTTGTTCTTGCACAACGACTCGAACTCGGACTCGCACGCTTCCTTCCACTTGCTCGCGTCGCTGGACTCCATCGCCGACTCGAACGATGTCGGCAACTCTCCCACTGAGTACACGACGTGAGCACGTTCTTCTTCTTCTTCTTCTTCTTCTTCGACCGATGCGAGCAGCGACGACATGTCATCGAGCGACGACCTTGGACCTGGTGCTGGCGTCGAACTTGCTCCGCTTGTACGACCCACGCGTCCGTAGCGCTTCTCCACTGGTGGCTCCGACAGAGCTTCGAGCGAGTGCGTTCGCAAATGGCGCTTCGACCCCGGCGGGTACTCGACATTCGGCTGCTGTGGTCGCTGCGGCTGCCGAGTCGATGGTTGCCGTTGCTGCCATTGCGGTCGCTCATTCGTCGATACTGGCTCCGCCGCTCGCTCGTTCATGCCTTCATCGCTGTCTTCGTCGTCGCGATCGTCGGAGTCTTCACCGTCGGTCGCTTCATCCCCGTCACGAAACTCGACTGCCTTGCTGCCGACTTGTCCGTGCTTGCCGCTGTCGAACGTGTCTTCCATGAACTGCGCGTCTCGACTCACCAGGATCCGGCTGCTCGACAGTTCTTCGAACCGATACGCCTTCTCGTGGTCCGAGTAGCCCAAGAAGCGACACAATGTCGACCGCGCATCGAGCTTCGACCGCTTCTCGCTTGGCACGTGCACGTACGCGTGGCATCCGAAGACCTTCAGGTTCTTCAGCAACGGCTTCTTCTGCGTCCATGCCTCGTGCGTGATGAAAATGCGCTTGAGTGGTTGGATGCAAAATGCAAAGTGATTGATTGATCGAGGTCCTTAGTTCGCATGCACACCTTCCTCTGTGCTAGCTACGTCTAAGCCTGCTGTGCAGCCGCTCCACTGGATACTTACTGGATTCTTCTGCAATGTAGCCAGTGTGGCGTAGACATGCATCCATGAGTGTGGGTCGTCACCCACAGCCATGTCCGACCAGCGTAAACACTCACCCACGCCATGGCGCAATCATGTCGGAATGATTGCCCATGTGTGAGTGATGGTCACACCAGTCGAAGTCGTGACGCTGACTCGTCACGCGCTGGCTGTCGCTCGGCGAGGCGTCTTGAACCCATTGTCGAGAGCGTCGATAGAGCCAACAACGGTCTCCTTCACCTTGAACACCCACTTGCTGCTGATTGCCTTGCGACCTCGCGGCAATGGCACGAACTCCCACGTCTTGTTCTTGCACAACGACTCGAACTCGGACTCGCACGCTTCCTTCCACTTGCTCGCGTCGCTGGACTCCATCGCCGACTCGAACGATGTCGGCAACTCTCCCACTGAGTACACGACGTGAGCACGTTCTTCTTCTTCTTCTTCTTCTTCTTCGACCGATGCGAGCAGCGACGACATGTCATCGAGCGACGACCTTGGACCTGGTGCTGGCGTCGAACTTGCTCCGCTTGTACGACCCACGCGTCCGTAGCGCTTCTCCACTGGTGGCTCCGACAGAGCTTCGAGCGAGTGCGTTCGCAAATGGCGCTTCGACCCCGGCGGGTACTCGACATTCGGCTGCTGTGGTCGCTGCGGCTGCCGAGTCGATGGTTGCCGTTGCTGCCATTGCGGTCGCTCATTCGTCGATACTGGCTCCGCCGCTCGCTCGTTCATGCCTTCATCGCTGTCTTCGTCGTCGCGATCGTCGGAGTCTTCACCGTCGGTCGCTTCATCCCCGTCACGAAACTCGACTGCCTTGCTGCCGACTTGTCCGTGCTTGCCGCTGTCGAACGTGTCTTCCATGAACTGCGCGTCTCGACTCACCAGGATCCGGCTGCTCGACAGTTCTTCGAACCGATACGCCTTCTCGTGGTCCGAGTAGCCCAAGAAGCGACACAATGTCGACCGCGCATCGAGCTTCGACCGCTTCTCGCTTGGCACGTGCACGTACGCGTGGCATCCGAAGACCTTCAGGTTCTTCAGCAACGGCTTCTTCTGCGTCCATGCCTCGTGCGTGATGAAAATGCGCTTGAGTGGTTGGATGCAAAATGCAAAGTGATTGATTGATCGAGGTCCTTAGTTCGCATGCACACCTTCCTCTGTGCTAGCTACGTCTAAGCCTGCTGTGCAGCCGCTCCACTGGATACTTACTGGATTCTTCTGCAATGTAGCCAGTGTGGCGTAGACATGCATCCATGAGTGTGGGTCGTCACCCACAGCCATGTCCTACCAGCGTAAACACTCACCCACGCCATGGCGCAATCATGTCTGAATGATTGCCCATGTGTGAGTGATGGTCACACCAGTCGAAGTCGTGACGCTGACTCGTCACGCGCTGGCTGTCGCTCGGCGAGGCGTCTTGAACCCATTGTCGAGAGCGTCGTTAGAGCCAACACTCCCACTCGACTTGCCAGCGACGATGATGCCGAGCTTGGTCCGAAGAGCGTCGAACTGCGGCGCTGCGATCGGCTTGGTCATGATGTCTGCGAGCATGTCTTGTGTCGGACAGTACTGCAGCACGACTTGACCGTCTTCGACCTTCTCGCGCACAAAGTGGTAGCGGATGTCGATGTGCTTGGTGCGCTTGTGGAACTCGGGGTTCTTGGCCAACGCGATCGCGCCTTGGTTGTCTTCAAACACCTTCAGAGCGCCGTCGCCTGCATCTTCGCCGAGTTCACGCATGAACGCCTTGAGCCACACCGCCTCTTGAGTCGCTTCCGACAGCGCCATGTACTCTGCCTCAGTCGACGAGAGCGCCACGGTGCGCTGCTTCTTGCTTCGCCAGCTGATGCAGCCATCGTTGAGCACGAACACGTAGCCGCTGGTGCTGCGTCTTGTCTCGATGTCGCCTGCCCAGTCGGCATCCGAGTAGCCGATCAGCTCGCCATCACCAGAGCCGGTGAAGCGAATGCCATGCGTCGGAGTCGCTTGCAGGTATCGGAGCACGCGCTTGAGCGCCTGCCAGTGTGTCGGACACGGGTCGGCAGCAAACTGGCTCAGTACTCCCACTGCAGCTGCGAGATCCGGACGAGTGCCGACCATGAGGTACATCACGGCGCCGACGGCACTGCGGTACGGCACGCCGTTCATGGTGTCTTCGTGCTTGCAGCCACCTTCACACATGGCCTTGGTCAGCTTGAGTCCAGGGTCTTGCGGCGTCTTCACGGGCTTGCAGTCTTGCATGCCGAACTTCGTCAGGATCGAGTGCAGGAACTTGGTCTGCCGCATCGACACGGCGCCTGACTTGTCATCGCGCTCGACTTCCATGCCGAGGCAGTACTTGAGCTCGCCGAGGTCGGACATCTCAAAGCGCTCACTCAGCGCACGCTTGGTCGCCGCGAGCAGATCCGTGTCGTTGCATGCGAGGATGAGGTCGTCGACGTAGAGCACCACGAAGATCATGGCCTTGTCGTCGCGCTTGACGTACACGCAGTGGTCCATCTCGCACTTGGAGAAGCCGATCTTGCGCATGAACTCGTCGATGGTCTGGTTCCACATGCGAGGCGACTGCTTGAGACCGTACAACGCGCGCTTGAGCTTGCACACATGGTTGGGGTACTTGGCGTCGACGAACCCATCGGGCTGCTTCATGTAGATCTCTTCATCGAGCACGCCGTTGAGGAACGCCGTCTTGACGTCCATCTGGTGCAGATCGAGCTTGTACTGCGCCGCGATGCTCAAAATGATCCGGATCGACGCGAACTTGGCCACCGGCGCGAACGTCTCCTCGAAGTCCACGCCGTACTTCTGCAGGAAACCCTTCGCCACAAGACGCGCCTTGTACCGCTCGATGAGACCTTCGACGGTCTCCTTCACCTTGAACACCCACTTGCTGCTGATTGCCTTGCGACCCTCGCGGCAATGGCACGAGCTCCCACGTCTTGTTCTTGCACAACGACTCGAACTCGGACTCGCACGCTTCCTTCCACTTGCTCGCGTCGCTGGACTCCATCGCCGACTCGAACGATGTCGGCAACTCTCCCACTGAGTACACGACGTGAGCACGTTCTTCTTCTTCTTCTTCTTCTTCTTCGACCGATGCGAGCAGCGACGACATGTCATCGAGCGACGACCTTGGACCTGGTGCTGGCGTCGAACTTGCTCCGCTTGTACGACCCACGCGTCCGTAGCGCTTCTCCACTGGTGGCTCCGACAGAGCTTCGAGCGAGTGCGTTCGCAAATGGCGCTTCGACCCCGGCGGGTACTCGACATTCGGCTGCTGTGGTCGCTGCGGCTGCCGAGTCGATGGTTGCCGTTGCTGCCATTGCGGTCGCTCATTCGTCGATACTGGCTCCGCCGCTCGCTCGTTCATGCCTTCATCGCTGTCTTCGTCGTCGCGATCGTCGGAGTCTTCACCGTCGGTCGCTTCATCCCCGTCACGAAACTCGACTGCCTTGCTGCCGACTTGTCCGTGCTTGCCGCTGTCGAACGTGTCTTCCATGAACTGCGCGTCTCGACTCACCAGGATCCGGCTGCTCGACAGTTCTTCGAACCGATACGCCTTCTCGTGGTCCGAGTAGCCCAAGAAGCGACACAATGTCGACCGCGCATCGAGCTTCGACCGCTTCTCGCTTGGCACGTGCACGTACGCGTGGCATCCGAAGACCTTCAGGTTCTTCAGCAACGGCTTCTTCTGCGTCCATGCCTCGTGCGTGATGAAAATGCGCTTGAGTGGTTGGATGCAAAATGCAAAGTGATTGATTGATCGAGGTCCTTAGTTCGCATGCACACCTTCCTCTGTGCTAGCTACGTCTAAGCCTGCTGTGCAGCCGCTCCACTGGATACTTACTGGATTCTTCTGCAATGTAGCCAGTGTGGCGTAGACATGCATCCATGAGTGTGGGTCGTCACCCACAGCCATGTCCTACCAGCGTAAACACTCACCCACGCCATGGCGCAATCATGTCTGAATGATTGCCCATGTGTGAGTGATGGTCACACCAGTCGAAGTCGTGACGCTGACTCGTCACGCGCTGGCTGTCGCTCGGCGAGGCGTCTTGAACCCATTGTCGAGAGCGTCGTTAGAGCCAACACTCCCACTCGACTTGCCAGCGACGATGATGCCGAGCTTGGTCCGAAGAGCGTCGAACTGCGGCGCTGCGATCGGCTTGGTCATGATGTCTGCGAGCATGTCTTGTGTCGGACAGTACTGCAGCACGACTTGACCGTCTTCGACCTTCTCGCGCACAAAGTGGTAGCGGATGTCGATGTGCTTGGTGCGCTTGTGGAACTCCGGGTTCTTGGCCAACGCGATCGCGCCTTGGTTGTCTTCGAGCACCTTCAGAGCGCCGTCGCCTGCATCTTCGCCGAGTTCACGCATGAACGCCTTGAGCCACACCGCCTCTTGAGTCGCTTCCGACAGCGCCATGTACTCTGCCTCAGTCGACGAGAGCGCCACGGTGCGCTGCTTCTTGCTTCGCCAGCTGATGCAGCCATCGTTGAGCACGAACACGTAGCCGCTGGTGCTGCGTCTTGTCTCGATGTCGCCTGCCCAGTCGGCATCCGAGTAGCCGATCAGCTCGCCATCACCAGAGCCGGTGAAGCGAATGCCATGCGTCGGAGTCGCTTGCAGGTATCGGAGCACGCGCTTGAGCGCCTGCCAGTGTGTCGGACACGGGTCGGCAGCAAACTGGCTCAGCACTCCCACTGCAGCTGCGAGATCTGGACGAGTGCCGACCATGAGGTACATCACGGCGCCGACGGCACTGCGGTACGGCACGCCGTTCATGGTGTCTTCGTGCTTGCAGCCACCTTCACACATGGCCTTGGTCAGCTTGAGTCCAGGGTCTTGCGGCGTCTTCACGGGCTTGCAGTCTTGCATGCCGAACTTCGTCAGGATCGAGTGCAGGAACTTGGTCTGCCGCATCGACACGGCGCCTGACTTGTCATCGCGCTCGACTTCCATGCCGAGGCAGTACTTGAGCTCGCCGAGGTCGGACATCTCAAAGCGCTCACTCAGCGCACGCTTGGTCGCCGCGAGCAGATCCGTGTCGTTGCATGCGAGGATGAGGTCGTCGACGTAGAGCACCACGAAGATCATGGCCTTGTCGTCGCGCTTGACGTACACGCAGTGGTCCATCTCGCACTTGGAGAAGCCGATCTTGCGCATGAACTCGTCGATGGTCTGGTTCCACATGCGAGGCGACTGCTTGAGACCGTACAACGCGCGCTTGAGCTTGCACACATGGTTGGGGGTACTTGGCGTCGACGAACCCATCGGGCTGCTTCATGTAGATCTCTTCATCGAGCACGCCGTTGAGGAACGCCGTCTTGACGTCCATCTGGTGCAGATCGAGCTTGTACTGCGCCGCGATGCTCAAAATGATCCGGATCGACGCGAACTTGGCCACCGGCGCGAACGTCTCCTCGAAGTCCACGCCGTACTTCTGCAGGAAACCCTTCGCCACAAGACGCGCCTTGTACCGCTCGATGAGACCTTCGACGGTCTCCTTCACCTTGAACACCCACTTGCTGCTGATTGCCTTGCGACCTCGCGGCAATGGCACGAGCTCCCACGTCTTGTTCTTGCACAACGACTCGAACTCGGACTCGCACGCTTCCTTCCACTTGCTCGCGTCGCTGGACTCCATCGCCGACTCGAACGATGTCGGCAACTCTCCCACTGAGTACACGACGTGAGCACGTTCTTCTTCTTCTTCTTCTTCTTCTTCGACCGATGCGAGCAGCGACGACATGTCATCGAGCGACGACCTTGGACCTGGTGCTGGCGTCGAACTTGCTCCGCTTGTACGACCCACGCGTCCGTAGCGCTTCTCCACTGGTGGCTCCGACAGAGCTTCGAGCGAGTGCGTTCGCAAATGGCGCTTCGACCCCGGCGGGTACTCGACATTCGGCTGCTGTGGTCGCTGCGGCTGCCGAGTCGATGGTTGCCGTTGCTGCCATTGCGGTCGCTCATTCGTCGATACTGGCTCCGCCGCTCGCTCGTTCATGCCTTCATCGCTGTCTTCGTCGTCGCGATCGTCGGAGTCTTCACCGTCGGTCGCTTCATCCCCGTCACGAAACTCGACTGCCTTGCTGCCGACTTGTCCGTGCTTGCCGCTGTCGAACGTGTCTTCCATGAACTGCGCGTCTCGACTCACCAGGATCCGGCTGCTCGACAGTTCTTCGAACCGATACGCCTTCTCGTGGTCCGAGTAGCCCAAGAAGCGACACAATGTCGACCGCGCATCGAGCTTCGACCGCTTCTCGCTTGGCACGTGCACGTACGCGTGGCATCCGAAGACCTTCAGGTTCTTCAGCAACGGCTTCTTCTGCGTCCATGCCTCGTGCGTGATGAAAATGCGCTTGAGTGGTTGGATGCAAAATGCAAAGTGATTGATTGATCGAGGTCCTTAGTTCGCATGCACACCTTCCTCTGTGCTAGCTACGTCTAAGCCTGCTGTGCAGCCGCTCCACTGGATACTTACTGGATTCTTCTGCAATGTAGCCAGTGTGGCGTAGACATGCATCCATGAGTGTGGGTCGTCACCCACAGCCATGTCCTACCAGCGTAAACACTCACCCACGCCATGGCGCAATCATGTCTGAATGATTGCCCATGTGTGAGTGATGGTCACACCAGTCGAAGTCGTGACGCTGACTCGTCACGCGCTGGCTGTCGCTCGGCGAGGCGTCTTGAACCCATTGTCGAGAGCGTCGTTAGAGCCAACACTCCCACTCGACTTGCCAGCGACGATGATGCCGAGCTTGGTCCGAAGAGCGTCGAACTGCGGCGCTGCGATCGGCTTGGTCATGATGTCTGCGAGCATGTCTTGTGTCGGACAGTACTGCAGCACGACTTGACCGTCTTCGACCTTCTCGCGCACAAAGTGGTAGCGGATGTCGATGTGCTTGGTGCGCTTGTGGAACTCCGGGTTCTTGGCCAACGCGATCGCGCCTTGGTTGTCTTCGAGCACCTTCAGAGCGCCGTCGCCTGCATCTTCGCCGAGTTCACGCATGAACGCCTTGAGCCACACCGCCTCTTGAGTCGCTTCCGACAGCGCCATGTACTCTGCCTCAGTCGACGAGAGCGCCACGGTGCGCTGCTTCTTGCTTCGCCAGCTGATGCAGCCATCGTTGAGCACGAACACGTAGCCGCTGGTGCTGCGTCTTGTCTCGATGTCGCCTGCCCAGTCGGCATCCGAGTAGCCGATCAGCTCGCCATCACCAGAGCCGGTGAAGCGAATGCCATGCGTCGGAGTCGCTTGCAGGTATCGGAGCACGCGCTTGAGCGCCTGCCAGTGTGTCGGACACGGGTCGGCAGCAAACTGGCTCAGCACTCCCACTGCAGCTGCGAGATCTGGACGAGTGCCGACCATGAGGTACATCACGGCGCCGACGGCACTGCGGTACGGCACGCCGTTCATGGTGTCTTCGTGCTTGCAGCCACCTTCACACATCGCCTTGGTCAGCTTGAGTCCAGGGTCTTGCGGCGTCTTCACGGGCTTGCAGTCTTGCATGCCGAACTTCGTCAGGATCGAGTGCAGGAACTTGGTCTGCCGCATCGACACGGCGCCTGACTTGTCATCGCGCTCGACTTCCATGCCGAGGCAGTACTTGAGCTCGCCGAGGTCGGACATCTCAAAGCGCTCACTCAGCGCACGCTTGGTCGCCGCGAGCAGATCCGTGTCGTTGCATGCGAGGATGAGGTCGTCGACGTAGAGCACCACGAAGATCATGGCCTTGTCGTCGCGCTTGACGTACACGCAGTGGTCCATCTCGCACTTGGAGAAGCCGATCTTGCGCATGAACTCGTCGATGGTCTGGTTCCACATGCGAGGCGACTGCTTGAGACCGTACAACGCGCGCTTGAGCTTGCACACATGGTTGGGGTACTTGGCGTCGACGAACCCATCGGGCTGCTTCATGTAGATCTCTTCATCGAGCACGCCGTTGAGGAACGCCGTCTTGACGTCCATCTGGTGCAGATCGAGCTTGTACTGCGCCGCGATGCTCAAAATGATCCGGATCGACGCGAACTTGGCCACCGGCGCGAACGTCTCCTCGAAGTCCACGCCGTACTTCTGCAGGAAACCCTTCGCCACAAGACGCGCCTTGTACCGCTCGATGAGACCTTCGACGGTCTCCTTCACCTTGAACACCCACTTGCTGCTGATTGCCTTGCGACCTCGCGGCAATGGCACGAGCTCCCACGTCTTGTTCTTGCACAACGACTCGAACTCGGACTCGCACGCTTCCTTCCACTTGCTCGCGTCGCTGGACTCCATCGCCGACTCGAACGATGTCGGCAACTCTCCCACTGAGTACACGACGTGAGCACGTTCTTCTTCTTCTTCTTCTTCTTCTTCGACCGATGCGAGCAGCGACGACATGTCATCGAGCGACGACCTTGGACCTGGTGCTGGCGTCGAACTTGCTCCGCTTGTACGACCCACGCGTCCGTAGCGCTTCTCCACTGGTGGCTCCGACAGAGCTTCGAGCGAGTGCGTTCGCAAATGGCGCTTCGACCCCGGCGGGTACTCGACATTCGGCTGCTGTGGTCGCTGCGGCTGCCGAGTCGATGGTTGCCGTTGCTGCCATTGCGGTCGCTCATTCGTCGATACTGGCTCCGCCGCTCGCTCGTTCATGCCTTCATCGCTGTCTTCGTCGTCGCGATCGTCGGAGTCTTCACCGTCGGTCGCTTCATCCCCGTCACGAAACTCGACTGCCTTGCTGCCGACTTGTCCGTGCTTGCCGCGGTCGAACGTGTCTTCCATGAACTGCGCGTCGCGACTCACCAGGATCCGGCTGCTCGACAGTTCTTCGAACCGATACGCCTTCTCGTGGTCCGAGTAGCCCAAGAAGCGACACAATGTCGACCGCGCATCGAGCTTCGACCGCTTCTCGCTTGGCACGTGCACGTACGCGTGGCATCCGAAGACCTTCAGGTTCTTCAGCAACGGCTTCTTCTGCGTCCATGCCTCGTGCGTGATGAAATGCGCTTGAGTGGTTGGATGCAAAATGCAAAGTGATTGATTGATCGAGGTCCTTAGTTCGCATGCACACCTTCCTCTGTGCTAGCTACGTCTAAGCCTGCTGTGCAGCCGCTCCACTGGATACTTACTGGATTCTTCTGCAATGTAGCCAGTGTGGCGTAGACATGCATCCATGAGTGTGGGTCGTCACCCACAGCCATGTCCTACCAGCGTAAACACTCACCCACGCCATGGCGCAATCATGTCTGAATGATTGCCCATGTGTGAGTGATGGTCACACCAGTCGAAGTCGTGACGCTGACTCGTCACGCGCTGGCTGTCGCTCGGCGAGGCGTCTTGAACCCATTGTCGAGAGCGTCGTTAGAGCCAACACTCCCACTCGACTTGCCAGCGACGATGATGCCGAGCTTGGTCCGAAGAGCGTCGAACTGCGGCGCTGCGATCGGCTTGGTCATGATGTCTGCGAGCATGTCTTGTGTCGGACAGTACTGCAGCACGACTTGACCGTCTTCGACCTTCTCGCGCACAAAGTGGTAGCGGATGTCGATGTGCTTGGTGCGCTTGTGGAACTCCGGGTTCTTGGCCAACGCGATCGCGCCTTGGTTGTCTTCGAGCACCTTCAGAGCGCCGTCGCCTGCATCTTCGCCGAGTTCACGCATGAACGCCTTGAGCCACACCGCCTCTTGAGTCGCTTCCGACAGCGCCATGTACTCTGCCTCAGTCGACGAGAGCGCCACGGTGCGCTGCTTCTTGCTTCGCCAGCTGATGCAGCCATCGTTGAGCACGAACACGTAGCCGCTGGTGCTGCGTCTTGTCTCGATGTCGCCTGCCCAGTCGGCATCCGAGTAGCCGATCAGCTCGCCATCACCAGAGCCGGTGAAGCGAATGCCATGCGTCGGAGTCGCTTGCAGGTATCGGAGCACGCGCTTGAGCGCCTGCCAGTGTGTCGGACACGGGTCGGCAGCAAACTGGCTCAGCACTCCCACTGCAGCTGCGAGATCCGGACGAGTGCCGACCATGAGGTACATCACGGCGCCGACGGCACTGCGGTACGGCACGCCGTTCATGGTGTCTTCGTGCTTGCAGCCACCTTCACACATGGCCTTGGTCAGCTTGAGTCCAGGGTCTTGCGGCGTCTTCACGGGCTTGCAGTCTTGCATGCCGAACTTCGTCAGGATCGAGTGCAGGAACTTGGTCTGCCGCATCGACACGGCGCCTGACTTGTCATCGCGCTCGACTTCCATGCCGAGGCAGTACTTGAGCTCGCCGAGGTCGGACATCTCAAAGCGCTCACTCAGCGCACGCTTGGTCGCCGCGAGCAGATCCGTGTCGTTGCATGCGAGGATGAGGTCGTCGACGTAGAGCACCACGAAGATCATGGCCTTGTCGTCGCGCTTGACGTACACGCAGTGGTCCATCTCGCACTTGGAGAAGCCGATCTTGCGCATGAACTCGTCGATGGTCTGGTTCCACATGCGAGGCGACTGCTTGAGACCGTACAACGCGCGCTTGAGCTTGCACACATGGTTGGGGTACTTGGCGTCGACGAACCCATCGGGCTGCTTCATGTAGATCTCTTCATCGAGCACGCCGTTGAGGAACGCCGTCTTGACGTCCATCTGGTGCAGATCGAGCTTGTACTGCGCCGCGATGCTCAAAATGATCCGGATCGACGCGAACTTGGCCACCGGCGCGAACGTCTCCTCGAAGTCCACGCCGTACTTCTGCAGGAAACCCTTCGCCACAAGACGCGCCTTGTACCGCTCGATGAGACCTTCGACGGTCTCCTTCACCTTGAACACCCACTTGCTGCTGATTGCCTTGCGACCTCGCGGCAATGGCACGAGCTCCCACGTCTTGTTCTTGCACAACGACTCGAACTCGGACTCGCACGCTTCCTTCCACTTGCTCGCGTCGCTGGACTCCATCGCCGACTCGAACGATGTCGGCAACTCTCCCACTGAGTACACGACGTGAGCACGTTCTTCTTCTTCTTCTTCTTCTTCTTCGACCGATGCGAGCAGCGACGACATGTCATCGAGCGACGACCTTGGACCTGGTGCTGGCGTCGAACTTGCTCCGCTTGTACGACCCACGCGTCCGTAGCGCTTCTCCACTGGTGGCTCCGACAGAGCTTCGAGCGAGTGCGTTCGCAAATGGCGCTTCGACCCCGGCGGGTACTCGACATTCGGCTGCTGTGGTCGCTGCGGCTGCCGAGTCGATGGTTGCCGTTGCTGCCATTGCGGTCGCTCATTCGTCGATACTGGCTCCGCCGCTCGCTCGTTCATGCCTTCATCGCTGTCTTCGTCGTCGCGATCGTCGGAGTCTTCACCGTCGGTCGCTTCATCCCCGTCACGAAACTCGACTGCCTTGCTGCCGACTTGTCCGTGCTTGCCGCGGTCGAACGTGTCTTCCATGAACTGCGCGTCGCGACTCACCAGGATCCGGCTGCTCGACAGTTCTTCGAACCGATACGCCTTCTCGTGGTCCGAGTAGCCCAAGAAGCGACACAATGTCGACCGCGCATCGAGCTTCGACCGCTTCTCGCTTGGCACGTGCACGTACGCGTGGCATCCGAAGACCTTCAGGTTCTTCAGCAACGGCTTCTTCTGCGTCCATGCCTCGTGCGTGATGAAAATGCGCTTGAGTGGTTGGATGCAAAATGCAAAGTGATTGATTGATCGAGGTCCTTAGTTCGCATGCACACCTTCCTCTGTGCTAGCTACGTCTAAGCCTGCTGTGCAGCCGCTCCACTGGATACTTACTGGATTCTTCTGCAATGTAGCCAGTGTGGCGTAGACATGCATCCATGAGTGTGGGTCGTCACCCACAGCCATGTCCTACCAGCGTAAACACTCACCCACGCCATGGCGCAATCATGTCTGAATGATTGCCCATGTGTGAGTGATGGTCACACCAGTCGAAGTCGTGACGCTGACTCGTCACGCGCTGGCTGTCGCTCGGCGAGGCGTCTTGAACCCATTGTCGAGAGCGTCGTTAGAGCCAACACTCCCACTCGACTTGCCAGCGACGATGATGCCGAGCTTGGTCCGAAGAGCGTCGAACTGCGGCGCTGCGATCGGCTTGGTCATGATGTCTGCGAGCATGTCTTGTGTCGGACAGTACTGCAGCACGACTTGACCGTCTTCGACCTTCTCGCGCACAAAGTGGTAGCGGATGTCGATGTGCTTGGTGCGCTTGTGGAACTCCGGGTTCTTGGCCAACGCGATCGCGCCTTGGTTGTCTTCGAGCACCTTCAGAGCGCCGTCGCCTGCATCTTCGCCGAGTTCACGCATGAACGCCTTGAGCCACACCGCCTCTTGAGTCGCTTCCGACAGCGCCATGTACTCTGCCTCAGTCGACGAGAGCGCCACGGTGCGCTGCTTCTTGCTTCGCCAGCTGATGCAGCCATCGTTGAGCACGAACACGTAGCCGCTGGTGCTGCGTCTTGTCTCGATGTCGCCTGCCCAGTCGGCATCCGAGTAGCCGATCAGCTCGCCATCACCAGAGCCGGTGAAGCGAATGCCATGCGTCGGAGTCGCTTGCAGGTATCGGAGCACGCGCTTGAGCGCCTGCCAGTGTGTCGGACACGGGTCGGCAGCAAACTGGCTCAGCACTCCCACTGCAGCTGCGAGATCTGGACGAGTGCCGACCATGAGGTACATCACGGCGCCGACGGCACTGCGGTACGGCACGCCGTTCATGGTGTCTTCGTGCTTGCAGCCACCTTCACACATGGCCTTGGTCAGCTTGAGTCCAGGGTCTTGCGGCGTCTTCACGGGCTTGCAGTCTTGCATGCCGAACTTCGTCAGGATCGAGTGCAGGAACTTGGTCTGCCGCATCGACACGGCGCCTGACTTGTCATCGCGCTCGACTTCCATGCCGAGGCAGTACTTGAGCTCGCCGAGGTCGGACATCTCAAAGCGCTCACTCAGCGCACGCTTGGTCGCCGCGAGCAGATCCGTGTCGTTGCATGCGAGGATGAGGTCGTCGACGTAGAGCACCACGAAGATCATGGCCTTGTCGTCGCGCTTGACGTACACGCAGTGGTCCATCTCGCACTTGGAGAAGCCGATCTTGCGCATGAACTCGTCGATGGTCTGGTTCCACATGCGAGGCGACTGCTTGAGACCGTACAACGCGCGCTTGAGCTTGCACACATGGTTGGGGTACTTGGCGTCGACGAACCCATCGGGCTGCTTCATGTAGATCTCTTCATCGAGCACGCCGTTGAGGAACGCCGTCTTGACGTCCATCTGGTGCAGATCGAGCTTGTACTGCGCCGCGATGCTCAAAATGATCCGGATCGACGCGAACTTGGCCACCGGCGCGAACGTCTCCTCGAAGTCCACGCCGTACTTCTGCAGGAAACCCTTCGCCACAAGACGCGCCTTGTACCGCTCGATGAGACCTTCGACGGTCTCCTTCACCTTGAACACCCACTTGCTGCTGATTGCCTTGCGACCTCGCGGCAATGGCACGAGCTCCCACGTCTTGTTCTTGCACAACGACTCGAACTCGGACTCGCACGCTTCCTTCCACTTGCTCGCGTCGCTGGACTCCATCGCCGACTCGAACGATGTCGGCAACTCTCCCACTGAGTACACGACGTGAGCACGTTCTTCTTCTTCTTCTTCTTCTTCTTCGACCGATGCGAGCAGCGACGACATGTCATCGAGCGACGACCTTGGACCTGGTGCTGGCGTCGAACTTGCTCCGCTTGTACGACCCACGCGTCCGTAGCGCTTCTCCACTGGTGGCTCCGACAGAGCTTCGAGCGAGTGCGTTCGCAAATGGCGCTTCGACCCCGGCGGGTACTCGACATTCGGCTGCTGTGGTCGCTGCGGCTGCCGAGTCGATGGTTGCCGTTGCTGCCATTGCGGTCGCTCATTCGTCGATACTGGCTCCGCCGCTCGCTCGTTCATGCCTTCATCGCTGTCTTCGTCGTCGCGATCGTCGGAGTCTTCACCGTCGGTCGCTTCATCCCCGTCACGAAACTCGACTGCCTTGCTGCCGACTTGTCCGTGCTTGCCGCTGTCGAACGTGTCTTCCATGAACTGCGCGTCTCGACTCACCAGGATCCGGCTGCTCGACAGTTCTTCGAACCGATACGCCTTCTCGTGGTCCGAGTAGCCCAAGAAGCGACACAATGTCGACCGCGCATCGAGCTTCGACCGCTTCTCGCTTGGCACGTGCACGTACGCGTGGCATCCGAAGACCTTCAGGTTCTTCAGCAACGGCTTCTTCTGCGTCCATGCCTCGTGCGGAGACTTGTCATGGCCGGTCGCTCGCGTCGGACACCGATTGCGCAGGAACGCTGCCGTTGACACAGCCTCGACCCAGTAGCGCTTGGACAGACCCGCGTGCTCGATCATGCATCGCGCACTCTCGACCAGAGTCCGGTTCATTCGCTCGGCCACTCCGTTGAGCTGCGGCGTGTACGGCGGCGTGAACTGCTGCACGATGCCGCGATTGCTGCAGAACGCGGCGAACTTGCTTAACACATACTCGCCGCCGTTGTCGCTTCGAAGCACCTTCACACGTCTTCCGGTCTGGGTCTCGGCAAACTTGACGAACTGCATGAACTTGTCCAGCACTTCCGACTTGCTGCGAAGCAAGAACACGACGCAGAACCGCGACTTGTCGTCGATGAACGTCACAAAGTAGCGTTTGTCGGAGAACGTCGCGGTCTGCATTGGGCCGCACACGTCGCTGTGGACGACGTCGAGGACGTTCTTAGCTCGCTCGGATGCAGTCGACTGGAACGCCACTCGCGTCTGCTTGCCGAGCGCACATCCGCTGCAGAGCTCCCACTTGTTCACCGACGCGATGTCGATGCCGACTCCGAGCTTGTGCTTGACGATCGCGTCGAGTCCGCCGTGGCCGATGTGACCGAGTCGCAGGTGCCACAAGTACGACTTGCTCATCTGCGGCGCCTTGGACACACTCGCGACGCTTGCACTCTCCGCTTGCACAGGCGTCATGCACAGCTTGAACAGACTCTTGCCGGCGCGCTCACCGATCTTCCACTTCTGGCCCTTGAGGTTCACGTAGCAGACGCTTGTGTCGAACGTGATCGGCGCGACAACCTTGGTGAATCTGCCGACCGAGAACAGGTTGCGCGACAGCTTGGGAATGTCCCACACATCCGTGAGCACACCCTTCTTGACGCCACTTGGAGTCTTCATCATCATCACGACGTCGCCCCTGCCGATCGCCTGCACGACACCGTCGTCTGCGAGATGCACGTCGACTGGATCGATGGTCTTGTACTTCGTCATGAACCGCTTCGAGTACGACATGTGCTGCGTCGCACCCGAGTCGATGAGCCATGTCGGGTTCTTGACGCCGCCGTCACTCTCCTTGCCGGTCGCAAAGAGGAAATCGCCCGAGTCTTCATCTTGGTTGTGCGCTACGTTCGCACGCTGCGGACGTTGCCGGTCCGCGTTGTCATGGATCCGCGAGGGACACTCCGCGATCCAATGACCCATCTTGCCGCAGTAGTTGCACGCGCCAGTCTTCTTGCTTGGCCGCGCACTGCGCTTCTTGTCGCCCGTCATGAACGCTTGACCAGCCGCGACCCCGTCGCCGCCTTGCTCCTTGCGCTTCATGTCTTCATGCAGAAGCCGAGACGTCACGAGTTCCCACGTCAGCGTGTCGGAACGCGACTCCAACGCCGTGATGAGGAACTGGTACGACTCGCTCAGGCTGCCGAGAAGCGTGATCACCAAGTCATCCTCGCTGACCGGAGCGCCGACCGCGTCGAGCTGTTCCGCCAGCGTCTTGAGCTTGTTGATGTGCGCGAGCACATCATCACCTTCTTCCATCATGGTCGTGAAGAGACGACGACGAAGAAAGAGCTTGTTCGCCAGGCTCTTCTTCTCGAAGTGGTCTTCCAGTCTTGACCATGCATCGTGCGCGCCACTCGCCGAGCGAACCAACGGGAGCTGCGAGTCTTCCATCGCCAGGCAGACGATCGCCAACGCCTTGCGCGACTTCCTCTTGAACGTCGCTTGATCCTCGTCGCTCACGCAGTGCTCGATCTTGATCTCGCCGGACGTGACCTCCCACAGCTCGCGTTCTTCGAGCACCATCTGCATCTTGAACTTCCACGCGTGGAAGTTGGTTCCGTCGAACTTGTTGATGCGGGCGGTGCTGGCGTAGTCCATGGCTGCGTTGGTGGAGGCGGTGGAGGCGGAGGCAGAGTCGAACGAGCTTGGGCTCATAACCTGATGAAAATGCGCTTGAGTGGTTGGATGCAAAATGCAAAGTGATTGATTGATCGAGGTCCTTAGTTCGCATGCACACCTTCCTCTGTGCTAGCTACGTCTAAGCCTGCTGTGCAGCCGCTCCACTGGATACTTACTGGATTCTTCTGCAATGTAGCCAGTGTGGCGTAGACATGCATCCATGAGTGTGGGTCGTCACCCACAGCCATGTCCGACCAGCGTAAACACTCACCCACGCCATGGCGCAATCATGTCGGAATGATTGCCCATATGTGAGTGATGGTCACACCAGTCGAAGTCGTGACGCTGACTCGTCACGCGCTGGCTGTCGCTCGGCGAGGCGTCTTGAACCCATTGTCGAGAGCGTCGATAGAGCCAACAACGGTCTCCTTCACCTTGAACACCCACTTGCTGCTGATTGCCTTGCGACCTCGCGGCAATGGCACGAGCTCCCACGTCTTGTTCTTGCACAACGACTCGAACTCGGACTCGCACGCTTCCTTCCACTTGCTCGCGTCGCTGGACTCCATCGCCGACTCGAACGATGTCGGCAACTCTCCCACTGAGTACACGACGTGAGCACGTTCTTCTTCTTCTTCTTCTTCTTCTTCGACCGATGCGAGCAGCGACGACATGTCATCGAGCGACGACCTTGGACCTGGTGCTGGCGTCGAACTTGCTCCGCTTGTACGACCCACGCGTCCGTAGCGCTTCTCCACTGGTGGCTCCGACAGAGCTTCGAGCGAGTGCGTTCGCAAATGGCGCTTCGACCCCGGCGGGTACTCGACATTCGGCTGCTGTGGTCGCTGCGGCTGCCGAGTCGATGGTTGCCGTTGCTGCCATTGCGGTCGCTCATTCGTCGATACTGGCTCCGCCGCTCGCTCGTTCATGCCTTCATCGCTGTCTTCGTCGTCGCGATCGTCGGAGTCTTCACCGTCGGTCGCTTCATCCCCGTCACGAAACTCGACTGCCTTGCTGCCGACTTGTCCGTGCTTGCCGCTGTCGAACGTGTCTTCCATGAACTGCGCGTCTCGACTCACCAGGATCCGGCTGCTCGACAGTTCTTCGAACCGATACGCCTTCTCGTGGTCCGAGTAGCCCAAGAAGCGACACAATGTCGACCGCGCATCGAGCTTCGACCGCTTCTCGCTTGGCACGTGCACGTACGCGTGGCATCCGAAGACCTTCAGGTTCTTCAGCAACGGCTTCTTCTGCGTCCATGCCTCGTGCGGAGACTTGTCATGGCCGGTCGCTCGCGTCGGACACCGATTGCGCAGGAACGCTGCCGTTGACACAGCCTCGACCCAGTAGCGCTTGGACAGACCCGCGTGCTCGATCATGCATCGCGCACTCTCGACCAGAGTCCGGTTCATTCGCTCGGCCACTCCGTTGAGCTGCGGCGTGTACGGCGGCGTGAACTGCTGCACGATGCCGCGATTGCTGCAGAACGCGGCGAACTTGCTTAACACATACTCGCCGCCGTTGTCGCTTCGAAGCACCTTCACACGTCTTCCGGTCTGGGTCTCGGCAAACTTGACGAACTGCATGAACTTGTCCAGCACTTCCGACTTGCTGCGAAGCAAGAACACGACGCAGAACCGCGACTTGTCGTCGATGAACGTCACAAAGTAGCGTTTGTCGGAGAACGTCGCGGTCTGCATTGGGCCGCACACGTCGCTGTGGACGACGTCGAGGACGTTCTTAGCTCGCTCGGATGCAGTCGACTGGAACGCCACTCGCGTCTGCTTGCCGAGCGCACATCCGCTGCAGAGCTCCCACTTGTTCACCGACGCGATGTCGATGCCGACTCCGAGCTTGTGCTTGACGATCGCGTCGAGTCCGCCGTGGCCGATGTGACCGAGTCGCAGGTGCCACAAGTACGACTCGCTCATCTGCGGCGCCTTGGACACACTCGCGACGCTTGCACTCTCCGCTTGCACAGGCGTCATGCACAGCTTGAACAGACTCTTGCCGGCGCGCTCACCGATCTTCCACTTCTGGCCCTTGAGGTTCACGTAGCAGACGCTTGTGTCGAACGTGATCGGCGCGACAACCTTGGTGAATCTGCCGACCGAGAACAGGTTGCGCGACAGCTTGGGAATGTCCCACACATCCGTGAGCACACCCTTCTTGACGCCACTTGGAGTCTTCATCATCATCACGACGTCGCCCCTGCCGATCGCCTGCACGACACCGTCGTCTGCGAGATGCACGTCGACTGGATCGATGGTCTTGTACTTCGTCATGAACCGCTTCGAGTACGACATGTGCTGCGTCGCACCCGAGTCGATGAGCCATGTCGGGTTCTTGACGCCGCCGTCACTCTCCTTGCCGGTCGCAAAGAGGAAATCGCCCGAGTCTTCATCTTGGTTGTGCGCTACGTTCGCACGCTGCGGACGTTGCCGGTCCGCGTTGTCATGGATCCGCGAGGGACACTCCGCGATCCAATGACCCATCTTGCCGCAGTAGTTGCACGCGCCAGTCTTCTTGCTTGGCCGCGCACTGCGCTTCTTGTCGCCCGTCATGAACGCTTGACCAGCCGCGACCCCGTCGCCGCCTTGCTCCTTGCGCTTCATGTCTTCATGCAGAAGCCGAGACGTCACGAGTTCCCACGTCAGCGTGTCGGAACGCGACTCCAACGCCGTGATGAGGAACTGGTACGACTCGCTCAGGCTGCCGAGAAGCGTGATCACCAAGTCATCCTCGCTGACCGGAGCGCCGACCGCGTCGAGCTGTTCCGCCAGCGTCTTGAGCTTGTTGATGTGCGCGAGCACATCATCACCTTCTTCCATCATGGTCGTGAAGAGACGACGACGAAGAAAGAGCTTGTTCGCCAGGCTCTTCTTCTCGAAGTGGTCTTCCAGTCTTGACCATGCATCGTGCGCGCCACTCGCCGAGCGAACCAACGGGAGCTGCGAGTCTTCCATCGCCAGGCAGACGATCGCCAACGCCTTGCGCGACTTCCTCTTGAACGTCGCTTGATCCTCGTCGCTCACGCAGTGCTCGATCTTGATCTCGCCGGACGTGACCTCCCACAGCTCGCGTTCTTCGAGCACCATCTGCATCTTGAACTTCCACGCGTGGAAGTTGGTTCCGTCGAACTTGTTGATGCGGGCGGTGCTGGCGTAGTCCATGGCTGCGTTGGTGGAGGCGGTGGAGGCGGAGGCAGAGTCGAACGAGCTTGGGCTCATAACCTGATGAAAATGCGCTTGAGTGGTTGGATGCAAAATGCAAAGTGATTGATTGATCGAGGTCCTTAGTTCGCATGCACACCTTCCTCTGTGCTAGCTACGTCTAAGCCTGCTGTGCAGTCGCTCCACTGGATACTTACTGGATTCTTCTGCAATGTAGCCAGTGTGGCGTAGACACGCATCCATGAGTGTGGGTCGTCACCCACAGCCATGTCCTACCAGCGTAAACACTCACCCACGCCATGGCGCAATCATGTCTGAATGATTGCCCATGTGTGAGTGATGGTCACACCAGTCGAAGTCGTGACGCTGACTCGTCACGCGCTGGCTGTCGCTCGGCGAGGCGTCTTGAACCCATTGTCGAGAGCGTCGATTGAGCCAACAGGTCTTGAAATACGTCATCGTAAGGCGAGTGGATGCACCTGGTGCAGTAGTACAAAGTCAAGCGCCGCGCGAGTCCACGTACGACATCTCCATTTGTATCAGCTGTGATTTATCGCCTGCGCTTTGGCGAATACACTCCGCCAGAACCGGGGCTACCTCCGTCGTCATCTCAGCTCGACAGTTCCCGACTCACGAAGCCACGTCAGTCATTCCAATACAGCGATGTTCCCAGTCGAGACCCGGGGCTACGCGTCAAAGCGCGCTGACAATCAGAGACGCCCGAACTGCACCGGTCGCAGACACATGGGCGAGTCCAAGAGGCGGCGATTCCCGGTGATTCCCAGCGATACCCGGTGGTTCCCGGCCCCAGAGTGCACATATGACGTGCAGCGTTCGTGTACAAGCCTGCCCGAGCACCGCGTTGTCCAAGTCCCGGCCAAGACCGAGTCAGGGACAGAACAGCGAGCCGAGCCGAGCGTCAGTACAACCAGACGCGGTCGCCACTCGCGAGTCAAGCAACCACGAGCGTCAACCAGAGGCGTCAAGCGTGATCAAGTCCAGTTCAATCAGAACAACACGCGTAGGAGTGGCTACAACTGTGAGCACGCCCGGTCGCGCGTTACGGGAGCCGGTCCCGGCCTCGGTTACTATATGCGAGCCATCAAGTCGCGAGCAAGCCGGTTGCCGCACCACTACGACGTGATCCCAGCAGCAACCATCGTGTACGACATGCCGTGACAGCGTACTAGACTAGCCGGTCAGCTCCGACCTGGGTCCGTACTGTACAGCATCCCCTCGAGCGTGTACGAGCCCACTTGACGTGATCAAGAGTGTTCCCCGGCGACGCACTACGAATCCCGGCGAGTACAAGCGTGCACGAGGCTCACCAAGTGTCGCTCTACCCAGAACCCAAGCAGAAGTCCTGGGATCAGCAGCAGTTCCCGAGTTCAGCGTCGGTCACAAGCCTGCGACGAGATTCAGCCTCATACCCTGGCTTAGACCGATAATCTGGTACCGGATAGTGGCTTAACAGTCAGTTTGGATTGTGGGTGCAGTGAGTTCAGAGTAGTTGCGTGTTTAGGAGCATTCGTACTTAAGCCAAGTGTGCTGACCTGGAAATACCGGGTCACACATTGAGCCAATTCAGTAGCCGTTTTCCACCTTCAGCTCACGTCGCCTCCCTCCTCTGGCTCAGGTAAAGCAGACTCGGTGTCAGTGTGCATTCACATACATGTCGTGACTGCCTGCTCGGATCTGCGTGTGTGTGCGCATTTGTGTGAACGTATCGTTAGTGGTGAAGTGCCTCTTCGTGATTGACTGAGGACCTGACCAGGCCAGGGAACCAGTCCTTTATGCATTCCCTTCTCGTGCTTCTCACGACGGACGATTTCATAGTAGTGCGAGTGTAATAGTGTGAATACAGTTTGAACGGATCTAGGGACACAAACCCGGATCCACCGTTTGCTCCTTATCGCTTGGGTTGCCTTGCCGTTTGGAGAGTGCGCGAGTTTGTGCGACTCTCGTATACTAGTGTTTTGTCTAGCCATCGGTCCTGGACTTGCCATCCCAGTGAAAACCCGGCTGTAGGAGTGTACATTGGTCTTGGTCTCGGTACTTGGCCTGAGTCTCGGTTTATCAGTGTTGGTAGTGCACTCTTACGGTGCTCCTTCTGTCTGCGGATCAAAAGAACTCACCAAAGGGATACACACTGTGAGTGACTGACGAGAGCGGTTATGCTTGTATTGAGTGCTTGCATCTGAGTACAAGTGTGACCGTGCCCGAGATCGATCCTAACCCTTGGTCGACTCGGGTTTGAAGTGTTGTGCGCACGATTTCTTCATCGCTATATCACAACTAGTGCGCGTGACAGTGTTCTCGCGACCGTTTTTTGTGCCGTCCACGCTTGGCTCTTCATCGAGCTCGAGCGTGATGGTCGTCTCGACACCGCCCGTTGCTCGCCACGCTCGCCTCTCGCTCACTACGTGGCGCTCTGCTGTCAACGTTCGCTAGCTTCTTCGATACTGGAGGGGTGTAACGGGTTCACCGTTCACACTCTGTTAGATACGACTATAACAGGCCATCACGCATTCATAATCGCTTTAGGAGGTGTCCTATTAGCAACTGATCCCTTTAAAAGGGACTCCTTACAAAATCGCCCTGCATTTGAGTGGTTCTCAGTACTTCCGTATTTTAGTGGAGAGCACTTACAAAAACCAAATCAAAAACCTCAGAGATCAAAAACACACATTACCCCAAGCTTCATCTGCCACAGTGTAAGCAAGTCATTCCAGTGACAACAACGACCCGCGCGCTCGAGCGCACAGAACTTGGTAGGTGCGTTCCGCTATCGACAGCTAGTGAAGTTCCGTCGCAGCTTCAAGCTGCCACCTGTGCTCTCCTTCGACAAAGGCATCGTACCGTCGCGCAGCCGCTTCAAACCCTACGCGGCAAAATCTAAAGGATAAGCGGTACATGTGGGGGACGAAGGTGATCGTCACGTGCTGCGCTACGACTGCGTACTGCCTCAGGTACGCGGTCGCTTCTCTTTGTTGAAGCGCAGAGCATGTAGAACCGATTGACATGCAAGTACTCGATGTTCGCTAGAGGCTTGAAGGCGAAGGTACTTGGGTGGTTGGATGCAAAATGCAAAGTGATTGATTGATCGAGGTCCTTAGTTCGCATGCACACCTTCCTCTGTGCTAGCTACGTCTAAGCCTGCTGTGCAGTCGCTCCACTGGATACTTACTGGATTCTTCTGCAATGTAGCCAGTGTGGCGTAGACATGCATCCATGAGTGTGGGTCGTCACCCACAGCCATGTCCTACCAGCGTAAACACTCACCCACGCCATGGCGCAATCATGTCGGAATGATTGCCCATGTGTGAGTGATGGTCACACCAGTCGAAGTCGTGACGCTGACTCGTCACGCGCTGGCTGTCGCTCGGCGAGGCGTCTTGATCGCTTTCTCGACACCGTCACGAGTGTCGACAATGTAAACACTCCCACTCGACTTGCCAGCGACGATGATGCCGAGCTTGGTCCGAAGAGCGTCGAACTGCGGCGCTGCGATCGCCTTCGTCATGATGTCCGCGAGCATGTCTTGTGTCGGACAGTACTGCAGCACGACTTGACCGTCTTCGACCTTCTCGCGCACAAAGTGGTAGCGGATGTCGATGTGCTTGGTGCGCTTGTGGAACTCCGGGTTCTTGGCCAACGCGATCGCGCCTTGGTTGTCTTCGAGCACCAGGATCGAGTCGCCGTCGCCTGCATCTTCGCCGAGTTCACGCACGAAGGCCTTGAGCCACACCGCCTCTTGAGTCGCTTCCGACAGCGCCATGTACTCTGCTTCAGTCGACGAGAGCGCCACGGTGCGCTGCTTCTTGCTTCGCCAGCTGATGCAGCCATCGTTGAGCACGAACACGTAGCCGCTGGTGCTGCGTCTTGTCTCGATGTCGCCTGCCTAGTCGGCATCCGAGTAGCCGATCAGCTCGCCATCACCAGAGCCGGTGAAGCGAATGCCATGCGTCGGAGTCGCTTGCAGGTATCGGAGCACGCGCTTGAGCGCCTGCCAGTGTGTCGGACACGGGTCGGCAGCAAACTGGCTCAGTACTCCCACTGCAGCTGCGAGATCCGGACGAGTGCCGACCATGAGGTACATCACGGCGCCGACGGCACTGCGGTACGGCACGCCGTTCATGGTGTCTTCGTGCTTGCAGCCACCTTCACACATGGCCTTGGTCAACTTGAGTCCCGGGTCTTGCGGCGTCTTCACGGGCTTGCAGTCTTGCATGCCGAACTTCGTCAGGATCGAGTGCAGGAACTTGGTTTGGCGCACGGACACAGTGCTCATATCGCGATCGCGCGATCTCCATGCCGAGGCAGTACTTGAGCTCGCCGAGGTCGGACATCTCAAACCGGTTGCTGAGCGCTGACTTGAACTTCGCCATCAGTGCGTCGCTGCTGCACGCAATGATCAGATCGTCGACGTAGAGCACAACGAACGCCATCTTGTCTTCGCCGTTACCGCACTCGCGCATCACGTACACGCAGTGGTCGGACTCGCACTTGCCAAAGCCGAGACCGATCATGAACGTGTCGATGGTCTGGTTCCACATCCGCGGCGCTTGCTTGAGCCCGTACAGCGACTTCTTGAGCTTGCACACGAAGTTGACCGGACGCGCTGCGTCGATGTATCCCTCTGGCTGCTTCATGTAGATGTCTTCGTCGAGATCGCCGTTGAGGAACGCGGTCTTGACGTCCATCTGGTGCAACAGGAGACCGTACTTGGTCGCGAGTGCGAGCACCACTCGGATCGACGTGAACTTCGCAACAGGCGCGAACGTCTCGTCGTAGTCGATGCCGAGCTCTGTGTCGCTCGACTTCACCGTGCTCGTTCTCCTTGACCTTGAACACCCACTTGCAGCCGATTGCCTTGCGTCCCTTCGGCAGCGGCACAATGTCCCACGTGTCGTTCTTGATCAGCGACTGGAACTCCGAGTCGCACGCGTCGCGCCACTTGCTCGCGTCGCTGGATTCCATCGCCGACTCGAACGTTGTTGGCACTTCTCCCACTGAAGCCACGACGTGAGCAGCGTGGAGCGCCGAAAGATCGTCGAGCGAAGTCGGCCGAGTCGTCGAGTTGGCCGTCGCGTTCGTCGACGCGCCGCTCATTCGACCGACTCCCACTGTCGCCGAGCCGCTGTATCTCTTCGGGCGCGGTGTCTCCGTCACGTTCTCAAGCGACTGCGAACGAACATGACGCTTCGCACCGCTGATGCACTCCGGGCTGCTAGTCGGCTGTGGCTGCGCAGGTTGATCACCACTGCCAGGCACACCGTCTCGAGCACCCTGCTCCATGTCCGCATCGCCGACGCCGGACTCGTACTCTTCAAACTTTTCATCGTCGGTGTTGTCGTCGTCGATGAAGTCGATCTCTGCTCCTTGAGCACCGACCCGACGACCGTCGTCGAACTCGTCCTCCATGAACTTGGCGTCGCGACTCACAAACACTCGACCGGTCTCGATGTCTTCGAACTGATACGCTTTCTCGTGCTCCGAGTAGCCGATGAACCGACAGCGAATCGCACGAGCGTCGAGCTTCAGCCGCTTCGGACTTGGCACGTGAACAAACGCGTGGCAGCCGAACGTCTTCAGGTTCGCGAGCAGCGGAGCCTTGCCGTTCCACACCTCGTACGGCGACATGTTGTCGACGTTCGAGCGACTTGGGCAACGGTTCCGCAAGAACGCAGCGGTCATCACGGCTTCACCCCAGTACGGCTTGGACATCTTGGCGTGCTCGAGCATGCAGCGCGCGCACTCCACGAGTGTGCGGTTCATGCGCTCCGCCACACCATTAAGCTGCGGCGTGTGCGGCGGCGTGAACTGCTGCACGATGCCGCGATCGGCGCAGATCTTGGCCATCTTCGCCGACTTGTACTCGCCGCCGTTGTCGCAACGCAGTGTCTTGACACGCCGGCCGGTCTGGGTCTCGGCCCACTTGACGAACTGCGCAAACTTCTCGACGACCTCCGACTTGTGCTCCATCAGAAACACAACGCAGTAGCGAGACTTGTCGTCGATAAACGTCGCGAAGTATCTCTTGCCGCCGAATGTCGAAGTTTGCATCGGGCCGCACACATCGCTGTGCACCACATCGAGGAGACCAACTGAGCGCGCAGAAGTCGAGTCTTGGAACGAAGCGCGCGTCTGCTTGCCGACCGCGCACCCGTCGCACTGCTCCCACTTGCTCGCAGCCGCAATATCGATATCGATACCGGTGCCGAGCTTGTTCTTCACGATCATGTCGAGTCCGGCATGACCGATGTGGCCGAGTCGAAGGTGCCACAAGTACGACTTCGACGTCGAGCTCGGTTCACTCGTAGCAAGTGCGTGCGCGTTCGCACGACTGTTGCCGCTGTTGACTGGAGTCATGTTGAGCTTGAACAGACCCTTGCCGAAGCTCTTGCCGATGGTCCACTTGGACCCCTTCAGCGTCGCGACGCACTTGTTGCTGTCGAACGTGATCGGGCCGACGTCCTTCGCAAACCGTGCCACCGAGAAGAGGTTGCGACTCAGTCCCGGCACGAACCACACGTTCGTGAGCACACCCTTGCGAGGTCCTTGCGCAGTCTGCATGACCATCTCGACGTCGCCGCACCCGATCGCTTCGACTGTGCCGTCGTCCGCGAGGTGCACCTTCACAGGCTTGATCGCACGATACTTGGTAAAGCACGACTTGGAGTGCGTCATGTGCTGAGTCGCTCCCGAGTCGATCAGCCACACACCACTCGCATCTTGAGCCGCGCTTGCACTTGAGCCGACAGCACCACCTTGAGCCATGAACAGGTAGTCGCTGTCGCTGTCGATCACACGCGTGTCGTCGCGCGCAAGGTGCGCTTGCACGTGGCGCCGACGATCACCGTTGATGTTGTTTTCTTGGTTCCGCAACGGGCACTCCGCGATCCAGTGGCCGTGCTTGCCGCAGTGGCGGCACGCGCCAGTCTTCTTCGCCGGACGTCCCTTGCGCATAGCGTTCGACACGAACGCTTGCTCGGACGCAGCACCTTCGCCGTGCTGCTCCTTGCGCTTCATGTCCTCGTGCATCAGCCGAGCCGTCACGAGCTCCCACGTCAGCGCGTCGGCACGCGACTTCAACGCCGTGATCAGGAACTGGTACGACTCGTTCAAACTGCCGAGCAGCGTGATCACGAGGTCGTCTTCGCTGACCGGAGCTGTCAGGGGAGTGTGTTCCGTGACGGAGCTTACACTGGTCTTACGAGGAAGCGATGGGGTGAAGCGCAGAGGAACTGCGCTGAACTCGGTATTTTCAACTCTGAGGTTTTTGTATTGAGATCATGCATAGTAATCAGTGAGCCCTCTGATGGGACGACCATGGTCGTCAGAAATCAGGTTAGGCCACTAAATGGGAGTCTGCTGTGCTCCTTCGTACTTAGCACAGCAGCCCCGTTACACCATCCCCACACAAGCTTGCTGACACGCAAGCGAAAGAAGGCAAATGCACACAAAACCAAAGCACACAACGCGCACACGTGGCGCGACGCAGCAAGCAAGAAGAGCAACGAACACGGAGACCATGCAGCGCGGCACTGAAAGTCGCGCTATCTGCAAGACCTGCAACCAGCCGATGCCGAGCGCGAGCGCGATCGCAGCGACGACAACATACGCCGACGCGCTTCGCCGACTGTCGCTGTACGACTGCAGCGGCGTGCTGAACTCGCCAGGCGACGAGGCACTCGCCGACATGTGGCGTCGATGGCGCCAGTCGCGCGACAAGCCTGTCACGACAACTGGCAACGTGATGAAGGAGGCGCTTGACGAGTCGTGGACGCGCTTCGTTGCACGCTGTAACCTGGAGCCTGACATGGCGCTCGCTCTCGAGCGCCGAGAGTCGCAACACGAGCGCTTTCACCTCGGCGAGCTCGCCGAGCGTGTGTGTTCGGCGTCGCGGGACACAGACCGGCCTTGTTACTTCGTTCACGTCGTGGCGTTCAGTCGCATCTGCAACCACCGCGAGAAGCCGACGGTCGCGCAGTGGGAGGCGATGCTCGCCGAGTATCCGCTTGACGAAGACGAGAAGGCTCTCCTCGCCAAGTATCGTCGCGCCCTCGCGGCGAACCGCGGGCGCTCTCGCTCTCGTTCTCGCGGCCGTTTCCGCTCGTGGTCACCGTCTCGTTGCGCGCCGAGCTCACGTTCTTTGTCTCGAGGGCGCAGTCCGAGCGGGGAGCGCGCGTGGGAAGGCGACGCGCGCTTTGCGCGCTCGCAGGACCGGCATGTGGCGTGGCAAGAGCAGGGCAGACGATCGCGTTCACGCTCTCGGTCGCGTGGTCGCGCGCGCGCCGTCGCCTTGGCGCGAGCAGCGGCCTCGTACGCCATCACCAGGTCGCGAACATCTTCAAGGAGCGTGGCGCGAGGCTCCCACGAGTCATTGGACTGATCGAAGCCAAGCCAGCAAACGCGATACTCGCGCGTATCCGGAACACCATGATGGTCGCGGTAACTGGCACTATGACGGTCGCGGTAACTGGCACCATGAAGGTCGCGGTAACTGGCACCGCGACGACTGGGGTCGCGGTGATCAAGCAGTCGATCGACGATCCAGCGCGGATGACCCGCGCTGTCGACAAGAGGCGGCGGACCATCGCGGCGGAACGTGGCGCGACGAGACGACGGTCGCGCCTGCGCCTGATCAGCTTCGGATGCTGTCGCACGACACGGATGTGGCTCTGAGCCGAGCGGACGACGCGATCGCAGAGACGGACCGGCTCGACTCCGAGGTTGCTGCGCTGAAGGCGCAGCTGGCGAAGGTCGTTCAAGCGAACGAGGCTCTTCGCGCGGACAACCGGGCGTTCCGTGCGGGTCAGCAGCCGCCAAGTGCTCTGGCGAAGCCGCGTCCTCGTCACGTCGGGTTGCGCTTCGAACCTGGCGTGGCGGCACGTCTGTCGGAACCGTAGCAGCCAGGTAGCGCTTTAAGCGCCCGACATAAAAGGTCGGGTGCACCTTCAATGCACTTGGCATATCCAGAGTGTACGCCTCGCCTTTGCGTCGTGTGATCGTGAACGGGCCGATGAAGCGCGGTGCGAGCTTGGTCGCACCAAGGTTCGTGACAGAACCAGGTGCAATGCCGGACGCCGATAACAAAACACGGTCACCGACCGCGAACTTCTCGAAGTTCTTGCGCCCACGCTGGTCGGCTGCGGTTTTCTGTCGATCGACTGCTGCGGCGACTGCATCGCGCACAAAGCGAGCGACAGACTCGCGCTTTTGAACGAACTCGAGCACACGATCCTCGTCGATCGTAGCTGAATGCGCGGATGGTTTGTCCGCGCCAGTGCGTGTGGTGATGGCGATAGCGCGTCGCGACGGCGCGATGAGAGCCGCGTTGAGCCAAGCTGTCGCCTCGTTTGGCGTCATTGCAACAGCGCAGTGTGACGACCGGTCGTCGCTCGAAGCTGTCTCTGTCGCGCAGGGAAGACCGCCGCACGATACCGATGCGCTCGGTGTCCCTCCCCCTTCAAGAGAGCTGCCGTCGTCAAAGCCAAGAACTGCGGGAACGCGCGGGTGTCGCGCGTTGTTGATGAAGAACGGCGTGTGGCCCGTGGACTCGTGCACCGCGTTGTTGATCGCGAACTCGACCATCGGCAACAGCGCGCTCCACGACGTGTACGACGACGCGTAACTGCGCAGCACGTCCTCGACGACTCGATTGACGCGCTCCGTCTGCCCGTCGGTCTCTGGGTGCGACGCGGTTGACATGAGCAACCGCGTCCCGAGAAGCTGGAAGAGGCGGTCCCAGAACGCAGCCGTGAAGCGCGGGTCACGGTCAGATACGATCGACGTCGGCATGCCGTGGTGCCGACACACCATGTCGAGAAAGAGCTCAGCTGTCTCCTGCGCGGTGATGCCGACCGCGACCGGCGCGAGGTGTGCCATCTTACTGAAGCGATCGACAACCACAAAGATGCCTGTGCGGCCAGCCTCATCCCGAGGAAGTCCGAAGATGAAGTCCATGCTCACGGATCGCCAGGCATCCGCGGCGGTTGGGAGCGGTTGCAGCGGGGCTTGCGACGACTGCGAGGGCTTCACGCGCTGGCACGTCTCGCATGAACGGACCCACTTGCGCACCCACTCAACTGCGAGAGCGGGAAGATGACGGACGCAATGTCTTTCGCGTAGTGGTGAAGAATATACTTCTTCAAGTTGGCGTACAGCTTGTTCTCGCGCATGGCTTCGAACACCTTGCGCAAGTGCCCGAGATGGACGTCCAGGTCTGTCGCGCCCTCGGTGGCGCGACTGTGCACGAAGATGTCGTCAAAGTAGCTCGGGGCAAAGTCGCGCAGCGGGCGAAGCACGTGCGACACCATGCGGTTGAACGTGGCAGGGGCGTTTTTCAGCCCTTGCGGCATCACCAGCCACTCCCAGAGCATGCCGCTGGGAGTACTGACTGCCGTCAGCGGAACATCGGACTCGCGCATGAGGATCTGATAGAAGCCGTCGGTGAGATCGATGGTACTGAAGATCGTGCTGCCAGACATGGTGTCGAGGACCATGTCCTTGCGCGGGATCGGCGTCTGTGCTGGGATCGTCGCGTCGTTGAGCTTGTTGAACGCGTGGACGATGCGCCAGCCTCCAGTCGCCTTTTTCACGCAGAACGTTGGACTCGAGTGTGGTGATGTCGACTCGCGCACATGGCCGGCGGCTCGCCGGCCTTCGAAGAACGCGTCGATCGCTTCGACTTGATCGCGAGGCAGCGGCCACTGCCGCGTCACGCAGTACTTTGTTCCAGGCACGAGGTCGATCTCGTGGCGTACGCCCCTGTCTGCCGGGAGCACCGGCGGGATCTTGTCGGGGAAAATGTCGGAGAACTCGCGGGCGAGGTCCAAGACTGGGTTCCCAGATGCTTCGAGCTCGTCCCAGGACTGCACAGCGTAGCGTTCTTCTCGAGCGGACTTCGGCTCTGCTCCAGCAGGGCGCTCGCTGCCAACGAGCGCCGGATCCGCTGGGTCGACCACGACGGCGCAAAGCTGTTCGACGCGACCGAGTTTGATCTCGCTGAGCATGTTCTTCCAAGACATCACAGGCAGCCGAGTGAGCTCGGTTGCTTCGCGAGGCGGACTCGTGATCTTAATGTCGTGGCGCGGCGGGCCGTGACCAGTCATGTTGATGACGTGGATCGTGTCGTACGTCGGCGCCGGCGCAGAGGGCCAAGCCGGTGCGCGTGGGTGACTCTCTTGGAGCAGCGGAACTGGAGTGCGAGCCACTGCTCGCGCTTTTCCGACTTCTGCACGATCGGACGCCGCCCTGCTCGTCGCCGCAGAAGCCGCTGCCTTCCTGCGGCTCACAGTGACCCACTGGTCATCGGCGTTCGCTTGTCGCGTCGGCGTGGCGCACGGTGCTTTGCAACAAACCGAGCATGAAGGGCCATCGCTCTCTTCATGCGAGTTGAGCGTCGTGGAGTCGGGGTCCACGACTGTGACGTGCGGCCAGGCGCTTGCGCTGTCGCTCAGGTGGGCGAGAACACCGTCGACGTCGATGTCGCGAGGCTTTACAGTGCGACTCAGCCAGTCGATGTCAGGCCGGTGGCGCGCAAGCCACGGCATTCCAAAGATGCAGTCAAACGAGCCGCCAAGATCGACAACGAGGAACGCGTCGCTGCTCTTGAATCCGTCAAACTCGTACTGGAACTCAACCGAGCGCCGCGGCAGCGACCGCGGTTCGCCGTCTGCGACCGCGGTTCGCCGTCTGCGAACTTGACGATCATTGCGCCTGGTTGCTCGCAGGTGCGCACCCGCGAGGGCAAGAGTTGCAAAGTCTCGGCTCGTACAAAGTTGTTCGTCACGCCTGATCGACAAGGGCGCGAAGGGATCGCTTCGCGCCGGCGACGTGCAAGCTGAGTACGATCACTCGCTTGTCGCTGCTTGAGGTGGTGGCAAAGAGCTGCGCATGAAGCGCAGCGTCGGAGGGGCTAGCGGAACGTGACGCCACCGGAGGCACGTTCCGCTCGATGAGCCCAGTAGGTCGCCTTGCACCTACTGGGTGCCCGCGTTTTTTGCATGCGCGGGCTGCTCGGTCTCGTCTTCAACCTCAACAGTAGCAAGTACCGGAGCTGGAGCACGGCATACTGCCGCACGATGACTGACCTTGCGGCAGCGGAAGCAGATGAGCTGTTTGTTGCTTGTTCCGTTGCGTCGCCTGCCGTTGCTGTTGCCGTTGCCACTGCTTGCGCGCTGCGAGTTCGCGTCGTGCTCAATCACGTCGATCTCCATCGGCTCGGCGCCATTGTCAGCTCGCGGGGCGACGGTGTGATGGCCCCGCGAGGCGGATACACTGAAGTCTTCGCGGATCGCGATCGCAAAAGCCTCTTCAAGCGACACCGGAGGCTGCCGGGTCAAGTACAGGCGCTGATGACCAGCGTTCAAGCCGGAGATGAAGACATGGACCTGCGTCGCCATGTCGATCGGAGCTGATGTCACACATGACACGAGATGGCGAGCACGTTGCACGTAGTCGCGCATGGACGCGCGACCTTGCTTGAGTGCGAGAAACGCAGCGCGATGATGCATCTTGTCTTGAGGCGGCTCGAACGCGAGCCGCAGATCGCTCTTCAGCGCGTCGAGCGTTGGGAAGCAGTCAGTGTCGGCGACAAGCCGACCCAGCGCCCACTCCTTCGCTCGACCACCAAGCTTGGACAGGAGGAAGTGGGTGCGTGACAGCTCGGAGGTGAGATGGCGTGCGTGGATGGCAATGTCGATCTCACAAAGCCAGCGGTTCAAAGCGAGTCGATTGGGGCCTTCGCCGTTGTAGATTGTGACGTCGAGCTTGACGACGTCGCCCTTCGATGATGCCGCGGTAGTTGAGCCTCGCCGACGCGCGTCGGCGAGTTCGCGGACCATGAACTCTTGTGCAGCGGCACGTTGGTGCTCCTGCGACATCGCGGACAGCATCGCTGCGACCGCAGTCAGGTCGGACACGTCGGCGAGGCGGCGCAGCGCGTCCCATTCGTAGGGCGTCAAGTGTGCGAAGTCGCTGTAGTTGAGCGACGTTCCGTTGTCGCCTTCGATCGGGAGCGTGCTCATCTTGGCCGTTAGACGGACTACGAAGTGCTACCAGGTGTCACGGGAGTGTGTTCCGTGACGTAGCTTACACGTCGTCTTACGAGGAAGCGATGGGGTGAAGCGCAGACGAACTGCGCTGAACTCGGTATTTTCAACTCTGAGGTTTTTGTATTGAGATCATGCATAGTGGTGAAAGTGAGGGAGCAAACCTAATTAGTGAGCCCTCTGATGGGACGACCATGGTCGTCAGAAATCAGGTTAGGCCACTAAATGGGAGTCTGCTGTGCTCCTTCGTACTTAGCACAGCAACCCCGTTACAGGTTTGCACACGCGCTGTACGGATAATGGACAGATCATGGACCGATCATGGACGGATAATGGAAAGCCATGGACAAACGCTGGCATGCCGATTCGTTTTGTGGGTATAGTCGATCATCACCATCTCTGGAAAGAGGGAATACATCTCGCGCATGAGGCGCAGGTCATGGAGATGACGCCACTCTCGCCAGCGTCGGACTCTTCGACCGTGAGCACACACCAGTCTTCCTCGCGGACAAACTTGGCCAGCACAGCAGACGTCGCGTCGTCACCGTCCTTCGCAGACACTTTCGAACGGTGGGCGCCGACGAGGTAGTCCACGTCGTGCTTGATGACGTTCTCCGACATCTCATATTATTGCAGTGTCTTAAAAAGAATCGATTTGTATACTGTCGAGTTTCGAGCTCAAAATGAATCAAAACGAAATTGCTATATATAAACAATTCACTTGTTTATAGCACTAGGTGAAAGGCCAAAATGTTCTAGACCGGTTTAGCACATTTCGCTTTAGCTTTGAACTCTTCCTGTTCTAAAGACTATATTTTTCTCTGTCACTAAGGCTTGTCCAAGATGTAGATCACACAAGTTCCGAAGTGTGCCCCAACAATCAGAACTTGAGTGGTCCACTCAACTTCAGTTGGGAAAATGTCCGAGACAGGGTGTGGTGTGATCCACCTTATTCCTGTAAAAAGTACAAATCCGAAAATTATGGAGCGACATATATCAGATATGTCGCTCCATAATCAATGCAACATCGACTCCATTGCTCTGTACGACACACTACACTCAGAGACTCTCTCACTCACTCGCCTCACTCAATAGCGCATCTGACTGATGCGCTGTGTAACCGGACGTGTCCGAGTTACGCAGCACCTTTGCGAGGAAGCGTGTGTGAACACCTTCAGCAAGGATTCCAGTCACTAAGACGGAGAGTTGGTCTAAATCGCAAGTGTTCATTTTAGTTGGATGTGCGGGCTCCACCCTTTGGCGTGAGCTACTAAGTCTAAGTATGTAATACTAAAGCTAAGTCAACTAACATGTGGTTGGCTCTGAGAGTCCAAGTTCACTGATTGGCTAAAATTCTAAGATATCTACCAATCAGAACAACCGCCAGAATAGTCGGTCTTAAAGAAGGTGCGTGAATAGTAATTCCGCAAAGCTATGTTATTACGATAATAACCATAGCTTGTGTTCCCCGTTACACGCTGCCACATAAAAAGCAAGTCACGACCTATATAGATAAGATCACAACTACCTATATAGGTAGTTGTGCGTTGTGATGTTTTTGACGCTGTTGTAGGAACAAGTACGCACACACGAAAACCTATATAGATTTTCGTGTGTGCTTGATAGTGAAATATCACGTTAGGTTCGAATAATGGCACACTGCGCACTTTACGTGTTTCCTTTTTGAAAAACACTTTTTCTAAGTACTTACTTTATTCCTAAGTTCGTATGCGAAAAGGCAGGTTTATTTATGCGATTTATCGTTGCCTGAACAACTCAACGACCCACTGCCCCGATACGTCGCACTCGGCACTCAGTGTCGACGACCTAGACCCACCAACGCCTCTGAGCTTAAAGACGCAAGCTCAAGCAGGTGTGTCGGCTACGCGGTCGCGTGCTAGCACTGGCATGGACTGCGAAGATGTCTCGATCGCTAGTGCCTCTACCTCAGAGTCAACAGCAGCCACGGTGCAGGCACCAGCGCCAAACACGATCGTGCGTTTCAGCTCGGCCGCGCGCTCTGTCATTTCGCAGCGCAAGCTGCAACAGCGGCTGCAGGCATCGATCCCAGAAGACGGCGACGCCGCACCACTGAACGACACGCGCACTCCAGCGCTCGCAATACCACACGATCCATGGTCGTCCGTGCTCCAGAACGTTGCGCGCAAGGTCGGCGCGGCGCAGCCTAGCGAGCCGCGAGCGACGCGCATCTCGCTCGTGCACGTGCTCAAAAGCAGCGGCGTGAAGAACCTCGTGAAGCAAGCCGTCGCGACGCGGTGGACTCGGACCTCTGCGCCTCCAACGTCTCCCGCACCGCTTGGGCACTCGGTATCGCCGTCAACAGAGCCGCGATCCGCGGTTATGGAACACTGGGTCAAGACCGCGATGCTGCGGCACCAAACGGACGTGGACTTTGGGGACGACGACGCACCGGACGACGACGACGATGAAGACGACGATGCGGTTCGTGGGATCAAGTCGGGCTTTGACGTGCGCGCGGGCAAGAGCCGACAGATGTACGGCCGAACGCTGTTGCTTGAGGAGTCGTGTCGCCGTGCATTTGCGCAAAGCGGCGAGAACCGATCGCAGATGGACCTCCAGGCGCTCAAGGCGTGGTTCCAGATGACAAAGCTCAAGATCACGACGGACTTTGATCGGCTGCAGCCTGCGGAGCTCGACTTGCTCTGTCGTCGCATGGTTCTTCAGGCGTTCCACCCCAAGGAAGTGGTCTTTCGCCAAGGCGACGAAGGCGATGCGCTGTACCTCGTCTTCGCTGGCGTCATCGAAGTGCGCGTCGGGCAGCGGATCCTGGGCGAGAAGGTCGAAGTGACCGTGTGCGAGCTCTCGAAAGGCGACTACTTTGGCGAGCGCTCGCTCCTGAACAACGAGGTGCGCGCGGCGACGGTCCTCGCCAAGACCCCGGTCGAGCTCGTGCGCATCTCGCGCAAGGACTACAATATCATGCTCAAGAATGACCAACTCGCGTTCCTCTCGCGCATGCAAATGGCGAACGGCATGGTCATTCCGCCATCTGTGCAGCAGTCCCAGCGCGAGTACATGCGCGTGCTCACGAAGAAGCAAAGCGCGCGCACGAAGAGCGACATTGACATGCTCAGCGCGTACCTCCAGACGCTCAAGTTCTTCCGCGCGCTGCCCAAGACGTTTGTGCGCGAGCTGTGCACCGTCGTCGACGTGCTCAAGCTCCCAGCAAGCACGCCAGTCTTTCGCGAAGGCGAGGTCGGCGACCTGTTCTACATCATCTTCAGCGGCTCGGTGGACGTGATCGTGAGCTCGCAGGATGCACGCGGCCAGGCGCAGCAGACCAAGCTCATTAACCTGACTGAAGGCGCGCACTTTGGCGAGCTGGCGCTCATGAAAGGCCACGGGATTCGGAGCGCAACGGTCATGACGCGCGAAGAGTGCCGCTTCCTCGTGATCTGCGAGAAGGACTACAACGCCACGCTCCGGCGCATGCAGAAAGAGGACCTGTCCAAGCGCGTCGGCGTCTTGGACCAGATCCCGATCTTCCAGACGCCCGAGTGGACTGGCGAGATGCTCAAAGAGATGTCGTACGTGCTCTCGGAGCAAAAGCTCGCTGCTGGCCACGTGCTCTTTCAGCAAGGCGACAAAGCGCTCCAAGTCTTTTTCGTCGTGCGCGGTGAGCTCGTCGTGACGAAAGAGATCGTCGACCCGACGAGCCACGACGTGCACACTGCATTTGTTGAGCGCATCGGACGGTACCGAGTCGTTGGCGACGATGCGTGAGTCATAGATCGCATATGGATCGGTAGACTAGACAGCGGCGCTCTTGACGTGACTAACCACCGACGTGTGCATCTTGATCGACGGTCTAGAGCTGCAGGTGCGACGTTCAATGAGATCCTGTTCCGGCAAGTGACGGTGACTGCGAGCACGCCGGTAGAGGTCCTCGTGCTCTCCAAGTACGACGTCTTCCATCGCCTCTCGCGCGCAGCGCGCGAAGCACTCCGGACTGCGGCGCACGGACACGAAGAGAGCGTCGTGGACCTCGACCGGTTCCACAAGACTGACAAGTGGACCAAGTACAAGCAGCGCGTGCTGCACGAGCACATGAACCACGACCGACTCGCCAAGATCCTCGTGCAGTCACCGCGCTCAAACACCGCAGTCGACCGACTGGAGCAACGAAAGACAAAGACAAAGCGAACGCCACGCGACGTCGCGTCAGCTGTCCAAGAGCGAGCAGCGACGAACCAGGAGGCACACCGCCACCACGGCAATTCATCTGATGAGACGCTCGCATCGACACCACGAGACGGCGGCGTCCTGCCTGCCAAGAGCCTGCTCGTGAGTGCGAACGAGTTCCTGCTCCTTCCACCGCACGACAGCGCCGCAGTGCGCGCACGAGCGTCCACGCGGACAATTGGCCACTTTGTCTCGACGTTCAACGCAGACGCACCGCCGAGTGGAGCGCGACGTGCGCAACTGGACGACGTGCTCCACGCCGAGCGCGCGCGCCACGTACAGGTGCTCAATGAAGGCAATCCGCTCGCGTACTTTGATCTCCAGGCGATCAAGCAGCAGGAGAAGAAGCACCACAGCGAAGCGCGTGGTCGCGCAGCGAGTACGCGTCGGACGCTCTTGATTGGCGCGTCGCCGCTCGTGGCCGCACCAGCATCAAGTCCGACGTTCGGCCTCTCGTCGCTCGAGTCGCCTGTGCCAGCACTCGCACCATCGAACAAGCTCGCGCACAAGGTCGCGGCGAACGTCTTGAACCAGCTCGGTCACGAGAACTTTGTCTTCTCGCGTCCAGTGCGTCTTGGCGCCAATGGCGACGACGCATTGGCGCGCGGTTGGCACAGAAGCCACCACTGCCGCAAGGACTGCAGCGACGATGACGACAGTTCGTCTGCGTCGCGCCATGCCACCGCTGCGCTGAATGCCGAAGCCGAGCAGCTCTGTGACGGCGAGTTCGTCGTCGTGAGCTTCTCTGCTGCATCATCGAGTGGGAGTCACAGTAGCGACTCTGTCACAAAGCGCGACGGCGCGGACGCGAGTGTGCGGTCGCTCCAGTCGCCGCTGATCCAAGTGCTCGCTGCCGTGACGTCGCTCACTCATGCGCGAGAGGTGGCGCTGCGTGAAGAAGCGGTCGATGCGCTCGCGCGGTGCGCTAGCAGCACCAGCGATGGCGATGCCGTCAGTGAGCCTGGAGCCTCCACAGCAGCCACGACGTTCTTCGTCGTACCGAAGCGCAAATACGCAGTGCTGCCGCGAGCAAATCGACCGCGTGGGACAGAAGAGCAGCTGCAGCGCGAGCTCGTCGAGCGCTTTGGACGAGCGACGACAGCGCCGAGTGCGAGTAGCACTGGACCGAGTCTGCACAGTCGACGGCCGAGCACAGTCGGACTGCTGAGTAGTAGCTCGCCCCCTGGCGGAAGTAGCTTCCCAGAGCGATCGATCGCGACAGCACCGACGGCAGCCCCGGTGCTCGAGGCGCATGGGCTCTTTGCATCGTTCCAGAAGATCGTCTTCACGACGTCCGAGTTGCGTGAGATCACAGCCGCACGCGACAGCGCTGTGCGCGAGTCAACAGCTGACTCTGCAAGGACTGAGGCGTGTCCTACTGCTGCAGTCACCAAGCCGCAGCTGGAGCAGCACCAAGGCGCGCGCCCGCGTCTCTTCGCAGTCGTGAGTCTCGTGCTCTCAAAGCACGAGATCGAGAACTCAGTTTGCGAGGAGCCGTTCATGTGCGTCCACCAGCTCTTCACGTCCGAAGCGCAGGCGACGGACGCTGCGCTGCACATGACGACGCAGCACTTTCGCAATGCGCTGGTCTGCGTCCTGCCCGTTGGTCAGCGCGTGCACCTCGAAGACGCGTACGACTGGTGCGTTCAAGTCGAGTCGGACCGGCGCGAACGGCGCAGCGCCTCATACGCGAGCGCAGCGCTGTCGCCGAACCGAGTGAAGGCGCAGCACGCAGTGCCCCATCCACCAACTTCGCCGCCGCCGCGCATGGCGATGCGTCGGACGAATAGCAAAGCGAGCGGGACGGTTGCGCATCCGTCGCCACTGCGCATACACATCGCTGGAGCAGCCGCAGCGCCGCATGGCAGCGCAGAGTGGCAGGTCGAGCGCGAGAAAGCGCACCGACTGCATCAGTTCATCTGCTCGCGTCTCGGGCAGCGCGCGACGGCGGATCGAGAGCGGCGCGAGCGGCAAGAGGCGACGGGCTTTACGCCCAAGCCGCTGCTCACGCTAGAAGACAAGCTCACGACCCTGCACGAGTACCTCGAAACTGCGAACGCTGCTGCTGCGAGTGCGCGCAGTGGCGGCGGTGGCGGCTTGGCGCTCGGCAAGTACCGGCAGATGAAGCGCTTTGGCTCGATCATGCGCGCGCGCATCAACTCGACGCTTGCGACGAGCGGGCTCTCGCCGACGTTGCCCGCGAGTAGCAGCCCTAGCAGCACGAGTCCGACGACGTCGCCTTCGAGTCTGTCGTCGGCTGGTGCGCCAGCATCGAGTCCACTCGCTGTCTCGACTGTGCCGTGAGCGTCTTCCGCTCTTCTAGTCCGTGGCGAGTCAAATGACAGAAGGCAGAGAGTAAGAAGCGTCAAGCGTAGCCTATACTTGAGAGCGAAGTACGAGTGCAAGTGCGTGCTTCGGCATGTTCAACACGCGCGGCCGCGCCGTGTCAACGACGTTCCTCTTTGCGCTCTTCTTCGTCGTGCCCATGGGCTACGTGTACATGCACACGACGGAGGCGCTGGTCAAGAACGAGTACGTCTTTCTGTACGCGCTGAGCGGCTTCTGCGTCGTCGCGATGGTGCTGCTCGTGGGCGCCGGCACGAAGAAGAACGGCGTGATCTGCACGAAGCGCGAGGGCGAGCTCGACCGCGAGCGCGCGCAGCGCCACCGGTCTGCGAGTCGCAACACGCTCCGGACGCCTGGCAGCGCGCGCAACCGCAACATGAGTCGCGCGCGCGCCAAGTCGAACGCTGGGAGTAGTGGCACTGCGCCAGCACCGACGGGCTCGGGACGCAACTACCAGATGTACGAGTCGCCCGCTGGCGCGCCGATGCCGCTGAACAACAACATGCGTCACGCGTAGAGCAAGCGAGCGAGAGTGAGTGAGAAAGAGAGCTATCGAGAGAGAGAGAGAGAGAGAGAGAGAGAGCTGAGAGATGTGTATCCATTTGTGTCTGTTGTGTACGCTGCCAGTGCCAGTGCCAGTGCCACGTCAACACGGTCGAGCGTTGCTTTTACTTGAGAGCAAAGTGCAAGTACGAGTGCAAGTGAGTAGCTTATGTTGCCTCACAAGCGTGTGCTTCGTGTCGCGATGTGTAGTGTGTGTCAACGAACGGATCGACTCGACTGACGTGTCGCTTGCAAGACGACTTTTGTTGCTGCACATCGTATATATGTGACACATATTGTTGTTTGTTGTGCTTTGATTTGTGTCTGTTTATGCATTGTTTGAAAGGCACAAAACGAGTCATTGCATCCCTTTTGTCACTACAACCACAAACTGAGACGCTTGTGTTTCGATTTCTACACCACAACAACAAACAGATGCAACATCGAGCTGAAAACGAGAAACCATGGAGCAGTTTGGTCATTTTGGTTGTTGTTGTTGTGTCTGTATCAACAGATCGAGTGCAGAAGCTGCCTTTGTTTGTTGTTACCACACTTGATTGTTGTAGCTGGAACATACCGATCGATTGAGTCTCGAACAGTGCAAATATGTTACTCAATGAGAAACACACACGATTGTTGCGATGCAATGTCCTGGCAGAAGCAAGCAAGCAAGCAAGGCAACGAGGTTCGTGCTCGACACAACACAACAGGATGTCGTTGTTATTGTTGCTGCTGCTCAGTGTTCTTGTCTTACGCTATGCGCAGTGCCGATCACAGCAAACGCACTTGCTTTGCGTTGGCGACAGGTGATCCATGTGTGGACACTACAGGACAAGTCGATGCTCGTTGTTCTCGCATTGGTGCAACACATTGTCAGGAGGTCAAGAGTGTCCTTGCAAGCGAGATGATGCCTGAAGAACGGACGGATAGCACGACAGCTCGTTCTGCTGCAGTAGAGTCACTACGTCACAATGCACACATTGGCATCGCCATCGCCATTGTCAACATCACCGAAACAAGCGCGTGAACACAGACGATGGCGCCTTGGGCTCGAGGAGCCCGACCAAGTCGGCGTGCTCGCTGCGCTTCGACAGCTTCACAGCTTTCCGGTCGACGCTCGCGCCGGCAGCAAGCAAGACGTCAATGACTTCGCGATGGCCTTGCGTCACGGCGCGGTGGAGCGCGCTCGTGCCGTCGTGGTTCTTCGCGTTCACGTCGGCGCCGCGAGCGAGCAGCACGCGCGCCGCCTCGCTCTCGCCCTTCCACGCAGCCCAGTACAGCGGCGTGTTGCCGTTCGACGTCGGCTCGTCCACACGTGCGCCGTGGCGCAGCAGCTCTCGGATCAGCTCGGTCTGGCCCTGTCCCGCCGCTTGGTGGAGCGCCGTCGTGCCGCTCACGCTCTTTGCGTGCACATCAGCCTTGTGCTCGAGCAAGGCGCGCGCAGCGTAGAGCTGTCCGCTCGAGGCCGCCACGACCAACGCCGTCTCGCCACTGCGGTTCCGCTCGTCCACGTGCGCGCCTCGACGCAGCAGCTCGGCGATCTTCTCGACGTCGCCTTGCTCGGCGGCGCGGTGCAGCGCTGGCGTGGCCGCTTTCGTATCGTTGTCGCCGCCAGCTCGAGCACTGCCAGTGACAGGAGGAGGAGCGCTTGCCTTGCGTGTAGTGGCAGTAGCAGCCGTGGTCGTGGCAGCGGCTGTGGCTGTCTTCTTGACCGGAGCGTTGCGCTTGAGCGGCACGTTCTCGTTGCTCTCACCAGCAGCAGCAGCAGCGTTCATCATGGCTTGCTGGACCGTCAAGATGCGCGTCGACGTTGGCACTGGCGCTGCTTTCACTAATGGTGGCGCTGGTGGCGAAGACGACTGCTTCTCGATGCGACTCGGCGCTTGCGTGTCACGACGCGTCTCAGTCCACAAAGCGCCACTGCTGTTCCCGCTGCTGTTTCCGCTGCTCGAGCTGCGCGACGACGTGTCCAGAGACGCCGACGTGCTTGCAGTCTTTGTCGCCGACTCGCCACTGCTCCGCGCACCAACGCGCCTCATCGTGACCACGTCGTCGTCTACTGGTACGACGACTGCAGGCGGCGCGATGGCCGAGACGATCGAGCCGGGTCCGCGCGCCGCGGCTTCCTCGCGCGCGAGCTTCCCGAGCGCTTCGACGACCGCCTCGAGCGTCGGCCGGTCCGCCGGCTCGAAGCTGCACATGCGCTGCACGAGCGTCCAGACGCGGTCCGGCATGTCCGTCGGCTGGTCCGGGAGCCCGCCCGACTTGACCAAGTCGCGCACCGTGTCGTCGTCGACGTAGCCCCACGGCACGTCCTGCGTCACGGCCTCGAGGATGCACATGCCGAACGAGTAGACGTCGGACCGAGCCGTCGGCGCGCGGCCGCGGAGACACTCGGGTGCGCGCCAGCGCACGGCGCCGGCTTTGACTGCGCCGGACGTGTCGCCGAGGCTGAGCTTGCTCGCCGAGAGCGTGCGGACGTAGCTGAAGCTAAAGTCCGCGACCTTGGCCGTGCCGTCGGCGGTCACGAGGATGTTGTCGCACTTGAGGTCGGCGTGCACGACGCGGTGCTCGTGCAGGTACAGCAGTCCGCACGCGGCTTCGCGCAGGAGCTGGAACGTGAACGCGCGGTGGCGCGCCGTGCCGAGGAAGTTGCAGAGGTTGCTGTTCGCCGCGTACTCGCACACGAGGAACGGCGGCGACGACACGTCGCACGCGCCGTACAGCGTGAGCACGTGCTTGTGGCGAAAGCCGAACCAGAGACCCGCCTCGTGGCGGAACTTGCTCAGCGCGCGCTCGCTCGCGCTCACGTTCTGGAGCGCGAGGCACTTGACCACGACCGCGACGCCGCCGCGCATCGTGCCGTGGTGCACCGAGCCGAACGAGCCGCGCGCAAACGCCTGCGGCGCGTACTCGACCTTGTGCGGCGGGAGGAACCAGACCGGGACGCTCGGCACCGCCACGCGCGAGCACCGGATCACTTTGTTCAGCGCCGTGCGCACGACGTGCTGCTCGCCGTCCGACGCGCTGCTCGTCTCGAGCTCGTGGCGGAACACGCTCAGCGCCTCGACCTGCTGCTCGCGGTGCGCCATCGCCTGCGCCACGGTCGCGTCGTCCACGAGGTGCGCCTCAATCACGCGTGCCTGCTCCTGCTGGAACTGCGTCTGCTGCGTGCGGAACGCCTGCATGCGCGCGACCTCGTCCGCCATGGCGTCCATGTGGCAGAGGCTGAGCGCGCGCAGGAGGGCGGCCGTGTCGGCTTGCACGTCCGCGACCGTCGCGAGCACGCGCTTGTACGTCACGACGCGGTAGAGCCACGACTTGCCGCGGTGCTTCTCGAGGAAGACGCTGTAGTCGCCCACGAGCTGGCTGTACGTCTGCACGATGTCGTCGGTTGGGAGCGTCCCCTTTTGCTCCATCGCCTCGAGCTTGTCGTAGAGGAAGCGCAACTCGTCCGCCGTGCGCGCGCAGAGCTTCGAGCTCTCGTGCATCTCGCTCGCCGCGGTGCAGACGAGCTTGAGCGCTTCGACCACCGGGCGACCAACGCCTGGCGCCAGCACGTCTGCGAGTCCCAGTCCCATTGTCGCTTCGAGCGCTTTGTGCCCTGAGCGTCCTGAGCGAGAAGCAGTCGCCGCAAGTGCGCCGCTCGAGCCAAATGGTCGAATGAGTGAGTGATCAAGCACACAATCGACAGAAGGTCGCAATGGTGCGATACAGCACTCGATAGTGAACGCAAGTGCACACACGTCGCAGACGAGGTGATACAGGCGACGCAATTTGTCCCACTCGTGTACCCATCGAGAATGCTCATAAACGGACTGTTTTGGCTGCACTTGGCAAGATACGACCGACCGCTTCAACATGGGCCATGTGCAAAGTGCCAAGTATCTAGTGGAGCACAAGACACATCGTACAGCGATCAGCCCGTTTGCAAAGCTTCTTGCTCAGTGCGTGCGAGACTATCAAGAAGACATGCCTTGCGTGGAATGGTCCATGTTTTTGCAATGTGCCTCAAGCAGGTGTTGTGCAAATGAAAATGGTCCATACTTTGGCAACGTGCCTCAAACCCATCCATCACTTGACCAGTCTCAAAGTGTCTCACTCTATAGTCAAACTATGAGCCACGAATCCAAGTCTTTGCGCAACATTCAACGACTTGACGAACAGCTCACACATCAAGAAGCCACTCGCCAACAACCAGCTCACTTGCCAACAAGACTTGCGCGACGCACACGACGCAGCACCATAACGAATATGACTACGGCGCCAGCAGCGTCGGGCGTCCGCGTGCCGGTGGACAACATCGAGGCCGTGGTGCGCATCGCGTACCGACTCGACGCAGTTGCCGAGCGCAACACGCAGTGCCGCATCGTCTTTGGGCTCTCGTGGTTCCACATCCGACTGCTGCTCGTCGTCGGTCTCACGCGCTTGCTCGATGGCATGTCCCGGTCGCTACTCTTTTACCCCGACTGGTTCTACGACAATGGAACGTCAAGCGCTGTGCGGAACGAGCGCAAGGCCGACTACTGGTGCGCCTACTTCGTCAGCGCCATGCTCGGCCCGCTGGTCTTTGGCGTGTTGGCAGACAAGTGCGGCCGCCGCCCGATCGTTCTCGTGTCGCTCGCGCTGTTCCTCTTCGGCCTCGCTCTCCACGGCGTGAGCTGGAACAGCACGTCGCTCACACTCTTGCGCGTCGTCTCAGGCTTTGGTATCGGCGGTCACGTCCCTGTCGCCTCGACACTCGTACACGAGCTAGCGCCTGCTAAGACGCGCAGCCGCATGATCGTGCTGCTTGAGGTGTTCTGGGCAATCGGCTTCATCATTGCAGTCGTACTGCTCGAGTTCGCGAACCTCGCATCCACGTGGCACTTGCCGTTCTACGCGTGCGCACTCGTCGTAGCGACTGGCGCGATCTACTTTGTCGTCCCCGAGTCGCCCAAGTGGCTCGCGAGCGTCGGACGATACGACGAAGCTGTCGCGATCGTCGAGCAGATCGAGCGCTCGTACGAGCTCACGCCGTTCGAGGACAAAGCGACGCTGGACGACGTCGAAGCGTACTACGTCGCTGCGCCGCGGCTGTCCGAGTCACACATCAAGCGCATGGCGCTGCTGTTCCAGACGCCGTTCTTGCGGCGCACGCTTGTCCTGAGCGTGCTGTACTTTGGCATCTACGTGGCGTACTGCGTCTTCTTCCTCTTTGCTCGTGTCGTCGCGTACACGAGCTCTGCGGTCGTTGTCTTCAGTCGCACGAGTGTGGTCGTCTTCATGGCAAGCGGCGCCGTTCCTGGCTGCATGCTCGCGGCGTACGTGATCAAGCGGTGCGGTCTCCGGTGGACGTTCGTCACGTCGCTCCTTGGCGCAAGCATTTTCGCGATTGCGCTCACGACCAGGTCGGGTCTGTCCCAGGAGACCGTGATCCCTCTCGGTCTCTTCATGTCGTTCTTCCTCTTTAGCGCCGTCGGCTGCGTGAGTGCGTACGCGCCAGAGAACTACCCGACGGCGATCCGAGGCATCGGCACGGCGTACCCGTCGATGTTCAAGTCTGTCGCGATGCTCACTGCGCCGTCGCTCTGGAACATCCTCACGGACACGCGTTCGGCGACGTTCGCTGGGTTCACGGGCACGTCTCGCGGCTTTGACTTCCAAGCGAGCATCTACGTCACGAGCGCCATCAGCGTGCTGCTCTGCGTCGTGCTCCTGGCTCTCGGTGTCGAGACGAAAGGCAAAGACGTGGAAGCGTTCAGTGCTACAACAGCAGCGCGCCAGAGCGCCAATGACGAAGGCTTCTACCAGATCGCGACACCTGCCGTCGCATGAACAACCGTCGCTGGTACCTTTGTACCACATCGCAGTAGCTCCCTTCATCTCGCTCCTGCCTGCAGCAACTCCATGCTCCACATTCCCCAATGTACTACACTGCCAAAACTTGGCGCACTTGGGTGCAAGTGCGTGTTTGCCTCACAAGCGTGTGCTTCGTGTCGCGATGTGTAGTGTGTGTCAACGAACGGATCAACTCGACTGACGTGTCGCTTGCAAGACGACTTGCAATGACCTCAACACAAGCAAGCACAGCAAGCACGTTGCATGCTTGCTTGTCGATGACGTTCTCGACTCGGTTGACAAGCGCCAACGATTGTTGCATACCAGGAGACTGGCTCACTCCGCAGACGTGGAGATGTCGCTCTAGTCTGGGAGATACAGACGAGCAGCGATGGCCCAGCTCCTCGAGTTGTGCGACCTCCACGTCGAGATCAACGACCTGTTCCCACACGCTGGGCAGCAGCAGCAGATCGTCGTGTTCCGGTTCACGCCGATCGAGCTCTTTGTCTCGCACGACGACGCGTGCATTGGGCTCGAGACGCTCCGGACGTTCAACGCGAGTCTAGAGCAGTACGTGCGCAAGAGCGACGCCTCTGCGCCGGCAGTGAGCGCGTCAGTCAGTAGCAGCGTGCTCTCTCCACAGCATTCGCCGGTAGCAGCAGTGACTCGAAATCGAGCACTGCGAGCGCGCTCGTGCTGACCGACTTCGAGATCCATCGTCGATGGAGTTGCTGACGGCCATCAACGCCTGCGACGGCTGCGGCATGGACCTCGATGCAGATGAAGAGCTGCAACGTTCCAGACGAACGCGCAGATCACGGACAAGCACTCGAGCACGCAGTTCCTCGACCAGCTCCGGCACCTCGTCTTTGAATGGGACTCTTGAACAACTCGCGCCACGCGCTCGTGCTCAACACGCGACTGAACGACGGGGTCGAGATCCGCGTCTTGCCGCTCGGGCGCCGCGCGCTCGCTGGCGTCGGCGAGAGTAGCAGCAGTGCGTCGGCGTTTGGGCAGACGACCGAGTGGCGCGCAGACCGCGCAGTCGTCGTCTTTGCGTGGGGCTACACGCCGACGCTGCTCACGAGCGGCGACGTGTACTTCACGGTCCAGTCGAACGCCTGCAACGTGTTTGTGACGCGCAAGACCGCGCGATTGAAGGCGAATCTCGGCTACACAGCGACGTTCACGCACCAAGAGACGCAGTCGTGGTGGTCCACGAACGTCGTGATCGTCGGCGACGACATCCAAGCGCACACGCCGAGCCACGCGAGCAGCGCAGCAGTCGCACCGCCGCCGTCGCACCGCCTGTCGATCGACGCGAGTCCAAGTGACCAGCGCGCCAGTACGACAGCAGACGCAACCACGTACGACCTCTTTGGCAGCGCAAGTACGCGTCGAGACAGCAGCGCTGACAATAGCAGTCGCCACTCGTCGACGGCTGCTGCTGCACCACTGGACGAGTACGAGGTCGTGTTCACGAGCGCCGCGCTCGGGATCATTGCAAAGCAGAGCGGCCGCGCTGTGATTGTGCGCGAGCTCTGCGCGCTGCCGTCTGGCGCGCCAGGACCGGCGCTCGCGTGCGGCGAGATCGCGCCTGGCGACTCGATCCTCGCTGTGAGCGGCATGACTGTCACCAACACGACGCAGTTTGCGCAGCTCGTGAGCCAGAGTCCGCGGCCAGTGGTCCTGCGCTTCCGGCGCACGAGCGACCAGGCGTCAAGTGCGTACGACCTCTTTGGCGAAGCGCCGCGCACGCAGAGCCGAGGCAGCAGCAGCAGTGTGCGCCGTCCAAGTGGCGCAGACAATGGCGCGTTCGATCTCTTTGGCGCTGGGCAGCAGCAGTAGGACAGTGGCGAGGTGACAACTAGGCAGCTCGTCACGAGCAGCCAACTCGATCAGCATTGTCCCTCTCGCCTCTTCATCGCGCGTCTTGGAAGTTCACATCGACGCATTGGCACTCAGTCTTGTTCGCCATTTCTCATACTTCGCTGTCTACGTCTCGTGTGTTGCTCTCCATCGACGCCGCTCAACCGCCAGGTGCCGTCGTGTCCTCGGCGTTGTTGCTATACTGTGCCTGGCGTGTCGATGCGGTGGAACGTACCGCCTTCAGCGTTGTCCTTGGCGCTCGAGCGCGCTGCTTTCGCGTCGTACGTCTCAATGTCCTTGCGCTTGGTCTCGAAGCCAAAGACGAGCGCAACGAGACACGTGACACCGACGATCGCGCACGTGATCGGGGCCGCTGCGTACATCTCTGTAACGTTCCGGGCCGCAATGCTCGCGACGTACGCGCTGTTTGAGTCGGTCATGGCGTTCCAGAGCGACGGCGCAGTGAGCACCGCGACAGACTTGAAGATGGACGGAAACGCAGCACCGGTGCCTCGGATCGCCGTCGGGTAGTTCTCTGGCGCGTACGCACTCAAGCAGCCGATGGCGCTGAAGAGGAAAAACGAGAGGCAGGCGCTCGAGCCGTTCACTCGTGCCACTGCTGGACCATCGCGGAGGCCCATGACAACGGACGAGATGCTCGCAAGGACGAGACTCGCCACGAGCATCGCCCGAAGACCGCACGACTGGACCATGAGCGATACGAGGATGCAGCCTGGAATGGCAGCGCTCGCGGTCCAGATGTCGGCGGTGGTCCAGATGTCGTAGTACTTCGGACTCTCTTTCACGGCGTTCTCGAGGTAGACGAAGAAGACGCAGTACGCCACGTAGATGCCAAAGTACAGCACGCTCAGGACAAGCGTGCGCCGCAAGAACGGCGTCTGGAACAGCAGCGCCATGCGCTTGATGTGTGACTCGGACAGCCGCGGCGCAGCGACGTAGTACGCTTCGACGTCGTCCAGCGTCGCTTTGTCCTCGAACGGCGTGAGCTCGTACGAGCGCTCGATCTGCTCGACGATCGCGACAGCTTCGTCGTATCGTCCGACGCTCGCGAGCCACTTGGGCGACTCGGGGACGACAAAGTAGATCGCGCCAGTCGCTACGACGAGTGCGCACGCGTAGAGCGGCAAGTGCCACGAGATGCTCACGGCCGATTCGTACAAGATCGCCAGTGCGATCATGAAGCCGATCGCCCAGAACGCCTCGAGCAGCACGATCATGCGGCCGCGAGTCTTAGCAGGCGCTAGCTCGAGCACGAGCGTCGAGGCGACAGGGACTTGACCGCCAATGCCAAGACCCGAGACCGCACGGAAGAGCGCGACCATCGCTACAGTCTCGACGATGCCGTGGAGAGCGAGGCCGAAGAGGAACAGCGCGGCGGAGACAAAGAAGATCGGACGGCGACCGCACTTGTCTGCCAGCACGCCAAAGAGCAGCGCGCCGATGATGGCAGCAGCAACGTAGACGCCCCAGAGGACTGAGTCGCGATCTAAACTCTTTGCATACGACGTGAGGTCGCTCCAGTCTGGGAAGATCACGAGGAGTGACGCCATGCCATCGAGCAAGCGCGTGAGACCGACGACGAGCAGCAGTCGGATGTGGAACCACGAGAGCCCAAAGACGATGCGGCACTGCGTGTTGCGCTCGGCAACTGCGTCGAGTCGGCACGCGATGCGCGCCACGGCCTCGATGTTGTCCACCGGCACGCGGACGCCCGACGCTGCTGGCGCCGTAGTCATATTCGTTGTGGTGGTGCTGTGAGCGCTGCTGGAGCTAGTGCTTTGTGCGGTGCGAGTCTTGTTGGCGAGTGAGTGATCCGAGTGCGAGTGGCTACTTGCTGTTCGTCAAGTCGCTGGATCATGCACGACGACAACTTGGACATTTGGATCATGGTTTGACTATAGTTTGAGACGAGTTGAAAATAGGTTCAGCAATTGGATCGACTCAAAAGTGATTGAGGCGAGTTGACGCAAAGCATTGGCACACCACCATCGGCAAGCGCTCCTAGTATCCTTGTGCTACAAGTGCTCTGCGCACGCAGTGAGATGGTTAGCGGCTTGTCAATCGTCGCGCTAAGGGAGCGTTTGCGCCAGCAGATCGACTCGTACTCGCACTACATCGCTCGCGCATCGTGACAAGCGCAGCAACAAAAGTGTCCTCTTGGACAGCATTCTCGATGGGTACATCAGTGGGAGGAGTTCTCAATTTGCAGTCACGACGCAAGTGGGAATTTTAGACCAATCAGCTTCTCGAACGCCTCGACTCTCTCGACACGCGACGACCATGCCGGGCATGGTGTCCGCGGAACTCGAGGCGCGCTGGGCGCTCATGACGCGCCGCCGACGGTGACTTCCCCGCCGGGCAGCTCTGCGTCTGCCTCGCCGGCGCACCCACCTGCGCCGCCGGTAGACGCGGGTGACGCTGCTTGCGGTTCGATGAGTTTGCGGCGCTGTTGCGCAAAGGCCCGGGCAAGAAGGGGGAAGAGCGCCGGCGCGACATCCACCTCCTTCAACCTCGAGTTTCCAAGTGACGACGCGGTTCGCGCTCTTGCCTAGTTGTACGACGACGGAGCGGAGCAACCAGTGGTGTTGGCGAAGCTGGTCGAGAGCGACCCGGCCGTGTCCGACGTGTTCCCGTTCCGAGTGGAGCTTGAGCTGACTGGTCAACTGGCTGGTGTGGGACTGAAGCGTCTAGCGGGGGCGTTCTTGGCCGAGCACGGCAACGCGAAGGTCGCGGAGCTGCTGCGTACTCGCTAGATCGACATGCTTGAGCGCAGCGACGCCGGCACTTTGTCGATTTGTGCGAAGACGCTAGCGGCAAAGCAGGCGCTTGCAGGCGAGAAAGTCACCGTTCTTGGTTTGGAGCTCTCATCCCACCAGCCGCACTACCTCGACACTTGCCACTACGTCGACATCTTCAACGTCTCGTCCTCGGTTCCGCTCACCGATCTGATCGCAGCTCTTGGCGACGTCGGTGCTCAGCAGTTGCATTGCACGCGGTTTCGGGCGCGGCGCGGTCCAAGCCTATCGTTTGGGCATGTTCGGGTGTACCTCAACTCCCCTGTCTGCCCTGACTGTTTGACGTTCGACGGGCGCCCAGCCGACCAGTTGGTCTGGAAGGGCACGTATCACCCCATCCGGCACCGTGACACGCCAAGCACGAAGCCACAAGCCTCATACTTTCGTCGGTCGAAGTCGTCCATCGCGCTCGGTGATCGGCGCAACGACACGTTCTCTTTTGGCGCTGGCGATCATACGACCAGCTCCATGGATGTCGACCACGACGTGCTGACTGGCAGATATCAAGTGTCTGCTCCACCTGAGTCGCCTGCGCGAGGATGCACCCGCTGCTCCTCCCAGCTCTGGTGACGCCGAGGATCCTGAGCCGGTCACAGCCAACAGCTCCAGACCGTTGCCTTCCGCACCGCAGCCGTCCGATGGATTCATTGCTGTCCGCTCGAAAAAGCGCCGATCCTCGTCGGGCGCAGGCTCGGCTAAGCCCAGGACATCTCCGAACTACTTCGAGGCACTGCAGTCGCTTGATGCGCAGTTTGAGGTTCACGAGTCCCCGGACGAAGACGACCTTGCCGCCGAACAACTGTGGGTTTTGTCTGCAAAGCTCTCCAAGCCATCGTCTGACTCGACAGCAAACGCGTGGTGCACACCCGTGATCGAGTCCGGCGGTCACCAGGTGCGATCGGATGCAGTCACGATCGTCTGGGAGCTACACGACCAGCTTGCTCAGGACATAGCGCGTCAGCCATCTCGTAAAGTGGCGCTGCAACTGCCGCCCGCGGCGGATCGCAACATGGTGTACAAGACGCTGACAACGACAAGTGATCCGGACGACATCGTCGCAGTCCTGCTTAATGAGCATGGCGCAAGCCAGAAAGTGCTGTCCAAGCTCATGCAGGAAGAGCCGCAGGCTCTGGAAGACGTCATCGATCTACACGTTGCACAGCATATGGCTCAAACAGCGGATCCTCATCGGTGCACGACTTTTGAACAGGCGCGCTCGATGTTCTCGCTTCCATCGTCGCGTGCGGACCTATTGCGCTCGACTCGGGGCATGTTCGAGTTGTACGAGGACAAAGAGCGACTGCGCGCGATGCGCGCTCTTGCTCTCTTTGAGCTGTTCCTGTTCTCGTCTGCGCCGGCGATCGCAACATCAGACTTTTGGCTCCACATCGTCACTCGCGATTTGGTTCAACCGCTTGGCGCTCACCTCACGCGCTTGCTGTCGCCAGATGTACTGTGCTCTGTTCTGTCAACGTCGTTCGGCACGCTTCTGACGGCGCGTTGCCGTCGTCTCGGCTTTAGCCCCAGTCTCATCGCTGTCATCGACAACATTCGGACGGCCGAGACGTCATCAGACGCCTGCTTTGCACTTCGGTTTGTCGCCACAAGTGACGGCATTGCGATTGCGGGTGCTCCGTTTGAGTCCATCGTGCCATCGAGTGCGCCGGCTCCAATGGAGTACTAAGGCGGTCGAGCAATGGTCCGACGTTCGCTTTCTCTCCGCGAACGTCAACGGGATTCGCCAGAACGGCCACCTCCTGGTCGACACACTGGTCTCCCAGTACGACGTAGTTTGCCTGCAAGAGACCAAGCTGCGCTCATCCGCTCAACAGTCCAGGTTCACTTTTCACGTCACCACGCGGCACCAGCATCACCACTTTCTATCTAACTTCCAGCCTCTCACGTCGTCAGCGGTCGCTCACTCGAGAGCAGGCGTCGCCACGTTCTTGTCTCCTCGCTTTCCGGGAGCCTGCGATTCTCGAGTTTTGGACGACATGACGGTGCCAGGCCGCTACATCGTCGTCGCGACGAGTGCGAAGGCGTGAAGTACCTCGTCCACAACGTGTACGCGCCGTGCTCAAGCAGCGAGAAGTTGGCGTTCTACAGGCGCCTTGCCGCCTTGCGCTAACCCAAGAGTGCTCGGCACTTTGTGTTAGGCGACTTCAACATCTCCCACGATCCGGCTCGCGACAGCGCGTCTGACGAGCGTACATGAACAGATGGCTCTAGCATCGGAGTTTGCGACGCATGGAGGCTACACCACCCTGACGCACGCCAGTTCAGTGGTCCGACGCCGCGCAGAACTCGGCTCAACTACATCTTCGTTGACGACGTGCTAATCAACCAGCACTACTCAGCGTCATCGTACTTCCACCACCACCACAGCGGAGACTACCTGCTACACAGTGTCAGCTTGTCCAATACTCACGGTCGCCGCGGACCAGGTTACTGGCGCCTGCCAGCCGATCTGCTTCAGTTCCCGGACGTGTGGAGGCGATTGAGGCGGAGGCTACGCAGCTCTTGAGCGTGGTTCGGGCGGCGTCCAATCCTGACCTTGTTTGGGTTGGCGTTTGAGTTTGAGTGAGTGCTGCTTGATGAGAGGTCGTCGAGCCGCTGAACCTCTTGTCGACTTGGATTTTTGTATCATGGTTTGACTATAGAGTGAGACCAATTGAGACGTGGTGGATGGGGTAAGTTGCCAAAGTATGGACCATTTTCATTTGCACAACACCTGCTTGAGGCACATTGCAAAAACATGGACCATTCCACGCAAGGCATGTCTTCTTGATAGTCTCGCACGCACTGAGCAAGAAGCTTTGCAAACGGGCTGATCGCTGTACGATGTGTCTTGTGCTCCACTAGATACTTGGCACTTTGCACATGGCCCATGTTGAAGCGGTCGGTCGTATCTTGCCAAGTGCAGCCAAAACAGTCCGTTTATGAGCATTCTCGATGGGTACACGAGTGGGACAAATTGCGTCGCCTGTATCACCTCGTCTGCGACGTGTGTGCACTTGCGTTCACTATCGAGTGCTGTATCGCACCATTGCGACCTTCTGTCGATTGTGTGCTTGATCACTCACTCATTCGACCATTTGGCTCGAGCGGCGCACTTGCGGCGACTGCTTCTCGCTCAGGACGCTCAGGGCACAAAGCGCTCGAAGCGACAATGGGACTGGGACTCGCAGACGTGCTGGCGCCAGGCGTTGGTCGCCCGGTGGTCGAAGCGCTCAAGCTCGTCTGCACCGCGGCGAGCGAGATGCACGAGAGCTCGAAGCTCTGCGCGCGCACGGCGGACGAGTTGCGCTTCCTCTACGACAAGCTCGAGGCGATGGAGCAAAAGGGGACGCTCCCAACCGACGACATCGTGCAGACGTACAGCCAGCTCGTGGGCGACTACAGCGTCTTCCTCGAGAAGCACCGCGGCAAGTCGTGGCTCTACCGCGTCGTGACGTACAAGCGCGTGCTCGCGACGGTCGCGGACGTGCAAGCCGACACGGCCGCCCTCCTGCGCGCGCTCAGCCTCTGCCACATGGACGCCATGGCGGACGAGGTCGCGCGCATGCAGGCGTTCCGCACGCAGCAGACGCAGTTCCAGCAGGAGCAGGCACGCGTGATTGAGGCGCACCTCGTGGACGACGCGACCGTGGCGCAGGCGATGGCGCACCGCGAGCAGCAGGTCGAGGCGCTGAGCGTGTTCCGCCACGAGCTCGAGACGAGCAGCGCGTCGGACGGCGAGCAGCACGTCGTGCGCACGGCGCTGAACAAAGTGATCCGGTGCTCGCGCGTGGCGGTGCCGAGCGTCCCGGTCTGGTTCCTCCCGCCGCACAAGGTCGAGTACGCGCCGCAGGCGTTTGCGCGCGGCTCGTTCGGCTCGGTGCACCACGGCACGATGCGCGGCGGCGTCGCGGTCGTGGTCAAGTGCCTCGCGCTCCAGAACGTGAGCGCGAGCGAGCGCGCGCTGAGCAAGTTCCGCCACGAGGCGGGTCTCTGGTTCGGCTTTCGCCACAAGCACGTGCTCACGCTGTACGGCGCGTGCGACGTGTCGTCGCCGCCGTTCCTCGTGTGCGAGTACGCGGCGAACAGCAACCTCTGCAACTTCCTCGGCACGGCGCGCCACCGCGCGTTCACGTTCCAGCTCCTGCGCGAAGCCGCGTGCGGACTGCTGTACCTGCACGAGCACCGCGTCGTGCACGCCGACCTCAAGTGCGACAACATCCTCGTGACCGCCGACGGCACGGCCAAGGTCGCGGACTTTAGCTTCAGCTACGTCCGCACGCTCTCGGCGAGCAAGCTCAGCCTCGGCGACACGTCCGGCGCAGTCAAAGCCGGCGCCGTGCGCTGGCGCGCACCCGAGTGTCTCCGCGGCCGCGCGCCGACGGCTCGGTCCGACGTCTACTCGTTCGGCATGTGCATCCTCGAGGCCGTGACGCAGGACGTGCCGTGGGGCTACGTCGACGACGACACGGTGCGCGACTTGGTCAAGTCGGGCGGGCTCCCGGACCAGCCGACGGACATGCCGGACCGCGTCTGGACGCTCGTGCAGCGCATGTGCAGCTTCGAGCCGGCGGACCGGCCGACGCTCGAGGCGGTCGTCGAAGCGCTCGGGAAGCTCGCGCGCGAGGAAGCCGCGGCGCGCGGACCCGGCTCGATCGTCTCGGCCATCGCGCCGCCTGCAGTCGTCGTACCAGTAGACGACGACGTGGTCACGATGAGGCGCGTTGGTGCGCGGAGCAGTGGCGAGTCGGCGACAAAGACTGCAAGCACGTCGGCGTCTCTGGACACGTCGTCGCGCAGCTCGAGCAGCGGAAACAGCAGCGGGAACAGCAGTGGCGCTTTGTGGACTGAGACGCGTCGTGACACGCAAGCGCCGAGTCGCATCGAGAAGCAGTCGTCTTCGCCACCAGCGCCACCATTAGTGAAAGCAGCGCCAGTGCCAACGTCGACGCGCATCTTGACGGTCCAGCAAGCCATGATGAACGCTGCTGCTGCTGCTGGTGAGAGCAACGAGAACGTGCCGCTCAAGCGCAACGCTCCGGTCAAGAAGACAGCCACAGCCGCTGCCACGACCACGGCTGCTACTGCCACTACACGCAAGGCAAGCGCTCCTCCTCCTGTCACTGGCAGTGCTCGAGCTGGCGGCGACAACGATACGAAAGCGGCCACGCCAGCGCTGCACCGCGCCGCCGAGCAAGGCGACGTCGAGAAGATCGCCGAGCTGCTGCGTCGAGGCGCGCACGTGGACGAGCGGAACCGCAGTGGCGAGACGGCGTTGGTCGTGGCGGCCTCGAGCGGACAGCTCTACGCTGCGCGCGCCTTGCTCGAGCACAAGGCTGATGTGCACGCAAAGAGCGTGAGCGGCACGACGGCGCTCCACCAAGCGGCGGGACAGGGCCAGACCGAGCTGATCCGAGAGCTGCTGCGCCACGGCGCACGTGTGGACGAGCCGACGTCGAACGGCAACACGCCGCTGTACTGGGCTGCGTGGAAGGGCGAGAGCGAGGCGGCGCGCGTGCTGCTCGCTCGCGGCGCCGACGTGAACGCGAAGAACCACGACGGCACGAGCGCGCTCCACCGCGCCGTGACGCAAGGCCATCGCGAAGTCATTGACGTCTTGCTTGCTGCCGGCGCGAGCGTCGACCGGAAAGCCGTGAAGCTATCGAAGCGCGGCGAGCACGCCGACTTGGTCGGGCTCCTCGAGCCCAAGGCGCCATCGTCTGTGTTCACGCGCTTGTTTCGGTGATGTTGACAATGTTGGCGATGTCGGTGTGTGCATTGCGATGTAGTGATGCCACCTTACCTCTTCGTCTTGGGACCAGAGCCCTCTGCTCTAGCGAGGACTTGAGCGTCGTGTCCTTCAGTCGAGACGCCAACAGGACAGAATGTCCACTCGGTGTGGACACTTGACCTGTTCTCCCTCATTTTTATCTCTATCTGATTGTGCAACGGCATTCTGTCGTCATACGAATATTCGGTAGTGAATAAAATGAGGGATTTCAAATTTGCGACTTGGATTTTGGCGCGAACCGCCGCAAGAGAGTGATTGGCATCCGCTGACGTCGGCAGAGCTGCTCGCAGCAAGTGCGCGAGCGCGCGAGAGAGCACGCGACATCGACAGCAAGCGAGACGACTGCGTGTGTGTGTGTGCTGTGAAAGCCTGCACATCTAGCACTGCGCTCGCCATGACGCCTGACGAGCGCGAAGTGATCGCGCGCGCGCAGGTCTGGGAAGCCGTTCGGCGGTTCTCAGACGCCGAGCGCGAGCACGTGCAGCAGCTCCTGCTTGCGTCGCGCAGCGCTGCGCCACAGAAGGACGCTATACACATCCCACTCACACTTGGACCTGACAGTCGCGCTGCAGCGACTGAGCACGACAACCAAGCAGACAACGATCGCGCTGCTCCGTCAACAGCAAAAGCACCGCGCATCACGCAATGGTCGCCGAGCGACTTTGTCCATGCGCTCCTTGGCCACTTGCACCACGTCACAGCACACGCACAGCAGCAACAACAGCAGCAGCAAACGCCAGCGCCTACGACTGCTCCTGCCTCCAAGCAAGACACAGCCGCACCACGAGCAGCAACAGCACCATCGGCAGACGCCAGTAGTAGCAACAGCAGCAGCCGTCGAGCTACAAAGGCGACAAACGCTGGCAATCGAGCGTTTGCGCTCATGAGCGACGACTTTCCGTCGCTCGTGTCGACTGCGTCGCCGCCAGCGCAAGCAGCGAGCAGCGCAAGTGGCAGTGGTGCACCGCACAAGCCGCAGGCGAAAGCCACCAAGCGCCGGATCACGACGACGCTCGTGTCGGAGCAGAGCGCGATCACGCGACCAGTGCGGACCTCTGTGGCGTTCCCGCCACTCGGTGGCGCCTCAGACGCCTCAACGCAGCGCTCGCAGCCGAATCCGTGGGCCAAGCGCGAGCTCCTCGAGCGCCGCATGATGGCGTCTACCGAGCCAGAAGCAGCGACACCCGAGCCACCGGCGCTCTCGCCAGTGCTCACAAAGACGCGTGCGCCACTCACGCGCGACAAAGCGGCCGAGACGCGCGACTCGAGCGCTGCAAAGAAGCCGGCGCTGCTGTTCGACGACAGTCCGCCGGGCGGTCCAAAGCGCGTGCAGCCGTTCCCAGTCCACGTCACGAACCACCACGCAGCTCCTACCACCGCCACCTCTGCGACGGACGCGAGTTGCCAGAGCCCAGTCATCACGACACCAGTCAAGAGCGCCGCCAGCGCGCAGCTCCCGCCGCCGATGCTCCTGTGCGTCAAGCCAAAGCCAAAGCGGCGGCAGTCGCTGCTGGCGTCCGCTACCTCAGACAACGCCGCCGCGGCTACAGCCGAGCAGTTAGCGCCACTTGCATCGCAGGACACTGCAGTGCAGTCGCGCAAGACCACAGACGACTTTGCCGTGAACACGCAGGCCGCCAAGCTCTACGCGTTCCTCATCACGAAGCGCCTCGCTGGGAGCACGTGCACGGAGCTCCAGCTGCTCATCAGTCTGCTCTACCGCACGTCGTGCACCGACGCGTCGTCGTTGTGTGCGTGCAAAACGCCGAGCGAGTTCTGCTGGCACCGCCACTGCGTCGCGTTTGCCGCGACCGTGTTGGACGCGATCGAGCCGGTGCTCGCGAGCCTCGGTACCGAGCTCCTCACGCTGCTCCTCTCGAGCTTGGCCGACGCTGCGGTCTGCGTTGAGCTCCAGGCGCGTCTCCAGAAGACCATGCAGCGCCGCGAAGAGCTCCGCGTAGCCGAGAGCGCGCGCATTGGCTGCCGCTTGCCCGTTGAGACCAAAGGTGCGTCGTTGGTCCGACTCAATGGCGCATGGTGCAGCAGTACGTCGCCTCTGACTCTAGTGTATCTGCCGTTGCCTTGTAGCGAGCGCCGTGCGAGACTTTGCCTTGCCGTTCTGCGAAGAGGTCGACTCGCGCCTGCACTACCGGTCGCCAGCCGAGTCGGTCCTGTACGCGAACCGCGAGCGCGTGCGCGACGGCTTCCTCGACCTCTTGCGGCAGTTCCAGCGCCAGCAGCACTCGCTCGTGGGCATTGAGAACGCCAATGTCGCGGCCGCGGCGATCGCGAGTGCAAACACGCTCTTGGGCGACGTCGAACCGGAGAACCGCTGGTGGTTTGCCAAGTTCTTTGTGCTCGAGCTCATTCAAGTCGGCGCGAATCCGTTCGGCGAGAGCGACAAGGACCTCGTGCTCACGATCATGGCCGACAAGCTCGTGGTGAAGAACCCGGACCGGCTCCGGAAGCTCCATCGGCGCTTCTCGAGCCAGAAGCAGCAGACGCAGGCGCCGCCATCGAGTCAAAAGGCCGCAAGTGCATCGGCCACTAGCCACCAAACCAGCGGCGCCAAGAGCCATCACCACCATCATCATCAGCACCACCACCACACAGGCGCGAGCAAAGGCGGCAACAGTACCAAGGCAGATCGCCACGACGCGAGTAGCGCAGACGCCAAGGCCGCGAGTGCGATCACTGCGACGTTCGAGACGTCGCGCGAGTACTTCGCCGAGCACCAGCAGTTCTTCTTCCACTTCCTCCACAGCTGCGACAGCTACGCGTTCTCGCAGCTCGTCAAGTACCAGCTCGAGGCGCAGTTCCACGTCCTCTGGCGCGCGAGCCAGAGCAGCGCCGAGAAGGGCAGCGACCCGCGCAAGGCGTTCACGGACGTCGTGCTCAAGCTCAAGGTCGTCGCCAAGTTCCTCGGGTACCTCCGGTTCTCGCCCCACTGGCACAACTCGGCAGCGCTCCAGCTCGAGGTCGCGCAGCAGAACCCGGCGTTCCAAGCCGCCAAGCGCGAGGCCGTCGCGACGCTCGAGCGCGCCGAGTCGGTCGGTCTCGATGTCAAGCGCGTGCTCGAGCAGAGCGTCGAGGCCGCGACGCTCTCCAAGTGCGTCCCGTGGCTCTGCGACTACCTCACGATGCTCTCGCTCGACAAGCTCTCGCTCGACACGACGTACTTTCAGCAGCTCCTCGTGCTCCTCGCGCGCATCTACCACTCGCCGCGACTCGATGCGCTCGGCGAGACAGGTCTGTACATCGCTTTGCAGATCGAGCGCGTGTGTCACGTCCTCGACGTCGACATTGCCGGCTTCCTCGACGACCCGCAGCTCCGCGCGCCGGCGCTCCAGCCGCACGCGAGTGTCCTACTGGCGCTAGAGCGGGATGCTGTAGTCGCATCAGCGCCAGGACGCGTCGTCGGCGAAGACACGCTGCCGTTCCTCCATAGCCAAGTGTTTGTCCAGAGCTGCGTGAGCGAGCTCGAGGACCTCCGCGGGTTCCTCCAGACGCGCGCACACCGCGTGACAAAGCGCAGCGACACGGATGCCACAAGTCGGAGCGCGTCGAGTCGCCCAGCGATTCCAATCCGGAAGCTCCGGCCGCTCCAGGTCGTGACTGAGGACGACCATGCGAGCAGCGAGCACTATGGACAGACCGACGCAGCAGCGAGTGCGTCGCCAGCGCTATCGACCAAGTCGTCGTCCTCGTCGTCGTCGACGTCCGCGCCCGTGGCGTCCATGACATCCGCAGCAGCAGCGCTCTCGGACGACGATCGCCTCGCTGACGCGATCTTCAAAGTCCACCCGGCGCTGCGCAAAGTCGTCGAGTTTGTCGTCGAAGTCGTCGCGACGAACATCTGCGAGCACGTCGTGCAGCACGTCGTGACGCCGCGCGCCGACGCGTTCGTTCGCGCGTGTGCGAGCGAGAGCAAGCTCCATACGCTCGCAGCGTCGCCCGCAGCAGTGCCGACGGAGCTCGAAGCCGCAACGATTCTGTTCCTCCAGCTACTGGAGAACCGCACGGCGCGGACGATCCACGAGAGCGCGAGTGCGTCGCTCGAGACTGCGCACGCGCTGTGCGACGCCCGCGTGCGCGCAGCGATCCCACCGCTGCTCCCACCTTCGTGCCACGCGACGCTCGCTGCGTCCGTGACGCTCGTCGCACTCACGCGCACGCGCGCAGTCGTCAAGACGCTCGTGCCGACGAGCGCGCGGTCCGAGTTCCTCAAGCGCACGAGCGTGCGGAAGAAGGCGGTGCTGAAGGAGACGGCGCCGCCCAAGACGAGCGCGTCCACAGGCACAACTGCAGCTGGATCGGAGCTCAGCGTCGTGCGCACGCTCTCGACAATGTTTGACGCACATGCTGGCGCCGACGACGACGCAAGTAGCGACGAAGAGCTCGTGCTCGCGCTCAAGCAGACGAGTGCACAGGTGTGGCAGCTCAGCCGCTCGAGTCGCGCAGTGTGGCAGGTTGATGAGTGGACAGCGCTCCACGCGTCGCTAGCGCGGCATGTCCGGAGCTTCACGAACCGACTTCGTGAGCTGCTGGACCCTCATGACGACGACGACAACAGTGAAGGTCCTAGCAAACCAATCGGTCCAGAAGACGAGCATCGCTACGCGCGCAAGCTCCATGCGCTGCCGGTCTGGGACGCACTCTGGCGCGTCCTCCAGGCGAGTCTCCACGTCGTCACGCAGCTCCCGCAAAGTGTCGTCGCTTGGACTGACGTCAGTTCGAAGCAGCAGGCGTCTCGTGCAGCCGCGAGTGGCCTTGAGAAGACGGTCAATCGGTTCGTCGACCACGTCGTGGCGCTCGTCGAGCTCGTTCAGACGACGACGACGACTGCATCCAATGCACGTGAGAGTGAAGAGGACGTGGCGTCAAGACGGATCGCAAAGCTCTGCTCCGTCATACGCGCGTGCGTCGAGACGTCCGCAACAGGATCCGAAGAGTTGCTCGACGAGCTCCTGGCGCGCGTTGTGCTCGCTCCTCGCATGCGCTTGCTCGCTGCTGTCACGACTTTCGAGGACGAGGCGTCGTCGCCAGTGCGAGAGGAGCGAAGCGACAACCAGAAGCTCGAGCGCGCGTCTCGGAGGCATCGGCACGAGCGAATGGATCCTGTGGACTAGTCACTGAGAGTGAGCGCCAAGTGTAGAGATAACGAACAATGCGTATCAAAGAGAGTGTCGTCTTTGCCTTCCTGCCTCGCGAGACAATAGCCTATGAGGGACGCGTCGAGACGCTGCTGTGCTCTTCAGACACGCGAGCAAGCGGGCTAGAGAGAAGAGCGCACGTCCATGCAAGTGTCGCTCGTGTGAGGACGTATTGCATGAGTTCTGAAGCCATCTCAGCTGGAGGTCGACTATTTTTGCAAATTTCAAACGTATCGAGGCTAAATCGCACAATATTTGTCTTTTTGCTGACATATTTGCAATTACTCAAATCTGTTACGGCTAAATTATTTTGCAACAGCGCAAATTGAGTGGCTCTCGCACACCTTCGACCATTCACGTACCTCTGGACCTCCCATTTGCTCATTCGTCTCGCGCACCTGAAGCAAGATGTCGTTCTCGCTGTCGCTCCCGACGCCCCCGGCGACGTTCACGAAGGACTCGGAGATCGTCGCGGGCCCTGGCGGGTACTTTAAGACGAAGGCGTTCGAGGCGTTCGGCCGGACGTACCACCGCCGCGTGAAGAACGTCGTGCGCGGGCGCTCGGCGAGCTGCGAGTCGCTCGACGATGACGAGAAGGAGCGCAAGGCGAGCAAGAAGCAGGAGGAGGCGATCTTGAAGAAGTACCGCAAGAGCATTCGCGGCAAGGTCTTCACGGACCTCACGATGTACCAGCAGCTCGGCTTGAGCGACTTTGGCTTTGACGTGACGGAGGAGCAGGTCAAGAAGGCGTACCACCGCGTGCTCATCGAGCACCACCCAGACAAGACTGGCAAGACGGAGAAGGACCCGAACTACCTCGCAGTCCAGAAGGCGTTCGCGACGCTCGTGGACCCGGCGAAGAAGCGCGCGTACGACTCGCAGTGCGACTTTGACGACTGGATCCCGACGGGAAGTGAGAAGATCAAGGAGAACGACGGCACGGGCAAGTCGTTCTACGACCTCTACGGCCCCGTGTTCAAGGCGAACGCGCGGTTCTCTGAGACGACGCCCGTGCCGATGCTCGGCGACGACAGCACGGACATGGACACGGTCCTGGCGTTCTACGACTTCTGGCACAAGTTTGACTCGTGGCGCATCTTCCTCCACGACTCGGAGCACGACGTCGAGTCGGCCGAGCACCGCGACCACAAGCGGTGGATGGCAAAGAAGAACGAGGCCGCGGCCAAGAAGAAGAAGAAGGCCGAGTACACGCGCTTGGCGAACCTCGTCGACCGCGCGCAGGCCGCGGACCCGCGCATTCGCCGCGTCAAGCAAGCGGCAAAGGACAAGAAGGAGCGCGAGAAGCGCGAGAAGGAGGAGGCGATCCAGCGCGCGCTCGACGAGGAGAAGCGCGCGGCGGAAGAGGCCGAGCGCTTGATCCGCGAGAAGGAGGAGCAGGAGAAGGAGGGCCGCAAGAACGCCAAGCTCGCCAAGGAGAAGCAGAAGAAGCTCTTCCGCAAGGTCAAGAAGACGTTCCGCGAGCTCATGGCCGCGGCCGAAGCGGCGAACGCCGACGGCGCGATCGACATTGTCAAGACCGAGGAGATCTGCGACGGCGTCGAGATGGAGGAGCTCCAGGCGCTCGTCGACGCGTGCGGTGGCTCGCCCGACTCGCTCAACGTCGCGGGTCTTGCGAAGGTCGCGGCGGTGCTCGCGAAGCTCTAGAGCGCGTGACGCAAGATGAACGCGTGTAGGACGTTCACATGACGACTGATGATACACACTTCATGATCTGTTGTTGTTCGCTTGCTATGACGTTCTTGCGCTTGCTACACACTGCGATGGCTTGTGGTTGTACAAACGGTCAGCTTGGGTGTGTGCAGGCCACGCGCGTGCGCTGCAAGGCGAGACACGACGCCAAGAAGACGCAGCAAGCGCAGCGCCAGGAGCGACGACATGGCCAGGATGACGTGGGAGAGCGCTACGCTCGCTGTATAAGATGTGATAGTGACAAAATACAGGTAGCCGATGCAGTAATCACAGCGCAGCTCCATCCATTTCAAATTCGCGAAGAGCTGCGCGTGGATCGACAAGTGAGCAAGGGACGATGGTGCGTGCGCTGCCGCGACGGCTGCTGCTGCGTGCGTACGAGCTGCTCGACTAACACGCGAGCCAATGCTACACGCTTGCCTCTATGTGCGTGTCTGTATTCGTTTGCCTGTATGCGTGTCAATAGGGCAAGAAGAAGCAGTTCATCAACAAGAAGACGGCGCAGCACTTTCACGTCGTGCACCGCAGTCAGCGCGACCCGAAAGCGAACGACCCAGACGCGTCCAAGTACGTCCTGCTGTCGTCCAAGGTGCGCATTGCACCCATCCACCGATCGTACACTGCGTGGCTCGTTGGCGCCATTGCTTCTGCCACTGCTGCTAGAGCAAGGGCTCCTCCATCGTTCAGCATTCGAGTCCCGCGTGGCGTAGAATGACTGGCTCACAGTCGCTCGCGTCTGTTCGAATGACCCGCTAGCACCAAGTCGAGATCGAGTTCCGCAGCGACAGCGAAGCCGATGACGACGACGATGACGACGACAGCGACGACGAGGACATGCCTGACCTCATTGCGTCGCCAACAAACGCTGGAGCAGCGTCCAAGCCCAAGCGTCCGACGCCAGCGCCTCGGGCGCCAAAGACCGCGTTCCCAGTGCGCAAAGTGCGCTTTGGCGACATCGTCGCAGAGGACCTCGTGGACGAGAACGGCATCGTGCGCGATGGCTACGACTACTCGCAGCACATGAAAGAGATGGGCAAAGGCAAGTTCTACTCGGCCGACGGTCAGTTTGCGTCGCAGAGCGAGCTCGCGCGGCGCGTCGAGCTCCCTGCCGACGTGCTCCCGAGCGGCGAGGAGCAGGATCGGCTGCTCGATGCGATCACGCTCACGACGGACCTCATGGACGACGACTTGCGCGAAGCGCTCGTGAACGACGAGGCGTTTGAAGAGATTGACGACGACTTCATGGCGCAAGCGGCGCAAGAGGACCCGGCCGATGCGTCTGCAGCTGACGGCTTTGACTACGACGCGCACATTGCTAAGCTCATGGAAGCTGCGAGCGGCGTACCCAAGTACCGCGGGAACCTCTCGGACGACGAAGACGACGAAGAGTTTAGCGACGACGAGGACGAGGACGACGAGTATGACTATGAGATCGACGAAGCGAGCAAAGCCGAGGAGCAGCGCGTGCTCGACGCGCTGTTTGAGAAGACGCTCGCAGAGGAGTACGACGACGAGCAGCTCGGCGAGTTGGAAGACGACGACCCGGAGACACGCGGTGACCTCGTGCTCGAAGGTCAGCTCTTGGACGACATTGTCGAGGACTTTGTGACCGTGCGGCTCGAGATCCTGAACGACGAAGGGAAGATCGGGAACCCACTGCGCAGTGGCAATCGCCTCAAAGAGATCCTCGAGGAGTGCGAGAAGGAGCGCGAAGAGGCCGAAGCTGCAGCGCTCGAAGCTGGCGACACGGTCCCAGAAGACGACGACCAAGTCGACTTGGAAGCCGAGCTCCAGGCGCTGTACACGCGCAATGCGTACTTGACTGCGCGCGAAGAGGAGAAGTGGGACTGCGAGACGATCGTGAGCACGTACTCGAACTTGGACAACCACCCGACGATCTTGCGCGAAGAGAGCGTCGGGAAGAAGAAGAAGAAGCGCAGCGCTGTCGCCGACATGGACACGAGCGCGCTCCTGCGCGCTGCGAACGCCGGTGCAAAGGCGCCGATCGTGTTGTCAAAGAAGACGGGCATGCCGCTCGGTGTGTTTGAGACTGCGAGCAAGCGCGAGGCGTCGGATGCACGGACGGACGCACCAGAGGCCGCGCTCAGTAAGCGCGAGAAGAGCGAGACAAAGGACGAGAAGCGCGCGCGCAAAGAGGCCGTGAAGCAGCTCAAGCAGCAGCGCCGGCAGGAGAAGAAGCAGTGGAAGACTGCGTTCAAGGACGAGGAGCAGCGGCAGCTCGGACTCACGCCTGCCGGCAAAGTCTCGATCTTCAAGTACTAGCTAGCGCCAGTGACGACACGAGGCGTCGCGTGAATGAACGAACACATGCACATGAACATGAGTGGGAGGTCGTTTGGTCTGTCGATCGGCGTCGTCGGTCACCAAGCAAACGAACGAACGAACGCGTGCGTCGATCCGTGTCGTCGTCGGACATGGCGCATCGAGTGCGTTGGACAGCGAGGGCTCGAGTCGCCAGCAGAGTATCCAGGACGTCGTACGGATCGTACCCACATCGCCAGCACTTGACGCGTCCGACGGCGCCATGACGTACGAGTCGTGAAGTACAAGAGCAGAAGATGCCATGAGCTGTCGTGTTACTTCACTACTTCGAGCTGCTGTTGTACTGCGAAGCGCCAAGCGCCAAGCGCACACCAGGGATGCAGTGCCAGCAGTTCCAGAGCCCTCCATCACACCGACTTCTACAGGAGAGACGGTGTTCCAGACAGAGCAAGCGTGCGTTTGGATCGTGTCTACATTAGTGGTCCGCACGCGCGCTTCATTCGGAAGGTCGAGACAGTCGCTCCGCGCGCTCCCTGCAGCAGCGATCACTACGGAGTTGTCGTGCACCTAGCTCCATAGTCTTGCCACTCTTGAGCGCGTACAAAATCACGAGTTGGTCGATTCGATCATTTTACAAAACAGACGCTAACTTAGCAAAAGAATAAAGAGTCGTCATAAATACGAGCGGCAGTGGCGGCTCAGAAGCACAGGTCGAGCCACGGCATCATGTCTTCGTCTTCGTTCAGCGGCGAGAGCGGCACTTCCCACGCATCTGGCTCGACGTTTGCGAGGTCGAGGAGCAGCTCGTCTTCAAATGTGCCGTTGCTGCTGCTCGTGTCGACGTCCGAGTGGTTGTTGTTGCTGCTGCTGGTCGTGAGCCCTGCAACGTGGCTGCTCGGGACGTCGGCGTCGCACTTGGCGTCCCACTTGAGCAGGTCGCGCGAGACCATCGCGTGCTTGGCGTGCTGCATGCTGCTGCTGTTGTGACAGACGCGGTCGTCGAATGGTGCCTTCATCTCGCTCACGCAGCTCGTGTTGATGCTGCAGTCCTCGGTCAAAAAGTCCTGGATGTCGAGGTCGAGCGGCGTCGGCATGCCCAGACTGCTGTACTCGCTCGCGCGGAGCATCGGGCTGTGCGTCGCGCTCACGTTCGCGTCCATGTACAGAAACTTGTGCTTGAGCGGCATCGGCGACGCGAGCCCAAAGCTCTGGAGCTCGTGCTCTTTGTGCGCGTCCCATCGCTGGAACGACGACGGCTGCTGCTGCTTGGACGCGAGCATGAGGTCGTCCGACATTGAAGCAGCGCCGAGCATCGGAGCGCCCATGTCCATCATCGGCGGCGGCGCGTTCGGCGCCATGCCAGGCTTGAGCGCGGGCGACATGTTCTCCATCATCACGGGCTTGGACATCGGCGAGTAGCACATCATGCCGTTCGATGGCGCCATCGTACTCACGTTAATGACGTTCAAGTTCAGCGACGGGTTCGTCGACGCGGTCGCCATCATCGCCGATGTGTTCTTGTTCGCTACGGTCGTGTGACTCGAGCTTGGGAGCGGCGGCGTCGAAGCAACGCTGCTGCTGCTGCTCGGTGTCGTCGCGAGTGGGTCAAACCACGGGTCCTTCGCTTTGCCGGCGCCGCGGCGCTTGATGTGCACGAGCAAGTCGGGTCGGCCTTTGCGAAAGAACGAGTGCTGGTAGATCGCGAGCTGGCCCTCCTGCACACGGTAGAAGCTGTAGAAGTTCAACTGCCGAATGAGGCTCGAGAACCGCCGGTGGCGAAAGTACTTGGGCAAGCAGTGCTCGGCCATCATCTTTGGGTCTACGATGCAGAACGCCGTGCCGCCGCGTGTCCATGACACGATCGACGACGGCTCGCTGTCGACCATGCGGTAGAGCTTGCTCACGAACGAACCCGAGGAGCTGCAGTCGCGTGCAGACGGCGAGCCGAGCGCAGACGACGACTTGTCGCTAAACTGCTGCATGCTCTGTGCACGCGGTCGGCGGTTCGCGTTGGCGTTTGCGCTTGCGGCGGTCGGCGTGACGCTCAAACCTGTCGGCATGCTGCTGTGTGCTGTTGTTGTTGGGCCGCGCGAGGTGTCGTTCAGCATCATCATGCTTGTATGTGTTGTCTGTTGTGTGTTGTCTGTTGTGTGTGTGCGCTTGCTGCGAGGTCGTGCGAGCGTGCGCGGTGTGCTGCTGCGTGGAGCGAGCGCTTGGTGCGTGCGTGTGCGTGTAGTCGCTGCTGCTGCTTGTGTGTGTGTGCGCGAAGCCGGCGGCGCGAGGAGCTCTGCGGTCTTGCGGTCTTTTTCCTGAATGGCGAAAGTTCAAGATGGGCCAAACAGCCCGAGTGCTGAAAAAGCAAGCCACAACAACAAGCAAAAGCAAGCGGGTTGAAATTTGGCAATCCTTTTTTTCGAAAAAGCATATGCTGGTTTGAGTATGGTAGAGTATGGGACAGGTGGCCGGACGGACGACATCCGCAGCGAGCGCACGCGCAACCAGCAATTGCGTCGATTGTAAGGGTGACGCCCCGCCGCGCGCGGCTAGGGCAGCTGAAGCGATGCGACGTCATTTTGATCGCGTGGCAGATTGCGCGCGCTGAGTCCAACGCGTGTGGAATCGACTCGATGACTTGGGAAACGTAAGCTAGAGTCGAGTCGCACAGCAAACACAACGATTGATTGTCTGAGCTGGCAAACCGGGGCAAGCAGAGAGTTTTTTGTGTGAGAGTTTGTATGATGACGAGGCCACAAGCGCGTGGCGTCAGATCTGAGCCCGACGTGGTGCGATTGGATTGGCTCGCGTAGCAGGTGCCTCACGCGGCTGCTCGCGCGACGCAGATGCGCACAATGGATTCAGAGCTGAAACGCGAATCAGGGCCGCACACACTCTGGTCTGGCAGAGTGGGACCGCCAATACTGGGTGGCGGACCAAATCAAACGACAACAACAAACAACGAGCTCGAACGTTGCTTTGCTTGTGTGTGTGTGTGGTCTCGATGGGCTTGCTTCGACTTGCTTCGACTTGATGGACTTGCTGGACATGCTCGAGTCTCCGTGACCTAGCACGGAGCACATGGACATCGTCGTCGTTGTGGTCGTTCTTCCGCCCTCATGCGAGGTGCTTTTCACTCACTCACTCACTCACTCACACAAGAGGCTAGTTTGACACCCGCAGTGAGGCAGCGAGGCAACCAAAGCAAGGCAAGACGCGTGAAGCCATCCTGGCGGCACTGCGGCAGAGCCGACAGGGCTCTATTTTTTGGGGCAGCACTAGTACTCGAGCTACTACTAGTAGTAGTGCGTGGCAAGCAGCAACGTGCATCGAACTGCATGCAGAGCACTCGAGCAAGAGCAAGAGCAAGAGCAAGAGCAAGAGCAAGCGCACTGTGCACGACACAATACCACAACAACAACACAAAGCAAAGCAAGGCGAGGGCGAGGCACGCTGCTGCCACGCGCATTTGCCGCGAGCTCTCTCTTTTTTGCACCGACGCACACACACACACACACACACTGCGGGCAATCGGCACCTGAAGCGGTCTCGGCGGTCTCGGGGGGATCATCACGAAGGGATCTCGCGTCGCAGCTGGAGGACGACGACGCTGACGCCGACGACAACCGCGTTTGCAAAGATCGGCATCGACGACGCCGACAACGACGGTCTGCTCCTGTCCATCCATCGGTCCACTCGTCACTCGTCCATCCATCCATCAGAGCAAGTGCCATCACAATCACAATCCGGCTCGAGTGCGTCTGTGCAACGTAGCGTGCGTGGCGCAGCAGCATAGTTGGCTGCTTTGCTTTGCTGGTTGGTCCATTGGTTGGTCGTTTGGTTGGTTGGACGCGAGCGAGTGAGCGAGTGTTGTTGCTGGTGCTATCGCTGTTGTCGCTGCTGTCACTGCTGTCACTGGTATTGCTGTTGTTGGTTTGGCAACGGCGCGTGCCTCTCGTGTATCGCATTGCGCATAACAGCACTGCATGTGTGAGTTGTGCGAGACGATAGCACAGCCGCAAGAGAGAGAGAGAGCATGGAGTCCCCAAGCAAAAGCTGTCACATCCGCGTCATAGCGGCGCAAAAGCAGCGCGCACATTGCACGTGTAATGTGTGGGGGTTGCCAGGTCCGATCATCCTATCATCAATCGAGATCGAGATATCGAGATCGAGATATCGAGATCGATCTGAAATCTGAAAATCGAGCGCATGACTCGGTTCCAAAAAGAGCAAAAGAGCAAAAGTGTAGGTTTGAAAGATGGGTTAACAGACGGCGCCAGCCGCCCTCTCGCTCCAGCTTCAAGCAGTGCGCAATCACTCATCACTCGCCCTTTCGCTCGAGCGCGCGCGTTCTGGTTGCACTTGCCTTTTTGCTGCCATGCTGTTGTTTGCCACTTGCTCCTGGCTGCTGCTTGTTGCTGGACGGGAACATGCTCGTGGCAACCGCCGTTTCAAGCAGGCAGCAGCAGGTTTGACAGCGAGCTCAGACTCGAGCTCGAGCACGCCGAGGACAGTCACGCAGCACAAGATCAAGCGCGCAGGATCTTGACAGCGCTGGACACGTGTGGTGTGTGTGTGTGTGGTTGACTCGATCCTCGACGTGCCTTGCTGTCAGAGCAAGTGCTGGAAATAGGTCGATATGCACATGCACATGCACGCACGAAGCGACTTGCGAGAAGGAGGCAAGTCAATCGTGGTTCTGTTGATCTGCTGGCGATCTGCTGCAGCCGCTCGGTCCCAGCCGCCCTGTGTCAGGCGCTGCAACACAAGCTCACCACCACCGCAAGACTTGCTTTGCCGTTTGTCTCCTTTGCGAGCGGCAGCAACATTGAGAGAGAGCGCACGAGAGCTCCTACCAGTAGCCGAACAAGAGGGAGAGACCGAGGCGAGCGACTCGGCACGTGAACTATGGCAGCCGCACCGCAAAGCGAGTGTGTGTGTGTTTGGACTCGAATGCGCATGGAGCGTCGCTCGCTTTTTTGGCAGCAGCAGCAGCAGCAGCGTGCCATTGCAAGTCACTTGCTTGCTCGCTGGCTTTGTTTTTCGATATCGATAGCGATACGTGCTGTTGCTGTTGCTGCTGCGGTGCGGTGCTGTGTTTCGCGGCGAGCGACTGCGATCTTGTAGCAGTAGCAGCAGCAGCGAAGCCGGCAGAGCTCGCAAAAGAGCCAACAGCAGCGACGACGACGACGATCGCGCGTCTTGCATCATTTGCGCAAGGACGCTGTCACTGTCGCTGCTGTCTACTCTGCTGCTCTGCTGCTCGTCTGCGACGATCGATCGCGATCTTCGTGTGCGTCGAGCGCTTGGTGGACCAAATCAAACCAACCAGAGCCAACCAGCTCAGTTCACACGCTCACACGCGCACGCACGCACGCACGCATGCACTCGTCCGTGCAAACGTCCACATCTGACGCACGCACCGTCTTACTCGCAAGACTGCACATGCACGACTCGAAGAGCGCTTGCGTGCTTGCTTGGTGTGCACAAGAAGCAAATTTCTTGACGATCTCGGTTGGGTTTTGCTGGCACCGAAACACACTGCAAGTTTGTATTGTGTATTGTCTACTTGATTGAAGTATAGTGGATTCGAATCAATTGCTTAGTGTTTGCGACATGATAATGGACCGGTTTGCATTCAGTCATGTCTATATTTGTAAATTAATGCTGTATCCATCGAAATTCGTGGGTGTTTGAGAGACAAGATGCTTATATTTTGTTATTATTGCCTGTAATCATCGAAAGTGCTTCACTTCCTCGATTTTCGCACTATCCACACTTGCAGATGACCAAGATGTGCAAGACCCTTGAGAGCTGCGAGAACTCCAAGAGAGCTGCAAGAGCAAGATGCAGTCGTGCTTACCGCGCTCTTGCTTTCGCCTCCTGTCGCTTGGTGCTGCTGTGCGTCGCAATCGCAGCGAGGCACTCGCATCATCCGGCACCAGCGTTCACGCTCACTCACAGCGCGCGCGACACATTGCTCCGCTGTCGCAGCACCTCATGGCACATGACATCATCAACACGATCTTTGCTGAGCACGTTTGCGCTTGGTGATCGCGCCTGCTCAATACTCTCACACTCACACACCACCTGAACAACCGCTGATCGTGTGTGGAATCACGTCTGCATCGCTGCTCACGACCTGCACAAGTCTCAACCACGTCGCTGTCTGGAATACACGAGCAAGTCCTCGGATCGCTATCGCGCCGATCGTGGTCGTGCATGTGCAGTCTTGCGAGTAAGACGGTGCGTGCGTCAGATGTGGACGTTTGCACGGACGAGTGCATGCGTGCGTGCGTGCGTGCGCGTGTGAGCGTGTGAACTGAGCTGGTTGGCTCTGGTTGGTTTGATTTGGTCCACCAAGCGCTCGACGCACACGAAGATCGCGATCGATCGTCGCAGACGAGCAGCAGAGCAGCAGAGTAGACAGCAGCGACAGTGACAGCGTCCTTGCGCAAATGATGCAAGACGCGCGATCGTCGTCGTCGTCGCTGCTGTTGGCTCTTTTGCGAGCTCTGCCGGCTTCGCTGCTGCTGCTACTGCTACAAGATCGCAGTCGCTCGCCGCGAAACACAGCACCGCACCGCAGCAGCAACAGCAACAGCACGTATCGCTATCGATATCGAAAAACAAAGCCAGCGAGCAAGCAAGTGACTTGCAATGGCACGCTGCTGCTGCTGCTGCTGCCAAAAAAGCGAGCGACGCTCCATGCGCATTCGAGTCCAAACACACACACACTCGCTTTGCGGTGCGGCTGCCATAGTTCACGTGCCGAGTCGCTCGCCTCGGTCTCTCCCTCTTGTTCGGCTACTGGTAGGAGCTCTCGTGCGCTCTCTCTCAATGTTGCTGCCGCTCGCAAAGGAGACAAACGGCAAAGCAAGTCTTGCGGTGGTGGTGAGCTTGTGTTGCAGCGCCTGACACAGGGCGGCTGGGACCGAGCGGCTGCAGCAGATCGCCAGCAGATCAACAGAACCACGATTGACTTGCCTCCTTCTCGCAAGTCGCTTCGTGCGTGCATGTGCATGTGCATATCGACCTATTTCCAGCACTTGCTCTGACAGCAAGGCACGTCGAGGATCGAGTCAACCACACACACACACACCACACGTGTCCAGCGCTGTCAAGATCCTGCGCGCTTGATCTTGTGCTGCGTGACTGTCCTCGGCGTGCTCGAGCTCGAGTCTGAGCTCGCTGTCAAACCTGCTGCTGCCTGCTTGAAACGGCGGTTGCCACGAGCATGTTCCCGTCCAGCAACAAGCAGCAGCCAGGAGCAAGTGGCAAACAACAGCATGGCAGCAAAAAGGCAAGTGCAACCAGAACGCGCGCGCTCGAGCGAAAGGGCGAGTGATGAGTGATTGCGCACTGCTTGAAGCTGGAGCGAGAGGGCGGCTGGCGCCGTCTGTTAACCCATCTTTCAAACCTACACTTTTGCTCTTTTGCTCTTTTGGAACCGAGTCATGCGCTCGATTTTCAGATTTCAGATCGATCTCGATATCTCGATCTCGATATCTCGATCTCGATTGATGATAGGATGATCGGACCTGGCAACCCCCACACATTACACGTGCAATGTGCGCGCTGCTTTTGCGCCGCTATGACGCGGATGTGACAGCTTTTGCTTGGGGACTCCATGCTCTCTCTCTCTCTTGCGGCTGTGCTATCGTCTCGCACAACTCACACATGCAGTGCTGTTATGCGCAATGCGATACACGAGAGGCACGCGCCGTTGCCAAACCAACAACAGCAATACCAGTGACAGCAGTGACAGCAGCGACAACAGCGATAGCACCAGCAACAACACTCGCTCACTCGCTCGCGTCCAACCAACCAAACGACCAACCAATGGACCAACCAGCAAAGCAAAGCAGCCAACTATGCTGCTGCGCCACGCACGCTACGTTGCACAGACGCACTCGAGCCGGATTGTGATTGTGATGGCACTTGCTCTGATGGATGGATGGACGAGTGACGAGTGGACCGATGGATGGACAGGAGCAGACCGTCGTTGTCGGCGTCGTCGATGCCGATCTTTGCAAACGCGGTTGTCGTCGGCGTCAGCGTCGTCGTCCTCCAGCTGCGACGCGAGATCCCTTCGTGATGATCCCCCCGAGACCGCCGAGACCGCTTCAGGTGCCGATTGCCCGCAGTGTGTGTGTGTGTGTGTGTGCGTCGGTGCAAAAAAGAGAGAGCTCGCGGCAAATGCGCGTGGCAGCAGCGTGCCTCGCCCTCGCCTTGCTTTGCTTTGTGTTGTTGTTGTGGTATTGTGTCGTGCACAGTGCGCTTGCTCTTGCTCTTGCTCTTGCTCTTGCTCTTGCTCGAGTGCTCTGCATGCAGTTCGATGCACGTTGCTGCTTGCCACGCACTACTACTAGTAGTAGCTCGAGTACTAGTGCTGCCCCAAAAAATAGAGCCCTGTCGGCTCTGCCGCAGTGCCGCCAGGATGGCTTCACGCGTCTTGCCTTGCTTTGGTTGCCTCGCTGCCTCACTGCGGGTGTCAAACTAGCCTCTTGTGTGAGTGAGTGAGTGAGTGAGTGAAAAGCACCTCGCATGAGGGCGGAAGAACGACCACAACGACGACGATGTCCATGTGCTCCGTGCTAGGTCACGGAGACTCGAGCATGTCCAGCAAGTCCATCAAGTCGAAGCAAGTCGAAGCAAGCCCATCGAGACCACACACACACACAAGCAAAGCAACGTTCGAGCTCGTTGTTTGTTGTTGTCGTTTGATTTGGTCCGCCACCGGTGTGAGCGTCAACCGTCTCGAGCACGTGGACGCTTGGCTAAGCATGACCGCTTTGAGCTGCTCCTTCGACGAGCTAGTTGCCACGTGACCTGAACCAACCCATACATCGACAACAGCTTCGAGAGGCGCGTCAATACGTCGTCAATGGTGGCGCTCAAGGACACGAGTGTTGGCGACAGTGGTTGGATCCTGCTCGAGTCTGCTCGAGTACGACACTGGCCGGATCAGCGTCTGTGGGAAATCGGTGTGTGTGAGCTGGCACGATCGATCACTGATCTGCACGTCTTTAGAGACTTCGAGCGCATGAAGGCGATGGCGGGCTGGGCGACACTACAAGCTACGAGCGCTCAGCGAAGATGGAAGGGATAGCGTTGTATCGCGAGACTAAGTCACATGGCAACACGTCCGATAAGAACTCAACACTGCAGCTGACTTCCTGCGAGGCGAGCCAATCATCTCAAGCACTTGGGCTGCCCTCGAGCACTTGGACTGCTCCTTGACGTCTCGTTGAGAGCGAGTGCGTCCACGAGTTTGAGGTCTGGAAGGGCTCTTGAGCCCCAGAGACTGACGCTGCACACGCGAAGTCGCAACACCATGTTCATGCACCACCATTTTGTTTCGCTGTCTACTCCTGACTCGTCCTTCCTACTCCTGCTGCTGCTTCGCCATGGCTTCCGCGAGCGCGACGTAGTCGACGTCTTTGCGCGCGCGCTTGCTGCGCGAGACTGCGAGTGGCACACTCTCGTCACGACTGCTTGTCGCTGTCGTCGTAGCGCTGTCGGCTCGCTTCTTGCTGCTCACGCTCACAGCGTGCACGCCATCGGACGCACTCGCGCTGCTCTTGCTGTGCGTCGCGAGCAGCGTGCGCTCGTGCGCAGCTTCAAGCGCGATCTCGCTGTCGTCCCACGGCGCTTGTGACGGATGCACGAGCGCTCGCGCGTGCGCTGCGACGCTCCGCGCAAACGGCGACACGATGCGGCCGTGGAAGTTGTAGCCGCCTTCGAGCACAGAGATGACGCGGCCGTGGCAGCTCGCGTGCGCGACGCGCTTGACGTGATGCACGAGCCACTCGTAGTCCTGCTCGAGGAGCGCGCCGTAGCCCCAGTTCACGCTCTCGCGCCGGTGCGCGTCAAAGCCCGCGGACAAGAAGATCAAGTCGGGCTGGAACGCTGCGAGCTTGCGCAGCACGACGTCGCGGAACGCACTGCGCCAGTGCAAGCGCGCCGCCGATGCGCCGTCGTGGCAGAACGGCAAGCCGACATTCCAGATCTGCGGTCCGTCGGTCGTGGCACCAGAGCCTGGGTAGAACCACGCTGGCTGCTGCTCCGGGTCCGTGTGCTCGTGCGCATGCTCCGGGTCTTTCGGGCCGTAGCCTTGGACCGAACCAAAGAAGACGTGGTCGACGTCGTCTGCACTGCGCCACGGCTTGTACTGCTGCACGACCTGTTTGCCTGTGCCGTACGGCGTCGCGTACGCGAGCTCCTGCGTCCGCGGCACGAGCTGCCGCACGATCTCTTCCGTGCCGTTGCCGTGGTGGACGTCAAAGTCGAGGATCGCAATGCGGTCGATGCCTTCGTGCTTGTAGTGCGCGCGCGCGTACGCAGCGCCGATCGCGACGTTGTTGAGCAAGCAAAAGCCGTGCGAGCCCTCAGGGTCGTTCGCACACACGACTTTTCCGACTGGCCCAGCGTGGTGCCCAGGCGGCCGCACGACGCAGAACGCCGTGGTGCACGCGCCGCGCACGACGTCGTCGACTGCTTTGCACACTGCGCCAGCCGCGCGCGTCGCTGCGTCGTACGACTGACGCGACAGCGCGGTGTCTGGATCGAGCGTGAACGTCTTGCTCGCGTCGCAGTCGCTCGACTCGGAGGCAGCGAGACTCGCGCAGTGCTTCTGGAGCTTGTCGACGTAGTGGAACTCGTGCACACGGAGCACGTCTGCGACGTCTGCGCGTGGGATGTCGTAGTCCCACGGCACGTGCGCAAACTCGCGCGAGCGCAGGATCCCGATCGTCGGGTCCACGAGCGTCGCGATGCGCTCGGGGTTCTCCGGCGGCGGCTCGACGTCTGCGCCGCGGCGGTGGTACGCCAGCGGCAGGTGCTCGAGCGCTTCTGGGTGGTAGTAGAACTTGGTCGCTGGTGGCGATGCCTCTGCGTCTGGACCCGCATTGCCACGCAAGAGCGCCTCGGTCGCTGCGAACTGCGCCGCCGTTGCGAGGTCGAGCGGCGTCGCGCCGTGGCTGTCGGTCAGCGCCATGTCGGCTCCTGCAGTCTGGAGCAGCGCAATGCCGCGCGTAAAGCCTGCGAGCGCAGCAATGTGCGCTGGCGTGTGCTGCAGCGTCGTGACGCTATTGACGTTCACACTGTGCGTGCGCACGAGCTTGTCTGCGACGGTGTAGCTCTGGAACTTCATCGCGGCGTGCAGCGGTCGGAAGCCAATGCGGTTGGGTTTTTCTAGTAAAAGACCGAGACTCGACGCGTTCTTGTTCTTTTCGTATGGTGCAGTCTGGCGGAGAAAGAACGCCGTGAGGAGCTCAAAGCAGTCCGTGAGGTCGTACATGGCGCAGAGGTGAAAGACCGAGTTGCCCTCTTCGTCCTTCGCCGCGACCTTCTCGAGCACGTGCGCCTTCACGTCGTCGCTCCAATTCGCTGCGAGCGTCGACCGGTCCGCGCGCTCGTCGTCCACGAGCTCCATGATGAGGTCCGTTGCAAACGCCGCGTTCAGGGCGCCGACGCGCAGGATCAAGTGCACGAGCGGCGTGTTCAAGTCGCCACATTTGATCCGGAGCATCGCAGTCGTGAGGGCTTCCGAGTATTGGAGGACGTGGCGCGCGCAGTCGCGTTGCTGGTGGAGAATCGCAATGTGGAGCGGGAGACATCCCATATCGTCTTTCTCGAGCAGCAAGCTCTCGGTCGCCATGACGTGCATCGCACTGCGGCTCGCAGAGGCATTAGTGTCGCCAGACGACGCTGTCTTGAGCGGCAAGAGTGCGCGCAGCGCGTCGATCGCGCCTTGCTCGACGAGGTCGTGGAGGCGGTACATGCTCTTGTCGTCGTCGTCGTCGTCATAGTCGTCGTGTTCATTGTAGCTGTTGTCATCGTCATCGTCGTCGTCGTTGCCATCATCAGTGCGAGGCGCTGCATCTGCTACAGTAGACGAAGGGTCTGACGCAGGGGGAGCGCTGACTGCTGCTGCAGCGAGGTCCGGTGCGTCGCGCGCACTCGCCACGACGTCGCCAGCCATGTCGTAGCAGAATTGAATGGTGTCCTTCTTTCGCTTTTGCGAGCGAACTGCTGTTGTCGGAATTAATTCCGAAACAATTTGGCTCGAAAAACCCAATTGCATTGTTTGTTTTGACGATCTCGGACAGGATCAAGCTCGAAGCGCAGTCACCTGCTGCTCCGCGCCCGGTGCGCTGGCAACGCGAAGCAATGGACGAAAGAGGAGCACGCGCGTCTGCTCGAGGCGTTCCGTGCTCTCGAGAAGAAGCAAAGCACGACGCATGCACGCGGGCATTGCAGAGTACATGGGGACCTCTCGTGGCGCAGCTCAAGTGCGAGCACACGTGACTAGCGCACTGCGGCTCAAGCGGCGGCGGGAGAAGAAGCAGCGCCAACATCTCAGCGTCAACCACTGTGCTCTCAACGAGATTGACGCGGCTGAAGCAGCGCACGTTGCGCCCGAAGCAGCGGCGATCGGCTCGGTCGTCGCACCCGAGTTTCTTGGTGACGAGCTTGAGCGCTTGCTCGAACTCATGAAGACGCAGGTCAACAACGCGAATCGAGAGCTCGAGGCGAAAGCGCGTGGTCATGAAGCGAGAGCTCATGAGCTCGAGTCGAGAACGCGTCAGCACGAGGCGAGACAGCGTGAGCGTGAAGGCAGACAGCAGTGCAAGACTAAGCGGCGCCCTGTGCGGCAAATGGTGATCCTGTGCAAAGAGATGACCCAAGTGTACGAGACGCTGTCTGCGCACCACGGCGGAGAGTTCACCGTAGAAAAGGGAGAGCTGTTCCAGAACCTGCAACGGTGCCTCCTTCGTGCTCAAGAGCAGTACTTGGAGATCGCGCAGGACGCGAGTGCGCCGTAGTGCGCTGTTTGTCTAGTGCCTACGAGCTTGAGACGCCTGAGTCCATGGGAGCGAGTGATGAGACTGACGACTACGAAGCGACCATGAGAGCTGGCGACAGTGTCGAGCGCACAGTCAGTTCCTAGTGGACGCTGTCGTGAGTCATTGCTGTGAGACGAAGACACGATGGTTGCGGATGGAGCTGCTCGTCTGTCAGTCATATGCACACACTTGACGCACTTGCATGGTCTAGTCACTCGCTCTCTTACGCCTCGTGCACGCGACACACGAGCTTGCCTCGCGCGCGCTGACTTGTCTGGAGCGCCACCATCTGCTCGACGCTCGCGAGACTGAGCTCGTACGGCGACGTCGGGTCGAGCACTGCACGCAGGCGCTTCTGCGGGTCGTCTGCGCTCGCAAATGCCACGAGCTCGTCGAGCTCCTTGCGCTTCGGGAAGCTCGACACGAGCGTGTAGCTCCGCGTGAACGGGTTGAGCGACCGCCAGAGCACTTTGCCAGCAAAGCGCGCGAGGCCGCCGATCGACCGGATCTGCGTGTCTGGCGCGTCGACGACTGCGACGTACTTGGCGCGGCGCTTGAGCACGTTCGGAGCGTCACAGTGGTACCACGACGCGTCGTCGCCGACACAGTCGATGACTGCGTCGAGGCGCTCGTGCTTGTCCTTGCGCTGGAGCACGTCCCACCAGTTTGTGGTGCGGTAGTCGATCACTTCGTCGGCGCCGAGCGACTGCACAAGCGCTGTGTTCGTGGACGTCGTGGCGACGAACGCCGCGCCGTGGATCTTTGCGAGCTGGATCACGAGCGAGCCGACGCCGCCAGAGCCGCCGATGACGAGCACGCGCGAACCGGTCGTCACGCGCGCGTCCTTGATCGCTTGGATCGCCGTACAGCCTGCAACTGGCAGCGTCGCCGCTTCCAAGTCGCTACAGACGCTCGCTGGCGGCGCAAGCGCTGCGACGTCCGAGCGAATGAGCGCGTAGTCGGCAAAGCTGCCGTGCGTGAACGCGTCCTGGGATGCGACGATGCGGTCGCCGACGCGAAAGCCCGTGCACTTGGCGCCGACGGCTTGGACAACACCGCAGACGTCGATGCCAGGGACGTACGGGAACGCAGCGGGTTTCATCACGAGCGACACGCTGCCGTTCATGAGTCGGCAGTCGCCCGGGTTGAGTGCGCACGCGAGCACTTTCACGAGCAGGCTGTTCGAGTTTGGGTCGAGCACGGGCATCGGCGCCGCGTCCGTGAACGCGAGGTTCCCGCTGTCGGCAAACTTGGTCACGTGGATCGCTCGCATTGTCCGAAGCGAGTGTGAGGTGTGTGGTGTGTGTGAGGTGGTGAGGCAAAGGAGGCAAAGGAGGCAAAGCGCTCGAGTGGTGGATGCGATGTGAGCTGGAGCCGCGCAATGTGAGAGTGCGAATGCGAGTGCGTGAGCAGAGCTCTATCAGTTCGTGGCTGTGACGACGAGCGCAAGAGCACAAGAGCAAGAGAGCGCAAGAGAGCACAACAAGAGCACAACAAGAGGAACAAGAGCAACAAGAGTTCTTGCTGCTGCTGCTGCTGTTGCTTCGATGAGTCTATGGTGCAAATACTGATCAAATCGCAGCGATTAACGTCACGCAGGAATACTTTCTAGCACGACACTCGTTGAATATGCTGACTGGATTCAAGTTGTTGACAGAGGTGGTCCACATGCACCACAGCGCAATCATTCCGCACCACAAATGGGTTCACACAAAGGCAACATCGTCAGACAAACAAGCAACAAACGACAAGCAACAAGCGGAGCAACTCGAGCAAGTGCAGCGATCGCTGTTGTCACTTTGCTTGCTCGCTCGTTTGCTTTTGAGTCCAACGCGCGCGCTCTTTCACTCGCTTGCGCAAGGATCGACAACAGTGCTTGTGATCGATCGTGTGACACAAGACGACACAAGGCGGCAGCAGAAGCAACACATCGCTGACCAGACGCAACATCCATTGTCGTTTGCAAGCACGCATAGCTACGACTGTGTTGGCGACTGCTGCTCGCTTTGCTGATGTTGTTGCTGCTGCAAGAGCGTCGCTGGCAGCCAGTCGTACTGCGCAGCAAAGAAGCGATTGCGCTTGCCGGCTCGTCGCTTCGTGCCTGTTGTTGTTGCTGATGTTGTTGCTGGAGATGTTGCTGACGTGGTTGGCGCACTCGTGTCGTCAAAGCGCACGGGAATCGCGACCCAGAGGTTCTGCGTGTTCACGCGCGCGTGCTGCGCGCAGATCCGCTCGAACGTCGTGAACGGCACGCACTGTGTCTTTGCACGCGTGAGCGCCGAGATGCGCGGCGGTGGCGTCTGCATCGGCAACGGTTCAAGCAGCGACGCGCGAGCGTGCGTGAGCGTCGAGCGAGCGAGTTCGCGTCCTCGAGGCAGCGACAGCGGCAGTGGCGTCTTCTGCATCCGCGACTGTGCGCGCAGTGCCGCCGCGCGCATCTGCTCCTGCTCTCGAGCGCTTGGCTGGAGTAGCGCTTCGCGCGCTTTCTGAAGACGCGCGCGCTGAAGCTGCTGCTGCGCTCGCTTGCGCCGCCATGCACAGAGGTGGAACACTCGCACGCGCGCACGGTAGCCTCGCCACACGCGCTGAATGAGGCGAGCAGCAAGCCGACGATTAGAGCCGAGTAGGACTTGTGCGTGTGCTTGCATGCACGTCTGCTGCAGCACTACTTGTCGCTGCTGGATGCGCTTGTCCTGGTGCTGTAGCACCGGAGTCATCGAAGCCAGCAGACTCAAGAGCCGCGTCTTGGACTCGCGTCGCGCGAGCTGCGTGCGTCGCAGCTGCCGCCATGCGCGCTGAATCACGAGCGCATGTCGCCGCTGCTCTGCTGCCTCTCGTTCAGCAACGATGATGCCTGCGATGCGCTGGAGCTGCGCAGGACTGAGCAGCTGCTCGTGCACGACGACAGGAGCAAACGCGCGGATCTGCTCGCGGCGCATGCACTTGCGCTTGAGCTGCAAGAGGTTGCAGCCCTGGCGCGCAAGTGTGCTGAACAAACGTTTGAAGAACGCTCGGTGCTGCGCCATGCGCTGCTGCTGAAGCTCGTGCGCGAGCAACTCTGCGGCATTCGGACCGCGCAAGCGCTTGATCGTGTTGCGGATCGCATTGAGCATCCCTCGCACGCTGCGGACGACAGCATCGCGAGAGAAGAATGCGCGGACCTTGGCTTGCAGTGCTGCGCGATTGCTCCGCGCAAAGAGTGCGACGAGCTGGCTCAGCTTGTGCGCGACGCGCGCTGCTGGGCTGAGCTGAGCTGTCAGTTCGCGCTGCGCCGCACGGTTGCGGAAGAACCGATCGACGCGCTGAGCCCGGAGCTGCGCGGACCGTGTTGCAAGCGTCGAGCGAGGCGGCGGTAGTGCTGGCGATCGCTCACTCGGAGACTCGCTTGCAGATGGTTGTTGTTGTTGCTGCTGCTGCTGCTGCTTGCGCGCAAGGAGCGGCAAGTACGTGATCACCGACGCCTTCGTCGACGCGCGCATCGTGCTTTGTTGGCACCGACTGCTCAAAAGTGCGTCTGCTTTGTCGGGCACTCGCAGTCGTCGCCGCTTGAAACGATCTGTGACAGAGACACCGTCGTCGATCACGAGAAGGAGCATGGCGACGTCAGCGCTTCAAGTTGTTGCTGCTAGTGCTAGTGCTGCTAGTGCTGCTACTAGTGGTGGCACTGGTGAGTGTGATGCGCTGCTGCAGCTCGTCGTCACGAGCCTCTGCGTCGCTGTCGAGCGCAGCGCACGCACAGACTGCCAAAGCAGCGTGAGCGAGGCAAGTGGTGCATCTGCGAGCGAGAGCGCAGCGCCATCGCCACCGCCGACACTCGAGGCACTCATTCGCATCTACAACAACGCGATGTGGACGCAGCCGATCGAGCGCGAGCTGCAGGTCCTGAGTGTCTGGAGTCTCGCACACGCTAGTAGCAAGACGGTCTCGTTCGAGCGCGACATCTCGTTCCCAGTTCTTACTCCGATAGCGACTGGAGGAGCAGAGGACGACGCGAGCGGTGCAGCTCCATCAACGCAGCAGCACACGAGACGATCTGCCGCTCCTGTAGCGACTCCAGCGCTCTTTCAACTCTCAAAGATCGCTGAAGACGCGCTCGAAGCACGGTGGGACTACCGAGGCAACGCTGTGCCGCTACGTACGCTCCAGAGTTGTTGTTGTAGTCCTTGTCCTAGGACTATTGCTGCTATAAGAACTCGCTAGTGGTAGACTCATGTACATGCTGTGCTGCTTGTGTCTGTGCTAGGACACAACGTCGTTGGCGAGCCTTACGCGCCACAGAGCGACCCACTCCAGTTCCTCAAGCAGCGACCTGCGATCCCTGCCACGCAGATCTACCAGCGCGTGAAGCACACGATGCGCTCGGAAGCGATCGAGCGCGAGAAGCGACGGATCCAAGCGCTGAACGACCGCGAGCGAGAGCGCAAGGAGCAGCTCCTCGCTGCAGCGCAGCGCAGTGGCGAACTAGCGCTCTCGCCCGAGGACGCGCTCGAAGCCAAGCTCGATCGCTTGCTCCTTGCGCACGACAACAACAACAGCGAGCGTCACCGCACAAAGGACCGCAGCGCGAGCGACGCCGAGGAGACTGAGGACGACAACAACCAGCAGCAGCAGCAGCTCGCAGCATAGCGAGTCAATCGATCCGTTGCATGTTGTACGCCATGATACATGATACATTATACACAGAAAGACACACACTGTCCTAGATCCGATCCGACGCGCCTGCTATCGGCGGAGGAAGCTCGAGGCGCGGTGCTGGTGCGGCGGCGCTTCTTCGAGGATCGAGTAGTTGGGGAGCGAGTCGCGGTCGATCGACGACGCGCGGGCGTCGCTACTTGCGTCGTACGACTTGGTGCGCTGCTCGTCGATCTGTTGCCCAGCCGTCTCGACGCCAAAGAGCGCGAGCACGACGATCACGAGCGCGAGCACGGCGCAGAGCGACCAGACGACTGCCGGCGTGCTAAAGCCCCACTGCTCGCCCATCCAGAGCACGAGGTACGGACCGAGGAACGCGCCGATGCGACTGATGCCCCACGCATACGCTGCGCCCATGACGCGGATGTGGATCGGGTAGTGCTCGGGGACGTACGCGTACAGCGCGCCCCACGCGCCCATGAAGAAGCACGAGCGGATGCAGCCAGCGACGAGGAGCGCTGGCGTCGTTGGCACGACGTACGCCTCTAAGAGACACCCGACACACGCGCCTAAGACAAACAGCATGAGCGTACTCCGGCGTCCAAGGCGCTCCACGAGCGCTGCTGCGAGCACGTAGCCCGGGATCTGCGCCGCAGCCGTGCCGTAGATCACAAGGCTCGAGTGGATCGAGCCCTCGAGCGGCGCGAGGCGATCGAGCAAGTAGATGTCGACGCCGTAGTACGCGAGCGAGAGACCGGTGCAGACGGCCCAGAGCACCATCGTCCGGCCGACGTACGGGTACCGAAAGAGCACGCGGAAGCGGTCGACGAGGAGCTGGCAGAACGACGGCTCGTGCGACGGCGCGATCATGCGCGACGCCCGCGCTGGCGCTGGTGCCGGCGGTGCAGCCGACGACACACCGGACGACCGCGACGACGTGCTCTGGCTCGCGAGCTCGACTGTGATCTGCCGCGGCACGCGCGGCGGCGCAGCGCCGTGCAAGATCGCGTCGTCGACGTCTTCGTCGAGGTAGATGCTGCACGCGCGCTCGATCGCGCGGAGCACGCGGACGGCGTCTTCCGGTCGCCCGACCGTCGCGAGCCACTTGGGCGACTCGGGAATGTACAAGTGGATGAGCGTCGCGTACGGCAGCAGCGCGGCGTTCATCGTGAGGACGTGTCGCCAGCCGATCACAGGCTCGGCTTCGTGCGCGAGCACGAGCGCGAGGATCGCTCCGAGGGCCCAGAACGCGTCCATATACACGAGCATGCGGCCGCGCACAGTCTCCGGCGCGAGCTCGAGGATGAGCGCGCCCATGATCGGCTGCTCGCCGCCGAGACCGATGCCGGCGACGAAGCGAAAGAGCGAGAGGAACACGCGACTTGGCGCCACGGCGCAGAGCGCAGAGCCAACAGTTCCGAGCGTGAACGACACGAGGAGCATCTGCTTGCGGCCGTAGAGGTCTGCGAGGTTCCCAAACACGAACGACCCGACGAACGCGCCGATCATGACGCTGCCGTTCACGATCGCCTTTGCAGACGTGTCCATCGGAAAGTCGAGCTGGATCGCGTGGAGGAGGTACGTGAACACGAGCGTCTGCATCGCGCTGATCGCCCACGCGCCGCCCGTGAGCATGAGCGTGACGAGGAACCAGCTGGAGATGCCGCAGCAGCCGGACGCCGCGCTCGTTGCGCCGAGCGCATTCAGGCGCTTCGTGATCTGCTCGCCAGCGGTGTAGCCCTTGCGGTCGATCGCGACCATGTCGTCGTTGCGAGGTGCGAGTCGCGCGTGGTGGCGTCGGCGATATGTGTGCGCTGGCAGGCAGCGAGAGAGAGATGGAGAGCGAGAGCTATAGAGCGCGAGGTGATGCCGAGAGCTCTGCGCGCGTCGCCGCAAATGCGCTTGTGCGTAGCGCGTGCACGTTGACATCACGCGGCGTTCGAAACGCAGCGGTGCTTGCCATCTGCGCGCGCCAGACGGCGGTCATTGACCTTGACCTTCAGCGCGAGTGGTGTGTCCAGAGCCTGTCGCGTGGCTCTGGGGCTCTCGCGCTCTCGCTCTCACTCGTCCGCTTTATGTGCGCGACTGGCGCTTTCGCTCGAGACTCGACGACATGAAGCTCGAGACGACTTTGCCATGGCTTGGCAAGTGAGTGAGTGAGAGATGACCACGCTGCGATCGACCCACCGAGCTCGAGCGCCGTCATGGTCTCAACATGCGCTGCAGCGCCGTCCCGCTGGGAATATGCTTCATATGTGCCAGTCGACGTGTCGACATGGAGCCAAGACGAGCTCAAACTCTGTTCGCGTGAGTAGCGACGGATCTGAGTCGCAGGCTCAAGCAGTGGCTGTTGCTGCGAGAGGCTATCGAGCAGCAGCAACGCGCAGTGATGGCTTGAGCAACAGCATCTGGTCTACCACTGGTGGCGGCGGAACGAGCGTTCTACGCGCGACGCGGCTCGATCCAATGCTCTTCGTTCAGAATCGACGACCAAGGACAACCTGTGGACGACAACAACACCCTGAAGGCGACGATGACTTGAGCGACGGATCCTCGACAAAGACGCGTCGGGAAGCGTCGCAGTCGCTTGACGTCGGCACCGCATCACGAGAGTTGCTGCGAGAATGCCATCGCTCGATGATCGCGAGCAGCGCTTGAACACCCGCGCTGTAAGCGGCGCTCCTTGTCGACTCCGGCATTGCCTTGCGTGGCTCATCGCGCTCGTTGGGCTCGCAGCAGTGCCGCCAGCGCTTGCGACGATCACGACGAACCCAACGCTCGCGGCTGCATTGCTGTCTCCGCTCGACTACGACGCACTGACGTGGAGCCAATGGACTGAGCTGCACGACGCCGCTGCCCAAGCGATGGCGCTCGAGCGCATCTACAAGCGCAGCCCGCGCGTGCGCATCAAAGTGCGCATCGCCGCTCAGCTCGCAATGAACGAGTACCTCGCAGGCGACGCGATCTTTCGGCAGCAGCTCAGCGAAGTCGCTGGCGTCGCTGCTGCGCGCGTGCAGCTCGAGTTCCTCCAGACCAGCGCACTCCGAGCGACTGACCGCGGCACGTACACTGCTGCGTTCGGCATCTCAGCGCTCCCGGACCCGCAATCTGCCGACAACCCGACAGCGTGGACGCTTCAAGACGCGATCGAGCGCGAGCGCCTGCTCATCATTGACACCGTGCGCTCCGGTCGCATCGTGCGCGATCAGATCGTCACGATCGCGAGTCTCACGTTGTTTGGCACTGCTGGCGCTGAGCTTGTCGACGTTGCACTCGATGGCGAGACGTTCTATCCGATCGACCTGAAGCCGTGGCTCGCAGTGCGCCTTGCTGTCGTTCCAGCGACCGAGTCCATCGCGAGCACGAACACGGTCGAGGTGCTCCAAGAGCGCTACTCGCCAGCTCGCGACGCGCTCCAGAACCTCCGTCTGCGGTTCCTCATTGCCTCGATCTTGCGGCCGCTGCAGATCGAGACGTCCGACATCCTCGTGCGTGAAGCGATGACAGCGCCGCCGTTTGCGTCCTACTACTCACGCGCTGCGAGCATCGTCGACGTCGAAGTTCACGTGAGCGACGAGCGCTTCCGCGCTGCTGTCGACGGGTACTTGCGCAGCCCAGAGCTCGCGCGAGCGTTCCGAGATGCCGAGCCGCAGTGGACGCTCGCTGCGATCGACATCCCACAGGACTCGGGAATCCTCTACGCGCCACCATCAGTGCCGTTGCCAACGCCAGCTACGGTGACAACGGCAAACGTGACTGTCGAGCTGACGTTCCGACTAGATGGCGTCTCGTTCGTGCACTTGGACAGTCGCAAGGCGCGCGTGCTCGACCGCATCACAGCGCTCGTCACAAGCGCCAACTGCAGCGACTGCCTCGTGCGCTTTGCGCGCATTGCACTCCCATCGAACAGCGAGACGCTGTGGGCAACGACGCACAACGATGGCGATGGCATCGGTGATGGCGCCAGTCCTGACTTTGAAGACGCGCTCGACCCGATCAACGCGCGCTCGACAGTGGTGGTCGTCGCAGTCAACGCGATACAGAGTGCTCACGAATTGGCGTTCCGAGCGAACCTCTCGTCGCAAGTCGCGCTCGGAGTCTCGACAACCGATCTCTGTCTTCGTTTAGGCGTGTTTGAGTCGAGCGAGCTCGCGACGACCGTCACACTGGCGACGTCTTTGCCAATGTGCGCTCTCGCGTCGATGACGTCTAGCGCAACAACGCCTTCACGCGCAACGCCTTTCGTGGGGCTGGCACTCACGCTCGCATCTGACGGAGTCAGCACGTCAATCACAGTCGATGAGCTCGCTGCGAATGTGTTCATGCACCACCGCGTGCGCTGTGCACTGCTCGTGCTGCTGCAGCAAGTTGCAGTGGTCGACGCGGACGCTGTCCAGCTCGACGCGGCTACGGTCGCTCCAAGTGCGTCGCTCGCGTCTGCACTCGTACTGCACTACCGCATCGCAGTTCGCGACGAGAGTCAGCGCCGCGGCATTGTGCAGCACGTGCTCTCGAAGCGCTTTGAGCGCACACTCGCGACGTACACGAATCAGCTCGTGTCGATACGCGAGCGCAGTGTCGATGCGCACGCAGATGGCTCACCACGTCGCGACAACGAGCTCCCAGGCTTGGTGTACTCGCTCGCCAACACGTCGTCGATTTAGCCAACTTGTCATCGGTGAGCACAAGCCAAGCGGCAGTGATCAACTTGACAACTACGTGAGCTAGCTGCAGTGTAGTTGCTGGCAAACGATGCGTTTGATCAGTTGACACAGTGCGTGCCGTTCACGACGTTCGAGCGGATCTGCGCGCAGCACGCGCGCGTGAACACGCAGAACCTCTGGGTCGCGATTCCCGTGCGCTTTGACGACACGAGTGCGCCAACCACGTCAGCAACATCTCCAGCAACAACATCAGCAACAACAACAGGCACGAAGCGACGAGCCGGCAAGCGCAATCGCTTCTTTGCTGCGCAGTACGACTGGCTGCCAGCGACGCTCTTGCAGCAGCAACAACATCAGCAAAGCGAGCAGCAGTCGCCAACACAGTCGTAGCTATGCGTGCTTGCAAACGACAATGGATGTTGCGTCTGGTCAGCGATGTGTTGCTTCTGCTGCCGCCTTGTGTCGTCTTGTGTCACACGATCGATCACAAGCACTGTTGTCGATCCTTGCGCAAGCGAGTGAAAGAGCGCGCGCGTTGGACTCAAAAGCAAACGAGCGAGCAAGCAAAGTGACAACAGCGATCGCTGCACTTGCTCGAGTTGCTCCGCTTGTTGCTTGTCGTTTGTTGCTTGTTTGTCTGACGATGTTGCCTTTGTGTGAACCCATTTGTGGTGCGGAATGATTGCGCTGTGGTGCATGTGGACCACCTCTGTCAACAACTTGAATCCAGTCAGCATATTCAACGAGTGTCGTGCTAGAAAGTATTCCTGCGTGACGTTAATCGCTGCGATTTGATCAGTATTTGCACCATAGACTCATCGAAGCAACAGCAGCAGCAGCAGCAAGAACTCTTGTTGCTCTTGTTCCTCTTGTTGTGCTCTTGTTGTGCTCTCTTGCGCTCTCTTGCTCTTGTGCTCTTGCGCTCGTCGTCACAGCCACGAACTGATAGAGCTCTGCTCACGCACTCGCATTCGCACTCTCACATTGCGCGGCTCCAGCTCACATCGCATCCACCACTCGAGCGCTTTGCCTCCTTTGCCTCCTTTGCCTCACCACCTCACACACACCACACACCTCACACTCGCTTCGGACAATGCGAGCGATCCACGTGACCAAGTTTGCCGACAGCGGGAACCTCGCGTTCACGGACGCGGCGCCGATGCCCGTGCTCGACCCAAACTCGAACAGCCTGCTCGTGAAAGTGCTCGCGTGCGCACTCAACCCGGGCGACTGCCGACTCATGAACGGCAGCGTGTCGCTCGTGATGAAACCCGCTGCGTTCCCGTACGTCCCTGGCATCGACGTCTGCGGTGTTGTCCAAGCCGTCGGCGCCAAGTGCACGGGCTTTCGCGTCGGCGACCGCATCGTCGCATCCCAGGACGCGTTCACGCACGGCAGCTTTGCCGACTACGCGCTCATTCGCTCGGACGTCGCAGCGCTTGCGCCGCCAGCGAGCGTCTGTAGCGACTTGGAAGCGGCGACGCTGCCAGTTGCAGGCTGTACGGCGATCCAAGCGATCAAGGACGCGCGCGTGACGACCGGTTCGCGCGTGCTCGTCATCGGCGGCTCTGGCGGCGTCGGCTCGCTCGTGATCCAGCTCGCAAAGATCCACGGCGCGGCGTTCGTCGCCACGACGTCCACGAACACAGCGCTTGTGCAGTCGCTCGGCGCCGACGAAGTGATCGACTACCGCACCACAAACTGGTGGGACGTGCTCCAGCGCAAGGACAAGCACGAGCGCCTCGACGCAGTCATCGACTGTGTCGGCGACGACGCGTCGTGGTACCACTGTGACGCTCCGAACGTGCTCAAGCGCCGCGCCAAGTACGTCGCAGTCGTCGACGCGCCAGACACGCAGATCCGGTCGATCGGCGGCCTCGCGCGCTTTGCTGGCAAAGTGCTCTGGCGGTCGCTCAACCCGTTCACGCGGAGCTACACGCTCGTGTCGAGCTTCCCGAAGCGCAAGGAGCTCGACGAGCTCGTGGCATTTGCGAGCGCAGACGACCCGCAGAAGCGCCTGCGTGCAGTGCTCGACCCGACGTCGCCGTACGAGCTCAGTCTCGCGAGCGTCGAGCAGATGGTGGCGCTCCAGACAAGTCAGCGCGCGCGAGGCAAGCTCGTGTGTCGCGTGCACGAGGCGTAAGAGAGCGAGTGACTAGACCATGCAAGTGCGTCAAGTGTGTGCATATGACTGACAGACGAGCAGCTCCATCCGCAACCATCGTGTCTTCGTCTCACAGCAATGACTCACGACAGCGTCCACTAGGAACTGACTGTGCGCTCGACACTGTCGCCAGCTCTCATGGTCGCTTCGTAGTCGTCAGTCTCATCACTCGCTCCCATGGACTCAGGCGTCTCAAGCTCGTAGGCACTAGACAAACAGCGCACTACGGCGCACTCGCGTCCTGCGCGATCTCTGCGAGCTTGTGCACGACGAACGCCATACTCACGCGCTCGGACGGCGCAAACGCGGTCATGAGTGTGACCAAGTGGCGCTGCGCGGGCGTCATCGAGTCGGGCAGCGCAGGCGCGACGCCTCGCTTCACTTTGAACTTGACGACTGTCGGCAAGAGACTCCGGCCCCATGGCACGTCGCCGCTCACGGCTTCAAGGATGCACATCGCGAACGAGTACACGTCCGAGGCGCGTGACGGTCGGTCGCCTGCGAGGTACTCGGGCGAGCGCCAGTTCACGGCGCCGATCTTCTTCACGTCGACCTGGACCTCGGCCGTGTCCAGCAGACAGCTCAGGCCAAAGTCAATTACCTTGGCTTTGTGGTCGAGACCGACCAGGATGTTGTCGCACTTGAGGTCGTTGTGCGCAACGTCCAGACTGTGCAAGTGCTCGACACCGAGTGCGGCTTCGTGGAGCTTCGCCCACACGAGGCGCTCGTTCCCAGGCGTCTTGAGGAACGACACGAGGTCGCCGCCGCCAGCAAACTCGCACACAAAGTACCGCTTGTCGACGTGGCTCGCGCCGTAGAACTGGAGCACGTGCGGATGGCGCAGGCGGTGCCACACGCGCACTTCGTGCAGCAGGAGGTCGGTCGAGATCGTCTCGATGTCGTCTTCGTAGCCCATGAACTTGATCACGACCGGCGTGCCGCGCCACGTGCCTCGATACACCGCGCCAAACGCGCCTTGGCCGATCTGGTCCGACTCGCTGAACAGCAAGTGCCGGAGCGAGAGGTACCACGCGGGACGCCACTCGGGCGTGAGCGCCGCAGCTCGGGCCAGTCCGTCGCGTGTCCACTGCTCGTAGACCGTTCGTGGCGTGTCGAGGTGGTTGAGCGTGATTGCATCCGAGAGACTCTGTGCTGCTGATGGCGGTGCGGCGTCTGGTGCGGCTCTGTCGACTCGACCTTCAGACGGACCCTCCAAAGCGACGAGCGACGCTGCCTTGTCGGAGCGCCACACGCGAATCGGATCGTCCGCTGGCACATCGAGCATGTCGAGCAACCGATCGAGTTCGGCGTCCATGACGCAGTGCGTCGCCGCGACCTGGCGACTCCGCATCTGCTGGTACACTGACTTGGGCGACACGGCCGTGCGCAAGTAGCGCTGGAGACGCGCGAGTGCGGCGCAGAATGCGGCGACGTCAGCGCCGCGTAGCGTCGTCGTCGTCTCGGAGCGTTCGCGCAGTAGTGTCCAGCTCTTGTCGAGCGCTGGCAGCACGCGCGTGCGCATCCACTGCGTGTCAGCGAGATCGGCGCACCGTCTCGCGATGTACGCGAGCGCTTGTGGGATCGTATGGCCGCCGAGCTCTGCGAACGCGTGCTCGTCGAGCCGCTCAGTCAGGATCGGTGTCACACTACCACCACCACCATCCGTAGCTCGAGCGCTTGGTTCGCTCACGAACTGCTCGAGCCGACGCGCGACAGTCGCAATGTCTGGACGCCGATGCCGCTCACGCGCACACATCTGCATGACTAGGTCGTACACTTCGGCGTCCATGCGCTGTGGACGCTCGAGCGTGCGACCGCGCGGCAGGTTTGCGAGGTCAAGCGGCGGTAGCGAGCCCATGACTGCGACCCAGACGCAGAGCCCAAGCGCGTAGATGTCGGCGGCAGTGGACACTGGCGCGTGCATCTGGCGTCCTAGCTCTGGCGCGAGCCACCGCAGCGCGCCGAGCGCGAACGACCGGTGCGCTTTGCCGACATTCGTGAGCTTGACGACGGCGCCGTTCGCGCCAACGACGATGCTGTCGCTACTCACGCAGCCGTGCACGACGCCGCGAGCGTGCAAGTACTGCAGTCCGAGCGCTGCGTGGTACAGCGCTGTCCGCACGTGCGCCTTGCTTCGAGCGTCCCGCACGAAAGCGGCGAGTGGCACTGCGCTCGGCACGGCCTCCGACACAAAGACCCGAGTGTCGCGCACGTGGCACGCGCCAAAGAGCTGCGCGACGTTGGGGTGGCGCAGTCCGTGCCACTGCGCTGCGGTCGCCGTGAACGTCGCCGCGTCCATGGGAGTCGCGTCGATCTGCACGCGCGTGCGTCGCCACGTGCCGTCGTAGCGCTTGACGCGTCCGAGCGTCGCGACGAGGTTCCAGCTGTGGAACTCGACGTCGTCAGGCGCGAGGAACCAGTCAGGGACGACCGGCGCCTCTGCGAGCTCGCACGCACGGACCAAGCGCTCGAGGGTGGACGCGAGGATCGCGCGCGCTTCGAGCTGCTGCGCTTGCGCTCGCACTGCGACTTCGTACTGGAGCAGCAACGCCATCGAGTGCGCAGCGTCGCCATTTGCCTCGTCGCCGCTGTTCGCAGACGCCGTAGCGTCATTGCGCCATCCACTGAGCAGCGCGTCGTCCGTCGCCAGCGCTCTGCCAAACACGCGGAGCTGCTGCACGTCGTCGTTGTCATTCGCGCTGGTGTCAGTCGCGAATGACTCGTCTAGAGCCAGCCGCTGCATCGTAGCAAAGTGCCTGAGCTCGTCGTCGACGCCGTGGATGCGCGTGCGGATCGCACGACTGGCCACACAGCGCGCGAGGACGCTGGACTTGCTCGCGATGTCGAAGAGCAGGCGGCAGGCGCGGAACACGATGCTTGCAAACGCCACGAGCGCGTCGTCCGGCACATCCGCTACCGGCGCGTCCTGGAGCTGCACACAGACGGCTCGGAGCCGCACCAGCAGCTGCGAGCACACGCGCTCGAACTCGTGCGTTGCCGTTGCGCACATGACCGCCATCGCGTCGAGCGAGCCAGGCAGGAGCGGGCAGTCGCCATCGTCGTCAGTGTCGCGGCCACTGGCGGCTAGAGACAGCGCTGCATGTCCGCTATGCGCGAGCAAGAGCTGCACGACCGGGAACGCATCTGCGCGTGCGACTGCGACCAGCGGCGTCTCGCCTCCATGCGCGCTTCGGCGGACGTTCACTGGCGCACGCGCGCGCACGAGCGCTTCGACGATCTGAACATGGCCAGCTCGACCAGCGAGCGTGAGTGGCGTCTCGACGATGTGCTCGCGTGCTTGCGGACAGTGTCCGTGCGCTTTGACAGCGACGTCTGCGCCGCTCTCGATCAGGAACTGCACTACAGCCAGTCGATTGAACTCGGCGGCGTAGAACAGCGCAGTGCGTCCGTCGCGCGTCGCGAACTCGATGTCGACGCCGCGGTGCGTGATGGCGTCCTGGACCGTCGAGAGACTGCCCATGACCGCAGCGTGGATGAGTGCGACTTCGCCACTCGACGCACTCGTCTGCGCAAACGCACTGTGGCGAAGCACGAGCGCAACGATGTCTTTGCGCTGACTCGCGACAGCGTGCGCCAGCACAGTTCGACCGGCGCTGTCCGTCGCAACGGCGTCGGCGCCGAGGCGGATCAGCACTAGCGCCGCTTCCATTCGGCCGCTCGCGACTGCGTGTGCTAGCGCCGTTCGACCGGCGTGGTCGACCGCATGCACGTTCGCGCCGAGCTGAACGAGCGTCTCGGCCGCGTCAGCAGCGCCCCACTCTGCTGCATGCGAGAGCGCGGTCCGTCCGAGCGCGTCTGGGCTGTTCACGTCGGCTCCGAGGCGAACCAGCTCCACTGCGACCGCAAACTGTCCGCAGTCCGCTGCGATCGACAGCGGCGTTCGTCCGTGTGCATCGCGAGCTCGGACGTCGGCGCCACGTCGGTGGATGGCAGTGACAATAGCAACCTGTCCGAGCTTGCACGCAATCCAGAGCGCATCCGCAGCAGAGGCGCCGCGCTGGACAAGGCGCTCGACGTCTTCTGCATCGCCGTCTCGCACTGCTTTTCGGAGCGCCGCGTCTAGATCAGCGAGCAGTGCGCGCCCGTGCTGCTCCTCGCAACCAGCGGCATCGACGCTCGTAGCGACGTGCTCGACCATGCTGCGGCTCGGTCGTGCACGTCTGCGCTGTAGTCGTGCTGCTTGCTGCTACTGCTGCTGCTGCTGTCGCGACTGAGAATGAAGTGCACACGCTCTTCTTCACAACAGATTCAAGCAGATCGGGCAGACGCGACAGCCATTCTCACCAGCATGAAGACCACCGCATGCGCTCAAATGAAGCGCTGCTGCAGTGCATTCATGAACAAGGTGCTCGCCATACGATACCGAGTAAAGAGATGATGTGGGTGGCATGCACAAAGCGTCGAGTGCATGCACTAGCAGTGCATGTACGTGTACGTCGTACGTCGAGGCAGGCATCTCAATACTAGACACGTAAGAAAACGAGCCTAATATTATAATAAACTATATCTAAACAAAATGATCAGAATAACAATAGCTAAGAGCAAAAAAACTATATACTACAATAGTTAAGAACAACTATAGAACAAAACAAGATTCGCAACGCTTGATCATCACGTACGATTCAAATATCTCCTTTCTAACATTTCCATTCAAATATCTCCTTTCTAACGTTTGTACTTCTGTTCTTCATTTATTCATCTCAGTTTTCTTTGAAATCGACTGATTCAAGTTTCGAATCTCGGTTTGTTTGCGCTCGATCAACAAATATTTTGCATGAATGTAACAAATGTCTTTCTTCGGTGCTAACGAGAACGTTACACCACTTTTAGTCAAATAGTTGCACATCGCTATATAATGATTGATTTTGTCTCAAGATAAGATTAAAAGTGCTTTAGCTCACTCTATCAAACATTTGCTGACCTGAAGTTGCTCTATTTGTGTCGTCGATGCGTATTTTTGGTATGGTATATTGTTTAACATATTTTATATTTCCTTCTTATCAGAGAACAAATGGAGTACTTTTGATGTCAGGTGCACACGCCCCAACAGCTTATTTGGAGAGAGAGAGTACATGTTTGAGCGATATTTAATCGACAACAACAAAAATATCGAATTGGTGCAGCTCTGTGGTAAATCGATGGACGCTTCTAGATGTCTATTAGAAATGAATATCTATCGTCTCTACGCCATAAGAAAATTCGTTTGGTGAGATGTTTTTGTTTCGACTATTCCTGGAGAGAGAGAATGAATGGAGTACAAAAATGATACTCAAAGGTCGATGGTGCAAATACCCCGTAAGAGTATGTACTCACAGATTAAAAACAATATTCGAAGGACAAAAGAAACTATCTCAAAGCATATCGCTAGGCACTATAAAAATGATTGATCAACGTAAATGATCAACAAACATTGTAAGAAATCTGATTTACTACAATTCTTTCTCAAATTCTGAGAATGCAAAGCCATTTTAACTACATGATTGCACGGATCGATTCATGATAATTATTAACATAGTATATATTATGGTATATACAAATGTTCACAATCCAACGGATTGTTAGCAGATAAAAGGATTTAGTTTTTGATTTAAAGGTCTTGTAAGGAAAAGTATATGGTTATTGATTTTGACGTAGAATGCAATGACATAAGAAAACAATGATTGAGAATATTGGTCGCACCGTCATTACAAACTAATATATGGTTTAAATAAAATCAGCTGTTGTTCTCAAATGGTAACTTTTGTGGGATGCGGAAAATTAAGCAGAACTTGCTATCAACATATTTTGTTCTGTCAAGAGTCTACTACAAAACATGAGATTGTAACAAAGTAAAAATTGGTGACCACAGTTTTGACGAGTATATTACTAGTTTAAAATCAGAACTTGCTATCGACATATTTGTTTTGTCGACAGTCGATGGATTAGAATGCTTGTCAAATAACATACATCATTTTGTGAACACAAATTTGGCAAGTATTTGACTAGATTTTGTTTTGTTTTTTCATGGTACCTGCGCATGTGGCGTGTATACTTAAGTACATGTTCAACGTTGGGCGTTTTAGATCGAACACATCGGTTTTTCAAACGATAAGATGAGGCCGTCGTTGTGATGATTGTTTTGGAGTACGACAACATCACAAAGGCTTGCTTGCGGCCTGAGAGCTGGTGCGCACAAGTACAAGCACGACGTGTGACGTTGCCGCGAACAATCACATTAATATTATGCTGACCATAATCATGCGACAACCACAAAAGAAACAAGCCATTCGCTCGGCTTATTTGCGATGGCGTTAGAGCTGTTGGCACAAACACGACACTTAACTTAAATTTGGATTGGGCGCGCAATCGTGTGTAACAGTGGTGCTTGTGTGCTTGTTTAAAACCGATGACAATTCGTTTAAAATCGATCCATTAGCAATGTACTTCTTTCTGTCTTTTGGTAAATGCCTATTGGTTGATTTTAGAGCCAATCGGCGAAGACGTCTAAAAACAAGTATTTGGCCGTTCGATTTTTACCTATAGTAGTAACATGGATTGTCGAATGCGGATATTGTATGAAAATATACTGAATAGGGTATGAACCGCCTTCGACACGATGAGTCTGTGAGCTTATGTAGATTAGAATTATGCTGGAGCTCGATTCATATGCTGTTTGGTAGCTGGAACCGTTCGATATTTAATCGCAGTCACAGCTGGAACCGCGACGTTTGCGAGGTTTATGCGAAACCGATGCTGAGAAAAAGAACCCGATCGATGCGACGATTGGCTCGCTCCCAATACAAAAACCCAGTAGTGACACAACCGAGGGAACATGTCGAGACGGCAAAGAGGTGTGATGACGCTCATTGCCGGACTCGCCAACCTCTTCGCGCACGCGCACTGCTTGACGTCGCGGCATGTGGCGCTCGCGTCGCGCAGCCAGCGAAGCACCACCTCCGCCATCGACATCGACAGACCTCGCTGCGAATGCACGCGCAGTGCGGCAGTCGCACTCGACGCCGGACGACAGCGCAACGACGACACAGCCCGATCGGTTCGAAGTGCACCGCATCGGCGGCACAACCGCGCCGCCAATGAATAGCAGTAGACAGCGCCTCCACACGGGCTTGCTCGCATCGTCGCCGTCGAGCACAGCGAGTAACGTGAGCGTACCGATCCAGGACTCGCCCACGCGCAAGCGCAAGCAGCTCGCGATCTCGAACGCGTTCTTCGGTCCAAGCTCCCAGGCGACCGACATCTACTTTGACGCAGACCAGGACGACCTCGACGCGAGTCTCCACGAGTACTACTACCACAGCAACGATAACGAGCGCAAGAACAGTAAAGCCACGTCTGGTAGCACACAGGTCCAGACACAGCAAAGTGGCAGAAGCAGCCACGACTCTCGGCACTACGAGACGGCAGCAGCGGACGCCGCATCGCGCCGGCGCCGGCGCAAAGAGAACGAAGAAAAGTTCAAGCAGATCGCGCGACTCACGGACGCAGCACGTCCTGTGCGGCTCAGCGAGTTCACGCGCAAGTCGTCGCGGCGACTCCGGCGCGACACAACGTCGCACGACGACAGTGTTTACTCGGCTGGACCTGACCGGACGCTCAACACAGAGCTCTTGGAGGCGTACGTCGCGTACGCAAGGTCGATCGGCCGCGAGCCGCAGCTCGACATCGTCGTCGACGCAGCGGCAAAGCCCAGAGCGACGAAAGACTCGGACGACGACGACCCGGACCACGACTTCGTCACTGGCCGTTCGCCCATCACGCGGCCGCGCCGACCGGTTGTCAAAGAGGAGACGCACGTCTGGACCGAGTACATTGGCACGCGCCATAGCAAACGCCGCGGGTGTGTGCAGTTTTGGGCGTGGTTTACCATCGGCGTGGTCGTGAGCGTGATCATGGCGTTCTTCCTCGCGCACCTCTCGCTCAACGAAGTGCTCCATCTCGACGCGTTCGTGGAGCAGAACGTCGTCGTGACAGACGACTTTGCGTACCTCCACTTGCGCGACGAAGTGTCGTTCCGGCTCAAGTATGACATCGTCACGGCGCCGAGTCGGACTGGCGCCTCGAACGCGAGTGCGTTCCAAGTCCTGCTGCTGTACGAAGACGAGTTTGAGCGGTACGTCGAAGGCAAGCCGTTCGCGTACATCCCGACGGGCTCAACACTCCGTACGACGTACGCGAGCTTGCCGCTCACTGAGATCGAGAACGACGAGGACGACGAAGTCTACTTTGTGATCCAGCCGTGCGTCCTGGCGCGCAATCCGACAGCCGACTACTGCCAGTCGCAGCAGCTCCCGACGCCGCTCAAGTCGGGCCGCAAGGTCTTTAAGCTCAAAGACCGCACATCGTCGTCATCAACAGCAGCAGCAGCGCCAGCAGGCTTGGCGATCGAGCGGCTGTACGTGAACCCGATGCCGAACACGTGCAGCGCGTCGGGCTGGAAAGGCGGCTCGTACTTCCTCATCTTCCTCCCGTTCGTCGTGCTCTCGCTCTTTGGCTTGCGCGTGTTCCAGATGCTCTGGCGCTGTGAGAGCTTCCGTGCGAACCTCGAGCGCAAGTACCGCAGCGAGTTCGCCGTGCCAGAGAACGAAGTGGACTACTGGCAGCCGATGCCGTGGGACCGCAAAGTGCCCAAGACGCGCTTGCTCGGGCCGTGCTGCTGGAAGAAGATGCGCAAGCCGTTCGAGCCGTTCTACACGTGGTGGCGCCACGAGAACTACTTCACGTGGATCTTCTGTCCGTACCGGAACGAGCGTCTCTCGCGCGGCGAGCGCGCGATCATTGTCTTTTGCTCGCTCTACCTCACGTTCTACGTCCTGTTCGTGCTCGTGATGCTCCGCGACTCGCTCGGCGCGAACCTCACGCTGTTTGCGAGCGTCATGATCTACTACGTGCTCATCATGGTGCTCCCGTCGCTCGGGAAGGCGATCTTCAAAGAGATCTTCAAGCTCATCTTCCGCCAGCGGCGCAAGTACTTTCGCGTCCAAGCCGCGAACGCCGAGCGCCACGGCGACCCGAGCGCGCGCGCCAGTGGCTTCTCGTTCCGCCTCGCGTTCTTGCTCCAGGTCCTCGTGACGCTCTGCATCGCGACGACGCAGCTCCCGATGTTCTACATCTGGCGCTACCGCAGCTGCACGTTCCTCAAGCACTTTATGTACTTTGGCGTGCTCGCTGCGATCACGCGGCTCTCGCTCCTCGGCCTCATGCAGGACTACGTGTGGTACGTCGTGATCAAGACGTGGGGCTGGCGCGACCTCTGTCCGTACTGCACCGAGCGCCTCGTGCACTGCGACTGCTTCAACGACGAGCTCCTCGTGCTCTCGGTCGAGCGCGTCGGGCCCAAGTGGGAGCTCATCCTCTTGCTCGACCAAGTGCTCGCGAAGCAGCCCGAGACGGACTACACGGCGCAGTTTGAGCAGTACTCGGCCGAGCAGCTCCGCGAGCGCTGGGACATCCTCGTCGCGCGCGCGCGCGTGCACATGGACAAGGTCGAGAAGCTCAAGGCGTATAAAGTCAAAAAGGAGCAGGACCGACTCCGACGCGAGCGCCGACGCGAGAGCTTTGTCCATGCTGCGTCGTTCTTGGGCTTGCGCGAGACCGCGGCAGCGACCAAGCGTGACGGCGGTGCGGGCGAGAGCACAACCGACGACGACGAGCTGCGGCCGTCGTCAAACAACATCGACGCGCTCTGCGACGTCGGCTGCTGCTTGCGCGAGCAGAAGGTCCTGGCGCTCCACAGCCAGATCGAGCTCGACGCATTCGAGAAGCACTACGACTCGACGATCGTCGATGTCTTCCACTCGATCCAGGACTCGCTCGCGCGCCGGCGCCGCCATGCAAAGCGCGCGTGGCGCAAGCGCCGCAGGGACGTCGCGCCGGATCCGATGGACGCTACTGCGCACCGTCACGCAGCCGATGGCGACGACGCGTCAGACCACGACGACGGCCATGACGATGACCTTGACCGCCTGTCGAGTGCGACGATGCTCGCAAGTGGCGAGAGCAGCGACAGCAGCAGCAGCGGCGAGACTATGTGGGTCTTTGACAGTCCGCAGCAGCGCCTCGAGCGCCGCGAACAGGAGAAGCTCCGGCGCGACCGCGCGTTCCGTGTGCTCGACAACTACTTCATCGAGTCGGTCGAGCCCGAGCGCGATGCGCAAGGGCACGTGCACTACGTCACGGTCGAGCCGCGGTCGAGCGCTGGCGTCGACGCGAGCGGCGCAGCGTCACCAGCAGCAGCCGCAGCGCCACGCGCCAAGTCGCTCGTGCGCAAGGACTCGACGTACGTCAAGCTCTTGCTCCGGCGCCAGCAGTCCATTCCGCGCGACGAAGACGTCGTCGTGGTCGTGAGCGACAATGTGAACAGCGCGACGTCACCGATTCACATCACAGTCGTCGAAGAAGAAGGCGCGAGTGAGTGCGAGTCGGAGCGCGCGTCGTCGTCGGCTGCGGCGCTGCGGCGCGAGAGCGTCGAGTCCGAGGCGTCACTGCTCTCAGCGCTCTCGGTCGCAGACCACGCGCGCGATGCTGCGCCAGTGCCACCCCCGCCGCAGAGCCGCACGTACGCAGTGATGGAGAAGAAGCCGTCGCTCTTGCGCAAAGTCTCGACGTCTGCGACGACATTCGCGTCCTGGGTCTTCAAGACCGATCCGCCAGCGAACGTATAAACACACAATCAAGAGTGCATACGTTGTTTGCAATCGATCAGTTTCTAAGCGTTGTACGCAGAGAAACTCGTGATACGAAACGTTAAAAATACAAACAAGCCACTTTGCACCAGAGGATTTATTCGTTTACACATCCGTATAAAACCACGTATGACAACTTTTAAACTTGGAAATAAAGAAACGAAAATAACACGAAAAGAACCAATCAGTAAAAATTACTTTCACAAGAAATTCATTCATAGTTAATAATAACACTAATTCCTATTTAGCCAGTTTGTGGCTCATATAAATTTTTGTTTGTAGCAAATACTGTGTAGTGTACATTTCTACACCATAGCAAATTTGAAAACGTCAGAAAGGTATAGACACGAATAGACACAACCTTGTTCTGTCGTAACAGACACACTAGTTCAATATGTCATCTATGATTGGTATGTTGTAATAAATGGTAAACGTTCTCTAAACGCATGTTTCAGTACATAAACTTTGGGAAATCCGTTTCGAGTCCACGATTTCCCACGCTTTCGAAATCAAATGCAGACTATTTGACTGTGCGTCTGTCAAATTTTATGCACTTAAACTTTGGCCGTAACCATGTATGCTCCGCCTTACAAAATATCTCATTGTATATACTAAAGATATGTATTAGGAAGGTGATGTTCAAAAAAATGTTTGCATAAGGTGACAAAACTATACAGTCGAGTCATAATATTAGACAAACTTCTATAAACACATTGAGTTTTGAACTGCACTCGTAAACACACACCAATTTGTTCCTTTACAATGATACATCAAAATGCAATAGCATCCGGATGTTCGTTCAAAAATGTACAGTGTTTAATGACTGTAACTACAACAATAAGATGCAACAATAGCATAGTGTACATTTCTAACACACACCATTAGATTGAACAGGCATAAAAAATATTCTATCGAGCTGACAAACGAGCCGTAGACCGAGCCGGTGTAACCAGGTCTCAAGCAGAGCTGGAATCGGACACTGCCGATGATCAAACGAGCGAGTGAGGCTGCAGCAACGGCGATTCGCGACTGAGAGGGCACACGAGCACGAGACCCAGCGCCAGTCGCGTCGAGACGGAAGCCTGCATTGGAGTGGTTCTCGATGCGAGTGCTGCGTGGCGTGCAGACTCCCTGTCGCAAGTCGCTGCACAACTGCTTTGGCTGCTGCTACGGATGATGCTCGGATCAACTGCCAGACCTGTTCATGCGCATCGATGAACGACAGCCAGTTGTGTTGAGGTGGAGATCTCCAGCAGCAGCAGCAGTAGGAGCAGCGCTATCACCACCTTTCGACCGAGTCGTCAGTCGCTCGCTACATCCATAGCGTGACAGTGGACGTCCCAATGCAATGAACGACCTTCACAGCAGCTATGTCTCGCTCGCATGGTTCTCTTCAGCTCCAGCGGTGCACCAAGCAACCAAACATGCATTGGTGTGACTGCAGAAGCTCGTCTATTGAAGCTCTTGCTATCGCATATGCTTGTTGCGAATCATCACAGGTGAAGCGTCGCGTCAAAGATCGCAGAGCAAGCTGCCAAGTCTTCGCGATCAAGACACAACGACAATGGCGCGGTCGCGGCACTGGCTTCGCTGTTGCGTCAGCGTGCTCGTGGCACTCACCTATGCCGCTACCTTTGTCGTTGCGCAGTCATTCAACACGTCGAGCAGTCCGCAGTACCTCCAGCTGCGCTGGACAGAGACGGATGTCGTGCGCGTGACGTTCGCAGAGCCGCTGCTCCGGAACGCGTTGCAGGAGTTCTTCGCGAGCCCAGATGAAGCGCAGGTGCTCGATGTCCGCGAAGAAACGTTTCCTGTGGCGCTCAACGCAGCAGTGTCGTCGACGTTCCTCGTGCTCTTCAACGTCACGTGCGACTCCCGAGGTATGACGGACGCCAGTGTGACGGAGGCGCTCTCAACCTTCCTCGCAAGCAGCGATGACCAGCTGCAAACTGAAAGCGCCAGCACGCCACTCGCGCTCTTCTCTGCGGCAACGATGCGCTTCACGTGGCTGAGTGCGACCGACGTGTTTGCATTTGCGCCATTCGCTGCAGTCGAGCGGCTGCCAGTGCCAACACAGAGCTTCCTCATGCTCCACGTCTCGTTCCGCAACATGCTCTCGCCGCGCAACCTCACGCGCGGCATGATCTACCAGACGCGTCAGGGCATCGCGCGATTCCTCAACTTGAGTGCAATCACAGACGTCTACGCTGCAGGTCCGCCCACAGTTCCAGACCACAACGCTCTTCAAGTCATCCAGAAGTTCTACTTGCTCCTGCGCAGCGACGCGAGCGCGACGCTGGAGGGACGGGAGCGCATTGCGAACCTCTTGCTGTACGGCGACGCGGGCCGCCAAGTCGCCGACTATGCTGTGAACGACGGCTTCTTCGCGACGAATCGACCAGCGATGTTCCTCGACTTCGTCTTGCCAGCGACGTCGCCCGTGGCGCTCGTGTTGTCGTCGACGTCTCTCTCGCCGTCTCCAGATGCAGCAGAGCTTGTAATGGCGGATGCGCTGCTCACGTACGCGTTTGCGTCGCTCACAGTCGAGCAGCTCCCGGATGGGAACCCGCCTGTGCCAGCGCCGCCATCTTCATCGACGACAACCATCCCAGACATCTCGACGGACGCACTGCTCGCCAAGATGCGCAAGCGCCAGCGGTTCTTGTACGACGACGCGGCGTTCGCCACGAGCGCATCGAGCTTGCCGGCGATGGTCGCGTTCCCGTCTGCGACAACTGCGATCGACCCGAGCGCACCCAGTGCCTGCACCATGACGAGCGGCTACTGCACGTACGTGTACTGGACGAACGCTTTGGAGCGGTCGTTCTGGGTCGAGAGCGTCGAGTCGGTGCATCGCATGGCGTGGAACTTGTTCCCGTCGACGCCGCTGTTTGCGACGACAGACCCTGCGCCGACAGCCATCGCGCCGGTCGTCGCACCTGGGAACACCTCAACGCCGATCTGGACGTTCGGCGCGCTCTCGGGTCCGTCGAGTCGCCTCGACTTTGCGCTCAACTTGCGCAGCGTGGGTGACCGCAACGCCACGGCGCTCAAGGTCGAGATCCAGACGGACGTGCGGTCGCCGACGGACGCGACGTCGGTAGTCACGAGCGTTGCGCGCGACACGCTCACGCCGTCGGATCCGGTGTTTGCGACCGCGAGCAACGTCGTGGTGCGGTACCAGAGCCGCTTCCGGAACACGAACGAGCTCTTCCTCTTCCTCTCGCTCGAGCGCTCGAGCGCCACGGCAGCAGACACAACGCAGCCGTGCGCGCACTGTCTGAGCCTCTTGGACTGGTGCAAGCGCCAGCCAGCGTGCGCAGCGCTCGCGTCCTGTGTCTTCCTCGAGGGCCTCGAAGCCGACGCCGTGCCGTCGACGATGCTCCTCACGCATCCGCTCTCGAGCGTCGTGGACGTCTCGCCCTACTTTCGCAAGTGCTTGAGCGACAGCGCAGCGGCCAAGGACGTCCGAGCGCTCGTGCTGCTCTCGAATGCCGTGCGGTGCCAGATGCAGCGCCTCTGTCCGTTCCGGACCGCCGCAGACTACAGCGGCAGCAGCAGTAGCGATGCCACTGACAAGATGCTCGTGTGGGAGAGCATCGAGGGACGGCAGCTCCTCCAGACACGCGCGACGAACAGCCACTTCTCAAACACGCTTGCAGTGAACGTGTCGCTGCGTCTCGGCAGTGAGACGCTCTGTGTCCTCCCGATCCTCGCGACCACGACAGCCGACGCGCTCGAAGACGCCATCGCACGCACGTGCAAGCTCGCCAAGTACCTCGGTCGTGTGTCCGTGCGCGTGAACATGACTGGCGCGAGCGCGGCGACTGCCACTGCAGCGAGCTACGACAGTGTCGAGCTCCGGTACAAGTACGTCGTCGGGCCGCTCCCGGCGCTCGCAATCGTCTCGTCAACATCGTCATCGTCGACTGTGAACAGCACGACAACGGCAGCAGCGCCTCTAGTTGACGTCTCGACGCTCGCGCTCCCAGGCGTTCGCTTGCGTCTTGAGACGCGAGACTTTGCGTCGCGACTGCCGCCAGCACCGGCAGCAGCGACACCGGACGCATGTGCGACGTGCAGCCGCCTGGCGCTTGACGGATGTCTGCGCAGCCTCGCGTGCGTCGCGTTCACGGACTGCGTGTTGCAGTTCCCAGCCGCATCCGCAGCAGCAGACGCCAGTAGCTCACAAGACGAACCTGCACCATCTTCTTCCCTCAGCGACGTCGTCCTTCAGGCGTTCGAGACACGAGCGACGGGCCAGCAGATCGCGTTCACGAGCGCAGTCGACGCGTGCCACTCAAGCGCAAGTGCGAGTTCGCGAGCCTGGCGCGCGCTCGTGACTGCCAGCGCGTGCTTCAGTCGACACGCGTGTCCGCTCTCGCTCGAGCTGCTCGTGCCGCAGTCGACTGGCGTCGTCGGGACGTGGCACATTGCGCCGAGCTACAAAGTCCAGAAGCTGCTCTACCAGCAGCAGCAGTCAACAGATCTGACAGCGCAGTTGACAGCGCTCTCGGTGCCGCTCTCGCTCGGTCGCGACAGCACCGACCCAAGTGCGACTGTGCAGTCTGCGACGAGCGCTGGCGATGCACCGGCGCTCACACAAGCACTCCGGACGCTCTTGGCGTACGACGCACTGGACGTCGCAGTCGAGTTCGACCGCGTCGACAGCGCGAGCTCGCTCCGCAGCGCGCAGTGGAGCATCACGTACTGGCACTGGATCGGTCGCCTTCCGCGCGTCGTCGCCGACACGAGCACGCCAGAGTGGACGCTCTTCACGCTTCCGTCCGACGAGACGGATGCGCTGTACATGGAGCTGCGCAACGCGAGTGCGGCAGCGACAGCGAGCGGCAGTCGTGATCAAGACACAACGACAGTCGCAGTCGTGGCGTAGAGCTGACACACAGACAACGTGAATGAGCACCGGAGCCGAGGTCTGAATGTGCTGTAGCTCGCCATTTTGTACGACAATGTTCGACTGAGCAGCACTCGGTTGTCTCGGAAGGTCGACGAACGTCTCAGCCACCAGTGCAAGCGAGACATCGCTCACCGACGACGTCGAGCTGCAGAGGCTCTGTTAACACGCCAAACTCGAGGCGGTTCGCAGTGTTTGATCCTTTGATCTGTTGATCTGCTGGAGCGCACGTGCAGTGGCGTCAACCTCGTCCGTGACGGGGCTGCCGCTGCTTCTGAGGCTCCAAGTCACGTCGTCAGCACGTGTAGTGAGCTCTAGTCTCTCTCTCTCATGAGCGATCATCCAAGCGCTGGGGCTTGTCGAAGCCTTCGTGGCCATGCGTCATGCGATGGCCCGTGTATTGACATTCACTTGCGCGTTACGGAGAGGTCCGAGGGACTGATACGTCTATCACACTCACTACTACGACTTGTGGACACGGAGTGGAGGAGGAGGCGGCGGTGGAACGGCGCGTGGCGTCGCTACCGCTCAAAGCTCAGCTGCGGACTGCCTTCGAGCATCGGCGTCGAGAGCGAGCTGTACCGGTCGAACGCGTCGACTTCGATCGAGAACTTGTCCGTCTCGCTGTCCGACCGGTCGTGGAGACTGTCGATGCCGCCGTGCAAGTGGCGGTCGTCACTGTCGTCGTCGTCGCTCCCAGGATTCGACGGCCGCCAGTCGAGCAGCGCTGGCTCCGACGCGTCGCTCGCCGCCGTGCGCTTGCGCTGCGGGCCGTCAAAGCCCAAGATACCGCTGCTCATGCTGAGCTTCTCGTGCAGCGACGGCTGCGCACTCGTCTGGAAGTACGCGGACTGGTGGTGCTGCGACTGGCGCAAGTACTTGGCTGCTTTCGCTTCGCTGTCTGTCACGATCGCGTCGAGCTGGTCGAGGTCGCCGCAGCTGTCCGAGTGGAGCGTCGAGCGCGTCGAGTGCTTGCGCAGCGCCGCAGACTTGCGCAGTGGCACAGCAGCGGCAGCAGCAGCCGCGAACGCGCGCATCTGCTTCTTCCACGTCTTGGCGCGCGACGTGGACGACTCGGACGAGTCAGACGACGCAGAGCTGAACGACGCACCTGGCGACGACGGCACTGTCGAGAGCTGCTCGGTGGCAAAGTGCACGGGCCGCGCGTGATGGTGCGCGCTACTGAACTTGCGATCGCTCTCGAGCCCAAACTCGTCCATGTGGCTCTCGTCGTCGTCTGCACCGCTGCACACAGGCGCCTCGCGCTTCACGGTCTCGGTCTTGAGCGGCTCAATGACGTCAATGTCGAGGCCCTGGGTCTCTGTCCCAACGGCCAAGAGCACAAACACGAGCGCGAAGCAGATCGCACCGGCGACCCAGAGCATGATCTGGTGCCCCACATCGCCTTTGCGCATGATCCAGTGCGTGAGCACTGCGTAGACGCCGACAAACGACCCAGCGTGGCCACATGCAAGTGCCCACGCAATGCCCATGGCGCGCACCATGAGCGCGTAGTGCTCGCCCGTGTAGACGCACAGCACACTGAACGCACCGGCGACGAACGCGCTCAGGACGCCGACACTCATGACCAAACCCGCAGTCGACGCCGTCGCAGACATCGACGCGCCGACGATGAACAGCACGACCGCTGAGCTAAAGAGCAGCGCAGCGAGCGCGACTTTGCGACCGAGCTGCTCGACGAGCGCAGCGCTGAGCAAGAGCCCTGGGAGCGCCATGGCGCCGACAAAGACGTACGTCCCTGTAGACGCGCGGTCGACTTTGTCGAACCGGCGCAAGATGCACGTGATCGCCGTGCCGAACGCGCCCGAGACGCAGAACCAGAGCGCCCAGAGGAACAGCGTCTTGCGGAGGTAGTGCGACTGGAAGAGCACGCCAAAGCGCTTCGTCGACGACACTGTGAACGAGACCATCGCAGGCGACGCTGCTGCGTGGCGGTCTGTCGACGCGCGCGGGCGTCCGACGTTGCCGCTCGATGGCACGACGTAGTTTGGTCCACTACTGCTGCGGCGCTCGCCCGTGCCGCGGCGATGGCTCGACGACGACACTGGCGGAACAGGCAGTGGCAGCGGCGCCACGTCGTCCGTGCTGCTGCAGTCAGCGTCGTCTTCGTCGTGCTCGCAGTGGTCCGGCAGTGCGTACGCGCGCTGATTCTGCTGCGACGGCGAGCTGGCGGTGCGGCTGTCGGTCGTGACGCGCGACGACGTGCGCGACGACCTCCGGCGCTGCTGCTGCTGCTGTTGCTGTTGCTGGACAGCCGGCGGTGCGTACAGACTCGACGGCACAGTCACGCGCGCGTGACGGTCAATGCCGTGCGCGCTCTCCATGCGCTGGAGCACGACGAGCGCTTGGTCGAGCCGCCCTGTGCTCGCGAGGTACGTCGGCGACTCGCGCAGGCGCATTGCGTAGAGCGTCGCAAAGAGCACGGACGCAATGGCGGGGATCACAAACACGTAGCGCCACGGCGTCACGAGCTTGGCCAAGAGCGCTGCGGCGATCAGACCGACGCCGCCGAGGAGCTGCGAGAGCACGAGGATGCGGCCGCGCGTGCGCTTTGGCGCAAACTCGAGCGCGATCGTGATCAGCAGCGCGCTCTGGCCGCCCAAGCCGATGCCTGCGACGAGGCGGCACGCCACGAGCGACCCGTAGTTCCACGCGAGCGCCACAAGCGCCTCACCGAGCGACCACATCGCAATCGCAGCGAGCAGGACGCGGCGGCGGCCGTAGTGGTCAGCGCACGCGCCAAAGCCAATGGCGCCGACGGTCTCGGCCAAGAAGAAGAAGCTCAGTGCGACGTAGCTCTGCCC